>JAJTIW010000029.1:0-600000 GCA_021365295.1 Tricladium varicosporioides
GAAATATCTTTCTTTTCTTTTATTTAATTCTCTTTTTTTCTTTGTCTCTAGTCTTTTATATTCTATTATAACTAATATATTATTAGCTTTTAGTTAGACTTAATAGATTACTTGTTTTTGTTTAACTAAATCTCTAATCTTGTTAGTCTATTATAAGTTTATTTATTATAACTATTTTGTTTATAATATTATTTTATTTATAAGATTAAAAATAAACTAAATAAAGTATTATATATATTCTTTTATTTAGCTTAAAATATATTAGTTAATAATTAATAAATAGAGAACTTATAATTTTATTATTATTATTAGTTTATTTAGCTTTTTTAGAGTTTAATCTTCTTTTCTAATCTTGATATCTTCTTAAGACTAAATTATATAACTATTAATAAATAATTTAATTCTTGATCTAGATCTAAATATAAACTATATTTTATTAATTAGCAAAAGACTAACTTAGAGTCAAATATTAGATTTATAATATTTAATAACTCTTTTACTTTTTAAATAATTATTTCTAGTCTTATAAATAACTAAAAGTTTATTTATTAAATTATTATAATAAGACTTTTAGTTATATTATTAAAAATAAAATTATAAATATTACTCTTCTAGTCTATATATATTAATAAGATAATTTTTATTTGATCTTAGAAAAGAGAATTTATTTATATTTATATTAATAGTTAACTAAAGTATATTTAGCTAAAAATAAAATATATTAAACTTTTATTTTATTTTTCTAGTAAAAGAGAAATATCTCAAAATTATAATAGCTTTTAAATATAGATTTATTTAATTTTAAAAACTTTTTTTTTATTAAATAAAATATATTTTATTTTAGACTTTATAATTTACTTTTAGCTTTTTATAAATAATATATTAATATTTTGTTTAATTATTTTTTTATTTATAGTCTATAATATTATAAACTATAAAAATATAAAATTTATACTTTCTTAGATTATTATAAACTTTAATTATATAATTATATTTATAATATTTATAATATTTATAATATTTATAATATTATATTATTTAATAATTATTTATAAATAATTTATAATTATATAATTAATAGTTTTATAATAAATTATTATTTATAAAATAATTAATTTACTTTAATTTATTAATATTTATTAAAAAAGAAATTATTAATTTATTAGCTTTAAAAATTTATTTAGTTTAGATTATTTATAAAATATTAATTTATTTTTCTAAATCTAAATTCTAATTATATAACTTTTAAATAATTTCTTTTTATTTTTATATATTAATTTAAAATACTTTAATTTTATATATTAGAATTATATATTCTTATAATTTAACTTTTGTCTCTTCTCTAAAAGTTTAAAATATTATTAACTAAGATTTAATTTAATATCTAACTTCTATTATAATAATTATAACTAAGATATTATTATTTAATAACTAATATATTATTATAAAAGCTTTATTATAATATTTATTAATAAATTTTATTAGTTTTTTTTTATTATATTATTTTTGGTCAAGAGTTTTGTTCTCTCCTGCGATTATTATCTCTCTCTGTTAGTAATATAAAGAGACTATTATTCGAGTTACTAATATATCTCCTGTGGTCCGCTAGTATACTACTACTTGAGCGTAGGTCGGTTTGTTCGTGTTAGAGAGGGTAGCCTTGATCTGAGCGATGTCTCTCTAGATATTCAAGAGAGTATCCTTTGCTTCTTTCGCCGGCCCTATACCGGCGGTTCGAACGCGTTTTCACGCGTCTTTGACTCTCTTCGGCGTCTCCCCTAGGGCTAGAAAGCTCTCTATAATTTCTAGAGCAGTAATAGTCTCGTTTTGCTCGCGTCCTTCAGTCTCCTCGACGTAATATCGCTAGCTACTCCCCGGCGTCCCCGCCGACTAGCTACTGCCTGTAGATATTCTAGAGACGGGTTTATAGGCTATTATAAGTAGTTTAAGATATATTTCAAAGTATATTAAGAGTTGCGCAAAATTGATATTCTTTAATTATATATATATATATAATAATCTAAACAAGATATAAAAGACAAAAGACAAGTTATTTACTTTTAAACAAGATATTGACTTTCTTTAATTATATTAAAGAATTGTGAAGATAGAGAGGCCTCGAAATCGCGATTTTTGGT
The DNA here is from genome assembly GCA_021365295.1 of Tricladium varicosporioides. Taxonomy (NCBI): domain Eukaryota; kingdom Fungi; phylum Ascomycota; class Leotiomycetes; order Helotiales; family Tricladiaceae; genus Tricladium; species Tricladium varicosporioides. The sequence goes on from JAJTIW010000029.1 coordinate 2,139, forward strand.
GTAAAAGGTGAGCGAGATAGGGGTGCACGAACTTAGAGACAGCCTGATCGTCGGCGTTTATGGATGTCACTCTGGGGACATGATAAGTATCTGTAAAAGAATAACGAGGACAAATTTTTCATATAAGTAACTCTACTAGATAGGTAATAAAGCACGAGTATTCCAGGCCTCTGAAAGTAGTATCCGGGTTAGTATTTATTGTACTCTTAATAGACCAGATCTGACAGCCCGGCCCGTTTTATATTCTCCTCCAGGGTACCATTCAGAACAATACCAAATGGGCCTACCTCAACCGCACAGAAAGAATCGTTGCCAGGCAATACATTGGTTTGGAAGTAGGCTTTCAGTTTTGCAAAACCGCAAGTATTCTGCGACGCCATAATGGTGTGCTGCAAATTGATTAGGATTTCAATCATGTTGGGAAGAAAGTATGTACTTACGCCTACTCCATCGAGAGCGAGCACTTCAGCATTTTTATAATTTTGCGCAGACAGGATTGCGCTATTCATTGCATTTAGTTTTCGTAAATCCTAGAGGAAGGCTATTTACTCACTTCTCAATTGGCGTGACTGGGTCGTAAGCATTGTTGACGAAGAGTATTGGCGTTGTAGTGTCGCCACCGAATGGCCCATGAAATACCTCGCTAGATTTGATAGACCAGCCAGTACATCCAAGTTCTGCGTGACTCCAGATTTCCCCTATGATGCTTTCTTGCTCGAGGTCTTTGAGTAATGGCCTCAACTCTGGAAGTGTTTTGTTGTACAATGCGTTGTTTTGGTCAGAGCACATAGTGCCGAGACTCCATTGTGGATTCAGTTTTTGGTAGCCGGTAATAGTGGGGTCGCCAAAGATCGCTTTCATTTCTTGGATCCATGAGCTTATATTCTGTGACGAAATCGCTACTTCGAGGCCTTGGAGAATAGTTGGTAACGTGTTGAAGTATGTGAGGGGCGTATCTGCATAGGTTAAGAGCCCGACTTTCAATAAGAGCAATGCTGCCTGAAGATCTGTTGCATTTGACCAGTGTCTAGCCTCCGCTCTCCGAGGATCAAGTTGTACGAATGATCGCTTGAACCGCTTGTAGATGTCCTTTGGGGTGGTGCCTGTGAAGTATGAACAGGATGATGGCCCAGCCTTGTTACAGTATACGAAGAAGGAAGCGATGGCTCCGTCTAGGTGAGTAACGGCCTTTGAAGTGAAATTTGTTAAGTAGCCTTCAGGGCTCACATTACCATCCAAAACCACGTTACCTACATTTTCAGGAAACATCGAAACAAAAGTTTGACCGAGGAATGTACCATAACTGATCCCATAGTAATTCAAAAGATGACTGGGTTTCGAAGCTCTTTTGCCATCTTCTGTTTTCGCAAACGCGTTGGTAATGCTGAGCATATCCCTCGCATTGACTGCAGTAGACATATGTGGGCCAATATTCTTTTGTTCTCCAATGATTCTCCCACACCGTTCCCCAAGTTCCTTTCCAAAATCAATTTTACTAGTGTAAAACTCGTCTGATACCCTCGGAACTGATCTAGTCTGTAACCTGGTGTCTTGACTCGAACTAGTATTGGCTGAGCAGTCGGCTAAAGGTTCACTGAGCCACATTCCTCGAGTATCAAACCCAACAACATCCCAGTTGGACCCTAGCACGGTTTGTATGAGAACCGAAGTGTTCAGAGCTTCGTAGATACCTGAAGCTCCAGGTCCGCCAGGATTTAAAAGCATTTGTCCTTGGTAGGGCCCGTCAGAAGAACTGGTATCGGCGGGATATTTGACAAGAGGAACAAAGGCCCGGCCAAGAGAGGGATTCTGGTAATCAAGAGGTACCTAGAGAACAGCTTTAGCATACAAGGTGAAAACAGGGGAGATCGAACCCACATCAAGTTTGGCGCAGAAAAATCCGTTGCTACAGGGGCACCAAGTAAGAGTCGTAGATGGAGATATCGTATCAAAAGTACAATCTTCAGAAGAATTTGCAACTGCAAGACGACACAAGCCTATCAGGGCGAGAAGGAATGGAAGTTTCATAGTAACGGTTTATAAATGAGTGTTGTGCCGAGTGCAATGGGCGAGGACGAGCGAACTGAAGCAAGGAGACAGGCGAAGGCATGCACAATTGACTTTAGTGAATGTCGAGGTCGAAAGGTAGGTGGGTGATGCTTCGCTCTTATATATGGAAAGCAACTAGTCCTTCTCCAGGAAGACCTGGTACAATTCCTCACTGGAGGACTTTCCTAAGTCGCTTTTGGAAAGGATTTTGGACAAGCATAACGTGGCGACTGGATACGAGCAGTTTTGATTGCAATACCCCGTCCGCAACACAAAATTTGCGAACAAGAATATTACAATAAATCATGAGCTAACGAGTTCGAATCATGGGCATCACTTGCTTGTTATAGACAAATGATTTGCTAATTTACGCATGCAAATCTTGCACTCGCAAGGTGCACTGCGAAGATCTGAATACAGGAAACATCTAGATTAGGTCTTACGACTTAAACTACTGTATTCAAAGGCTTCATGGTCTACTGTGTGGCATCACCCTCTCTGTCTCTACCAACGTATCAAATCTCTCGATATATGTGCGTCCGAGTAGCTCCTTGCATCAAATACTGGGTCACACCTCGAGAGCCGCTAAAGCGACAGGGTCCCTACGAGCCGACCAAGTGACAAGGACAGAGAGGTCAGCGTTACGGCATATCCCCACGCCAAGACTAATGGGTTTATTTTAATCTGAATCGGAAGTTTAGGCACTACATTATCTAGATTATAGATCAAGGTCCTTACGAGCCGCATCGAAAATAATTTGAAGAAAAATACATTTTCCGGAAATATACACCTTTTCCGTCCCGACGAGAGCGAGGGTCGGGAATAAGAGAGGAACTAAAGAGGCACCTGAGTTAAGCTTGATCATTACTGCCCCTGAGGCTGTCGCTACGGGTAGAGCAGATTACCTGCCGGATGACGACATTGGTTAGCTTGTATAGGTTGAAGATGGCAGCTGCGGGATTATGTTACCAGTTTGAAGTCAGGCTCACTCAAACTCAAAGATGAGCAAGTGCGATCGGAACCTTTGGCCAAGTGCATCAAAGGGAACCATACAATTCACCAATGAAAGATTTCCTCAACCACATTTCGATAATCAAAAGCTCCTTGACCATGTTGAATGTATCGTAATCGACCTCCTTTCGCATCTAGTTCCAGAAACGGTTTAAAATTCGATGATCTTGCCAGACCCGGGTAATGAGCACAGGCACATCTTTCTTCCAATATACTTTCTTCAATTTCCATGATTCTTTCAGCAGCTTTTGCAACTAGTAAGCTATTCCAGAGACCCTCTTGGCGTGATGTTGAGCGAAGGAGGGCAATTGCCTTTCGGCGGATTGAAGGATCTTGACATTGGCTGGCCACAGTGTAAAGAGGAATGATAATTCCCATATCCAGGCAGAAGGACGTTATTTGTGCTCCATAGTTATTGCTGGATGCAGTAGATAAGATGATCTTCTCACCAAGGACAAGGATTTCTTTTGTTTGCGATATGACCTTATCCCATTGCGGAGGATAATTTGGAGGTAGATGCTCAACATGCAATGAGACATTAGCACTCAGAGTATGGAGCCGCAACACGGATATGGCAATATCCTCCTTTTGAGTCAAGAACGGGCGCTTTAACTCTGCAAAATTCTGCAGCGCAAGCAAGAATTTTGATAATAGTGTTGCACAGCGATTGATGTGAGCTTCAAAAGTGACATGAGGGTTCACGGGGTCACATGATAGTTGGATGGCGTGGTTATTGATGAAGAGGCTGCGACCGTATTCAAAGATATTCTTGGCCTCCTCAATAGTAGAAAATGACAAAGAAACGTCATCATATGTCACCCCAGAAAAGGCTTTTTCGTGAAGCTTGAACTTGTCACGGTCGACCACCTATGTTGAATGCATCAGCCACGATCTAATTGGGGCGGGGAAAAGTCAATTTTTCCTACCAGTGTAGTCTGGGAGTCCAGCCCAGCGAAAATTCTGGCGAGAACCTCCGGTGAAGCATAGGAGTTTGTAAGGATTTTGGATTTAAGAGTTTGGTGTTGAGTTATTCCATTCCGCTCATCATAAATGGCTTCACGCAGTAGCTTTGTGCCACTTCGGATATGCGATCCTGCTGAGGCATGGTGCCATTGCATATTCTAAGAATATTAGCATCAGTAAGCTTCTAATAACATGACTTGACTACCATGTACCAGATATAACGTACCTCGAAGCAAATAAATAGAATACATGTGATAAGGCAAACATCGACGCCCCTCGTTCCACCTTGAGGTTGAGGAAACAGTAGATCCTTGATTGCGAGGTTGTATTGTTCTAGGGCAAAAGCCTTGCTGGTATCCGTCATGACGGTCTGGCGCTCAAATAGCTCATGGAGCGTGCCTACTGCGACGACTGCATGACGTACCGCTGGTTCATGATATGCAGTTTGAAGGACAAGTCTTTCCCAGAAGTCTGATCCAAAGAATCCGGCAAGCTGTGGGCTCGTCCGCTGCACAAAAAATGAAAATGATCGATGTGATTGGGAAGAGGCGAGAATGTCAGATGATGGTCCTGCAATGATTGAGACTATATTGGAGGACGGCGAACGCGGGGCCTGAGCGTTATTGTAGCCACCGCAGGCACGACCAGTTGATATGCACCTCAGACAATCTGGCCGTCCCTCATCACATTTCACTCGTCGTACTAGATGTATATAGTCAGATACGGCGACTGTGATGTACCTATAACTCCTACCTTTACAAGTAAGGCACCCACTTGTGGTCTTGGGACGATATGCACGTTTTCTCTGCCCTTTTGCGACCTTCGGCATCTGAGTCTCCAAACGTTGTTTTGAATAGAATTCGCGTGTAGGATTTTGATGCAGTACGAGCGAGTTGGATTGTCGCTATGAGCAATACGCACAAATCTGAGGTTGATAGTCTGAATAAATTGGAAGTAAGTAGGAACGAGGTGGCGCAAGATGTATTTCCAGGTTTGAGCAGCCGAACCAATCACGATTACATCAATCTTAAGATTACAGTGAGAATGATGTTCTTGCTGGAGCAGCAAACCATCATTTCTAGTTTGAAAACCATTGCACATTATGAATTATAAGTGTCACATAGTTCTTCAGACCATGTATTATGCAAGTCTTAAGCTTTTGATCGTTTGTTGATGTGTCTAAGATTATGAGAATTTCCCAACGCACAACTGGCTGAAATAAAACTCGTAAGAGTGTGACCTGTTTAAAATGCTGAGGAGATAAGTAAAGCATGCAGTTACATTTTTAAACATCATTGTGGTTGTGTTATTGCATTCGTAAATTCTGACTTGATCCACAAGTTCATGTACGTCGGGTAGTCTAGTAAAGCTAGCTTACCTACCCAAAAGGCTCTCATACTATCAGGTCAGGTGATGAGAAAGGAACAAGTCGTCAAGAAGAAAGCCATAAGCTCAAACACAGTCAGAAACGCCTTCTGTGATGCATATGTGCGGGGTCGACGGAGGGCTGGCTGGACCCCGCCCGAGATCGGAACCTTCCGAGTCAAAATCTTCGAATTATAACCAATACCTTAGTGATTGGATTCTCGTCATGCAGTAGCATCCATAGACGGTTTGTGCATTCAAGTGATGTCTCGCATTTCTGCCTTAACAATGTAACACAGTGGCTACTCAGCTTTCAGCTTTGTAATGAGCGGCGTATGCATGTTACGGATATTGTGCAAATGGCCTTGGGTTTGATAAAGTTGCTTTTCCTTTGATATATGTAGTTGTGAAATCTTCTCAAAAAAGCTCAGATAAAGTTTCAAACAAGTATTCGAAAGGGAATTTACCCCTGAAAATAACCCTGCAATTTCGGCCATGGCAGCACTCAACCATCCCGTCATCGGCGCACCCAAGCTATCACCTGCTCCCGCAGACGGTTCGTGTCCTGTCCCGAGTTCCTTGCACGGAGTACATAGCTAACAGCAACTAGGATCCGTCCCCCTTCGACTTGAGATTCGTGAACTGCAAAACAAACATGCTGATCAGTGGAATTTGTACCTCCTCGGCCTCGACGCCTTTAAAAAGGTTGATGAGAAATCCGACCTTTCATACTATGGCATCGCAGGTATTCATGGACGACCGTATCGGCCATGGGGAGGAGTGAAGGGAACCAACAATCCAGGCTGGCAAGGTTACTGCACACATACCTCTATTCTATTCGCATCTTGGCATCGTCCTTACTTGGCTCTTTTCGAGGTATGTATCTGCTCTGAGAAGAAACCCAAGAAGCCCCCTAATGATGGAAAAGCAAACACTATATGCAATCATACAAAATGTCGCCTCGCAGTTCCCAGCGGAAACAAAGGCAAGATACCAACAAGCAGCTGTAACATTCAGAATTCCGTACTGGGACTGGGCTGCCACACCACCGAATGGAGATTCGTACTTCCCCAACTCAGTTGGAGCACCTACAATCAACGTCATCACTCCTCAGTCTGGTGGAAAGAGTGTTTCAATCCCAAACCCGCTGTATTCTTTTAACTTTAAGCCCTTGAACCCTGTCGCAAATGATTTTGTCGAGCAACCTGTAAGTCATATCTTGGAAAGAGACTAAAATCCATTAAATTAATCCTGGTAATGTGAAGTTCCGAACATGGCCCAATACTCTTCGATATCCAACCTCAACACGATCGCCAACCGCGGTTTCCAATGAACAACAAGTCTTCGCTGCAATGGAATCTCAATTTCCGAGTTTGCAGGGCAATGTAAATATCTTGATGAATGACCCCAACTATAAGGATTTTGCGGCCTTTAGCAATCATGCTTGGCAGAACAATGACCCTAGTACCTTTGCCAGTATTGAAGATATTCACAATTCAATCCATGGAGATGTTGGAGGTAATATGGGACATATGAGTGAGCTTGACTACTCGTCCTTCGATCCTGTATTCTGGCTTCATCATTGGTGAGTTGACGAACTGATTGAACATACCCGAGGGGTATTCGCTGACAAGAATAGTAATGTTGACCGCCTTTTTGCCATCTGGCAAGCCCTTAACCCAACCAACTACACCATCAACAAGCGTGACCAAAGTGGCACATTCGTCATCACTAGAAACACAGCTGTGACAGCTACAACACCCCTTGCGCCATTTGCGGACGCATCAGGAACAAAGTACTGGACATCTGAAGGAGCTCGTCAGACGACAACTTTCAATTACGCCTATCCTGAAACTCGAAGGTGGGCTTTCAAAACTGATGAAGCTTATCGAGCAAGTGTTCAAGGTACTGTGCAGCAACTTTACGGGGGGCTGGCCATGGACTTTGCCCAAGCACAAGGATTAAATCTAGCCACTCTTTCGGCATCTTTACCAGAAGCTACATCGATTAAGGCGAAGGTAGAGAATAGCCCTACCGTCAAACCAGCCGAACAGTCACCTGCTCCCGCCGCTGCCAGTTCTACCCCAGCTGCATCAACAGCGGCAGCACCACATCATGGGGGATCACACATGCTTTCAAACATAGTCTCCCACATCAAAGATGCAATTCCAGGCCACCACAAAGAGAATACCGATGGAGCTCGTGGCCTTGATCTCGAAGCAGAAATTGGAAAACGTAAAAAGTCCTAAAAACCCATATTTTCATAACCACTGACAAATCTTAGCATCATCAAATCCCGTACCAGCAACACCCGGGGAGTTCACCGAGTACATCGTAAACGTTAAAGTCCCTAAGCACGTCCTCGCTCAAACCTTCCGTGTACATGTCTTCCTCGGACCCTTTGACTCTGCCACCAACACATGGTGCACACAAGACGCTCTCGTCGGGGCTGTCACCGTCTTCGGGAAAGAAGCCGAGACAACAGGGTGTGGAAAGTGCAAGGAAGATGCTGAAGAGAATGTTGTGATTACAGGGACTGTGCCGTTGACAGCCGCGCTGATGAAGGAGTATAAGAAGGGAAGTCTGGGGGCGTTGAGTAAGGAGAATGTACTGCCTTGGTTGAGGGAGAATTTGCACTGGAGAGTTACAGTTGCGGATGGTACCGAGCAGTTGAGGCAGGAGGTGCCGGGCCTAAGGGTTAGTGTTGTTACGACGCAGGTTGCGTTGCCAGTTGGGGGGTATCCGCAGTATTCTGGGGTTTATGAGTTGCACCCCGAGGTTACTGATGGAAGGCCTGCTGGGTATAATTTTGATTGAGATGTGAATTCTATGGCGATGGAAAAGGGTGGACGAGAAATGGACTGGGGACCTAAATGAACCTGCAAGGTGAACTTTCGAAATGATATTTCCTGTTGATTGCATTTTATCTACAGTTATTACAAATGATAGAGGGCTGAAGCCAAGGAGCTGAACAAGATGACCTGTCAACTTCTCAATCTTATTTCCTTTTAACAATCACTCAACCTTAGCTTCCTCTAGCTTCTTCTCCTCTGTCTTGACAGGGTTCTCAGCGCCTTTCTTGCCTTTTATGCTCTTCCACTCCATAGAAAGGGATCCTAGAATCATAAAGGCACCCAAGGCGGCTGCCATGATGAAAACCCTAGTCAGTGAGTAGCCATATGCTTCTACGACTATGGAGATGTACTGGGTTGGCACAGCATTGCGTAACTCGGTAGCACCCGTGTTGACGATAGCTTCAGGATCGAGGCCGGCAACCCCAGATAATCGGTCCACAAGGTTGTTCGAAAAGATATTTTGGCTGACAGAAGTGAAGATGGCGCCACCAAGTTGTTGCATGAAGAACATCATAGCCATACCGATAGGAACATCGGTTCGTGACAAAACGGTTTGAGGGGCCAGCGTGGAAGTTTGGAAGCCAAACCCAAGGCCTGCTCCATAAATGATCTGGTAGCCAATCCATTCACCACGGCCAGAGCGCAGCGCAAGGGTCGAAAGTAAACCAGCACCAGTAGCACAGAAGATTGGTGAGAGCAGCAGGGCTGGGACATAGTATCCGATCTTTTGTGTTAAGATGGCGTTCGGGACGGCCAAGATCATCATGGACAAAAGCAAAGGGATGGTGCTGATTCCCGAGTGGAGGGCTGAATCACTCTCGACGGCTTGAAACCAAAGTGTTAGATAGTAGAGTATAGACATCAATGACCCAGATATCAGGAACATGAAGATCATGGCGCCAGCCACGGAGCGGTTCAGGACGACCCGGGTGGGAATCATGGCAGTGTCCGGCATCAGCACTTCAACGACGATGAAAATGGCGAATAAAACGGCGAAGGCGACAAAGAGTCCGATGATTTTTGGTGCGGACCACGAGTTTGTGGAGCCACCCCATTGAAGTGCGAGGATGAGGCATACCATGGATGGAATGAAGAAGAGTATTCCGGCGGGGTCAAGCCTCTTGAATTGAGTGATACCAGGAAGCTTTTCGCTCTTGAGTGATGGAATGTGGAGCCAGAGGGCTACTGCTAAGATCGTAAAGCCACCAATTGGCAGGTTGATATAGAAACACCATCTCCAGGTGCTAATAGTAATTAGCAAAAGAGCCTACGAGGTGACACACCGACTTACACATTATCGGTGAGAGCGCCTCCCATAACAGGACCAAGAACTGACGAGACTCCTGAAGCCAGGCCGAATAGAGCGGTAAAAATAGGACGTTTGCGAAGGGGAATGAACGGAAACATGATGGTCATGCTGCCAGTAAAAATGCCCGCAGAAGCTAGACCAGCAATAGCGCGACCAATTATGAATGCTACAGAGCTAGGGGCGGCGCCACAAAGAGCGGAACCGACCTCGAAGATGATGAGAGAAGTCAGGAAAACCCATTTTGTTGAGTAGAGCTGGTAAATTCGGCCGGAGATGGGTAGTAAACAAGCGGTAGCCAGCATGTAGGCACTTCCATACCAGCCGATATCTTCAATAGAGTTAAATTCATCCGTAATATTTGGGATTGCGGCTGCGATGATGGTCCTGTCTAACGTAACAATGAACATAGACAAATATAGACCGATCATGATGGCCCAGAACTTCGGGGACCCTGGTTGGTAGTTTTTTTCTGCATCTTCGTATTCGCCATCAGGTATTTGAGACGGTTTGTCTGTAGAAGCTGCCTCTTCAATGGGCGTGTGTTCTGAAGATTTAGTGGAATAACCCATGGTAAGTGGAATTAAAACAGGTCTAGATGAGAATAAAGTTTCAAAGAGAATGAATAAAGTATGATGCTGCTACAAAGAAGCAGGCCAAGCATTATATCCATTCTCCCCATGGTTACGGAGGCCGGAATCCACAGGCCGGGCTTATTGAATAAGTGTGTATTCATGCCAACGGAAAGGGCCAAGGGCCCGAGTATATAAAATGGAAGAAGGGGAAAGTATGTCGGACTTTTAGAAAAAGTCCGTCGAAAGCACGTGACGTGAGCCGTGTTCATCGGATTAATTCCAGTACCAACCACGACACGAATACATGGGCTGACCTCATCTCGTTGAGAACATTTTCCCTTTCAAAATTGCCATCAAAGATTGCTTGAACCGCATCAGCATCACCCTGGCAGAAGTCCTTTGCGCCTCTACGTTTACAGTGTTGTCAAAATCGTAGACCAAGATCGCTTTCCAGTGCTTCATTCCCCTACTCTATTACCCTCACCATCTTTTATAGCTATATCTTTCATATCTGCTAAAATACATTATCTGGAAACTAAGGGTGTTCATGTCTTCATCAGCGCCTCCTCCAGATGTTCAACCTTCAAAGCCCCGTCGGGTGTTGGCTTGCATCCGTTGCCAGCAGAAGAAGGTGAAGTGTGACCGGCGTTTTCCTTGTGCGAACTGCACAACGCTGCATGAGAAATGTATACCGGCTACACTTACCCCGCGTGGTCCCCGCCGGCCCAGATTTCCCGAGAGAGAGTTGCTTGATCGTGTGCGAAAGTACGAGGAACTTCTTCGTCGAAATAATATTGCATTTGAGCCACTTCACAAAGATTCAGATGGGAAGCATGCTTCTTCTCACACTCAGAATTACAATGTATCAGACGAGCAGCCAAAAGCTATGGCATTAAGCTGCCCTACACACCCAACTACTCACAAGCTGGAAAGAAGTTATGAAGCTAAGTATGAATCTTCTAAGAACCTTTCTCCAGGTGACTGATTGTTTCAGGGACTTTTGGGAAGCTCTGAACTCAGGGGTACGGCTTCATCATCTGTGTTTCAAGCTCTGCTGATAAATACAGCAGTCCCACGAGGTCGGCAATGACAGCGATTCTTCCCAAGGTGAGGTTCGTGAAATGGTTACTAAGAAGGGATGGGTCCAATTATTTGGAGACAACGATCACCTTCTGTTCGGCTCGCCTAATATAAATGTTGACCTTTCTACCTTGCATCCAGAGCCAGTCCAGATTTTCCGCCTTTGGCAGATTTACCTGGACAATGTCAATCCATTACTCAAGGTCACGCATACTCCCAGTCTTCAGGGACGCATTATAGAAGCTGCCAGCAACGTGAAAATTATCAACCCTACATTAGAGGCGCTCATGTTTAGCATCTATTGTATGGCAATTCTTAGTCTTAATGTGGACGACTGTCAGGTAATTTTTGGTTCGTCCAGGGAAGATCTTTTGACAAGGTTTCACTTCGGCTGTCAGCAAGCGTTACTCAACTCTGGTTTTTTGAGGTCTGGTGATCGTGACTCCTTGACTGCGTTGTATCTCTACCTCGTAAGTTTATGGAACTGTTCTGCTTATATATTCTAATAATTTTAGATCTCAGTCAGACCCAGTACGGTTCCCCAGTCCTTGTCTGCAATGCTTGGTGTTGCGATTCGCATTGCGCAACAAATGGGAATCCAAAGCGAAGCAGCGCTAGCCAAGTGCAACGTTTTCGAGGCTGAAATGCGGCGAAGGCTATGGTGGTCACTGGTACTATTCGACACCCGCATCAGTGAGATGGCTGACTACAAAAATACAACCTTGGCTCCAACCTGGGACTGTCGAACACCTCTCAACATAAACGACACCGACCTCCAACCGGAGATGAGAGAGTTACCAATGGCTCAAGGTAAGCCTACAGATGCACTGTTTGCTGCTGTGCGCAGCGAGCTTGGAGATTTTGTCCGCCACACGACATTTCACCTTGACTTCACCAGCCCCGTCCTAAAGCCCATTTTCAAGACTCAAAGTAGTCTCGACTCGGACGGCGATAATCTGGCCAATCTGGAGAAAACTATCCAGAACAAGTACCTCAAATTCTGTGACCTAGATAATGCCCTGCATTTCATGACGATTTGGTGGACACGAGCATACCTTGCTAAATGCTGCCTCTGGGAGCACCATTCAAGATACTCGAGTTCACCCGTACATCCCACAGATGCACAGCGCGAAGCTGCTATTTCCTACGCACTTCGCATGCTTGAGTGTGATACAAAACTCAGGTCATCACCACTTACCAAACGATTCCTGTGGTTGATTCATCTCCATTTTGCCTTTCCCGCATATCTTCAAATCCTTCAAGATTTGAGAAAGCGACCCGGCAGCGAACAAGCTGACCAGGCTTGGGAGGCTATGAGTGCTAACTATGAAGCTCGATTCGTCTTTGTGGCTCAAGATCGTGATAGTCCGTTTTACACAACATTCACCAAACTAGTCCTTCATGCTTGGGAGGCCCGTGAGGCGGCTTCTAATCAGCTGGGAGAGCCGGTAGTACCAAAGATTGTGTTGTCTATCAAGAACAACCTAGCTGAGAGGAACGCAAATTCACGGATTGATAGTACAGCACAGTTCGATGGTAGCATGAATGTGGGTCTCGATAATACATCCTTGTCGATGCCAGTGAGCTCTGGCCATAGCCTTCCATTTCACCTGGGTGGGAACGGAGGGCTTGGAGGATTGGGCTTTGGAGGGTTTGCTAATATGCTCGGACAACCCTCACTAGGCGTTGATGTGAATCAATTAGAGTGGCCGACGATGGACTGGGGTTTGGGAGGCGTGTATCCAGGTGTATGGAATTCTTAGCTTCGTCACTACCCCTCCATGGCTCCCGCCACACTAACCTAATCAGGGCTAGTTACATCATGTGATAAGTCATGTGACTATAGCTAATTATTTGTACCAACAGATACAGATAAAATTTGTATTTAGCAAAATCCCTCAAATTATCTTCTCTGCACATCTCTATATATCTCGAGGATCGTGGAAATTTTTTTTATCATGAGGGGTGATAGAGTATGTTCCATAGAATACGGGCTCGAAAGGTACAAGTGGTTTAAATAGGGGATCATATATTATATACTTACAGAGGATAACATAGCCTGGAAATGTGTTAATTCACTTGCATCCCAGGCAGAGAAGAGTCGGTATACTCACCGAAAGGCTTCGCGTCAAATTCCGAGTCATCCACTCACGTGTTTCTGAATTCAAGGTTTGAGCCAGCTTTTTGTGTTTTAGCTACCTGGTTGCATTGAAAGACATCGTTTTAATTACCAATACCATTTCCGCATCTGCTCACAGAGCCTCGCCATCATTATGTGTTATCAGCCCTCGTGACTAATACAAATCCTATCCTCCTAAGGTTATACGCTCTGTTCTGAGCACCGACGAGGACTACAAACTCTTTACTTGCTGAGTTCCATAAAGTGCACCATCTAATAAATTGATTTTTCATTTTCAGTACTACTTCCCGATCCGTTCAGAGAGTCTCATTTCATGTTGTCCACCCCATATGAGTAACTAGAGTTTATACTCGATCAGCTCTATGATTCGGAAACCAGGGCTTAGTGACTGCTTGGCCACCACGGTCCGGACCTTTCCGTCCGCTGTGGATTTACTGGAACTCGGGGTCTTCACATGAAGGTCGTATTTGTGCAACAATCAGCCCGCTTACCACATTTGCTTTTGAGTTACATTGCTGACCAGAGCCTCATGCACATTTCCATGTGCCTCCCCAGAATTCTGCATTCGTAATCTAGGCCCCCAACACATAGAATTCGGCAGAATGTGAAGTCTTTTATTGGCTCGTAACGTACTTCTGCAGCAGGGTAGAAAGCATGGGAAGTCAGGCGCAGCCGCCGCACAACGACCTAACGAGCCGTGTTTCAGCTGAGCCCCCTAAAACTCACATATATTATTCCACGAGGAAACCTTCGAGAGGGGTTTGAAGGTTTCTTAGTATTTTGAGCGATGGGATAGGTATTGTTTACTTTGTCGCATCTCCTTATATTCTACGCTCCTTATTAAGATAGTTGTTACGTTCAATACCCAACCTGGTCTGACCTAGGTGTTCATTTCAACGAGAGATCCACTTACACTCCTATTCTCCCACCGTCACGGGAACAATCACAACCCTTCTCTCATCAAACCAACAAAGTAACACACAATGGGCGATCGCACCTTAGACAAATCCTCTTCCTACGTAGAAGCCCAATCTCCCAAGCACGACAGATCACACCCTTTCTCCCCCGCGACCCTTAAACCACAGCTTAAATTCCCCGATAAGCGCCTAATAGTCTGCTGCGACGGAACCTGGAACGCATCCGATGTCAACGGCCAACCCCTCACCAACGTCGCCAGAATCGCAAGATGTATTTCTGATGTAGATGACTGGACGCCGCCGGAGCAGAGAGGGACTAGTGAGAGGAATTATATTCAGATTGTGCATTATCAGCCCGGGGTGGGGAATGGGACAGGGTGGGCAGCGAATGTTTGGGATGGGGTGACGGGAAGGGGTGAGTTTGATTTCATTTGGTTTATGCTTGTTGTAAGTAGAAACTAATGGGATTTTGATAGGACTCGATAAAAGCATTCGCGCAGCTTACCAGTTCATCTGCCTGAACTGGTCCAGCAAATCAGACGAAATCGTCCTGATAGGGTTTTCTCGCGGTGCTTTTACTGTCCGCTGCGTTGCTCAGTTTATCCAGGAGGTCGGGCTACTTACTAAATCCGGGGTTCGTCACCTTCCTAAGCTTTTTGAGCTATGGAAAACTCGGGAGGTCGGTGAGGATAGTCCATCAGCGACGTTGCTGAGGCAGAAGTGCGAGGAGCTGAAGAAGTGGGGTGAGCTAGTTGAGGAAGAGGTGAAGATTGAGGCGTGTGCGGTTTGGGACACTGTCAGTGCCGTTGCTCACATCCCTCTTCTTTCCCGTCCGAAATACCGCACTGTTGGAAAAGAGATTCCCAAGAATGTCAAGTTCGCAGTCCAAGCTCTTGCTCTTGGTGAGCGCAGATCCCAGTTCGAACCTATGGTTTGGGATCAACCTGTGAATGGGAACGATCAGATATTGAAACAGTGCTGGTTTGCGGGGAACCATAGTGATGTTGGGGGCGGGAATAAAGAAGTTACGCATTCGAACATTACGCTTGCTTGGATGGTGGGTCAGCTTACGGATAAGATTCAGTTTAATCAGGATAATCTTTGGGCTATCACGACCACGAGGTCGTGGTCGAAGCCAACGCCTAGTGATAAGATTGAAGAGTCGATGAAGGATGACGTAAAGAAATGTAGGGTTGTTGCCGAGTCCCCTATTTCTCGAAGTCTTTGTAGGTACATCGAATTGTGTTTTAAAGGTTACACTAACTAACGAACACAGTACGCTCAGAAACATCGTGGCTCTCATTCCTCATGCGAATAGCAGGTTACCAAATTCGCAAACCAGACCATGACAACAGCCGATTCCACTACAGTGTCTACATCCTCCGACACCTGGGAATTGCAACTTACACCAAAGTATTTGCTGCCGAGAACCCCCAAAAACCCACCGAAGAATCATCCATTTCTTCCCCGACCTCAGGTAGTGCCCCCTCCCTAAGCCAAGTAATTCGCCCAATCTACTCCGAAAACAAATTCGAGGGCGAAATTCTCGAAAAATGGGCCAAGCACATCCTCTGCGCCCACGTAAACCTAAAACAAGCCCGCAGCGCCAACGAAGTGATCTCTAAAGAAACACACACCGAACTATACAGAGAACGTCTTCAGGGGCATCTAGTACCACACGCCTCATACGCAGCCGATATCCCAATCTCAGCAATTCTCTCTGCTTTCCACAGCCTTTCGAAAAATCACGCCAGACAAGATGAGGTGCAAAGACCTGGATTGGATGAGGTATGCGAAAACCTCGAGGTACATACTAGCGAGAAGAGTTTTAATATCTTTAAGCAATTGAGTCCGTGGAGACAGGAACAGACTGCTGTGTTTAAGTTTGAGACTGTAGATCCGTCGCCTGAGCGCCCGGAAGGGCATCCGGAGTTGGAGGTCGAGATGGCGAGTGATCGTAGTGCGCCGATTTTAGTGTTTAGGAGGACGTTTCCGCTGTTGGTGGGACGGGCGCATATGTTACCTGAGTTGGGAGGTGAAGCGCGACCAGGGGTGGGAACGAGGGTGAAGAGGCTTTTCTTTAAGGATCAGAGTGATGAGATCAGGCCTTGTAAGAAATGTGAACAGATCTGGCATCGAGAGTAGAGGAAAGGGGAGATCGCTATTTCCACCCTGTGTATAGGATTATGATAAGGATATCACTGTCTTAGACTAGATATATTTGGGGAATAGCCTTGTAGTTACCTCAATGTAATTATTTTTGATAACCGTTTAGTGTGGTGAATAGGTCCTTGAGGGTGAGAGTATGTTTTATGACCCTAGTGAGGCTGCTTCAGCCTACAGCTCTCGCTGAGGAAAGAAAGATTTTTGAATCGACCATTCCGATGTATCATCAACTGTAATCTATAGAAGGAGTCTTTGCGGGCCCCGGAATGGTTTATATAACCTGCCGATAGCCTCCTCATAGTACTCATAATAGAATGGAGCACATCTCTTCCCATATTTCAAATCAGTGCGTGGTAGATTTCAGGTTCTTCCTGTTCCTAAACAAGGCTGGATATTCTGCGTCCGGGCCCAAACACTGGTCCTGGGCCAGAGAGATTTCGAGCACAAGATAACAGTGTTGATATGGTTTCGGGATCAACATTGTGCTTCATGTAAGAGAGTGACGCAAAAGATTTCTCTCGATCGTGCTGATAGTATATTGTGTTTAGATGGTCTAGCAAAGTGGTTTGAGACGTACATTCTCGGACTTCATTTCATCGTGTGTAGGTAAGCATAAAGAACCAAAATACATCTGATCTCGGCCCATAACCTGGAGTTTTTAAATGAATGATTTGAGCTTGGCAAGATCAGAATTAGGTTTTGTCTCATCTCGAGGAAAGACACGCATTTCAAAGCCAGCTGGAAATTTTTGATCAGCTTAACGCAGGTTGCCCACCCCGGTATCATTAAATTGCACTTTAAAGCAGACCTTAAGTCTGTATTTTCAGTCGTTTGCTCATATCCCCCCCCCCCCCCCAAATGGGAGTAAATTATTGATTCTGCAATAAATAGTTTGGTCATTCCAGGATGTTCATTCGGTTGGATTGTAAGGGTTTAGCATAGGAGCAGCTTGTGTCACGGTGTATTTTCTATCTTGATGGAGGGGTTATTATCATCTCACCAAAACTCAAGCTCTTTCTTTACTTTCCTTAGCGGCTAGTTTATCGAATAATAATACTATTACTTCACTGGCGAAGAGCCTACGGTATATTAGAGAGTTCAGTGATATTCGATTGCCTAGGCAAACATGGGTTTTAGCTAGTCGTGACATAGATTGAGAGACACATGCCTAAAATGTTCATTGACCGTGGTATATGCAGATCGCCATCGAGAAACTAAGCGGCACTGAAAAGCCAGATGGCTTTTGCCTTACATTGTATTTTGCCGTTCGGAATAGCTACGTAAATGTAAAGATCCTCTAGTGTTTTCGACGGGCGTCTTAGTTCCCTTTGAGGGCCGGCGATCCCGTCGTATTACTGAGAGCTTTAAGAGAAGTCACATCAACACATATCCATAGGAAGACCTAGTTTTAGTTTTAACGACCTCTTCCACAGGCCCAGTAACTTGCTCTCGTTTCCACACGAAGAGTTGTTCTGCTTTCATCCTTAACTAGCCAATCCACAATATGACTTCGGATATCACTGTAAGTCATCAACGGATACGGCCGCCGAGTGACATTTCCCACTGCTTACCAATTCCACTAGGTAACTCCAGCCCTTCAACAGTACTCGTAGCACCCAGGGGGCGACTATACCAAGGGTAGCCCATGAGAGTACCAATTCACCCAAATCCTGTGGGGACTTAAATTTATTTTGCATTTGAATTATCTGATAAGATTTTGAGGTGTAAATTGTTGCGCCCTACTGTTTCAGCAAGATGGCAGGAATAGGGTCGTTGGCATGTCCGAAAATTCGATGTAGCAATGCACGGGAAGACCAATTTGGGATTTCTGGAGGATAGAGTCTAAGGATCCAGAAATGAAAATATATTATATGCAGTATTTTGCTGCTTGCCCATTTCGACAGCTTCTGCTTCAAAGAAGGATGTGGCAGTATTTTTGTCAATGTTAGCTTTACAGAGCTAGCCTTTTCTTGAATCTAGTAGCGACCGTCTCTGAACTCAAGCCAAGTACCAAAGCTATCCCATTATATATTATCTTCGTTAGAACCTGAAAAGGTCCACTTGAGGGCCTGTTCATGCGCTTCAGAGAGTGCCTCACAACGTCTAACCTAAGCCTCAAAGCCCGGACTGGAAAGAGTTGCTTTATCAGTCAACGCTCTGACGGATCTTTCATGCAGTGGGACTTTTCAGTCGGATAAACCTAACCTTTGTTTTCCTGTGGACCTACATCCTCAACAAATTCTGTCCGTGTGTTCCTTATCAGTGGCAGCTATCTCTCGTTCGTTGAACAATTGAGCGAGAGTCTTGGCTTGTTTTTGTATATCTTTAAAAAGATTTAACCGTATGCCCTCGAGAAGAATTCCAGCTATTCGTTGGTTTCCGAATACAGCCAGTCGAATTTGCACGACCTCTGAGTAACAATAGCTCAGCATGATCTCTAAACGTCTTTTGTTAATATGTTTGCAGCGCGTATGTTACCCAAAACTTACACTAGGACCCCAGCAATCATGTATGGATTGTAGCCCAGGACTTTCCCAATCTTCCAGCAAGCTCTTGCACCTCAAATCTGCAACCGTATTGCAGTCAGAGTATAGCCACCTAAGGGCCTGCCCATTCTCATTCGGGAACACAGGCCTTGTGAGCACATGGTGACCGCTGTAATTTTATTGTAGAGTTGTGAGGTCGTGAGTGGCTCGCTCCACTTGTGTACTCAGCTCGAGTTACCTCGACTTGTACAATTCAGCGTCTTCGATAACAATTTTGCAACCGAAATTGATGAATTGGATAATGGTTCCTGCTAACAATACAGCAGATTCTAGATCTCTGAGGGGAGGCTAGCGAAATGAGCATCATACTGGTTAGAATATAAAAATAACCTGCACTGAATATGAGAAAGCTGTAGGTGACAAAGCAACTGCCCTATGCACTATTGCATTATGGACATATTGGGTTACGCAATACTCCAGCATGCGCCTCTCTCCCCTTCAAGAGCGCCCTAAGTAGACCTGCTGCAGAATCTTGCATCACCATTGTACTAAAAAATTATTCATCGTTCGTTCGTCTGGTCCTCTACCTTGGGTTGAGGGGAGGTCTAATTTTGAGGGCTTATGTTTCAACTAACTTAGACGGTTGTTCTGGGGTTGGATAGATATGCACTAGGGGGATTTAAAAGCCAAGGACCTTGGTTCGGCAGGTGTCACTATATACAAGCCAAGCGAGTCGCTTCTTCCATGCGAAAGACGGCAAGCAATAGTGGCATTTTGATATAAGATAAAGTATATTATAGTGTAGAAGGGGAATCTACATACTTGATTATATAGATAAAACATTACCTATTAGTAGCGAGATTTTAAGGATGGATGATCAAAATATGCCATGGTTTGGTTGAATCTTCTTATTTTCTTTTTAATCCATTTTTATACTACAATAATATAAACATCTCCCAAAATGTTCCCCTGAACAATCTCTTCTGGCCCTCAAACTGTGGTTCTACACGCCTACCGCTTCCTCATGCTACAATTAATCGAAGGTGGGTCTTCTTTCGTTATTTCCGTGCATGTATCCGATTTTAGAAAGGTGATTCGCTCTCTTCGACACGAGATTCTCAATCTTTGGTATTTAGTGGTTTCGGCCTAATTGTTCCTCTAACCATGCGTGCTCCGTTATGACCCTACCTCTGGAGGGATTTCCGCAACTGTGACCCTAGGGTCCTTGTTTTTCGAGTTCGTCTCGTCTCCCAAAGTACTAGTATCGTGGTCTTTGGGTTTTGTGATCATAACTTCGTCATTGGTATTAGGGTGTTCCTTCTGGGTTGCATTTCTTCTGAACCTCCAAAATACGAATAGCCCGCCGATCAAAGCCAGAAGAGCGAAGCCCATCATACCCAACCCAATATTCCTCCCCACCGTCTTCTTCTTATGTTTAGTTTCTTCCGCGTCACTAGGCGCCATTGGAACCTGTGTCGGCCCAAGTATTACCCCGGGCCCCTCACTCTCTCTAAACTCACTTGCCGGACTCGGCGGGCTGGGTCCACTCGTCCAGTTTCTCGGCTCCGTTCCCATAACGAATTCCATTGTCCCACCATTAGCAAAAATATCATCCCATGTCAACCAATTCTGGCTCCAAGCCTTGCCATTAACCTTAAGGCTTTGAACATAGGCAGAAGTCTCTGAGCTGTTTATTGTGGTTATTGTGAGAGATTTGGTGGGCGCGAGAGAGATAGTTGTGTTAGCGAACCATGGAGAGCCGATAAGGAAAGTTGTTTGGCTGACGATGGGGTAAAGGCCTAACATATTCCATAAAAGCCAAGATTCCATGGCTCCTGCATCGCTATTCCCGGGAAGGCCACCTGGTGTTGGGCTATAATAACTCTTAGCGATGAAGCGACTTCGTTTGACCGATAGATCTTGACGGTTGACAAAGTGGTATAAATAAGGAGTTGTGAAACTTGGTTCATTGCCTGGGTTGAAGATAGCGTTGTTGAAGCCTGCTGAACGGCTTGTGGGGTTGAGATTTGGCATGAATGTTGCTTCGAGTCTTTCGATGAATTTTTGGGGCCCACCGGATAGGGCGATGAGGGTGGTGATGTCATGGTGGGCGTTGAAGGAGTATTCCCATGGGAGGGCTTCGTAGTATGCATCACCCCAGTAGCAGCCTCCGCAGGAGAGTGGATCTTGCTTTATGAAACCGTCCGTGCTACGTGGGACTAGGAAGCCGGTGAAATTCAGAGCTGTCGCGTTTGGGCTCCAGTGGTTTCGCCAGTTGTGTGAGCGAGCTTTGTATTTGGTTGCTTCAACTGTCTTGCCTAGTCCTTTGGCTACTTGGTAGAGAGAAAAGTCGTTGGCGGAGTACTCGACTGCTCGAGTGACAGAACGACCGTATTTGGGTGTGATGTAGCCATATTTGTGCCAGTCAGGAAGGGCACCTCGTCCTTCTTTTGTTGAAGATGATGGGTCACGGGGATCACCGTTGTTGGCTGGAGTGACCTCAGCGTCTTTGACCATTGCTGCGTAACCTGTCGTCCAGTCTATTTTCCCTCGAACGCCTTTGACATATGCATCGGCGAGAACGTTGTCGGAGTTCGAACCGCCCTGGGTCGCACCGTTGAAGTTGGAAGAGCGAGCGTCTGGCATATAACCTTCGAAGCGGAAGATATCAATGAGCGAGCGGATGTATTCCTCATACATACTTGGTTGGAAGATGTGAAGGAGTGAGAAAGTGCAGCGAAAAAGATCCCATGTTGTGAAGGTGTCGTCGTAGTAAGGCTCCTCGGAAGCCCATAGCGGGTTCTCGCCTGTGCGGTTGGAAGGGAGGAGGTGCATAAAGTACATCGATGAGTAGAGTAGCTGTAGGTTTTTGAGATTCGTTTCTGTAGTTGTGACTTTTGAGAGGACTTGATCGTTCCATACTTTTTTGGCATTTGTAGTGACCGACGAGAGGGTAGCTCCAGTTGGGATTTGGTCGTTGACATTTCTGCATGCTTGAGCACTAGAGATAAACGAAATCCCGACTCTAGACGTGACCGTAGTCGTACTGAAGCTGAAGACCGCTCCTAGACGCGATGTCGATATTGCTGATGCTTCAGCATTGTATTCTTTTAAGAGACTCGAATTGGAATTCTCTCCGACGAAAGTCCTCACGTTTGCTAGGGAATCGAAGTAACCACAAAAGAAGATCCTCCAGTTCGGTGCATGGTTCCAACCATTGGAATAGTCCCCGAAACCCTCATAGTGAATGTTCGTGGTAGTGATATTCCCACCAAGATACCGCTGAGTCAGCCCAGGACCCTTGTATGAAGGCAGAACGTGAGAAACGTCGATGATAACGTTGGCCTCCCTCCCGACCGGAAAAGTATATTGATAAATCCCAGCACGGCTAGTCGCTGACATTTCTACACTGATATTTGACCCTAGTTGGGACTTGTAATAGCCTACGGAAGTGACATCTGGCTGCGAACGGGTGTCATTCAAATCGACCAAAGGATTAGTGATATTTCCAAGCGTTGGCATCTGAGAGACAACGCCATATTTTGGTGCACCTCCCGTTCCACTCTCATGCATCATGGAGAATCCAGTGATGTTCCCCTCGAGCTGAGTCCCAGAATAGCTGTCTCTTCCTGTGTAGACATCAGGCCCTAGTTTCACCATGCCAAACGGCAGAGAAACGCCAGGAAAGGTGTTTCCACCATTTCCTTCTCCAGTCTGAAAGCCTGTCAGCATGGTGGTTGGCTTTGACGGAGAGAAACTCACGCTTGTTAAAACAAAATGAGTAAGATCTGTGGACTGGCCAGCAACCACAGCCGCAAGGAGTGCTATGAAGGAAATGAATTGAGCCATAAGTTCTGATAATCAGGATTGAAGGGAAACTGTTTGTGACGAATTTCCATGATGTAGTATCCAAGTTTCTTCGAGCTCTTGGATCTTGCCTTGAATTCTCAAAACACTTCTATGCGGAACTCCTGTGATGAAAGCATTGAAGAGACAAGTTGAACCTTGATCACGTGATACACATGAATAATCCCAAGATGGAAACAACGATTCACAGATACCCGGGAAATATATGAATCCTCAACTCGCCCAATATGTACAGTGGAGAAATGAAATATTGAAAGGATATGTATGGGTCTAGCCAAGTCTAAGAACAATGAAGGCTGTCGATACGGAGAAACTTTCCAAGAAAGAAAGGTTGTGGGGGGTACTTAAATCCTTGAAGACCAGTCACAGTCCCCCTCATACCCATGTGCCCGGTGAAATGGGGCTCTTTCCTGTATAGTCGGTGTGGATAAAGCTTTGGGCTGAGCGCCGCACCAGGTCCAGATGCTCACATCAGAGCCAGGCTGTTCTTGCGTGCCTTCATCATATTTTGCGCCAGTCAGCACGTTGCAGTCTTTTGTTGCACGTGAAGGACAATAGGTACTTTAAGTTGCTGGAGACTTCAGTGCTAGGGCTGGAATCAATCATTTGTGTGCGCTTGTTGAATTTGAACGGTGAAGAAGATATAGAGAACGGTCCTCGATGTTAAGAGAGGGTTGTGGGGAAGTGAAAAGTTCCTGCCGATCACTTTAAGGAACAAGCTTTTGCTTCAAGCACGTGCACCCCCTGGATAAAGTGAGTCTAGACCCCAAGGTCCCTTTCCCCTCTTCTCATCAATGGAGGAGTGTTTCCACTTTTCGCTCCTTCGTAGGATTGTTTCGGACAGGATCCAGCATAAATAGCTTCAAGCAATTCGAGGCTTTTCCTGCAAGATTTGTTGTTGCATTTCGCCTCCAACCACACCTCCTCGGCTCCCCGCACAAACTCTGTGCTTTTCACCCGGTGGCTTCAAGCCCACAACCCACAGACATCGTGCGGGCTGGGAAGCGACAACGAAGACCCGCTGGATTTGCATGGGAGGTTGAAACATCAATGGAAAAAGTCTTCTGGAAGAGTCATAACATCTGTGCGCTTTGTGATGATAACAGAAGCACGCGACTGCCTTGCAGCGAAGAGATCGAGTGTGAGAGGAGAGTTGTGATGTTATCATAACACATCGTGTCGCGTTCTTGAGAGATGTTGGACGCGATGAGTGCTGAAGGATGATGCGATCGCGTGCCACCCACCATTACAACAAGTGTCGAGGCCCCTATCAATTTTTTGCACCACTTACACTGAGCCTTTCGTACATATGCATCCACCGAATATGATGGTGGTGTTGATGCATGTATTCTGTACTTGGCAATTTTTCAACCTTCACGTATTCCTAGATGGGCTGCAAAGAAGATATGGGTGTGGTGTTGAATGTGTCTGTCAGATCTCGAAATTTGAATTTCTCGTGTTCCTTCTTATCCCATGTACTCATTGTTTACAATACTAAAATGCCTTTGAATTGATTAAATCAATTTCCGATCGTTAATTGTTTTAATTTATCTACTCCAGTCGCAGGTATCGAAGGTATTTCTCCCTTATCTACTTGTAAGACCTGGGCTGAGCTGTCGATGTTGATCTCACTGCGTTCACTCTCCAAGTATCTGTTTGCTGTCCCTGACACACTCATCTGTGACCAACCAATGCTACTCCCATTCTCATTATCTTCAGCCTGAAAACAAACAAAAGCTTCCCCTCAACGGATGCAGGTACGGTGGCCCTACATGAGGCCTCTCGTATGGTTAAGCCCGAAAACATCGGCCATATATGGTGGTAATATGTGAAACTCTTTGCATGTCGAAGATCGTGTTTTGTGGTGACAGCACATTGTTGAGTGCTCGAATAGGATTGCGATGCTTGCGCAATGTAAGGCCGACAACAAGGCCATGTCGTGCTCCTTTATTCACTCACATGGTCCAGTAGATCGGGGAAGGTTGTGATCCGATTGAGTGGTTCGAGATCTTTGGTCTTCAGGGGCAAAGACCATGAGGCGTGATTGCCCTCAGTCATATCGTATCAGCGAGACAACCTTACCCGCAGCAGGTATCGGCGAGAAGGTATCATAAGGCTCTTTGGCCTCTCGTTGAGCAGCAATTACAATATACCGAGGATGAGAGAGCGATCCTATTTCTGGTATCCAAGGATATCAAAAGTGTACCGTCTCTGTAGGCACAAATGTAGAGGCACATATACAATTATCCGCCGATAAACCGCGGAGACTGCTTTTACTGTAATCGAAAAGCTTGAAACAAAAAAGGAAATTAGCTTCAGTCCTTTCCAGAATCCCAAATGCGACCCCAAAAACAAAAATAAACAAATAAAGTTCCAACGGCGCGTAAGTATTGGTCTCATATCGAGGGTCAAACGGTTGTGCTGAGATATACAGTTCCCAGGTTATCTGAGCACTAACCGACGATTCGGAACTCCCACCCGCCACCTCGATTGCTCTCTGCTGAAAAAACTTCTGACATGAACACCCCTCACCAGCTTCACAAACCACCCCCCTTCAAACCAGCACACCGGCTCCCCCGATTCACAGAGCTCTGGTTTCGCAACATCATTGGACTCAGTGGCTGGTCTTGTCTTTCCGTCGCGTGGATTTTCAGGATGATCCAAATACATCGTTTGACAGCGCGTAGCCAACAGTTGCTCTCTTCGGGTGATGCTGGAGGCGTCCTTTGCCGCCATTGCCCAGCCAAGCGACCCCAACCATCCTATCATCTGCACCAACCCGGCTCCTCGCAGGCACATCAGTGCAGGGCTCCATGGACTTCCAGGGCACCCGTCGATGGTGAGGATCCCGTGGAAAGTCATGAGCCTCTCAATGAGCTGCATACCCGCTGTCCACCAGACACCAGTTCCACACTGGGAGGCATCCTAAGCCTTCGACAGCCAGCTCAATACTCCACATGCAGCGGGCGCGTCGAAGGTCTGCACCCCTCTCATAAAGGAGCGGCGACGAATCAAGTGATGTGTTTGCTGCCAGTCCTGCCACACAGCTTATCCTATCTGCTGTACGAGTTTTCACCTATGGAAGAAGCCTCTTCTCGAGCTTGTTCACCCTCCGTCACTCTCTTACATTCTTTTCTCTTGTTCTGCTCTAGACTTTAGAGCTTTCGGGATGAAGTTGCGGCCATGAAGACATTGAGCGGGTATCTCGATGATGCGTATAGGGCATGGCTTGGCTCAGCGGTCAATTGTTGCAATTCTGGCTGGAAAGAGGGACAAGCGCCGAGGCGTGGTATGTATACGTCGCGCGAATGGTCGCATGTTCGAGTTTGTCTAAGACTTTACAGATATTGAAAGGCCCATGAGAATTGAGCATCATCAACCACGTCTAGTACCTGGGTTAGTGCTGGAGCCACAAGAGAGGCCGACGACGAGAGGCAGAGAGTGGGTTGAGAAGACGAGGGATTATGCTGCCCGCGCATCAAGTCGTGGAAGCTTCTCTGTGAGAAGAAGATTAAATGCATATAATGGCCCGCGCCGGCAGCGGTTGCAGATAGGAGCACCATCAGACTTTCGCCATGTTGAGTATGCCGGACCAAGACGAACAGGAGGCTTTAGACCGTTGGAGCTAAGCATATACACGGAACAACAACTATCACCAATTCTACCTCACTTTGGTCCGATCGAGGATCCTTCCAAGAGAGAGAGCATCCCGGACCTACCGTATCCTCCATCAGTTTACGCGCATTCCAGGAGTGATTCTCAGCTATCAAACTTCCGTATCCCCCGAAAACCTGTACGCTCTAGCTCTGGCACCTCATCGGAATGGACAGCACAGTTTCAACCACGACCAGAGTCACTTAGTGCTCAAGAACTACTAGCTAAGTTAGAAGCCGAGCTGCCAAGTGTCCCCCAACCAGCACGTCTTAGATCTATGACTGAGCCTCCCGCATACGAAAGAATCAAGTCAGCTTTGCACGAGAAGTTCGAACTAGAAAGGAAGTTGAAAGACATCGATGAGGTTATTGAAGAGCGAAGAAGCATCTACATCAATAGCCGACCAACCAGCCGAGCAACGTCACGAGCTCGAAGCATCTACTCCGAATCTCAAGGTCCGTGCTCCCCTATCTTCCTCGCCAACCTTAACTAACAAAACGCAGAACCTATGCCGAGCTCTCCTATCGGCCTTCCAACATTTGCGGAACGCATCGCGACTTCCTCCCCCTCCAACACCATTACTCGTCCTCAAACCGCCCCGGCTTCAAAGCCAGTTAACATTCCCTCCCGCCTGAAGACCTTCACTGAAGCCTCCTCTCCCTTCATCACCACCACAACGACCATTATCACCGCCCCCCCCCGTGTCCCTTCCCCACCGCCCAAATCGCCTCTCCGTGCCGTGGGCGACCCAATCCCACCACCACCACTCCCACTTGTCTTCGTCCCACAGACAACCCGCCCACCCCTCCGAAAAAAGAAGTCGTTCTCCCGAGTCTCAAATTGGTTGCTTCGTAAAGAAGACCAGGAGACGCACTCCCGAACCATCTCGTTGGATTCAGTAACCAATACACCGAAGCCCGTCACCTCGCGTGAAGGATTCTACCAATGTGTCGACGTTAATGCGGCATCGCAGAATTCGGGCTGGGGTGAAAGGACCCGTAGAGGCTCGGTCAGCACCGTATCAACAGTCTCAACCATGTCTTCTTCCGATAATGATGATGACGAATTGGAGAGCGAGAAAATGTCCGCAACCATCACACCTGAGTCCTCACCGGGCCGGTCGAAAGGCCGTGTTGGCGGCGGGAGTGAAATGACAGGTAGTTTTGAGATTGAACGTGGCGTAGAAAAAAGTATTGAGCTTGAACGTGTGAGGACGTTTGGCGAGCGGGAACACGGAGCCGAGGAGAAGTGGAGGATGGAAGGTTTAAGTATGGGGTTGGGCATGAATGTCCCGGGAAGAAATAGTGTTGGTGTTGCTTTTTAAGCTTGCCCGCTTTCAAGTGTAGCAGTTGCCATTTGGGAGGATAGATATTTTTGTTTGGCAGTTGGAGGAAGTTTTGTAGCATGAGATGACTGGGCATTGGGAGGGATTATTGGATGATACCACTTTTATGTTTAGATCTTCGAGGTCTTGTTGAAGAGAGGGGCGTTTGTTTATAAATATATTACCTGCAAGGTCGGTGACCTTGCTTAATTATTGGGAACTTAGGTTGGAAAAGTAGCCTGGAAATACCAAGCAACTGATATGGTTTTGATACTCAGACTCAAAAGCTCGTTCTAGACGAAATTATGGTAAAAATGATTTTCGAATCACCTTTAAAATCACAATCTCACTTGTTGAGCCTCCTCGGAAAACTTTTTGCGGCTTCGCCCGAGGTGAAGTGTCGCACAAGGGGATAGGGGGTTGGGGTCCAAAGGCGGTCAGGCGCACAGACTTTAAAAATGTTCCTAAATCTCAGTTTGCTTCCTGTCGCGACTTCAGAGAGCTATCAAGCAAAACAAGCCTGAAAACCCAGACCCAAAACACCTCATGATCAAGTTATTTTAATCTAAAACGCGCCTCGGGCGAATCTAGATCCTGTACATTTACTTCCATCGCGATGCTATTCCCCGAAGAAGATGCGCCGGAGCTCAAGAAATGGATCGTGAAAAGACTTGAAAATACGTACGATCCTCACTCCCTCCCCAAAAGACAAATCCAAAAGCAAACTAACAGCAAACCCATCTAGCTCAGATGCAGACGCGGACGTGCTTGCGGATTATGTTCTTGCACTCCTTAGGCACGATGGCGACGTCGAAGCTGTCCGAGCCCTTTGTATGAACGAGATCCCCGATTTCCTCAAAGAAGACTCTGTGCGCTTCATCAACGACCTCTTCGAAGCTATTCTCTACCGTAGTTACATACCCGGTGCTGCTCCCCCACAACGAAGACCCTCAGCATCGTTTGCGCCACCCAGTGGACCGTCCATGCACACGTATGGGAATCTAGGGATGGGACTTCCTGTTGCAAGTGGTGCGCCAACGGGACCTGCGCAGCAACAAAATGGGAGTAGGAAGAGGAGTTATAATGATAGGGGTGAGGGGGATGTGCAGATGCAGGGGGTGGGGGAGTTTGGTGGGAGGGCGTATAAGCAACCTAGAAGGGGTGGTAGTTATGGTGATCGAGGAGGCTTTAATAATCGGGGTGGGTATGCTGTGGGTCGAGGACTACCACCGCCTATGAATCAGGGCCCTCCATCACAAGGTGGCTTTCTTCCTCACGGTGGAATGCCAAGTCCCCCCCCTGGCATGCCGAATTTCGACCCAAATAACCCTATGGCGGCGATGCTAGCAATGCAAGCTATGGGATTTCCTGTTCCAGGCTTGCCACAGTTTCCTCCGGCAAATTCACCGGGCCAGCCGCCGATGGGACAGCAGAAGAAACAGAGATGTTGGGATTATGATCAGAAAGGGTTTTGTGCGAGGGGGAATGCGTGTAATTTTGAACATGGCGAGAATTCGATATTTGTCCCGCCGAAAGCTGATGAATATGATCCTACGAATGCCAGTCTCATGGCGGGAGTTGAAAAGAACGGACCGCCACCGAACTTTAGCAATTTTAGAGGTAATGAGCAACGTGGTAGAGGTCGTGGTGGATTCACAAGAGGCGATCGTGGTGGGAATCCCAGCAGGAGAGGTGGACGTGCTGAGTTCTCTTCGGACCGACCAAATCACGACAGAAGTAAGACGACGATTGTTGTGGAAAATATTCCTGAGGACAAGTTCTCCGAAGATGCTGTTCAGGAATTCTTTGCACAGTTTGGAACTATTCTTGAGATATCTATGCGGCCGTATAAAAGACTTGCAATTGTCAAGTATGACGATTGGAATGCTGCACAAGCAGCGTATAGTTCACCGAAAGTTATCTTTGACAATCGATTCGTCAAGGTGTACTGGTATACGAATCCAGAATCATTACCGCAACCTCCCTCTGTTGCCAAACCCGATAACCCAATGGATGGGTCTGGAACCCTAACTCCTAGTACAGTCCGAGCATCTGAGCCAGAAATTAACATCGAGGAATTCGCTCTCAAGCAAGCAGAGGTACAGAAAGCTCATGAAGAGAAGATGAAAAAGAAGCTAGAGATGGAGAAAGCACGACAAGAACTAGAGAAGCGCCAAGCAGACTTAGCAAAGAGCCGAGAAGAAGAAAAGAAGAAATTAATGGAGAAACTCGCTGCGAAGACCGCAAAATCTGGCACGCCTATAAAATCTGAGAACGGAACACCCGCACCTGCCGAATCAAAAACTACGTCTCAGACAGAAGCATTAAAAGCACAGTTAGCCGCACTGGAAGCAGAAGCGCAATCTTTAGGCATCGATCCTAATGCTACAGAAGATGCATCGTTCTCTTATCGTGGCCGGGGACGAGGACGGGGCGGGTACAGAGGAAGAGGAGCCTTTGCGCCGAGAGGATTTCGTGGTGGGTTTAGGGGTCGTGGCGGTGCTCCGTTCTCGGGAGGGGGAACGCATAAGCTCGATAATCGACCGAAGAAGATTGCTTTGACAGGTATCGACTTTTCTGATCCAGAGAAGGATGAAAATCTGAGGCAGTTCTTATTGGTAAGTTAAATTCCCTTTTCCTGTTGAAACCCCCTCCCAGTCAATGATAACATTATGATGAGCAACATTGGTCCGTGTTACTGAGCGGCCTCAAGAACCGCATCATGGCGATACACCAAGCATTCGTGCACCTCTGAAATTTCCCCTTCCCCTCTTAACTCCGAGTCCATTATTCTTCTTAATCCAGGAACTAACATAAAACAAAAGGGCATCGGCGAATACACTTCCCTCGAAATCACGCCCACCAAAACCTCTATCCTCTTCAAAGACCGCTTCACTGCTGAGAAATTCATGTACGGCCTTCCCAATGGTGAAGTTCCCTCTGTCGGGAAACCAGAAATGACATGGGTATCAACACCACTACCCCCTGTAAATCTTCCGGCTGGTGGTAGCGGCGGTGGCGGTTTTGGTGGGAAGAAGGAAGATGATGCGGAGATGGGGGAGGGCGATGCAATGGCGATGGATAGTAGAGAGGTACAAGGGGGAATGGAAGGGGAGGAGCAGAACATTGATTATGACGTTGCAGATGATAATGATTGGGGCGTTCAGTGATTTTCTTCTTGGAAAGATATGATGGTTTGTGAAATGGAAATGAAATGGAAGGGTGGCAAATATGCATAGGGCAATGGAGTTTTGAGCACGAATTAAATGGATGAGGGCGGAATGTGTGTATGAAGTATTGTATTATTGTATAAGAATTGGCTGGCTAGATGAATGGCTGGTGTGAGAATACTAAAGACATATTGTGCTTGCTGGGCACTTCCTCCTCATTGCATTATTTTGCTCCCCTAGGTGATTTGTGCTTCTTACGCATTCAATATCTACTTTATTCATCAACGGCTATTCTTTAGATACCCTATCAGGCCAGGCAAGCGGCTTTTGCGTCACCTCTTTCTCGCATGGGCACTATCATCACACCATGAAGCATCTCTACCACAACATCAAGGAGAGGAGCTACAAAACCGCGTCATAATATTTCCAAGGAGGCATCTTTCCATATAAGGTCATATTCCTTCTAACAGATGCCTTGTGATTGATGTAACGCTTCTGGGAAATTCATGCTGAAATCCGCAAAACCTCGCCCAATGTGATGTGCTTTTCGACTTTTTATTGCTTTTAGTGCTTGAATTGGTCTATGATGCCTAAGCAGTTGATCAAATGCGAAATTCTCGAACTAATTTTGAAGACTCGCCATTAAAGCGATGAAAGGGATCTACGGCTGGCAGGAACACCTACGATGTAAAACCTCGCTAGTCAAACCACCTTTCTGATCAATGGCCTCCCCGATCAACGATCTCCCCAACCCATCTCGCTATATAATCCAACCACCCTGTATCCACTTTAGACATGTCTCTCACCGGAGTGATGCTTATGCCTTTCTAGCAAGCGAGGCCTGTGAAATCGAATGCGGCTGTAGGGTTGCTGCTTGCCGAATAAAGGGGTGTGCGTATGAGATATCTTCGACTATGTGTGGATATAAAGCTGGAGCTGCAATTGCCAAGAGAGGCACTACGAGTGCTGAGAGAAATGTTTGAGTACGCATTTTTTATCGTGTTGAAGATACCACAGTGAAGGTTAGTTTAATTAGCGTGAGATGACAGCAACGGGAGATATATGTAGACGGAGATTTTATCATTAATTCGTAACATTCTGCCGCTTTAATGGCCATAAGTATAGGGAATGTGCAGCCGGGAGGGAGATCTAATTTATTTAGATTAAGCTACTATGGTCAAGATATGAGCATATTGTTTCGGATTTAGCCACTGAAGATATTAATCAATGTCCCCACAACTTCACATAATGATCCTCTCTGCCATTAAACTGCATACTACTATTGCGCCGGATGGTAAACATATATATCGCTCCACAAGGAGAGGTCAAGCGAAGAGCTACGAGTTGTTCTTGTAGGGTTGATGATGTGAGGTGGTAGATGGGATATAACGACAACAGTTCGATAAGTGCACAATCACCCGATAAGCAAATATTGTTTTGCTACACTGAAATAAATGTAACCTATCTGTGTTTCAATTGTGGTTCGCTTAGGATGGGAAATCCAAAGATGTGCGGTGGAGAAATAGGGGGGTAGTTTCGCCGCCAATACTTGAAAATCAATGTAAGTTCTCAACGTCGCATGAAACTGTGTGTATTTGCATTCCAAAATCATTCCCAGTGATGTAAACTTGTTACGATTTGTCCCTATCCCTCTTTCTGCCCTTCGAGATCAACCTCCGATGACCCGATCACGTGTCTTCGTGTTAGGCATCACCTGTGCCAAGGTCCGACGCGGACCTCTACGCGCTCCGAATTCCGAATTCACATTCCTTTTGAGGCACAGCAGAGCGACAACATAAGAATCCTAATTGCGCTCTCTTGTTGATTTCATTCTTCTAATTAATCAATCAACAACCATCTGAGCAACTTCTCGTCCAAATCTCGCAACGGCAGGATTTCTCTGAACAATAAACTCAATTGTTTGTCAAGATCCTAAGAATTCTAGAGTATCTGATTAACTTAATCTAGATAACCACCGTCACTCTCCTCCAGCTAAATCCAAAAATTAAGCATCCACCAAAAGTAATCATGTCTCGGCCTCTCTCTCAACATCCTCTCCTCCTCCTCGCTGCTACAGCCTTCGGAACAATTTTCATCGGCTTCGGCATAAACGCGCTCATCCGCCCCCTCCATGCTTTAACTTTCTTTGAATATTCCGAGCCCCTTATCCCCGCCTCTGGGCCAGCACTCACTCTCATCGAGAGTTTGATGGTGGTTTATGGTGTTAGAGATCTCTGTATGGGGCTTGCTATGTATCCCGCTGCTTGGTATGGGGAGAGGAAGAGCCTGGGGTGGATGGTACTGATAGCGAGTGGGATGGCGTTTGCGGACGGGGCGGTGTGTTGGAATATGGGGAAGGGAGCAGGTGCGCATTGGGGGTATGCCCCTACGTTGACTGTTGTGGGGTTGTTGTTGTTGGGGGCAGGGGACAAAAAGTGAGGGAGCGGAAGTTGTGGTGGGGTGATACAATAGAGAAGTGAAAGTGTGATGACTTTTCATTGTATAACCTTTCTGGCTTGCTCATAGTTTACCACCCTAAAACCTCCTCCTCATAACTCCAATGCTTTCCCCCATACTCCTCCTTATTTGCTTTCTTAAACAACTCTACCATTCTACTACAACTTTCCTCCACAGTAACAGGAGCTTGCTCCATTCCAAAATATTGCGCGCCACGATTTCCAAGTTCGGTTTGCACCCAGCCAGGCGACATGACTAGGGCAGTGAGAGTTGGTTCTTCGGCATTTATACGCTTGGTTAGCCAGTGGATTGTTGATTTGGAGGGGCCGTAGGCAGCATTGGGGATTGGTGGTTGATTCCTGTTTTTGTTAGTGGACTAGATGGGAAATAGTGCAGGGATTGGAAGGGCTGAAGATTAAAAGGAAAGCCTTTACTGTACAGTTATTAGCTATCTTTTTCGATCCAAGAAATGCCCGGAACATTCGATACTCACCTCAATGTTTCCCGCAATAGACCCCATAGTAACCCACTTCGGTTCTTGTGCTTTAAGTAGCAACGGCAGTGTCGCCTGATACAGCCGTATAGCCCCATACACATTAGGTACTAAATGGCCCTCTAAATCTTCAATTTTTAAATCGCTAACTTTCGGCCACACATAACTAACTCCAGCGTTTGCAACCACGAGATCTAAATGCTCTACCCCTTCCTTCGCAAGCGATTCCACAGCTTCAAGAGCATCGTTTCCACTTGATGCATCTACTTTGACAACGATGAGTCGACTTCCTAGTCCCGTTGGTAAATTTGAAAGCGCTTTTGAGGTGGGATGAAACGGATCGCGGTTCGCTGCAATGACAACGTGATTTGGTTTGGCGAGGTAGAGTCTCAAGAGGCCTTCGCCTAGACCCCTATTTGCTCCGCTTATCAAGACGATATATGGTGTCATTTCCAATATGGAAAAGAAAATGAGCCGAAACGAGTAGAGCGATATCTTAGGTTCTCGTGTATTGGGTAACTATTTTGAGGATCTTATAATGTGTAGTGAGAATGGTCACATGATCTAAATCATCTTTAGAGTTGAGACCTCTTTATTTGTCATTTTGGGTTTGTAACGCTTTCGCGAAGGTGCCAGAATTCTTACGCTAGTATCATCCTAATCGTATGCTTTGTTGGCAAATTAGAACGCGAGATCAAAAATTCGGCAAGACAATTGTCCCGTAGCTACGGTCGGGAGCCGGCTGAGTATCTCCACCGCGCTAGAGAACCTCCAGACTAACCTAATATTCAGCCGAGTTTCGGTTCACCGTCATCTCATACGCCTTGTATCTCTTCATCGTGATTGAGACTCTCCATCATCCTTGAGGCTCTCAACCGCAGTTCAAACTTCCACTTACCTTACGCTCAATCTAATCATGACCCCCGAACAATCACAAATCACCTCTTCAAGTCCGGCCGATTTCCAATCCCTGTGCTGGTTAATAACTACCGCTCAGTCAACACTCCTCAGCCACTTTCCCATCGTTAGCCCATCACAGCTCGACATCCTGCGACCAGGCTTAGAGCAATTTTCTCTCATCCTTAAACTCCACTATGTTTATTCCTCATTCCAACAATCCGTAAAACAACTTGACAAATCCTGGATTCCAAAGGGACGGATTGAGCAAGTTATCCGAGCCTGCTGTGATGGTCGGTATCGTGATCATGACATTGAGCGGCTTTTTTATGTGCAAGGGGGAATCAATGGGGTTCTAGTATTGCATTTAGGGACAAGATTTCAGAATGCGATGTTTGCACAGATTTACAGCTTGCCGCTAGAGTTGGTTGAGGAGTTAGCAAGGAAGTGTGGCACAGAGGAGATTAGTCCTTTTGTGAGGGCATGGATTGAGGGCTTTGATAAATCTAGAGGTGAATTTCTTTTTATCACCCAGTTAATATCGATTGAAAGCACTAAAATAATTTATTTAGGAGAATTTGATCCGAGTGAGCCTTCTCCTCGACTTGACCGATTCGCTAAAGATAAGGAGATTCGCTTGTCTTCACAGCCTTCGCTTAGAAGAAAGTCGTCACAGTCTTATGGTAAGTCTTACACTTCCATTGGATTTCATTTTCTCAAAACTCATTTCAAGTTGCAGTAGTAGCAGAGAGAAAGTCCTCTGATGCACATAAGACGGTAGCGAGGATAAGTCCTGAGCATGATGTAAGCGAGATGGAAATGGATGTTGTGGAATCAATACGGTTGACGTGTCCGAGCGAGATAAGAAAGCAGAAACCGACACTTGAGGATATGCAGGGGGTTGATATGTTGATGACTTGTCAGTTTATGGGTGATGTCGGAACAAAGCAAAGCCCTTGGGGTTTCCCATGAGATGTAAAAACTATGAATGCTGAAGGATTATCAATGTATATAATGTACAGGTACATCTAAATTAAGCTGAGTATTTTCACCTTTAGCATACATGCTTCAAACCCCACGAGCGGGCTCAAGTATTTTGCCTCTTTTCTACCACTTTGTTAATCAAGAGGCGCCCAACAGATGTCTCATTACTTCTTCAAAACGTTGCTGGCAATCGATAGGCATTCTTCTTTCTCTCCATGCTATGAAACCATCGGGTCTCACCAGCAGCGCTCCTGTACTTGAAATTCCCGCTGCCACCTCAAATTCACATTTCGCATCAATGATGTCCCCTTCTGGCCCAATAGCAAAAGCCAGCACGTCCACACCTCCAACCTTCTCACTGGCTCTCTGCACAGCACCAACCCATGATTGCCCACCACTTCCAGCAAGTAATACAAAGCCCTTTCCAACTAAATCTAGCGTAGAGACCCGCTTTCCCTCCTTCTCGATCCAAGTATGTGGCACCCTACTCCCCGGTCTCCCATCTAGGTCTAGAAGCATAGACGGCATACTCCAAGCCCTCCAAGTAATACCTCCAAGCGGCCACGTATTCTCCTTGGCTACCACCCTCGAAGAATAAGTATACCCAAAACCACTCATAATATGCAACCTCCTAATAAGCCCCATGATATTCCTAAGATTCATTCTTAGGTTCATCAAACCTCTCTCATCAGCTGCCGCACCACTTGCCTCAGCAGCAAAAACATCAACTGGGTACCGTTCTGTCTCATACGTCTCAAGAAGTGACGACCCAGCCTGACGCTTGAGAACTGCAGCTAATTTCCAAGCAAGGTTATGAACGTCTGAAATTCCTGAATTGGCGCCTTGTCCAGCGTACGGAGGCATCTGATGCGCCGCATCACCCGCTAGAAAAACCCTGCTGATTTGGAATTTCTCCCCGATTCTTACACTCGCTTGCCAAGGGAGAATACTCTTAATATCAATATCCACATCGGGCATTCCCATCGCAGCTCTCAACAACTTCTCGCATCTCTCTGGTGGGAAATCATCTGGTTTTTGACCTTTATCGGGTTCATACAAAAGGTGGAAAACCCAGCGCTCATGGTTGTCTATTGCGGTGAAGAAGCCGGTAGTTTCGGGACGATCGATCAGACAGATTGAGAACTCACGATTCTTAACAAAATCCGTAAGGTCACATTTGAAGAGGATATTGAGGAAGTTTCCGAGGGCTCCTTGTCCAGACCGTTTTATACCGAGTTGTTCGCGGACTGGTGAGTTCGCGCCATCTGCTGCGATTACGTAATCGGAGGTTATGGTGTAGGTGGTGTCGTTTAAGCGGTCTTTGAGTGTCGTTGTGACTTTGTCTTCAGTTTGCGAGATGTTAATACATTCGGTGTGGAAACGTGCATCTACTCCTCTTTCTCGAGCAACTTTCAGCAATACAGGTTCTATTACATCTTGTGTCCCCCACTGGCCCCACTCTGGTCCAATTTTCTCAAATAATCCCCGGAGAGGGAATTTGCCGCTTTTCTCGCTCCGCGGTTTTGGTCCGATGATTTCTTGAAGTGAGGTTCCAGAGTACATGCCCTTACTGGGACCTAAAGATGCCCCTGCTTCGCGAACAGCCTCAGCAATGGCAACGGAGCGGTAAAGTTCCATTGTTCGTGCGTTGACTGAGCGAGATCGAGGGTGTATTGATGTCCCTGCGTGCCGCTCGACGAGCATGCATGGGATGGAGTGGTGGGCGAGGAAAAGTGAGGCGCTGAGACCGACTATACCGCCGCCTACTATGAGGACTGAAACATGATTTGGGTCGTTTGAAAACATTGCCTGGATGAGCATGTCTAATGATCCCTAGAGATAAGTGAGAAAGGCGACGGTTGGCTGTATGATGAGTATGCTTTCGATATAAGAATTTCAAGTACAGAACACGGTTGTTACTGCTTCACTGGGTGGTGTAATATATTTTCAAAGCCGGGAGAACTTTATCCCTTTTAAGGATCTTGGATTTACTGTCGTGTTGGTCCAACTGAATAGATTTTTAAGATTTGCGTGAATAAAGTACATTTTGCGGAAGAATGCGCAGCAAGTGCCTGTCATTAATAGTAAATCCTCGAGCCAGAGTATAAGAGAGATTAAGGTAAAAATACATCTGTTCTGCAAATCAAAGATAGTTCGGTGAGTAGTTTCAGCCGATCTTAACCAGCTCCAGTTCCGATCCCGACATAACAATTAGCTTGTGAGATAGTGAGAATCATTCGGGAATTGGAAGTTCCCGACAGTCACTGCGTCAGTTTATAGCTTTGATTCTTTGGGGACGACTTCTACTTGCGGATCATACGTGTCTAGAAGCAACTTAGGAGGGCACCGGTGAAATCTACCTGTGCCTTTGGAAACTAGATAGGATTTATTGATGACATCAGTTAAGGGCCACTCAATTTCGGTCCAGCTGAGAAATCTCCCTTTCAAACTTTTGCACGATTGTACTCCTTTTGACCTTTGCCTCATCGAGTACATTATACATTATGGTAATGAAGTCTCCTTGCTCGTCAACCCTGACATTTTCTCCCCGGACGATATCAAGATCGTTCTTAATGTCCAGACGACATTTATCAAGCTGCTCTTGGATCTTTTCTTTGAGGTCCCTCAAAAGTGCTGTAACCGCAGCGATAAATAGATCCCTCGACGATGAGCCTTCTCCCGCAGAGTAATAGCTTCGCCATATAGTGTGTTGGAGATACAGAATACATTTATTTTTCGGACTGGGGAGTAACGATCGATCAATTTGCGTTTGACGTGATTGTTTCGGGCGTATATAAATCGATGAGTACGGCTAGCAGCAAGTAAGCAAGAATCCATGAAAATATCCCATATACCCTACTTCGCTTTCAGGGCTGCAAAAGGCAAACCTTCATCTTCCGCCTCTTCTATCTGATCACTAAGCCTTTTAAGGATGGTAGTGTTGAATTGATCAGAACGTGGGATATCCCTAAGGATTTCAGACTCTTGTCCCAAGACCTAAGCATGTCAGAACCCCACACTGTGAAAATCTCTACCAGACAAACCTCTGACTTGGTGCATATTATTGTGACCCCTTGTGATCTCTTGAGACTATTGAAGTTTTTGCCCAATTGTTTAGTTACAAGGTCCTCGACCCCCTTATTTGTTATCGCCCGACCAATCTCAGTGACAACAAATATCTCATCGCATTGATACAACTTTGTTTCTGTGATTCTGACCCTTGCAGAGTTTGAATCACGGAAACCTAAAGGGAAATTAGCAACTAGGCAGATGACGAGCTACGTGAGAGATAGATTGATCTCGCGTGACTACCTACCACCAAAGTCAGACTCTAATCTCATATTCGCTGGTTCTGTTTTA
Source organism: Tricladium varicosporioides (assembly GCA_021365295.1). NCBI lineage: Eukaryota > Fungi > Ascomycota > Leotiomycetes > Helotiales > Tricladiaceae > Tricladium > Tricladium varicosporioides. The sequence continues at coordinate 41,258 of JAJTIW010000029.1, forward strand.
GTCTCTAGACGTGAGCAGCGGCCGCTTTTACCTGAGTCGAGGGTGAGCATTCCTGAGCACGGCCTGAGCACGGCCTGAGCAACCTGAGCATACAGCGGAGTCAGCCTGAGCACCCATTGAGAGGCCACTTTAGCGTCCAAAGGGGCTCGTTTTGGCTCCTTGAGGCTCGGTTACACTTTCCTCGTCTAATCTCTAATCGGAGATCCCATTTTGACTCCGACCGGGATTTCCTTTACACCATTTTGGATCCACATTCGCTTACATTCACGTGATAAGGTTAAGCGGCTCAGCCTCATCGTTCTATTACGTCTCTTTAACGTCCACTAGGGAAATTTCATATGATATGAATTTCAGTAGCACTTAGTTTCCTTTTCTTTGCTTCAGATATCTTGATACTATACTTTACCTGCGTGTTTCTTTTCTTTCCCCCCTAGTTTTTGGTTTACCCGTAGATGGCAAGGGGCCAAGGTGCTCCGACGGCGGGTTTGGTTCACGCGGATTAGATATTATATTAGGAAAGTGGGGTTGTACTATTTCTATCTCAGCGGATGATTTGACTAACTGGTTCGCCGGCTGATCGTCATTAACAAAAGGGAGATCGCCGAAAAAGAGTCTGTTGATGTAGCGGTGATACCGTGTTAGGGGGGAGTTACACCAATATTCAGTGTTACTAGGAGATTCATGTATATCCTAGAAAGCCAGGATTATATCGGCTAGAGCTTCGCGAACAAAGGGGATGGAGAATCAGCTGGTACACGTCAAACAGAGGTGGAGATTCACGCCACATCCAAGCAGTCGTACCAAAGGCCTGTGGCACTGGGAGATTCAGGTAAATCCTGGCAAGGCAGAATCATCAGCGACACGGTTCGGATCAGCTGGTACACGCCAAACAGAGGTGGAGATTCATGCCGCGTCCAAGGAGTCACACCAAGGGCTACTGGGGTTGGGAGATTCATGTAAATCCTGGCAAGGCAGAACCACGCCAGTGACAGAGTTCAGTGACAAAAGGGTGCAGGGTCAGTTGAGTATGGGCCAAACGGAGGTGGGAATTTCATGCTATATCAATGCCGTGTCCGAGGAGCCACAGCAAGGACTAGTGGGCTTAGGAGATTCATGTAAATCCTGGCAAGGCAGAACCACGCCAGTGACACATTTCAGTGACAAAAGGGTGCAGGATCAGCTGAGTATGGATCAAACAGAGGTGGGAATTCTATGCCACATTGGTGCTGCATCCGAGGAACCACAGCAAGGACTAGTGGGATTGGGAGATTCATGTAAATCCTGACAAGGCAGAATCACATCAACGGTACAAAGCGGTGCAGGACCATCTAGGTAGGAGTCAAACTTAGTCGATCAAGGGGAATTATATCAGCAATAGGCTCGTCTCTCCCTGGCCATGATAGTAATCTGCCTCGGCAAGGATATGTTCCGGAGGATGGGCTGAGAAGTGCTCAGCCCGTATTGTCACTTAGTAAAACGCGAGCCAAGCAGCATAGTGCCCAGCTCATACCCTCTTTAGTATAATGTGGGTCTGTAGAATCTGCAGGCGAAGGGGTGAGGTAGGGACTGATGAGGGGACGAGATGCATGGAGCGAAACACCAAAAGAAACGGCAAGGAACAAGTTATGCTTTTATTTGCTTCGATGTATCATTGCATTGTATAGCATTCCGCCAACGCTTTGTAGTAAACAAACATATGACCAGAGATGCTATTCATTATTGCAATTCTGCAGTCCGACCCCTTTTCTTTGGCTTTTTGAATGCTCTCTCTTCGATTCTTTGAGATACGGATGAGTCAGAGGTGACATCTCGCGAAGCAACATGGCTTGGTTGACTATCAGCATCCTCTAGCAAGGATGGAGCACTATGGCTTGATTGATCAGAGAGGTGGTGGCTTTCCAACACCTGTGAAAGTCCAGATTCCCCTGGTTCAGATGGCTCCGAGACTTCAAAATCTAAACTGTGGGGTAACCTATCGATAACCGAACAGATGCGTTTGAGGTGAGTCGGCATCCATATATCGTAGACATTCTTGGTGAACTTGTATGTCGTCCATTTCTCTTTACCATCTAGTTCTGTGAAGCTGAACTCACGAATCGGATGGCGGTAGAATGTAGTTTTGTTCCCGTCAATTACAGGGTAGTGGCCGTAGATTCTCACTGTCCGGTCATCGTGCGAGATGGAGAAAGCAAGGATCTCTTGATGAAGCTCTTTTTCGCGCTTCACAAGTCTAAAGAGCTCGACAATACCTCTTACCGCCAGGGTCATACTATGAGCATTCTGTCGGTCCGCAACATCAAGTGCCGCGGCACCACATTTGACCTCGCACGTAAGAAACGGGAAGTACATATAATATGTACCCATAAAGAGAGAGAGTTCCGAGAAGCCACCAATAAATGGCTGGATTTTTTTAAGCTGGTCTTCGGTAAATGCGGTTCGCTTGAATCCAACAGCATAGTCGGGTTGCGGACGAGGCTTGGTTAGAGCGATAGAATTGTCCCAGCCCTCATTGACACTTTCGATCAATATTTTTAGACAGTTATCGCCATGAATAGCTAGAGACTGAGCGGAAGGAACAATCAGTCGAGCGATATCTTGAATAACCTTGGCTTCGTTCCTGTCTTGTATCATTTCGCACGTGTCGTCGAAGAGATTATCCTGAAACAATGATTCCTCTGGAACTAATTGCATAGCTTCAAGGAGGGTCTGGCAAACGGTCTTGCTTGTATCCGCGATACCCAACTCTGATTTGCGCATAAAGCTACCCTTGGTCTCAAGCAGAATTTTATATTGCGGGCTTTGATACGGAGCACTTTTGGCTTCCCTCGGCTTTTGATCGCTCGGCGTGGTAGAGCTGGGCGCGGCAGAACCGGCTTCCGATAGATTGCCACGAAGAGATGGAGAGGATTTCTTCCTCGCGAGCAGATGATTCATGTTGTTCTCCGGTTCAGAGTATTCCTTAGGCCAATAGAGCTCCCTCCTCCAGTATTCAAGTGGGCTGATTTTCTCCCCGCTGTCATTAATGGCTGCGTTCTTATCGATTGTGTCTTTGATGGGGGGTTGTGGAGGGGACGTTCGCGGCCGCTTTTGAGAGGAAGTGGCACTCAGGGTGGGTTCGTCCTCTTGTGGTCGTTTTCGTTTTTGATCTTTGATTTGTAGAAACTTGACTTGAGTTAGCTTTATAGCGAAACAGGAGGAGAGTGGCATGCCTCTTTGCTAGGAGTGTTGCTAGTTAGAGAGGGAAGCGGACGCTTGGGTTCGGTGTTCGTGTCCTTGGGTATAGTTCGTTCCTGGCGGCGCCGTAGGCGTGCGCTTTTGGGAGAAGAGAGTTGTGGTTGTTCTCTCTTAATACCTTGTGGTCGCGCTTTTATTGACGATCAGTCAGAAGTACACGGCCAGTGTGAATGGCTTACTTTCGTCTTTTGGCGCTGAGCGCTGCCGTCCAACCTTTTGGATGTTTCGTCTTGCTTGACGCGGGGCCATATCGACTGGAGGGAGCAAAGTAACAAGTGAATTTATATTGCCGATGGGGTTGATGGTGGGAGGTGGATGGAAGAGTCAGAGATACAGCGCCAGACGAGGGGGTGGTGGGTAATAAAATGCGCTAGAGTTTGGAATAAGACGCGGGGCCTATTTTTGTCATTTCGTGAATGCAGTCCCTCCCTTGGAACCACTTACATTTAAGCCCAGCCATCAAGAGCACGTAGAAATCGAACTGGATCGGCTCAACGTTGGTGCTGGATCCGTAGATAGAGGCAAGTTGGGATCGGAAATAGAGACTGGGACGTCATTTAGCGCTCAACTTGGCCATATCTTTGGATGTTTATGATACCTAGTACTGCTGCCTTAAACAATCCAGTTTCCAGCCTAATCTGCAAGGCTAACATTGTAGCTCTCCCATCTGGGCTGACTAAGCGCCGACCGCTAAAAAGTAATGCGGAAGGCTTCATTCTCCTAACAGCAGCTCAAGGTGATGGTAGAGGCGGTGCAGGTGCTCGTCTCCGCAGGGACGGTCCAGTTTGCGAGCCCAAACCTTATTTTTCAAAAGTCGGCATCCCAGCACAAAGCTGACCCAAACCAGTTCGACTTCCCCGTTTTCTTGGATAGCTAGTCTTAAATGTGAGTAGTTCCCGGGGAAGGGATGCTGCGTTCACAAATTAACAAAAATAGTAATGGCTGCCACTGCCATATTCATCCCATACTTTAGCGCATTCATCAATTTGCCCTTCCTCAAGTACCGCATCAACCATCTCCTCGTCGCAGTCCGGCCCCGGTTCTCGCAAAGGCGCTTCCAATTTTATAATCGACACCAGAAGGCGTCGAACCCAGGTTTCTCACATCCTACACTCTCGACATCGAAGCCCCAAGTATCATCTTGCGTTTCCTAATTATCAAGGCCATTTCAACAAGATGATCAGCCATACCTGTCGAATTCGTCACTGGGCATCTACCGGGAAATATATATTCGAGACAGACTTTGAAGGAAGCAAAGCTGCTGGCAGCACAACAGGGACGGAGAAGATACAGGGTGGGTCAGTTGAAAAGGCAGTCACCGTATCTGAGCATACGGCCGAGACTTCCCTAGATGACTCTACAAGTGACGAGTCTCTTGTGAACCCGAATTCTGAAGCCGAGATTGTTGACTTACTTTTCGGCTGCGAGGACGATGTTCTCATACCCAGTTCAGATCAGATCCACTGTACTTTCCTGAAGGGTCAAAGCATCTGGCGCCCTTACCTTACCCGCGCCACTTCGCTGCCATTTGGCTTTGTGCCAGCTGGAAGCTTGGACCCCTACATCTTGTTGCAAAAGATGCCGCCCCTCCCTCAAAACATACCTAGGAAGCGGAGCATCACAGGAGAAGCGGTTTGGCATGTTGCATGCCCTGAATTGCCTAAGTCTCAAGACGTTCCAAAATACAATGATGAAGAGGACTGGAATCCGGAATACGTCAATGGTAATAAGAAGGTATTTCCTCTCTCGATATCGAAGCCAACAGAATATCGAATATCACCTCGACCTGATTTCCGACTTAATGATGGGCGACCGAATGGTATTGCTATACTTACATCATTATGGTCGTATATATTTTCTGTGCGATTTCTCGAACTACAAAAAAGACAAATACGCTATTCCTCCAGAAGACTATCACCTGTCCTTACCAAAGACGTCAAGTCTCAACCTAGAGACATCGTCATTTACCTCGGATGCGCCTCAAGGAAGCTGACTAGATGGCTTTGTGCCGTTCTGGCACCAGGCTTGGGATGGCATGTGATAGGCCCTCTACCACCGTGGGCCGCACATTATCAGGATACTCGCTTCATCATTGCTACTGATGCACCGTTTCGTTTTCTGGCTCATGAGCGACCCCCTTCTTCCTGCGAAGCTGCAAATCTCCTTACCGAACTCTGTATGTTATTTGACTTTGGGTCCTCCGTGGCCGATCGCGAGGAGTCAATTGAGACATTGCAACAGCCTACAGCAGCATTCTTAGCGGCACTCGTGCTGCCATTCTACAACCGTATGGGCTTGCAGCCACAGCTTCCGATGCCTAGAATGACCGCAACACACAGCAGCCACGCCACGCCTCCTACATACATTCGAGATTATGTTAATGATCTTCCATATTATATGACTCTAAGCATACATCCTGCCTCTGTCGGTTCTATAATTTGGAGCATTTTTTGGGAGCCAGGACTTGATTGCAATCTAGTCAGCGCATGGTTTGGCTCAATACTTGAAGTTGTAAGACCTATTGTCGAGGCTGGTGATCTAGAGGTGCTTGCTAAGATATTCATGGCTCGTCGGCGATCGCCTGCATTGCTATGGTTCGGCATTTTCATTTTGGGTGACCTAAAGTTTCTAGATAAGATAGTATCTTATCTAGAGACTCATGACGAGCAGCCTGGTGGTTCTTGGTCTAGACCTGACGTGGATGTCGCTGTCTGGACTGGTTCTAAGCAGTCATTTTTGGATGAAGATACTTTAGGTACTTATCAGGCCATTTCTGCTCAAGTACCAACATCCGATCTGCTACGTTATCGCTTCAACTTTCGATTGGGAGATCCTGATGTTCTCCGTTTTGGATGGCAGCCAGTCGGGCACGTGACCAAGCGGGAGATCGAGCCTGAGCTTTGGCCACGGCTAGAGGCTGGATGTTCCCGGAAGTACAAGCACTGGATCTGGTGGCTTCCAGATAAGGACAAGAACGGCGCAAGCATAATCCCAGAGGTCACAGTACCCAACATCCAACGAGGTTTCATATGTGACAAACTGAGACGCACGCAAAATATTACTGGGCAAGTGGAACTTGACAGCGCTATGGTAACAATACCGGACGGGTTTGGTTGCAAGGTTAGGCTTGGGCCCTCGAGAGATGCTACATTCCACATAATCTCGTATGGTTCAAAGGATGCAGCTGGGGATCGGAGTTTAGAAGCTATGGTGATACCAAGGATCAGACAACATCCTTGGATGGCGGATTCACGGGGTATCTGATGAAAAGTATTGTGTTATGATATATTATATATATATAATAAGAATGCAGTTACGAATATAATTCAGTCCATTAATATGTACCTTAGCCAAGTTTCCAAGTATGGTAAACCCTTCTAGATTTCTTTCCGACGTACACCAGACACTTATATTCAGTTCCGTCGTCATACCTACTACCTTCCTTCCAATCGTTTTCCTTAGTTTCTACATCGTTGCCTTCTTCGTTAGTGAAATAATAAACACCCTTTCTCTTCTTTGCCTTGACAGTTTTTACTAGAAGTCCCTTGGAAGTATCGCTAGGACCGGCCAAATCTTTCTCCTTCTCGTTACTCTTGCTTTTCTCCGTATAATCCTTCGCTTTCCCTTTTCCCTTACTGGTATCCGTCGATGGCGGCTCGTGGTCGTATCTCCAAATCCCATCAGGGTCTTTGGCGGCTCTCTCGTATTGTCCCCATGGCTCGCTCCAAGTCCATGCACTCCACTCCCCTGACAGAAGTTGGTAGTCATACTCCCATTTGCCAGGTGACGTCTCTCGCCTCCTCACCCATTGCCCATACTCCTTACTCCAAGACCATGAACTCCAATTTGACGCGGGCTTTCCCCCACCAATATGGGTTTTGTTCAAACCTCCAACAATCCCTCCAATACTTCCCATTTCTTGCTCAATTCTTGCTTTACTCCAAGACAGTTCATCAGAACTCCCAGAGTCGGCCCGTTCATGTCCAGCAGACCAGCTTTCTCCATGAGCTGGTGGAGGGGGGGAGCCGGCGATATCTTCTGTCATGTCTTCGTATTCTTCATCAGGAGGCAACGGTTTATAACCCGGATGGTCCGCCTGATATTCATGTGGTGCCAGCGGCACCGCAGCTCTTGCTTTGTCGGGATAATACTTCTCACCGCACGAACAGGGTATGTAGCAGAGCCTCCATCCTCCCTCAGATCCGTGGATGTGAGCCTGGCAGATTTCGAAAAGTTTCTTACATTTCGTGCATTTCGAATCTCTTTCCAGAGCATGCTCGTTTAACATATGGCCACAGCGATTACAGGAGCCTTTCCTGCCAGAGCTTGTCGACATTCTGAAATACGTATCTGATGTATCGATAATTTCTTATATTTAAAAGGAAGCTACCTTTATAGATTTATTTAATAAATTGCGGTTAAATTAGCATGCATTTGGCACACCCATGGGGATCTTTGTGGCGTGAGTGAGCCATGAAATTCAAACTGGGTGCATGTCTTGTTACTACCCTAGTCACCTACAATCTATCTGCCCTTCCTTAATAGGCGCTACAAACGCCGCGACTCGACCTGTCCCTGCATTGTCTACTACAGATACCGTCATTCTGTTCTACAATGTATATCGTATCACAGTCGCCTAGTCACTTAAGGGGGTGCACAGGCCACCCACCAAAAACTCGTACTCTACCTTTGTAATTATTATAGAGTATGCACGACTCAAAAATATGTTTTAAAAGAACCAGAGGTATATTTAAACAGTTTAGACTATCTCCTGAAAGTTATATCTAAATGCGACTGTTCAAAGTTATATAATAATTATTTAAAGTAGTGGCAGGCCCCTGTCCGCTTGAGGGCGCGCATAGGCCTCCCCACTAAAACTCTACACAACTTCTTCATTATATTAAGAGTACACATAAATAACTGAGTCCGATTTCTGAAAGTTGCATTAGTACACAGCTTTTTAATGTCGTATAATAATTATTTAAAGGCAAATGTTGATCGCACTAGGCACCCTCCCTAGGTACGCTTGCGGGCCTACTGACTAAGCTTTTCGGGCCTCAGAATCCTTCTGACCTTTAGAGCTCGGTATAATTATATTTATATATAAATAAATTAGTCTGGTTTGAATTGCGAGTTTTCGTGGGGTGCGGGTATAGCCTATGTAATACCCTAAAACTGGTAAACACACTTCGTATTTATTCCTAATTCATACTAAGCCGCACAGCCACATCTTTGGTTTTTGGGGCGTTAGGAAAGTATACACATGCCCAGTTTAGCCACCTCTTGGGGTCGTGGGGCTGCCTTACGTTCGAGGATATAGTTGCGAAATATTTACGTGCCTGAAACTAGTCCAAAGAATTCTTACTCAAAAGTACTGAAGATAAAATTTGGCGGAACTTTACGACCTGCCCTCTTTATCGTACCTTTCAGCCTGACGGTGAAGCCCAAAGGCATCGAACCTACTCGGTCACTATCGGCTTGCGAATCACATGCCATTGCGCCCCACCACTTGCAAAGTCCGCATACCACGATTTCTTCTTGCAAATGAATAGCCTCATCAATCTCTCGAATTGCAAGGCAATAGATTAGACACCTATCCAAGGCTGTTTCTGAGCGACGACGATGACTCAGTTGTTCCACCCGACCAGTTCCGTCAAGCCCCGCCAATAAACCTCACCCCACCTACGCTGAGGGGCAGCCGTTGAATCCAATCTTCCGCCATACATCCTTACTTCAATCTGCGATTTATTTCATCAGATTCATTTCTCCCATCCGCGCACGCCTTTACCCTCCTTCTACTCATCGCCCTTGACACATTCTGTCAAAAACGCGGGAGAACCTCTTGACTCGAAAGCTCGAACTTCCCCTTCAGCCTTTTCGCAACCTCCATTCACATATTTTACAACGGCACACATCCTCATCAGCCAAGGTAAATACTAGGGCGAACCTCTATGTCCACACACTTATTTGTATTTGTATAAGCTATAGTCACGTTTATCAAACTCGAATTCTTTCTCCCCTAGTAACGAGCATCGACCAAGCCGGCGGGCTCTTCCGCATGCTGTGTGCTGATTATGGCGGTCAGATATTTTGAGCTTCTATTTGCGTCATTTAAACACGTACAGCTGACATCACATAGACAGGTGATGGTGCCCTTGCCGGGCAAGACGAAAAAATCCAGATTTTCACTTTCCCTTCAGATCCTACCAACGCGAGGGCGATACGGTTCAAAGGCTATTATCTTGCGATCTACAACAAAGAAACAGACCACTACGAAACATATATAGACAATTCCAACGGAAGCCCAACAACCACACATGAAAGATACGAGGTACCTGCTGGGTATTATGTTCACGTCAGAGGTGCTAGCGTATACTTCATCCAAGTTTAAGAGGAAATTTCAAGTTGTGACCCAAAGAAGTCAGCCAGGTTTTCCCCATTCTCGTTGCTACACCAGATGGTAAAGGAGACATCCTGTGTGTGGTCCTTGGGAAACAAACTTGGCCAGCATCCTGTTGTCTCCATATTTTGACTTCTTTCCCACTTCCACAACCGGCTATTCTGGATGGCTGTTTTGAATGGCTCGGGCATTTTCGATATGTTCCGAGCAGGTGCATTTGTGTACATATATTTCATTTCTATTGATAGATTATTACCAGTGCCTCTTTGTATATGTTCAAAGAATCTCCTCACCTCTGTTTTCCTTGGATGGCTGTGATGCAGCTCCACCGGAAACACGCCTACGTTTCCTTGGCTGGTCTGCATTCTGCGCCTTTTTCTTGTCGTCCTCAGCGGCTAGTAACTTATCAGTTGCCTGCTAGGTTTTCTTAGTGAACTACGACTTACACTTCAGAAACTCATGATATTTGTAGGATTCTCGCAACGGCTCTTCAGCTCCTAATCCACTCAGGATATAGTATATATCAGATGGCCACACCTGGTAGTCGTCTGGCTCAATATGTTCGAATACATAATCAAAAGTATCCTTTGACATTAAGTTTGCTATCCATGTAGTAGGCATAAAGGCCACTGCCCAGGAGATTAACCCATCAGGGCTTAGGGTACGAATGCGCTCGCATCGTTTCCGCGTTAATTGCTTCCTAAGTTTGGTTGCATCTGAGTCAACGACAGAGTCCTTTTGGCCATCAAAGAAATAGGTTATATTCCTCGCAAAGATTATTCGATTTTCCAATTTAGCGTTCGCGATAAGATCTCTTATCTCTGATTTTGCTTGGGAGACAAGTTTTCTGCCTTCCTCATAAGACGGTTCCGCTCGTCGGTTTTTGAGAGCTGCGACTTGTATCGGAAGATTCGTCCCACACGCATCGAGTCTCAGGCTCAAATCTGTAAGTGTCTGGTACTGCTTTTGGGAGGGATGGAAGCTAGAGCATTGAAGACTCTGAACCAACGACTCGATTTTCTTAACCGAAGCCTCGAGTTGTGAAATAAATTTGCTTGTCGTTATCGTCATGTTGAGTTGAAATGGGAAAAGGTGAGCTGTCCAGAAAGCTGTCTAGAAAGCGCGGGTCGAACGGTTGTCAAGAACCCCGCATACTTTAGTGCTGGGTGGCTAGGGTCAAAACAGGCCACGCACCCAGTTTCTAAGCGAGACAGGAAATCCTATCCGATAATGGATGATTATTTAGCCTGACAAATTTCTAACCTACGAGAGATCCTTTAAGATTGTGCACCCATCCCGAGGCGGCCTAGAATAATTCAGCATATGCGGGCTAGGCTATCGAAGGGGTAAGACATTCTAATTCATTGGCTTACCATCACTGTTCCTGACCACTGTGGAGTCGGTACTTTAATTTTCAATCATGCCTTACAATCTAAACGTACTTCTCAATTCAATAATTTTGTCCATCTTCCGTATCATAACCCTATAAAATTAGCCATGATGATTCAAGCGCCAGCCACTGTGTATTAATCATGACCTACTAGCTACTTTACGGGCGATGATGTAGTATACATGTCACCGACCGACACACGACTCCCAGTTGCATAACACTATCGTTTATGTATCATACTATCCACGTGGAGTATCCCGATTGTTTCCCATGGTCAGTGCAACATGCGGAGCTGAGTGTTAAAAGAAGGATGGTGGTAATATCTGAAAGCTTTGAGACTCCAATCACGGATCCTATCCGGGGCGCTCCGCTCCCGCTCAGTCAATACCCAACACCACACTTCAAACTCTTCTGGGGCAATGCATATCTTTTGCTTCCGCACCAACTAAATTATAGGAATTGGCTTCTTTTTCAATCGTCTTATTCGATCGTAGTATCTATCTGGTTACTGCGTCTCAATCAGTCCTTTAGTGGGAAGACTGGGATATGGTGTACAGTATCGTAGTCTACTTCAATGTGAAAGTGAAAGGTAATATGAGAATCAATGAACAAACAAGGGTACGAATTTCTTCTCAAGTTTAAGCACCAGTTTTCTCTCATCCGATTGAAATTGCAAATATGGGTGGCTGTCTTTTATTTTTCCTGGTCATTTTATATATGTATATAGACACATCAAATTAGGTAATCGCAAGCCCAGGAGCGCCAGCCGCCCATGCAAACTATCACTCAATGCCTAGTTTGACTTCCAAGGGTTCCGGGATCACTCCGCTTATTGTGTATATGAGCCTTCCCCTCCCTGAATAAAATTCGTTATGAGAGTCCTACCATCTGCTAATTTTAGTTGGCTTCTTAATTATGTGGTTAACTGGCTTCGGAGTTGATTTTCAAGGTCTGATACGGCACCCCATGAAGGATTTCAAGCCTCTCAATTGGGAACAATGGTGGTTTATCATCTTGTTGTGAGTGTGGTCTAAGTTTAAGCGTGGAGGAGCACTAACATGTCATCATAGTACTATACGCTACTTGAGGCTCATTGTACACAGTATAGCTCACTGGCGGTACAAATCAATACCTATTCCAAACAACCCAACTTATTCCAACAAAGATATCACGATTATCCTTCCAACAATTTCCACTGACGTCAAAGAGCTTCGACAAACGATACAAAGCATGCTGGCTTGTAATCCGTCCCAGATTTTACTTGTCACCACGAAGAATCAATACAATATTATCCGAAATCTTTGCCAATCAATAAACGTGAGGAACCTCACAGTCTTCCAAAGCCCAGTTGCTAGCAAACGTCTCCAAGTTTGCAAAGCTATCCCTCTTGTCGAAACCTCTATCACGGTCATGGCCGATGACGATGTTACATGGCCGAGTACAACCATTCCTTGGCTTCTAGCGCCTTTCGAAGATAAGAAAATCGGTGGAGTCGGGACTTGCCAGCGTGTTAGACGCCTTCAAACCGGAACTCTTTTAGAGCGGTGTTATAATTGGCTGAGTGCTGCGTATATCGAGCGCCGCAATTTCGAAATATCGGCAACACACTATATTGACGGCGGTACTTCATGTATGTCTGGAAGGACATGTGCTCTTAGAACTAAGATCTTACAAGATTCTGCGTTCAAGAAAGGATTTAAAAACGAAAAGTGGGGGAAGCGTCGTCTCAATGCTGATGATGACAATTTTGTTACACGTTGGTTGGTTTCGCACCAATGGAAAACTTGGATCCAGTATAATCGAAAGTGCGAAATTGAGACGACTCTTGAGAACAATCCTAAATTTCTCCTTCAGTGTCTTAGATGGGCGAGAAGTAATTGGAGAAGTAATTATGTAAGTCTCGTTGTTGAAAGGTACATCTGGAGGTAAGTTAAAACTCTGCAGTAGTGACATAGCGAATTAACTGTTGTAAAGGCAGCAACCATGGTGCACCTATGCATTACATTTCACTATGTTTATAAATTTTGCTGTAGTTGATTTCTTTCTTTTCTGGTTATGCTATCAAAGTACTTCACCTTATGAAGAGGGTGTAAAGATGTCTTTACGGGTTGCTTTCAGCATCTGGTGGCTGACCACGAAAAACATTAAACTAATTGGGCTTTATAAGCGCAATATTAGAGATATCTGGTTCCTACCAGTGTCTATATTCTTCGGCTACTTCCATAGTTTCATCAAGTTGTATGCAGCTTTTACTCTCCACGAGGTATTGTCTATCCAATTAATCGGCATATTCAAAATCTAATCTTTATTACAGACAGGGTGGGGCAGTAGGGTGGTTGGAATTGTAGTTCCAACAGAGGTGGAGAATAAAGATTAAAGCTTATCGGTTTTATTCTGTGCGGGGGCCTTTGTTTGACGCTGCCGCCGGAGGCCGTTTTCGACCCTATGGTGGTGTCGATCAGTTGATTGGCCTGCTGAAATAGACGTTGATGGCCCTGAAACTGCACTTTGTATTTTAGGAGGGGCCGTTCCTGGTCCCCTTCTCGAGTTTTATTTGTCATTCGTGTCCTTCTTAACTTCTAGTTCTTTGTTTCTCCATTCAGTATAAAAAAGTAAGCTCTGGTGGAAATTTCTGGAGCGTAGTTGGTTTCCTCCATAATAGTCGTTTAGGAAAAAGTCTGTGATTATTGGCTGTCACCTTTGCATGTAACTTACGTTATATTACAATGAAATTGAGATTATGTTGGTAGAATACCTGGGCATGCAATACAAATATAATGTAACGTGCCTCCTTGCGTAGCGAAACACCCTGTGTGCCGAAACAGACCAATGAAATTGGATGAATTTCGAGATTAACAGATCGCTATATTAGGAGGAATAGTGTAATGAACATATTGCTAAATTTGAATATAAACAATTTTTTTCGTAGGTATTTTAAAAGTAACATTACGAAGGAAAAATCAAAATCCTTGCAATTTGATTGGTCCGTTTCGGCATACAGGGTGTTTCGGCACGCAGTGATAGACGTTAGTGCCGCCCTGCTAAGCATGTGTTCAGCGGTTTAAAATTTTGGGATAGGATATTATTTCTTAGTATAATAAGTGCAGGGAGTTACAGACTATTTAAATAAGTTACAACAGAAAAAACAGCGAATATTGTTATCCTTTATATTCCCCAGAAATAAGAGAAATGTCTCAGATATCATAATCGCAAACGTATTTCCAACTGCCCAGGCGATGGCAACTTGAGCCGAGCTACAGCTATGGCATCTTTATCATCACCCAGTACTCATCTATGCTTCCACCACCACCGCCAGCTCTTCTTCCCGATTCCCCTCGCCATCATCAAGTATGGCCATTTCCCCTTCATCACCAGTGGCCCCTTCTCTTCCACCACGCATGCCTAACTCAGAGTAAAAAGCGCGTGTCCTGGGCCAAGGTTCACGTTTTATACGTTCTACCCTGTCGTGGAACATAGTCGTCTTCAGAATCTTTGCTGCTCTATAACCGAATTCCTCCACTTCTTTTGCGGAGGGCTCAGTGGGATCATAGCCTGGTTCGATATTGCAATCGGGGACCACCTTACCGAGTTCGCCCTTCAACCTTGGCAAGTACGACTTGCGCACAAGAAGTTCCCAGGACCCACCTTGTAATTCCTCTATACTGAGAATCTCGTCGAATTTCGCAAGTTTTTTAAGCAACTGTACGCGGCGTCCAAAGTTAGATACCCTTACGAGAGTGAATGAGTTGAAGTCGTATCCGTCCAATAGAATTTGTCCCGCTTCCACATTATTGCCGATGCCAGTCAGTTCAAGAAAAGCAGGAGAATCCCTCTTCGGTTGTGAGCTCAACCATATTGACAAGAGTCTCAAGATGCAGAGGGGGTCAGCGTAAATCCAAAGCCCCTTTTCAAGTGTGCTGTCTCTTAAAATAGCATCAACCGCCAGTCTTGCAAGCATATCAATCTTCTGGTTTCGTGCTTCAACAGAACCTAGCAACTCCACATCTTCCCTGCCAGGTTCAATACTGTACTGAAAGCATTCAATGTTGAGATTCCGTTCCAATTCTGGGATATACGACCTTAGTACAATCATCGCCAAGGAGCCGTTTGGTAAACTGATCGTACTGAGAATATTTTCGTGTGGCGCAACTTTGGGAAGACATACACAGACGAGCCTGTATGCATCCAGGTGAAATATATCCTTAGGGAAAGGCCGCAAACGATCCTCGGCATCATGTGCTCCAGGATTGGCAAAAGGATCCTCCTTCCATTGCGTTTCCACCAGCAGCCAACCCCCATCCGTACTTGTCACTCCCAACGCCTGCACCACCATCCCCTCTCCCTGCCCCTTTTCATTGTCAAGTATGCCCATCTCTTCACCGCTTATAGTGGTCCACCCTTCTATCTTCTCTGTCAAATACTCGAACTCCGCCATTTTAAAAGCATCGTGATGAGCCAATCCAACCTCCATTCTGCATTTCCAATATTGATCCGAAAATTCGTGAAAAGGACCTGGGACTGGTGGTTCTATGCAAAGCACAGCGGCAAGAAAGAGACGCATTTTCTCGTTGTCTTTCACAGTACCACAGGCCCTCAGAACTGAAAATCCCATATGTTCCAAGACTGTTGGCTCATTTCCAAGACGTTCGCCGTTCAAAATAGCATTGAAGTCCGCTTGATATGAACCCTTGATAGGTTGGTCGTTGTGAGTAACAGGAAAAAGTCGCTGATAACATAGCAAAGCTGCTAGGGCAAGCACAAGTTGCTCTGTTTTTTGACATTCTTGAATGTCTTTGATAACTCGTTCATATACACCCAAGCCACTGCCTGAGACTGCCCATTCAACCAGAAATCGATTAACTACTGGCTCATTTGAGCTCCAAGCAAGAAGCACAAGAACATTGTTCGTTTGTATCTGAAGCGAAGGGTGTTCGCGGTAAAAATGTGCTCTGTCTCTTGTTAGTACCTTTTTTAATATTCTACAAGGTAATTACATTTGTACACTAATCATATTCACCTGTGCGCAGCCAAGTTTGCTTAAAACTTCAAATGGAATATCCTAGAGAAAAGTTAGAATTTCTCATGTCTATTATTTAGAAGATCATACCAAATATCCATCTGGATAGCCAATTGGAAGTTTGGCCATTATCTGAGCACTTAATTTCACAATATCTAGCTTGTAGAGGGTTTCAGCGGGGAAGAGAGGGGACTTAGACAGAGCATCGAGCATTTCTTGCGAGTTAAAGACTCCAAAAGGCTTTGACCCACTGATGCCGACAAAAGAGCCGCATATATTAGCGTTATAATTGGCTGTGTACTGTAGATCAATCATATGTTGCCAAAAATCTTTCTTCGCCCAGCAAATTCGGCCAAGCAGCGTAAAATTGCAATTCTGTGAAGCTCTGTAGTATTTTGATTAGCACTCAACTTGGCCTTAGCCTTAAAGTTGGCAATTGGACGTTTTAGGAGACAGGCAGAGATATCCATATAGTGAGTCCGAAAAGGTTGGAGGAATTCATCTTCATCTTTCTTAAGGAGCGTAAGAGCGGCTCGCGTGTCGTATTTATCGAGCAAGTTCAGAGCAATAAACAGGAGATATTGGGAGAATCTAGTACGGACTAGGGGATCAAGTTCCTGATAATAGTTAGTACTATTCCGCGCAAGTAAAATAAAGATGTGTTTACTATGTCACGCCACAGGATTATCCACTCAAGTTGTACCTTCTGTTGCCCAAAGGCGGCCTTCCGATAACACATTTCGAGTCCTGGGTTCTGTCCAGAAGAGATCGCCTTGAAAGCGTCTTGACCAAAGCGCGCATGAGCGATGTTTTTCGCTACCACTTCACCATGCACCCGTACTTCCCCATCCACTGGCTTCGTCGGGTGGGGGTCCAATTTAAACAGAAACCTGTTTTGGCGAAGCCACGGAAGACATGAATCATTAATTGCAACTCGGTACGTGTTGTAACTTTCTCCAGCAACGTGTATTCCCGGTGCGAATGATATTTTGTGCCAATCGGCGATTTGATCCGCTGGTACGCGGTACAGTCTCCATGGTTTATTGACATTGAATGGGATTCGCTCAGAGGTCTATCGTTTGTGAGTCGTGGGGTTCTCCGGAAAGTGCATAGAGCCTTACTGATCCAAATTCACGTGAGACCCAAATCTCCCCGTCCCCAGGGGCGGCGGCTTCGGGGATAGGAATGGGCGAGGCAGTCTTGGGTATAGACATCGCGATTGCTTCGTAGCACGACATAGTACAGTTAGGCAAACAATGCAGCTGCAAAAGGCGGGCACGGAATGCAACCCTTTAATAAAATGAGGCAACTACTCTTTCCTTGAAGAAACCGGTCATTTATACGATCAATCAATGAACGTGAATCCAAACCGCACATATTCCTTATGGCTTCCTGGGTAGCCCGGGGATCCGGAAGATATGCAGATCAAGCCGCGAGTGCACATCAAACAATAGAATAGTAAGCCTCACCAGGGAAGCTACGGGATGCTCGCACAATCATGGACCACTGGTTGGTTGAGGAAATGTGTTGGGTAAAAATGTAGGTTGGAATTCTGCCTACACTTAGAAAACTGGGTGCATGACCCTTTGCTGCCCTGGTCACCCAGTATAAAATGGTGTTATTGGCGTAGTGCGCTTTGACGATATCCATGTCCAGATCGTGTGCTAACTGGCTCGGCTAGAAGACAAAGGATTTAAAGTACAAAATTGTACTTTAAATGCCCGCCTTCGCTTTTCATCCCTCACCACGAGCCATGGAAGAGAGTATCGCGCCCATACCACTGGACCAAGATATGACGATTATTTCCCCTTCTCGTGTTACTCAGTTAAAGGTAAGACAAGGCAAACCCCTGAGTTGTATTGTTGACACACTCATGATCCAAAGGACCTTCAACTGTCCCATCAAGGAACAGATGCTGATTACAGCAAAAATGCCGTGCGGGATCACCTTCCTTCTGGAGGCCTCGAATCTCCTCTACAACTGGATCACACGGCTGAGAGCATCAGTTGTCATGTAATTTCGCAACCGCCCAGTTTCCAGCCAGCGACAGCACCACTATTCCCTCTCTCCTCTTCAACAGCTACCTCTAACTCAGCCGAAACAAATGAAACCTCGCCGGCAACTTGTCCACCACTGTCAACATTCCTGCCATTGCCTCCCTTATCAAACGGTGTCTTAACGACCACCTATTCCCCACGATTATCTCCAATCGAAACAAGTGATGCATCGCTAATTGCATGTCCACCGTTGTCGACAGCACTGTCGCCTCAGCCCTCACTCCCCCCAAATGGTGTCACACCGACCACCTACTCACTGCCATTAATAGAATCATCAACTCCCTTAACGGCCGTTCTCTCTTTGGCTACGGAATACTTTCATCAAAAGTTTGGATTCAAAAACAAGGACGAAAATCGACTCAGGAATTTTGTTCGAGCAATCAAAGGCTTCGTTGAGCCAACGAATCCCGACCCGCAAATGCTTACAAATCTTGCCTCAAGATCAGGATGTGGATCTAATCCAATCTCGCGACTCCAATACCTCTCTCAGGGCTTTATGCAGACCAAGCATGACGTTGGCCATATTCTCGGTGTCGTATACTTTGCCCATGAGGTTGGACAAGTAGCGAAATCACAGTGCCTAGACCTTGAACGCGGCCGTGGCCGTAAGACTATGGCATATAAGGTGGTAGCTGAAGCACTTGGCATGAAAGAGAAAACGGTAGCAATTATTTGCAAGCAAAGTAGAAACTTCATGCTGCTTCTGAAGAACGGCGGACCAGGGTCACTTCAAAGATGGGACAAGGGTATGAATTCTCTGTAAGTGAGGACCATCGTTCAACTTTATCCCAAAGTACTGATTGATATTCCAGCTGGGAAAACCATTTCAACAAAACAGAGGTAAAAGTTCTGCTCCAATTTCGAAAAGAATGTCTGCAGCACATTGAAGACGAATCTCATAAACTCGACCTACCTGCCACTCAAATGCTTATTGATGGCATGGTTGCATATGGGTGGGGTTACCACGAACTTGCGGCTACCCACAGTAGCCTAACGGATTGTCTAAGACTTTACATAAATCTCGATCAGTTAGCACACGACCGCAGTTGTGTCATCACACAACCTCTCAAACACTCAGCCACAGAAGATCCGGACACCTCAGACAGAATTCAAAATAAGAGGCGATATAGAAGTTTAGATCATTCAGTCAAACGACTTCATGTATCGCAGAGTCTTGAAGAACCAGATATCTCGACGATGATAGGGCTCTCGCCAATGCCCGGGGAACTGGATATATCGATGATGATAGGGCTCTCGCCAATGCCTGGGGAACCGGATATATCAGCGATGATAGGGCTCTCGCAAATGTCTGGGGAACCGGAAATAGATGCGGTGATGTTGCTGTCGCCTACGCTGGACATATCGGTGATGCAGCCGGCGCAAGCATCTGGCCTGGATATATCGGTGATGCCGCACCAACCCACAGCACAATGTCCACAGGCATGTGAAAATTGGGTATGACTTGCGTGGACTAAATCACTCGTGGATGGAAGTACATGACCAACATCTTTGCGTCCAGGGATGCAAATGGGCTTTTCCACCGCTTAAACGGCATCAAGAGTCCGTTTCCATTGTAAACAGAAAGAATATGAACGACGTATTCCCGCAACCATCCGACATTAAGCTTGAATCGCCAGCCAGATAAATAACAGACCCTACGTTCCAATCTACAGATGAGGTCACCCCCCGATGGTCATAGTATTCGATTCTAGGATTTCCATCTTTCACTAAAGGTATCACCACAGCTGACACCTTGCTCCGTATCCGAAAAGACCCTCCGGTCAAGACCCACGTCGTGGGCTGCCACCACGATACAATTTTGTTTGGATCGAGGACCGTAGCGGTGGAAGAACCTGGTTGAATCTGTTAGAAGATCATTAGCTCCACCACTACAAATGGTATGCTTAACTAACCTTGTCCAGATAACTTTTCTTGAATTCCTTGTGCACATCTTCGCACCTGCTTGTGAAGCCAAGTTTGGCAAGTTTCTCTTTGGTTGAGATCGTTTTGTCGTGGGTATCTCGCGCGGCCTTCCCAACCAAGTCCAGGAAAGCAGGTGTTGGTTGCGAAATCACAAGAGGCGCCTCTCCGCTAGCAGACATCGTTAGAATACATGCCCTTTCCAAGAACTCTAAGGTCGACACAGCAGGGTTGTGGAAAATGATCTGATTCAGTTATCGTGTGGTATCGTTTCGTTGAGATGAAGGTTTTCTAAACGTGGCACGCGCGCCGTGCCGCTTGCTTTGGTGGGCCCGAGATTCACGTGACTCCAGCGTTCCAGAACGCGCTTCGAAAGTTCGAGATCATACACGGTTTTAATAAATTGAGGACGACGTTTTATACAATTCAGAGCTAGTAAAAGCAGGGTTTGATTCTTAGTTCCTATATTATTATAGAAAAGATCTCATAAGTCGTAAGGCATAAATCGATTTCCTTTACGTTATGGCTGTCTCCGTAGGCCCTATATCTTTCAAGCGTGTTTCAACCTGCCGTTTCCTGTAATATAGAGGCTCTCATTCCCCTTAATCTGTTCTAATGCAATTACCGTTTTTACTGTTTAGAAATAAGAAACCTCTCTTATCCCTGTATCTCATATGACGTAGTATTATCGCTTATAAACTCTGACTGATGTTCAGCATCTTACTACTTTTCCTCATGGTACTGATAATCTATAGAAACGTTCCATTATGCTATAAGAGTCATTAGAATGAAGGAACGTAGATAAGGCAGAAAGAATTAGAATCAGGTTTGGGTTTACATGCAAACATCAACTTCGGCGTAGTAGAGATGGTCCGTAGCCAAGATAATACGTTTGCATAAAGGTTGTATGCGTGTTTAATTATTATTGTGGAGGTTGGGGTGAATTCGAGATAGCAAACTACTATCACTAATAGTAAAAGTCCTTGAACCGTCCGTGACAACATGAATTCTTGACCGCCGCCAATTCATCCTTCTTTGTCAGATTGGGGACCTCGATTTATTTTATGAAACCTCGATGCCCTATTATCCGCATTCTTAACCTTCTCAACTCGATGTTTATTGCTTCGAGAAACAACCACGGGCCGATGCAATGGCCGTTTAAGTTGCTTGCCCGAGTCTGTCTTATATTGAGCTGCCTGCTTCTCCCAGTGTTCCTTGGACTTGCGACAGATATCGTCAATCTGCTCCTGTGAATCTAGTTAACGTTATTACCAAGAGGACGGTAGTAGATTTTTCTTGCATCTGTTAAGCAATCTCCAGGAGTTGTGATCAGAAAACCATCGCTTCCCTAGTATATGAGTTAGAATAGCACATAAGAGAGGAGTTCCCGTTATACCTCTCGAGTATAAGGCCGTACACTAGACTCAGGCCCTAAATAAAATTGAAGTTCTTGCGTGATGACCTTTTTATGAATGTCAAGATTTGGTATCCAATAACTGTTTTTCTCGCTACCATATTGGTCGCCAGTAGACATAATTATGCTTTGAATTAAAGAGGGGTACAAGCAGTTATTAATTTACAAAAGCGCTGTGCAGAGCCGGCGAAGGGTGGAATTTAAAGAAGGGAGATGTGGGAGTCAGCCTTAGTGAGGCAAGAGGGCGTCAGATGTGGCTCAATTTATGCCACTCAATCGAAAGCACGCCCGGCTCAAAGTTCACTACGCGCCGATCTGCAGAGGAAAACAAAAGGCACACAAGAAACATTACCTTGAGCGAGGAACACTAACAGCACAGCCCTTCCCTGAGAACCCTTTACAATACACTTACATCCTTTTGTTTAGCTTGATTCAGGGAGTGCTTACCAAAAAGTTAAATAACTTAAAGTATATATTCTAGTGCATTGGAAGGCCATCCCAGTTGCTAAGCGAACCCCTTCTCATTTGTCACATGACTGTGTTTACTCCAGGCTTTCCGCGTCACGACCCCGAAATCACCTTTGTTGTTGCAAGATGACCGCCAAGTTATAAGATCTAGGGAGAAGAATTTGCTTTAATTTTCTCTATTAAACCTAATATCAAATCAAATAGAGCAACTGGTTTAAATCCGCTACCTTTTTACCCTTGACCGACCTCTTCCTTTTTATGATGTGCTCCTCCAAGTGGGCATAAAAACCCTGTGCCGATATTGGCTTCTTTATTAGATACGGTAATTCACTATCATTGCATGGCCCTGAGTCTTGCTTAAGGGATATTGTGAACCTGCGGATGAGGCTCGGCTTCACCCGTTTCTGAAAGTTTCTATAAAGGAACGCTCGCCGATCTCTGTTATTGAAGTAAGTTGTGGCATTTAGCAGTTTAAATTCAGGGTTGCTTCAAATTTGCAGTTAATTCTCATAAACTTTTCCATTCACTCATACGTTAAATATCTCAAACTTCGTCCTTCACCTTCCCCCCTAAGCCTCCAAATTTCAACAATTTCCGCAGGCCATCACCTGTATCTCACCAAATGTAATAAAATCTTGCATATGCTCAGCTCTTTTGACCCCTCCCCTAACTGCTTTCCTCTAAACTTTTGTTGGTGCACGGCCGACAAGCCTTTAGCCTGCAGTATTTACATTCGAAAATGTACCAGTGCGGGCCGCTATAGCACATGGAGCAAGTCCATTGAATGAGTGTTGACTCGGACTTAAGTAAATTAAATGAGTGATTACAATGGCCTGGGACGACCGCTTGAGGCTCAGTTCTTCTCTTTCGAAAGGGAGAACTAGTTTCGCAAGACATGTCCCCGCATTGCTGGATTGAGACTGCACATGAACAGCTGAAGCTACTGATTGTCAGAAAGTAGAATTCTTATTCGCAGAAACGGGACACGAACTAAAATGACCCTGAAGCCATCCTGGTTGGATTGGCAGGTAACTATTATTGGATTCTCCCATGGCGGGAAAGTGTTGCATGTCAAGTAGAGGACGATTTATGAATTACTTAAAGCTTGAAAAAATGCGCCCCAACCCGAGGGGAATTCACCTTATATGTTATCGATTCTTATGCTATTCCATATTGTAGTCTAGTCCATTTTTAGAAACTAACGCCGTAGACATAATGCTATTGACATCTTTATTAGTGGATGTGGCTTATTGACGGATGATGCAAGAAAAGTGGGACCAAGCAGCACGTTGATGTGGATTATAATACTATACGCAGGATCTCGGTCTTTCTACTCGACAGGAATGTGATTTTGATTCTTCCGATTGAGGTGTAGGAGCCCGATGGATATCTACGATCGAATAAGACATTTGAAAGAGAATTTGACCCCTAATCTTGGTATTGGTACTGAAGTGAAGAAATCTGCATGCTTTGGGAGTTTGAAGTGTGGTATGATGTTAACTGGACGTCGTCTACTCGATCGCTGCTGCCCCTAGGAGCAGCTGGCGGGTCATGATTGATGCGCAGTGCACTAGTCCTTAAATAATCACGGGCGGTTTTACGAGACTATAAGGTAGAGAGCAGGAAAAGGATGTTTAGACACGCGTGAGGGGAAGCCAACTTATTACATGTGGGTTCGATTTCTGTCTCGCTTAGAAAACTAGGTGCATGGCCTGCCATTACCCTAGTCACCTAGTATCAAAATCTGCCACATCAGGACGCCTCTCAATCATAACGCTTTTGGACAAGGAGTCTCACACTGGCCTCTGTAATGGAGAGTCATTGGAACTCGGATGATTAACGTCCGTCCCTGTGTGGCGAGAAACCCACCGTGCCGAGAACGACCAATAAGATCGCTGAGATCGCCGAGCTTTTCTCCACAATGTCCTCTTTAACTGCAACACAACAATAAGTTATCTTATTAAATTTAGGGTTAACTATAGATTCACCACGCTATGCTTATTAGTATAGCGATCTGAAAATTTTGAAATTCGTCTAATTTCTTGCCACGCACAGACGGACGTTATCCATAATCTATGATATTCTGTGAACTGTCATTTAAAGGCGCACTTTTGCCTTCCATATCTGCAGCAATCTGCAGGATGGGGAATACAGGCAGTAATCCGCGTGCCGTAGCATTCCCTCACTGTCTCTAAATGATAGTAAGTTAGTAGTGATATCGAGCCCACACTCCACACTCGCATCTTTCACTACTTCTTATTCCCGAAGTTGTATCCTGCGTTTATAATCGGAGTTCCCCTCCATTCATACTACATTAGAATCCCCTATCCGCAAACGTGAAGGCCCTAGCTCTTCGAGCATCTCCAAAACCATCAGAAGGGGTAATGTTATGGTACGTCCCGATCGAGCTAGCTCCATAACCTCTAGTAGAGGGCCGAGGGAAATTGCTCATAACCTTAAGTCGCGAAAGACTTGGAAGTAGTAGTATTGGGTCTCATCTCTCAAGTTTCATGTAGTTGTAAATCAAATCTGCTTTTAGGACATTATATGTGCTGCCGTTTTCTAGTAGTTAATTCACCATCTGCTGGCCTCTTTCGTTTGCCATGATCAGCTCTCCCGAAGTAAGCATTTAAACCTTGTGCTGTGATCAGCTTCTCTATCGAATATGGTGATCCGCTAATGTTACACGGCTCTGAATCACCTTGCTTAAGGGATATTGTGAACCTGCCACCAAGATTGAGCTCTACCCGTTTTCGAAAGTTCCCATCTTCACCGATGAAAGAACCATCGCCGAATGCTCCGTGAATGGGGCAGTTGTTTAAATAAAAGGTGGAAGAGGATTTGGATAGCTGGTTGAGCAGAACCTCAAACGCCGGATCGCCTCGGCGTATCGAGCACAAGATGATACCAAAACCTGTGTATTCCCCATTACATCCTTCTGGGACTGAGCTTAATTCAAAATAGAATACGGATGCAATGGCACAGCGTGCTATGTTGTCGATGACTTTTGACACTGAATTGTCTTCTTGAGCTTTCAGTTGAAGTTCATGTATTTTCTTAGTATTATCCAGCCGTGGCATCTCGCCGTCAAACTCGGTATCGAGCCGGTGATATCTAGGATGAGTTCGAAAGACCTGTTTGACATGTCGGTCACGCATTCTCTCCCAGAACATGCGCCACAATCTAGGGAAGGCTCCATCCTTCCAGACACTAAGAGGACCAGATACAGACATGGATGGCTTACCACCCGTCGTACGAGGAGCACCAGTGCCTAGTGAAACCATGAAGTCAGGCTCTTCAACTAGTGGGAACATTGCTGCTACCTCTGAAAGTGCCGAGATGAGCGGATCGTTCTCCAGAGGCCCCGCATCTTGGAACGTGCCGACTCCATCTATTTTTTTGGGCGGGAAAAACCTATAAACAGAGTTAATTATACAAAAAATTAGAAAGGGAAGGGAAAGGTGGCAAACCCAGGCGCTGCCGATGCCGATCTTGCACTGCTTCTCATGTTAGTGAACGTTTTGAAGGAAAGGCTGGGGTTACTTGCATCTCCCAGAGTCGCACTTTTCCATAGCCGTCTTCCGGCCGTATAACGTGGTATCCTGCTGCTGATTAGCTCGATGGACCGGAAAATTCTTGGGGGCTTACCTTGGTCTTGGTCTCGGGTTCCCACACCGTTATAGTTAGTGAAAATGCAGCTTGACGGTTCACGGATAGTAGCGACAGGCAAACCTACCCGGGCACCTATAGAAGTTGCGTGTGAGTAGTCTAAGATGGTCTTGTCCTTTCCGAACACCGCCTGCAATGCGGCCTCAATATTTTCTGCTGGGTACAGGCCATCAGCTAAGTACGACTTCAAAAGTTCGTGTATACGAGACAGGAAGGGGATATCTAAAACTTTCCGACGTTTGAAGGCAACCTTTGCCAACTTCTCAAACGATTCCGTAGATTTATCGATAGACCAACCGTTAATGAACATTGCCATAACGATTAAGCCTCCTAGAAAAGTTAGTACGCAATCTCTTAAAGCCCACTGACACAACGTACCTGAACTAATTCCAAATGCGACCTTAAAGAAGTTCTGTAGCGGCATTGGTAACCCAATCCGATCCTCTATTCTCTTCATGAATTTCAGAGGTAAGACGCCCCGTGTCCCTCCTCCATCGATACATAGGACCCCTACTCCGGCAGTAGGAGGATGGACCTTCACAACTACTTCAGGCATCTCTGCCTCGCAAAGAAAACAGTTGTGAATTTTGAAGATCCAGGGGTCGTCTTTGCAGTCGTCTCCGAATACTACAACACAGTTTTCACAGTTAATATGTCCGCATTCTAGGCCATGCTGCGGTCGGCGTCGTAAACAAGTATAGCAGGTGCTACTGCTATTGATGTTGCGCCAGCGACCTGCAAAGCGTCGGAGAGTACTTCTGTGGATATCTGCTGAAGTTGTTCCGCCGTGGGTTAACTGTTGAAAAAGTTCCCGCAGCTGGCTTTCAATCCCGTTGATGAATCCACTAACGAGGACTACATCTGGAGAACCTTCGAATGCTATTACTCTGGATCCACTCACCTGGTAAAGTGCATCTTTATATAAGGTTCGAAAGACTAACCCAGAGTCAAACACTAAGTGTAGTTAGATTTTGTACATTTGGGAATGGATGACTGCCGCTTACTATGACTTTCTGGGGGATAATTGTCTAGGAGGAAGCTCGACGCGATGGTTGGGACTGCAAACTCCATTAGCTCTTTTGCGGACTTTATATGTTTTAGGAGGTTGGAGATGTGCTCAGCTAAGTTGTTATTAATAGGATTCTGCTTCCTCGAGGCCCTAATGAAATCGAACGGCTCCTTGGAGGTTTGAGAAAAGTGGTCGCAAACATATCGGAAAAGAGCATTAAAGTGCGTTGCGGAGAATAAGCTGCGGGCATCTTCTTTATTTCTCTGTACTTCATCCGATCTGTTCAGAAGACACTCTTTCAAGCGTCTATATCGAGCATTGCGAGAGACTTTGTGAACTGGTAGAAGAGCGACGACATGAATGTCCGAGATCTGCTCAGACAGGTCGTGTGTCGTTTCCTCTCTTAGCAACCAGAGAAAGGCCTTTTTAGCCTCCTTTTCTCGTTCGGCTCCAAGTGGTATCTTCTCGGTCACGATAATTATTTTTGGGTACGTGCTTGAGGGAAGCGTCGACGGCTGGCCTTTCTCCAGCCATACGGCCAAGTGGCGCACGATCTGTCTAAAACCACCAAGGTCAGCGGAAAAGAAGCAAAAGACGTCAGCAAATGGCAAAAGGAGGCGGGAATAAATGGTATCTGTGGTTCCATCTAGAGTACTGGACAAGTCTATTCCAGGTCTTGGATAGGCTCGTCTTATTGTTTCATGACACTTCTGGGCCGAAGGCGCCTTTGCCCTCGAGACCTGCTGAGGGAGGTCGCCGTCTGCGATAAGGACCGGCCTGTTGTGGAAAATGCTAGAGGGGTCAAGGTGAAGATGGATTTCGCCGACATGTCGTTTCTTTCTGAATTTCCCAGCCTTCTTTGTTCCGAATAGCTCTCGAAGAGCTAGTGACTTTGATGCATTGCCGATTAACACGAAAAGTCTAGGCTGTTGCGTGTCTGGGTTCTGTAAATGATGAGTGAGCGTCTGAAGCCTGTCAGATTCGAGAAGGGAGGTTTCATTGCCACATGTGTCAAAGCTAAGCCAGTGACTATGGTCACAACGCTTCATGGCGGATAAAATAGTCAGATGCTTGAGTAAAGTTGCAGTGATTTTCTTTAGGATAGAGGACGCAGAGAGTTATATAACGTAGACGAAAGGGGGGGTCGAAATAGGCTCTTGGGCGAAGCCAAATTTGGTTCCTGGTACAATCGAAGCCGCCAGTGAGCCCCATCTATTTTAGGAAACACAGTAGCCAGGAATGGGGCCCTCTTAGAAGAAGGCCAGAGTTAGGATCCAAAAATATCGAAGTAGTTTAGTAATCCAGTGGATGTGCTTGCAGAGCTTTAAATCTGCCTACAAGGCGTCTGAGTTCTCTAAGGACAAACAAGTTCCTAATGGATCACCAACATTCTTCACCACTTAGACACACCCAACATCCCGCTCCAGTCAAGCATATTTGTTCTCTCTGTGGAAAATCCCGATCCAAAAGATACCGCGACCAGCATCCTTTAACACCAAGCCAGGTTCTAGAACCTAGCATCTGCTCAAGGTCGAAATGCGCAAAGGCAGTTAATGAATTGCTAAGATCACCAAGGGAGGTAATTTTTTACGAGACCCATTACCACTACCACTCCAGTTCGACGCCAGAAGGACCACCGCCAAGTTATGCTGCTGTAGAGCTACAATTGCCCCACAATATGCTTCACGGGTCAAGACGGGAGGAGTCACCTCCAGTGAACTTCAGTTCCAGGCCGGAAGATATAGCCGTCGAACTGTCCGGCAAAAATTCTGTAGCTGGACGAGTAGAGTTGCCAGGGAACAGATGCTCGAGACGCGCATTCAGAGGGCTCACTTCCATACCGGAGGAATCACCGCCTCCGGTAAATTTCTTGAAGAAGCCCACACTACAGAAGAATAGGAAGGGTTCGGAAGATTAGATAAGTTAGTTCTATAAGTTAGACTGCAATATAAGTTACATCTACTAACGTGCCTCCCTGCGTAACGAAACACCCTATGTGCCGAAACAGACTAATGAAATTGGATGAATTTCGAGATTAATAGATCGCTATACTAGGAGGAATAGTGTGACGAACATATTACTAAATCTGAATATGAACAATTTTTATTGTAGGTATTTTAAAAGTAATATTACGAAGGAAATATCGGAATCCTTGTGATTTGATTGGTCTGTTTCGGCACACAGGGTGTTTCGGCACGCAGTGATAGACGTTATAAGATCTGAGAATTTTCTTTACCAGTCTTAATCCACTCATGTGTATCATGACATGACGAACTTTATGACTAAGTATAATACCGCTATAACTTAGTCAAATTAAAATCAAATCATAAAACAGCGCACGAGTGTCAACTTATGGGTGTTAAGAGCTAAGTTAATCGTAACCCTATTTCCCGTTCTTTCTCAAAGTAGGCATTTTTTTATCTCACAAGGTTCAACCCGCATTGAAATAAAGACGTGCTTTCCTCGACTCCTTTCTATCCAAGCCACGCACCCACCTTTCATCGATCCACACTAAATTCATGATCAATTGTTGTTTGAAGTCTTTGGTAATCGATTATAGCCTGTTGGAGTTTCTCGACAACTAGCCTCACCTCCTCCAGGAGATACAGACTTGCCCCCTGCTTTCTTTGCTGGCGCGCTAGCTTTTTCCTTAATTCTTTTCTTTCTTCCCTCCTTTGATCAATCATCTCTAGGAGGCTAGGGGCCTGGGCGGTTTTGGATACCTGTAGGCTTTCATTAGTCGCCTCAGTTGCTACTGATGTACCCTTGTTACGGGAAATTTCAACGTCAATGGGAGTAGGTGTTGGGGGGTGGTCGGCCACTTGAAGCATAAGACGCGGTTTTGGCCTCTTGAATTTATGCATGATTATTTTCTATAAGTTTTATTATTAATCTAAGTTTAGGTTCTGCAGGTGTAACACCTCTTATAATCTCCTCGCTCTACCAAGATGACAGCACTATGCCCTTAGAGGAGCTAGTTCTGGCTCCCGGGTGTAATTTTAGCATTAGAAAGTCGTAGGGGTCTCGTTTAGGTTCCCCTGCCCCCGAAAAACGTAACTCTACTTCGAACCTAACTTACTATGATCCCAGTAACGTCCATCCCTGCGTGCCGGAAATCCCTGCGTGCCGGAAAATTTGATAGGTACTTTGGCTTCAAGCATCTTAAAATCTGTGCACACCGCAATATCTCCTATATTTTTTTGTAAATTATATTCTATGGCCACTCCCAGACACCCTCAATGCCTCCGACTAAAAATTCACGTTCGCATCGTCGCCCTCACGCCTGATTTGCAAAGGGCGCCCTTTTGTAGCGAAATGGACCCTCTCTACCATAGCCCTACCACCACACTTCTACTACCCTTAATACCCATAAAAGGGTTTATCGGAGCTCTTAGGCCCCTTATCAATATGCGGGAGATTGTCATCACTCTTGTGGCAGCTGTGGCGCGCAAATTAATGCATGATTGCCACGCGGATCTGTACCCCGGATCAAAGCGAGACGATTTTGGTTGGTGCGAAACAACCCCGCAATATTTACGGTGTAATTTTAATTATAAAGCCTTAGGTATAAAGGCCAATAGAGGCTGGAGGTACAAACAAATTCAAAGTCGCATTCAAGCCAACCCTGAATCTTATAATTCACAAAGCATTAGCAGCCTCACCACTACCGAAGACAGGTCAGCCAACTGTGCTACGTTCTGAATAATTGTATTCTGTCATCATTTCTCGCCAGACAATCGCTAGCGTAAACAACTTCGTCGAAAATCACTGCCTTGATGCGTGAACCACGGCGGAGTGTATTCCCGTCCCGGCCCCGTCCTGCCAAAATAAATTGTAAGCGCAGACTATCTCAACCATTTTTGGCACTGATGTACCTGAGCGCCTCCGGTAAAAGACTGCAAGCCAACTACGCAGGCAACTCGCAGCTCGCATTGCTCGTTTATATAAGAGCACGCTAAATTACAGTAACTCTGTTGGCGTACTGTACCAAGATTACGTGGCTAAAAGTTTAAAAGCGAATCTGCTAGAAAATTCTAGATACACAGAACGTTTTAAAGTTACGTAAACCTATTTTAATATATAAAGATCAGCTCCGCCAAGCCCCTCTTTATCAAAGATATTAAAATATAAAGAACATGAATTAATTGACAATGTCAATGTGACTACTATCACAGGCCAAGCAGAGTGGCGTCGATCCATCTGAAATTACGTCGACCGTCTTGTCGAATAAGTGATGACTTCAAGCGTCATATAGAATAAGTCATGACTCCAAGCGCAACTCTAGCGCCCACAATCACTATTCCATAATATAAATAGCAAAACACACACATATAGTTTATCAATCAATCAACATATTTCCCAAGCATACTCACCTGTGCAACTGACAAGCAACTCGGCCTTATATATATTCTCCCTGATTCAACACTTCTCTTCGCTAGCAGCAGCTTGACGATACCCTCGTGCCCGTTCTGAGCAGCCCACGACAGCGGTGTCTGACCGTAGTAGCTGTCCTTCGAGTTGACATCGACCTTCTCTATCGCGAGCAGCAGCTTGACGATACCCTCGTGCCCGTTCTGAGCAGCCCTCCACAGCGCCGTACGACCGTAGCTGCTGTCCTTCGAGTTGACATCGACCTTCTCTATCGCGAGTAGCAGCTTGACGATACCCTCGTGCCCCTTCTGAGCAGCCCACGACAGCGGCGTCTGACCGTAGCTGTCCTTCGAGTTGACATCGACCTTCTCTATCGCTAGTAGCAGCTTGACGATACCCTCGTGCCCGTTCTGAGCAGCCCACGACAGCGGTGTCTGACCGTAGTAGCTGTCCTTCGAGTTGACATCGACCTTCTCTATCGCGAGTAGCAGCTTGACGATACCCTCGTGCCCGTTCTGAGCAGCCCACGACAGCGGCGTCTGACCGTAGCAGCTGTCCTTCGAGTTGGCGTCGACCTTCTCTATCGCGAGCAGCAGCTTGACGATACCCTCGTGCCCGTTCTGAGCAGCCCACCACAGCGGCGTACGGCCGTAGCAGCTGTCCTTCGAGTTGACATCGACCTTCTCTATCGCGATCAGCAGCTTGACGATACCCTCGTGCCCGTTCTGAGCAGCCCACCACAGCGGCGTCTGACCGTAGCTGTCGTCCTTCGAGTTGACATCGACCTTCTCTATCGCGAGCAGCAGCTTGACGATACCCTCGTGCCCGTTCTGAGCAGCCCACCACAGCGGCGTACGGCCGTAGCTGCTGTCCTTCGAGTTGACATCGACCTTCTCTATCGCGAGCAGCAGCTCGACGATACCCTCGTGCCCGTTCTGAACAGCCCTCCACAGCGGCGTCTGACCGTAGCAGCTGTCCTTCGAGTTGACATCGACCTTCTCTATCGCGATCAGCAGCTCGACGATACCCTCGTGCCCGTTCTGAGCAGCCCTCCACAGCGGCGTCTGACCGTAGCTGTCCTTCGAGTTGACATCGACCTTCTCTATCACGATCAGCAGCTTGACGATACCCTCGTGCCCGTTCTGAGCAGCCCTCCACAGCGGCGTCTGACCGTAGTAGCTGTCCTTCGAGTTGACATCGACCTTCTCTATCGCGAGCAGCAGCTTGACGATACCCTCGTGCCCGTTCTGAGCAGCCCACGACAGCGGCGTCTGACCGTAGTAGCTGTCCTTCGAGTTGACATCGACCTTCTCTATCGCGATCAGCAGCTTGGCGATACCCTCGTGCCCGTTCTGAGCAGCCCACCACAGCGGCGTACGGCCGTAGCTGCTGTCCTTCGAGTTGAGATCGACCTTCTCTGTCGCGAGCAGCAGCTTGACGATACCCTCGTGCCCCTTCTCAGCAGCCCACGACAGCGGCGTACGGCCGTAGTAGCTGTCCTTCGAGTTGAGATCGACCTTCTCTATCGCGAGCAGCAGCTTGACGATACCCTCGTGCCCGTTCTGAGCAGCCCACGACAGCGGCGTACGGCCGTAGTAGCTGTCCTTCGAGTTAACATCGACCTTCTCTGTCGCGAGCAGCAGCTTGACGATACCCTCGTGCCCCTTCTCAGCAGCGTATGACAGCGGCGTCCGACCGTTGTTATCCTTCGAGTTAACATCGACCTTCTCTGTCGCGAGCAGCAGCTTGACGATACCCTCGTGCCCCTTCTTAGCAGCCCACGACAGCGGCGTCTGACCGTTGTTATCCTTCGAGTTAACATCGACCTTCTCTATCGCGAGCAGCAGCTTGACGATACCCTCGTGCCCCTTCTCAGCAGCCCACGACAGCGGTGTCCGACCGTTGTTATCCTTCGAGTCAACATCGACCTTCTCTGTCGCGAGCAGCAGCTTGACGATACCCTCGTGCCCCTTCTTAGCAGCGTACGATAGCGGCGTCTGACCGTAGTAATCCTTCGAGTTAACATCGACCTTCTCTGTCGCGAGCAGCAGCTTGACGATACCCTCGTGCCCCTTCTCAGCAGCCCACGACAGCGGCGTCTGACTGTAGCTGTCCTTCGAGTTGACATTGACCTTCTCTATCGCGAGCAGCAGCTTGACGATACCCTCGTGCCCCTTCTGAGCAGCCCACGACAGCGGTGTCTGACCGTAGCTGTCCTTCGAGTCGACATCGACCTTCTCTATAGTAAGCAACGGCTGGAAGATAGCCTCAAGCCCAAAGTACGCTACTAGATGTAGTCCTATCATATCCCTTGGGAATCTTTGGCTATACCCCCAGTCAAATGAGTAAGTCTTAGATAGTAGGGCTTGACTTGATGCTTCGACCTGGGCTTGTTTCTGGAGAAATTCTATAACACCCTGACACGAAGTCCGAGCCTCCCGAGCATGATGACCCCAATTGTGTACTGCGTAGTCGTAAAGCTTATTTAATTGAAGCCGTTGTTCAAACTCCTTTTCGGTTTGGCA
Source organism: Tricladium varicosporioides (assembly GCA_021365295.1). NCBI lineage: Eukaryota > Fungi > Ascomycota > Leotiomycetes > Helotiales > Tricladiaceae > Tricladium > Tricladium varicosporioides. Next base: position 74,732 of record JAJTIW010000029.1, read on the forward strand.
AATCCCACTCTCGAACGCGTTAAATGAGAGGTACGTAACGCAAATTGTCGTAATACTAGCCTCTGTATTCGGAAACCACTCTTTTTGTGTCCGGTTAAAGTATTCCTGGGTTGTGTAATGGACTAACCGGATAATCCCGCTTTCTACATCGACTGTAACTAATCCAGCACATACGGAGACTATGTCTTCAACCTCTGGAAGGTTTTCTTCGTCCAGTTGGGACTCACCAATCTCTACACCAAGCGCATGCTGAAGTTCTGAAGTAGCTAGCGGTCTCTTTGCGGAGGTGATCCATGACAGGACCTGCTTAGCCAGCTCCTTAGAGTCTGTGTCGTGGCTGAGGATTCTCTTTATAGCTTCTTCGTAGGCATAATCGTAGGCTTTCGGTCCAATGGGTAGGTTCTTTAACACGTCTTTGATCTTCTTGAGTGTCATTTTAGTACTAACAGATTCAAAGTGAAGTTGCGCCAGCAAAAACCTTTACACGCGTTAATAGTTCGGCATTGTAATATAGTAAGGCAGGAACTTACATTCCATCAACTACCTTTGTGATTTGGGTTTTGATCTCTTCACGGTAAGTTTCTAGTAACTTCTGTGCAGACTGTAATATTCGGCCGTCCAAATACTGTCGCACATCGTCATCATGGGCACGGATCTCAAGTTTTATGCTACTGTTAAATTTCTCTGAGATATCCGGGATAAACCTCGACGTCGCAAAGAGATTTGCTCTAGTCTTGTTCTGAAGGCTAGAGATCTCCGATAAGAACATCTTCCGGCAGCCATCGGATACTTGGCATTCATCAAGTGCGTCGACGATAATAATAACTCTTGTATATGTGCCAACTATAGACTGGAGAGTCCTCGAAATTTCGTCGAGAGATGGCCGCGTCCGCTTCTTTATGTGCTTGTCGTAGAGAGACTTTACATCACCTGGGAGGGTAGACCGCTCTTGGCTTAGCTGTTTTAAGAGACTTGTAAGTAAGTCTTGCGCCTTCTGTTCATGTTTCTGTCGGAAGTTGCAGTATAGGTACGCAATGCCAACATCCGGGTCCGTGGAAAAACGCGAGCTAAGCTCTTCTACTACAATCGATGTGAGAATTGTCTTCCCTGCCCCGGGAATTCCTGGACAGAATAACGTCTGTTGGTCAGAGTTTAGCCACCTCTGGAACTCTTCTGACTCTAGAAGCCATTGGCCAGTCCCTGGCTGTCGGCGATTGATGAAATCGCTCTGCTGAGAACCGTAGTTAACTGGTGTGAGCCAATCAAGGACTTTCATATCTTCAGTATTGTTCAACTTGGATCTCATCCTTTCAACATGTGCTTTAGTTCTAGACAAAGTACAAAGAACTTATAAAATTAGCAGTCGCAGGACTCGTAGACACTATAGAAGGACTAACTATCTGAAAGAGTCTCTCCAATCTTCTTCTCAGCTTCGACTTTATTAGGAGGAATCCGACAGAGAAGGTCCTTTGCATATGCAGCCGCCGCCATCGCTGCATAGCCTTGCCATTCCTTATTCTTGTGCGAGTCTGAGTAGTCGCATATACCCCGGATAACCAGACATGGGAAGTGGTTCATCAACCCTGCCGCTTCCATTTCGAAACACAAAACGTCCATTTCCGCTACAAGTCGATCTCGAACCAGTGCGTCCTTCATCAACTGATTTGCAGACGCAATCAGGCCATAGTGAATTGCCAAATTATCTTCATTTTTGGTCCGTTCGCGTCGGGATACCAAATTTAACGGATTCTTAGCACAGAATGCTGCGCAACCTCTTGAGTCATGAGTAATTTCGGCTTTAAATAGCCTGTCAGTACTTGGTTGCGGTCGCTCGTACTCCTGTCGTAGCCTCGCGTTCTTCTCGAGAATGCCATTGATAGCCTCTTCAAGCTGATGCCCCTTCCTCCTGTACTGGGCCTGGATTCCCGTCAACGCAGTTCGCAGTATTGTTGGAGGCTGGTTCAAGAATCGCGTATGTTGAAAGGCCTGACCCTGTATCGTCTTGCCAAAGTCGTACTGGAATACACCACCCTCACCGTCGCGAGCTGCGCTGACCACAATATCACCTAGGCGAATGTCGTGCTTCTCACTTGGTGCGCCGCCACCGATGCCGACCATTAGACCTATTCTAACGTTGGGAAAGCTGTGCTGCATGTTCGTTGCTACACTAGCTGCAGAAGCTGTTCCGTATTCACTATCAGGCAAGACAGCGATAACAACCTTGTGTTTTCCAAGTCTACCCAATGCGTAGTCGTTGGTATCGTTGGGTGACACAAACTCTGGTGCTTCGTGTTCTTCGTCGAGAAATTCTTGTGCAGCAACATATTCCGTACTTATAGCGCATATCCAGCCGACGGTATAGTCGTTAGGGTTCGACATACTCGCTCGCTGGGGAATCTGATGAAATGTCAGACGGACGTGAGGGCTATTCAGCTCAGATCGAGTAGGTTTGTTTGGTCGGAGGAGGGGTTTCCAATGGAGATTCGATTCAGCACAGCTTCCTAGAAATAAATTAACTACTCAGTATTACTAATAGGCAGATCCTCGCAAAGGAAAGCAAATGATTGCGTAAAGGTAAGAGGAAGAAAGGAGAACGGACTGAGAGGGTAGATGTTGTGAAATCAATCCGAAGGGGGCTGGATCTCGTGGAGTTGGTGTACATAGCTGCGGCTGCGCCAGCAATGGCCACGTCGCTTCCTACAAATGGCTTGCGGCTACATAGAATAGAAAAATATCGGATCTTCACTGTGAAGCTTTTTCAAGAGCATTGATAAAGCCATATTAGATCAGAGTTTCGATGTAAGAGTGTTAGATAGGCTTTTATATAAGAATACAGCGATCTTCTAGCGGGACCAAGATGATCGGCGCAAGGCTATTCTGCGCGTTCGGATGGATCACGGTGATAACGTCAGCGGCAAGGCTGAATCCGTCAAGAGTGACTGATAGAGCTCCGTCGCTGCCTCAAGATATGCTGCTTGGTTGATAATATTTGCATCTTCCTTAAGTGCCGACTCGTATGTGATAGGTTCCGGCGATCTAGCTTGCGAGATTTTGGCAAATGCGAGACGATAGGGAAGGGTCTGCCATGTTCAAGATTTTATTTCCGATTTTCGTGCCTGAACCAGGCATTACTCAGCTGACATGTGGCGCACCAAGGGCCTCCAGCCACTGTTAGCCTTTATACCTAAGGCTTTATAAATGAAATTACAGCGTAAATATTGCGGGGTCGCTTTGCTCTAACCCAAATATCGTTAGTCGCTTCGACAGAGGTACTGATCTATATGGCGTCATGCATGAATTTGCACGCCACAGCAGCCATAAGGCTGATGACGATTTCCCGTATAGTAGTGAGGCCTTAGAGCTGGGATAAAACCCTTTTATAAGTATTAGGGATAGTATAAGTTCTGTGGTGGAGCTGTAGTAGAGGAAGTCTGTTACGCTATGAAAGGAGACTCTTTGCAAATCAGACGTGAGGGCGACGATGCGACCGTGATTTTCTAGTGGTAAGGGTTCAGGGTGTCCAGGAGTGGCCACGGAATATAACTTACAAAAAAATATAGGAGATATTGAGGTGTGCACATATTTTAAGATGCTTGAAGTCAAAGTAACGTCCGTCCCTGCGTAGCGAAACGCACCCTGTAACGAAACAAATCGCAGGTACCTTGAATTCAAGCGACTCTAAATCTATGAATGTATTAGAATTTCTATATATCTTTATTTAGTTTACGTTATATGCCTCTCCCGAACACTCCTAACCTATTAATTCCGAACATTTTGATTACGTCGTCGCCGTGTACCTAAATTATGGAGAGCCTTTCATTCTAGTATAATAGGGCCCCTCGACCTATGACGCCACCACCAGGCTCTTCTCTCGCCTTTTAAACTTATAGAACGATTAGATATAGATTTTCGAATTTCATCGCGATACTAAATAGTAATTCTTAGAGTTGTAGCGGCCGGAGCGCGCCATGTCATACACCATCGCCACATAAGCTGATACCTTCTCCAATCAAGCGATCAAGGATCCGGATCAGCGGTGGTGTGGTTGTAGTAACCTCAGTAAAATTCTAAAAAATCTGTGGCCGCTAAGCGTGTGGCTGCGACATTTGTGGCGGCGCGTACCTTGCCGGAAAATTCCTGTTTCCTGACATCCTCCGATTAAGTTAAGGCAAAAAGTGGCCTTGCGCGGAGCCAACAAAATCGGCTGTCCCCTTTTACTTAGGAAATGCTTCAAACTTCCGACTTTCCACTTCTGACTCTTCACTTCCGGCTTCCACTTCTTCTCTCTTTGCGCTCCACAGTACAGTCACTTGCAGAATCGGCTTCGTCTCTTTTCGCCTTAAAAGATTGTGAGCACAGACCACACTATGCCATTTTTGGACGCTTTGTCATCCGTTGCACTCCGAAGTACCCCCATTAAGGTTGCACGTGATCAAGTAATTAAGCACCAGTGTATCGTTATCTCATAAATCAGGCGCTTCTTCAGAAACCTTACCCCGTAAAAATTTTAGGTGAGCGCTCTGATTGACCTACAATTTTAAGTGGGTCGTAAAACAGGTCACGAGGTCGCCACGGGGTTAGGATTCTTTGCGAAGCGTCTGAGAGCAACCGGTCGCAGTTTGTATGTAAAACTACTCCAGAATTAGACAAGATTTTTTTTTCTATTTATCATAGCTCCAATATCAACACCTTAATTATTAGTTTGGTCAATGTAGTCGATTCTTAAAGGTCTATTTTATATAGTTTAATATTTTTAAACATAAAATAATATTAATTAATAGTACAAGTACAGCGTCCAAAACGTAGTATCATGTTTTAAAAACTACTCGCCGATTTTTGTCTCGTTCTGCTTAATAAGCAATTTCAGAGCTTTTAATTGGCTGTTTAATAAAAATTAAGAAAAACTCTCTATCTTAAAAATATAATAATAAATTTAATATATATTTATTTAATAAAATGTTTGATGCAGATAAAAGAAAAGAACTAAGTCTTTAATTAAGCTTTACTAGTATAAATTTAAAATAAATTTAAAAGGTACAAGTACAGGCTTGAATCTCTCTCATACAAATTAAAATCATCCTCACCAAAAATGCGACCGGTTGCTCTCAGACCCTCTACGAGGAATTCACCACACCTGACCTAGATGCTAATTACCTGAAAATCACGCTAAATTAGGTAAAAACTCACTAGCGAGTAGAGGGTCTGATTTATGAGATAAGTGTATCGTGGTTATGTCTAAGGCCTAAAGAAGGCTGTGTGCAAAACGTAAGATACTGTAGCCTCCCCAAAATCCACGCCACAGCTCCCTACCTCAATCGCAACCTCCTCTAATTGGTATTATCGTAATTCACCAACCTGTCTCTATAAATTTATTGTATACGGATATGAATGCCTACAAATACACTGAGCTGTTAGGCAGGGACTCCATACGCCTGATGACGTTGCAGCCTGGTCGAAATGGCGATGACCTCTATTGCTCTCTGTCTGAAGTTCCACTCCCAGAAGCACCTAAATATGAAGCATTGAGCTACGTGTGGGGCGACGCGACTATGGCAGAGTTTATCTGCTGCGATGGAAGTTCTCTATATATCACTGATACACTCAAAATTGCACTTCAACGGCTTCGGCTTCCTAATTCCCCACGACTCCTATGGATTGATCAGATCTGCATTGATCAAAATGATAATGACGAGCGAGGCCATCAAGTTAAGCTCATGGCATCTATCTACAGCATGGCCAAGGAGGTGATAATATGGCTGGGAGACGCAAGCTATATAGAGGCGGCACCAGCATTCTCTCTGATCAGTAAAATACTTGCCAAGATGCAGACGAAGATCATACCTTACGTTACAAGCGAAGCGAACAACGCGACTTCTTCGAAGTTCCCTACTAACGAGGTTATGGCTGGTCTTGAGCTACCACCGCGAGACTCCCCAGAGTGGGATGCCCTAGAACAGCTTACGAAGCAGCCATATTTCACCAGGATCTGGGTTATCCAAGAGTCAAGAGCAGCAAAATCAGCTAAAATGCGATGGGGTGGCTTCGAAGTGGATTGGTTTATATTCTGGTCAATGGTTTTCATTCTTGCACGCTTTGGGTGTATGCAGACTTTCGAAGCAGACGACCCAAAACCGGGTCTCGACCTCAACGACATCCTGGCATTAACCCCTAACCCAGCCTTAAGAACTCCAGATTCACTGTTATATCTTTTGTGGACAACGCAACATCGTAAAGCAACAGATCCAAGGGACAGAGTCTTTGCACTCCTAGGACTGCCCACAGACCTTTCTAGCCATGAGCTGTCATTCGAGGCTGACTACCATAAGTCTACAATCGAGGTATATCGGGACCTTGCAAGATTCTCGATTCTCAACCTACAGAGCTTAGATGTACTATCATATGTTTGCCACGCCGATTCATCTCTTGCATCTGACTCGCCATCCTGGTGCCCACGGTGGGACCGAAATGCTTTCTGGGGACGACCACTTTCCCAACTTGGATCTAAAGCATGTGCAGGAAAGAGAGCAATTCTTCGAGAAAGGGATCAAAGTCAACATACTCTTTCCATCCAGGGTGTTGAAGTCACCTCAGTAGAATGGGTTTCTCAACTCGGAAATGAGTCGGTTTTGGACTTATCATTACATTCGGCTATTCACAACTGCTGGGAGAAAGTCTCCCAGAAACTACCTGGTCATTATAATGGCAAGCCACTGATTCAAAGTTTCGTTTCTACTTTAACGGCTGGTATAACTGTTGATCCACAAAACCTCACTCATACGCCTGTCAAAAATGAGCATCTATTCGATTTTGTGGCATACTTCTCTGGTTCATTAGTTCGTATACTTGGGAACCCAGATATCTTGAGCAATCATAAAAGTTGCCCTCGACACAACTTGAATTCCGCGATATTGGCTCTAGAACTGGCCAGGCATTTGGGAGAAGAACCGAAGCCGATTGAAGTACCAGCTAAACTGCAGGGCATTTTTAAAGTTGTCTTGAGGACAATACATCCTAGAAATGAGGCAGCAGCAGCAGAAGCTTTTCTTGTACTAATGTCATTGCTGGCGGGTGGCGGTGTTTCGAATAGGTTTCTCACGGCACTCCACTGGGGTGGCATAGGCACTGAGAATTTCTTCCTTACCAAATCCGGACTTATGGGAATTGGTCCACGAGCTATGGAAACTGGAGATATAGTAGCTGTGCTCTACGGTGGTCAAACACCGTATATCCTCCGCCCGGTTGCCGCTGATCATTTTCTTTTTGTTGGAGCCTGCTACGTGGAAGGGATTATGAGTGGTGAAGCCATTAACATGGTTGAAGGAGGCAAGCTCGAGGCTGAGTCATTTACTCTATATTAATGAATCATTATTTACTTCATTTAGCAATTTGGTCCCGGGCATTACGGGTAGAGGGGACAAATACTACAGTATCAAAAACGTAAAGCAAACACTAAATGTACGATTAGCTCCATCGGTTAGAGCTTCGTTAATATGGCTTGATTGAATATTACTTCGCGCTCATCTCTCTCCCCTGTACTTCGACTCCAACGGTCAGCCATGCTAGGTATTGCTCGTGTGGCTACTCTTATTTGGTTAGAGCCTTATCGTGGTAAGATGTAAGAGCGGGCAGCTTCCGTTGATAATGTTCGGGTGAGGCTCTAGCGCCCCGCCCATAGAGAAACCTGCTCATACGCCACACACGTGACTAGGCCTAAGAATCGTGGCTAAGTAAAATATAGCGATCCCGGGCGTGAACATAGTAAATTCTATCTCGGCTAATTTACATTACTAAGCACTGAAACATGTGGACCCTCTCATCGCATCGGCGTAACTCCCGGACTGTATTCCCTTTCTCTCTGAGTGTCTTTAAAATTTAGAGCTTTATTATTTCGTGATAGGACCTTTCCTTAAGTGCTCCGAATTTTAAAAAGACCTTAATAGTCGCGATTAAACAGGGGGGGATAGCAGAAGCGGCGATCGATGGCGTAATTGATATAATCGACAGCATAATCAATTATACTCTTTTTTTGTTGCTAAGTGGTCTCCTTAGGGAGAAATAGTTAAAGAAAGTACTATATCAATAACAACTTTATAGACTTATTAAGAAAAAATTTATGATTCCAAAACTGTAGATTTGTTTCGTTACGGGGTGCGTTTCGCTACGCAGGGACGGACGTTACCTATCATTTTTTCCGGCACGCAGGGTTTTCCGGCACGCAGGGATGGACGTTAGTTGACATCTGACGGCGTGAAAATAAACAAGATACTAACTTAATCTCGTGACTGTTTGCTCTACTATGCTCTGGAGGTATGAAAGTTTGATGCCTTTTTCAACTCTCTTTTGCCTTGCTTTATTAAAAGCTCTTAGAAGCTCTGAGCACATTTTAGCATTGAATCATTTGGGAGAGTCTAATTTTCGATGGCGAGGAAGGTGTAATTAGCACTTATTTTAGTTTATAATCTATCAAAAGAAATTCTGGAATCTATTCCAGTTATGAAAAATAAAGGACAAAAGTAGAAAAGAGGTCAGAAACTTGTCAATTGCAGCCCCGCGCTCCCAACGACAATCTCTTTGAAACAAAAAACCACGACCTAGACGTTTCCTTGTCCTTCCCTTCATGCTAAACCTTACCAATTAGGCGCCCGTAGTTTCTTCAAACCGAGTGGGGACGATATTCTAGCTCTTTGAGATCAATTGTCTTGTCCAGCATTTGCCGAACAATGACACGAATCTTATCACTTGTCTCGTTGTTTGTGCATACTAGGTTCTCACGTTTCAGTAAGGTATATGCATCAGAGCGGATACAAGACTTACAGGAAACCGCGGTACGACCATTTCTGCCTTCAATCTCAGATCGAATGAGAGTTTCGGCATTCATACCGTTATATGTCATTTTGATTCGCATCCCAAGACGAGTAACATCTCCTGCCTTCGTTTGGCTAGAAATGTAGTTACCGAGGACAAACAGCTGGATGTCGAGTATCTGTTACACAGTTAATAATAATGTCTCAAGAATACACAAGTGGATCAAACCCCATCAGTATCTCTTTTAAGCAGCTCCATCATCATGTCAGCGACCCAAGCTGAATGCACTTTTTGATTGAGTATTAGCAGGTCTCTTTGGTGACAGTTAATGCACTTACTTTCAGAGTCCAACTCCCAAAAGAGGGCAACCCTTCGATTCTTTTCTCCAAAATTATGGTACCCGTCCAAGAGTTGTGCGATGTACGGCAGCTGACCCGCTATTCCAATGCCCGTAGCAAACAAGATGACAGTGTCGTATGATTTGAGATCTAGTTCCTTTCCATATGGTCCTTCAATTATGGCTCTCATCTCGTTATGTTGATCGAGATCATTTGTAGCATGGTGGAACAGGTTTTGCGTAAATCCCTTTCTCTTTTCTACGATGAGAACAATAACATCGCCTTCAGCATCCCGATACCACCATGACACAAAAAAGGGGTGCGATTGTACGACCGAGGTGTGGCTCACACCTGGGATGCTGAGGTACACATATTGACCGGCTTGGCGTCGCCACGGCCTTGACGGCCGAATGTAGATATGGACAGCATCCGAAACAGGTATATCCCCCTTCCCAGTCTTATAAGTTATTGTGCGTACTGTTGCCCGATTAAAAGGCGTTCTGTGCTTAATGTTGCGGTAGAGGATTTGTCCGAACCGCAGGGTACCTATGGATATCTGGAGGCAAATTGCCGCGAATAAGTACAGGATCGGTGGCTTGAAGAGATTTTTCGACGTGCTGTGCAAATATATCGCCGCTATCAGTATAGCGGTAAGCATTAAATGAAGCTTTTGAAAGATCTCATAGAAACGTCGGCGTACACACGTCACGGAAGAGGATAGCAAGACCGTGCCAACAGCGGCAGCCTTCGCACATGTTAGCTTTCAATAAATCTGGCAAACAAAGATGACTTACCACTAGCTTAGCTACCCCAGATGTCTTATGTATATTAACATGCTGAGAAGATATGGCCGCTACTGTGTGAACCAGGCCCTCCGCTATGACGACGCTCCCAAGCCACTCGTGCATACTGGCCGAGGTTCCGAGCCTTACCCTGCAAATGTTGGCAATAGGGTTCATACGTTCACCCAAAACTAGTGGCACTAAGTTGATTGTACATAGCAAAGCAGAACGTTCGATTAGGCTGGCGACATCTTTCACGCCAGCTGTGATACTAATAGCATTTCCTATTAGGAATAATACCATCAACATCGCATCAAACCGCATCGTCGAAATTCCTATGCATCGGTTGAAGCCTCTCATAAAAAAGTGAGCTTGGGGGCAAAATAGATGCTTCAGGAAGGACGAAATTCTTATGATCAAATGGGAAGTATGGAGCAAAACCACGAGGGTTCCCAGCGCCACACCATACCACTGTGTAATGTCCATCGTTAGGATCGTGAGATTTAGATGATGAGGGCGCTGATCCCACTTAGTGCTTCTTATATTATTAACGCAAATGGATCTATTTTTAGAGACAAGCGCTATTTTAGTTGTGTCTTAAAAAAGCGCATGGCGTCGGAAGCGGCCCCCTCCCATATTACGCTATACTGTAACTGCATTTAGTTGATTTAAGACCGGCGTCCTCTAAGCGGTATGAATCCGCCGCTTCATCACTTGCCATTATGCCCTCTCGGAAGAACATCAAAAGGAACCGGCCTCAGACAAAGAAAGAACGTAACACGCAAAGAAGGAAACGCAGATGGGGTTTAGAACATAAGGCCTATGAGATGGGGGAATTTTGCGGATTCGAGATGGCACAGTTCATGTATAACCCCGAAAAAGACGAGTACTACGCTTTCATGACTACGGATCAAATGTCCTGGAACGTTGAACAGATTGTGAGTGAGATTTTCATAGTTGTATTCTTAGTTAACATCGATCAACAGCTGGCGCGTCCTACTACCCAAGTCAAATTCTCTCGGGACATAGAGAAGAGTCTGTCTGAAAGAGAGGGAAAGAAAGTCTGGCGGGCGAAAAGAGAGGTGCCATGCCACACGGTGACTCCAACGGGGCCAGCCGTTTCAAAGGACCAAGTCCCACTCCTTAGAGAAGCAACTAGACCTATGCCCTTCTTGCCAGACCCACCATCGTTTGATCTGACAATAAAGGAAAATAAATTGCATGAGCAAGGTGCGCTGTTAGAAGCCACTAAGCAAGGTGGGGCGAATGGGTTGAATCTTTTCTCTTCAGCATGTGATTTAAGTTAGTTGTACATTTGTAGTTAATATATAAGGAATGCTTTGTCTTTACATGTAGATGAAATCTTCAATTGAATTTCTCGCAAGACATCTTAAAATATCTGTGACCTATAATGGAGGTAAAGAACACGATCCTCCCTGAATCCCAGACGCTGAACACCTCGACAGGAATTGACTGACGCTGTCTGTGGACCGCCCACAGTCCTCAACCTGGGCACGCATAAGACAACTCTGAGCAGTCAACCCAATAAGCATCCTTTTGTAAAGCGAATGGAGTCTGAGCCAGGATTTGAGGAGATTACAGCATTCTCTCGAAACCTCAATACGCCCGCCTTGCTTGACGTAGGTCGACGGACCTGGATTGAACGAACCGGAAAGACCGCTATCTCAATATTTCACCTCAGCACTTCTCACACTGGCTACGCCGGCTTGGTTCACGGCGGCATACTGGCTGCTTTGGTAGATGAGGGCTGCGCGGAATACTGCAATCGAGGCGCCCTAACCCTCTATCCATTGACGAAATACTTGGGCATAGAGTTCGAAAAGCCATCTCCTACGGGGGAAACCTTCACCGCCAAAGTTTCTACATCACGGCTGTTTCCACTCACCGTCAGCGAGTCGAGAAAGGTGTGGGTGACGTGTGAGGTGTCGGTCCTTCGGGGCCAAGATCGAGTGATTCCAGTAGTCAAGGCCAGCGCATTATTCATCCTTTGCGAAAAGCTTCCCCGACTACCAAGTTATAGCGAGGCGGGCCATAGTATCGAGGATCTGCTCGCATATGGGAAAGACGAACCTTTGCTTGGTATTGCTCCGGTGAGCGTATCAGGAGATAAATAGAGGATTTTAGTTTTTATTACAGCGGTACTTGTCAGTGGTATTTAAGGTTTCATGTTAGTGATGAGATCTCTTGTCATTTTTAATTGATTAATTTAATCCACTGGCCCAGTCATAGAGTAGTCGAGTATCGCTGCGGTTTTCAGGCAGCAGGCTCTTTGCTATAGAACGAATGCTCCAATCGACCTTATCCTTCCTACAATGAAAGTTGACTATAGGCATGCGCCACTCTGGATGTTGACTTTGTTCAATCTCAAACCGTTCCGCAATGTGTCTCTTAACGATGTCCATTATTGTTTTTGTTTCACCATCCTCCCAAGTCCGTTTTGAAATCGTAACGACAAGGGCGAATGTCTTGAGACGAGGGAACGAACGGAGGAGGGTCGGGCCTGCTTGGTGAGAGCCTCGCCACCAGTATGGCTCCATCCCCCAGTCCATTTGAAGAGAACAAAGTTGCTCACACATAAGACTGAACTTAATATCGTGGACTGCATCAAAATAAGCAGCAGATCAGTCTAGAGAGGGAGCCGAACAAACATTGACGCCGAACGTAAATTGTATCCAGCTCATAGCAAAAACAAAAGGGCCGGACATCCATGATGCACCAATAAACTGAAGGTCTGACCAGTCCATCTGCATTCCTCAAGAACTCTGTTCGAGCCTCAGAGCTGGCCTGGAGCACGGCTGGTATTCCACGAACGAATTCCCATTTCACCTTCGAATGGTTCCAGACCTGCTCGATTGTGCAAGGTCCTGGAAGGGCGAGGCCCCAGATTTTTAGTCGAAGCTCTTTCGGGAGCAGAGAGAAGCGATAGAAAGTCGGCGTACTGTTCTCCATACAAGAAGTTTTGGTGACAACAAATTATAGATGTGGTTTGAGAGTGCCTGCCACGATCAAGTGATGAAGAATCATATAAATGAAGAAGAGGAGCATTATTTTCTAATTACGCAGTTTACCTGGGTTGGTGGAGACTTGAGGTCCAAAGCCTACACTTCTCATTCTACAGTGGGTACTGCATGAAGAAGGATGAGTCGGACCACTTAACTGGTCTTGAAAGAGCGGTCTAGGGAAGTGGCCTGTAGGTCCTAGATGACTGCTGATCTCACAAGAGTATTTTCAGCAGGATAAGCATGGCATCTACCAGTAAAAATTACTGTCTGGTGTTAGTATTTACTCATATATATGAGGTAATTGTGGCCTAGGGCTGAGTATTCGCCAGATGACAACCTTCCTAGAATGCAACCTTCTCCGGTACTAAGTTGCTCTATCCTGTGAAGGTCCCAGGTCTCCTTGTGAAGGAGAATTGGGGCAAGCGAACAGCCGCTAGTAGCGACTATTCTAGAAATTTGTTCGAGATATAGGCCCGTACCGGACGCTGGGCGATGCTACTTATAGTTGATAGTTGGTAATGGCATCATGCTGCTTGGTCGTAATACTACAGTGTAGTCTGTGCCGCGAATGTGCTGACTAAGGTTATTACCCATGATCGCATCTTGATACGACCTCGGTTTAAGCTCCGCGCGCCCAAGCGCGTGTAAAGTTTAATATTCTACGCTAATGCAGGTTCAAGCGCGAAAATCAAGATTAGCGAGCACTCATCAACAACAACTCTATAAAATCGTAATATACATTCCATAATTTGCTCTCAAAGCCTAGCAACCCCATTATTATATTATTATACCCGTGGCAGTTGGTTAGTAAGCAGATGTATGACTAATTCAAATTACATCATAATATTTGACAAGGACATCTAGCTAGCCGAAGTTAGTAACTAGAAGCGACCTTCCGAAACCAATCCGCTCCAACGGGAAGCTGATCCCCATGATGCCGACCGACTAATTGACGTTAAAGCAAAAATCGGGATGTGACCATCGTTATAGTATTTCTCAATTAAATTCATTCTAGTCAACTGTGACTACCGTTAGTAACTCATCACGCGAATGCGTCTATTAATCCGGCGCATTTAGAGTTCTATATCACAGAACTAATGCCAAGAACCATTTATCCCGTCGGAGGTTACTCCCCTCCAATAATATCTCTTTCAACTATGCTTAGATATTAGCTTTTATGTCACATGCCAGATTTTTCATGCGGAGGCTGGAAATCCACCTCATCAATTTCACAGGCATGTAAGCCCCATGGTGCTCATAACTCAGCGAGTCATACCTGCCTAGCTCCTTTTCAGATCAATGCCACATATTCCCTTTCTAGGGTTCCTCAACGCTATTTGACAGATTTCATTGCTGACTTCTTGGTGGCTTGATTCTTATCACTTAATGGTGAATGACGATTACGTACGTGCGGAAGAGGAGGGTCGGTATTATCTTCCACTGGCTCACGCTTATGGCGTTTAAATTGGCCCCAGTACTCAACCCAAGCATTTCCGGAGAATAACTACCGAGAAAATTCCAAGGGTGGTGGATTGCCGATCGTGCCACATTACCGTCGGAACAAGCATCTACGGACAAAAACCATTATACTTCCCGCCCCTATGGGGTGCTACATGACTCGCAATTTTTCTGATAGCTAGGAATAAGAGATATACTGATATTTAGTTGGAAGATGCTGATTTTATTGAGTTACTGCGATTCCTCTTAATAGTCGTACATCTAAGAATTTAGCATCAGATCTAATTTGTATAGTAAGCGAGTCTGCGACCAATTAACTTCCCTTGGCCATGGTGTCTGATGCCCTTAGAGGGCGGATTTGCGCGGCCTTGTGCGGGGATAGTATTGGGCTGCACACCTCTCAGTGGATCATTCACCTGTTAGAAATGATGCTGACGGCGTGACCTTGTTTCAGCTAAGCATGCCGCGGGTTCCTGATCCTTGTGTAACTCAAAACCAACGTCCAACAATTGGTTAGATACCATATTACTGGATAGGGGTAAAGAAAAGTACCCTGACTAAGAGTCCCATTACCCCAACAACTCATAACATTTCCAATCAAACAATGCCTCCGCCTTTTTTTCCTTCCGCGATCTCAACCGCATCTACCGATAATGTTCTCTTGGAAATGACCCCCCTCTCTATCAGCCTCCCCCCATCAGTTTCCCCGTCTTCCTCGCGGATAGTTTCTAAGGTGTGGCGATATGCCGGTCTAACTTTTGCGGAACTCTTTCCGGCGAAATCCTCTCGGAAGATGGAAGTGTTGATCGCCCCTAGGCATGACGCCTGCCAGGAAAATATCAGTATAGCCACATAATATTCGGGCTAGTTGCACATACCTCTCTCCCTGTGCAACCTTCACAGTCAACAGAAGCCCTTTGATGATCCCTGCTACTAGTGTTAAACGCGCAAGTCTGGGTGTCTCGCAGACCCACAGGAGAGGTGGGGAACTTTGATTGGACAAGCTGTGGAGTCCATCGGAAAGAGTTGGGTGCTGACATCTTATGATTGAAGAATTGACAAGGAATCGATGGGACTCTTGGAAACCGGGGCGCCCTTAAAATACCTTAGTTTTGGTGTTTGTTACACAAGCCGGAAGGCACTGCTAGATGAGATTTTAGATGGCCTCCAGAGGGTGCAGTGATTGACTCGCGGGCCCAGATCATAGCTAGACTTGGTCCTTTACCGCCGCAATAGTTACTCATACCATCCACCGGAAATCATTGCCATTCGCGCCCACGGCAAATGGCGCTTATCAACGTTGGTAGTACATTCGGAAGAGAATAACGTGAGCATCTGCTCAGCCCAGATGAGGGCCTTCCCGAAAATAGAATGCTTCAGGGCAGTGAGTCGCTCTCGTACGTTGGGTAATTATGGAGAACTCCTTAGTGATGGAGAAAAAATTGATATCACGATTCGATTATCAATGTGGGCCTCATGTGCAGTGGCAATATTTTGTAGCAGAGTTAGTGACAAAATGAGTGGTATATAAGCTCTTAAATTTTCTGCTCTAGATATTTCAATGTACTATACAGAACGCTACTTAGCCTAACAATCTACGCAATGGCAGAAAATATCTTTCAAAATCAAGTTCGCCTAGATGATACAGTTTATGATTTGCATCCCGACCAAACTATGACATTCGACTTGGCAACCAACGCCGCGATAGACAAGCCATTTGATACTATTTCCAACGAAATTTGGTTAGATTCTATAGCTTGGGATGCCTATTTTGACGGGCAAATGGCTCTTAGCAGCGTCGTGGATGACTTCATGGAGGACGACACCTCTAGTAGCCGCGAGCACGTTTGGCCAGATTCTATAGCTTGCGAATCTTTTCTCGACAATCCAATGACGTCCACCGCCGTGGGGGGTGACACCTTTCATGTTCACAACCAAGATTCCCCCGACCACATAACGTGTGACTCCCATGTCAACGACGAGCTATTGACGGTCAACTTGGCGACCGAAACTATCAAGGATGACATCCTTGATATTAACTACATGGTGTGTGATTCAAATCCCGACGAACCGGCGAGCCGGGAGTTTCAGAAGTGGAAAGAGGGCTGGGATGAGAAGATGTCCCTTGTGCGCTGGAAACGCGAAGGAAAAGGTTGGGATGATATTACGAAGGCTTTTCAGAAATTGGGGGTCCAAAAGGGTTCAGGCGGATGGAAGTCGATGTTGGTGAGGGCTGAAAGTGAGGTCAGTTTACTTAGTTTTAGGAACGTGAATCCGAGCTAATATTTAATAACATAACAGATCGATGCCCTAGGTAAGGCAGCTGCAGCTGACCGAGAGGGTGAAGCTGATCGTTTGGGAGATTTGGCGTTGCGCTGTCCACTGGGGGACATAGCCTGGGTTGATTATGATAATGCTTGGGCTCGCATAGCAGAGTCTATGAAGAAGTACGGGAGCGAAAGGAAGTGGTCCTCAGACAGAGTAAAGTACGCATGGAACCGTGGTGTTTCGGACCTATTTCCACACATTAAATTACGCCAACGTAAGGTATTCCAGGTTATTCTAATGTAAATACAAGTGGAGGTACTCGTCGAGTAGCAGACGACCTTTCTGGGTATCCATCCAAGTAGAACAACCTCCTCATAACACAATTCCAAACAATGACATATTCATGACGCTAACACCACGAGGGCCAACCATGTTTTGTGTGATCCCAAGCAAGGAAACAGCCTTATCCTAGCACCTCATATTTGTAATAGAAATCGTAGAGGGAAACGTATTGGTCGCCTGATTCCGAACAAGTTGTCAAACGCTCGTAGGGATGTGAAAGAGGAAGAGTCTGCAGATGTGAGTTAGTGACTGTTGAACTTGTAACATTAACTCAGGATTGTTCTTGCATGAGGGTTGGAATCTTCATATCCGCGGGACGCGTGGTAGATTTCTGGTAGCTTATATTGAATGGGCGTATTGTATTGTCCTGCCTGATAGCCCCTTAGAGGTCCACCATTCCAGGCATCATGGCAACCGGGACAAAGGAGTAAGGGCTCTACAATCAGGCCACCTGCACATCCCCCGTTACTAAAATCCACTCGATAGGGGATTTGGCTGCTGACGCCTCTGCTCGATTGCAAGAAGCTAAGTGTGCATTTTGGCGTTTTCGATCTTTCGAGACTCTTCATTCGGACCGATGATCACATTTTGCTGGTGGAGCACTCACATGTCTTTCTGACGGTAAGAGATTTCGGCGTGTCCGCATTCAAGCTTTCGTTGTTGGTTTCGTTGTTGGTGGCTGACAGTAGGTCGTATTACTGGATACCGTGCTGCTGGGACATCAAAGTCCTTCGTCAGACGACAAACTATGAGTCGCGATCCCCATAATAAATTCTAGAATGTGAGGAATTGTCGAATCGCACAACATCAATTGCCCAAATTAATACATCCTAGCCGGTCGCCAACGCGAACTTTCCGTATTTTGTTTCTGCAGAGAGTTTGGCTACCACGGGAACTTACGGCACGCAGCGTTGCTCCTTGCCACGCTCGACGAGAGGCCAGTGTCACCTTTGGCATGGACTCCGAGTCGAGTGAGTAGTTTTTACGTAACGTGGAAAGAAAGTCATTAATGCAGCTACACAGTGGCGTGTTTAAGATATTAAACTCCATTAGGGCTACTCGGAAAAAAAGTGCACGGCTACTGATGGTGAGCTATTTGGCTTATGGATACGAACGAGTTATTGTGCCAATCAATTCTCATTTCTTAAGAGTAGGTAAATATTTGAGGTAATCTATCGCTATTTACAGCCGAGGTCAACTCATTTTCTATAATGAAACAAGATTATTGCTAACCCTAACCGACGAAATAATCCCTCCTTCTCATCTAAACATCTTAGGTTTGTCATAAAGCCATAGAAAAGGGCGCATAGCCAACGGTGTCGCAGGGTACTAATACCCTAACTCTGGATAACTTGACGATTGATTGCAGGATTGGGAGATGGAAGGAGTCCGCATATGTGAGTTAGCCACTATTAAAATTGTAATGATGGTTCAGTATTGTACATACATGAGGGTTTATATCTTCATATTCGTGAGATGTGTGACCGATTTCTGAATGGTACGTATCGAATTGGCTCATTGTATAATCCTTCTGCTTAACAGTGGCATGGAAGAGCATCGCGGAAGGTAGTGGAGCAGGAAATGGAATAAGGAGACCTCCGAATTGGCCCCCCGTAGTAACAGGATGGTATGGCTGCTGCCTATATGGAGGATATACACCAGATTCTCCTCTCTCGGGGTCTCTAACTTCCATTGTTCTTGTGCGTTGGCTTGGTAAGGCTGTGGGAGATGGCTGCCGATGGATCCCTGAGGTCCCCTCGTGATTCTGAATGCTCTCATTCCAATATTGTTGATGGTGTAGGTCTTTGTTTATCTGAGGCTGTGAGGTTGATGACGACTCTACCCTTCTCTCAAGATTTTCGAGACGGCTCTTGAGCTTCTTTCCTATCACATTAGATTAGCTATAGGCCACTATTATACAGTATTACTCACGGTAGTTTCTTTGTGCAATTCTATTCTGAATCCTCCTACGCTCAGCTGTATCCGTGACCTTGGTCCAGTCCTCATCTGAATTTACAGATCCGCCGAGAACATTGCTCGTACGACGACTAGTGATATGCCGCGACGATGTGGCTGTGGAGTCTGAATAACCTTGCGTAGACATTTTTGGTTTTGTAAGCAAGCCCGGTTTATGTATGAGATATAATATAAACAACAAAATCTTAGAATGATCAAGACTGAAGGGCTTAGAGTTGGGGTTCCACAGAGATATATAGGTAATGTGGAAGGACATACCCCTGCAAGCGTAGGGATTTTGCCAGCTCGGTCTGCAAACGACCCAGAGTTTTAGGCAAAAGCAGATGGCACTCTACCCTTGCATGACCACCTTCTGCCTCAGCCGGAACATGTTGTACTGTTCGTGGCGATATGCTTTACTAGGTGGAGAATACTGAATTGCCAATGCCAGACTAAAATCTCTAGAAGAGCATTCCAAAAATAACTTCCAGTCGCGCGCGGCAGATCTGAGCGCTCACCCATATGGTTCCAGCACTCAGAAACATAGGGTAACATCTCTTTGTCTTGCTGAAAGGCGCAAAGGCCAAAGAAGCAATTGCGTGCCAAATCCAGGGTAGGCTTTCCCTCTGGACCGAGTGTTGAAGGTATGTAGGCATCGAATGATAAGTAGCAGCAGGTTGTTGAAGATCGGTGTAACCGAGAATAGACTAGCAAGGAAACCATATTTCTGACATGTTTTTCTATCTCGTTGGGGTACATTTTCAGACACTCTCTTTTAACACTCTCACCACTGTTGAAAAAATGAATGTATATCGATTTCAAAGAGGGCAGGGTTATATTCCAATTCGTTCTAGTTAGCACGGTGCACGTATAAAAGTGGGTATAAAGCACGTGGGAAATGAGATGTACAGCGGCCGCCTGGAGAAAGTTTTAGAACGCTATGCAACCGAATTTAGCAACCTCCAAAATCATCTATTAGTTGAGTTGCCAGCCTAGTAACAGCACTCGTCACGTTTAAGATAGAGTGTCTACGGAAAGCAAAGCTTCACACAACGCACAAGCAAGGTGCACAAGCAAGGTGCATAAGCAGGGTGCACAAGCAGGGTGCACAAGCGGGGAGCACAGGCAGGGTGCACAAGCGGGATACACAAACAGGGATCGTATTATGGGAATGGGCCCACCAACTTACGTAGAAACTTGCATGGACGGAAAACCTTAATTTAACGACCCAACGCTACGTAAGATAACGAGCCACTACAGTGGGGTGCAACAAGTTTGCACCCCATGTAGCCTTAGCGTGACGATATATACGTATTTTAGGGCCTTAGAACTCAAAGTACGCTTCCAAAATGCCCTGAAGAAGAAAGTCTTGGCGGACATGGGGTGCAAACTTGTTGTACCCCACTGTAATATTCAAACTTTATTTTGACATCCTGAGGCCTTCAGATACACTAGCCAACAGCCGGAGCCGTCCTCGGCCCGAAATAATAAGCGCCCGTGGCCGCCTCAAACTCTCTATCAATATGAAATCGGGAAATACTACGGACTATATGTTGGGAGGCGTGTCTACTCTTCATCGAGTGTGGAGACTTCGGCCATCAATCTATTCCGAAATATTTCACTGCCTAAGCGGGTAATTGACATAACAGGATTCAAAATGATTTTGGTGTAAAGCGCAAAGTGTAAATGAACAAATGAATTTCTTACTAGTAGGAACAAATAACAAACGCCAAGTGCATTAACGATACCGCCATTACCATATCTCGCCTGGCCACTTTGTTTCTCGTACCACTATCTTATCCTCCTCCCCCGCTTTTATTGCTGCCTTGCACTTTCTATACCTGGAAGGGCGCCCACGCTGCTGTTTGGGCACCTCTCTCTCTCTTTTTCCTGCTCCTGAAGACTGTTCGGGAGGTGGATTCGGACTGGTAAGAGCCACCTCCTGACGCTCAGACGTACCATATATCTTCCTGAATCCGTCGACCATCTTCTCAGCAGAGTTCATACGATCGACCGCAATGTCCATTGCTTCCTGATGTTCCTGTATCAATTCGTCCACTCCCTTCTGTAACTCGTCGATTCTTTGCAGGGCAAGAGCCTCACGAGCCGTCATCATGTTGACTTCCACTCTATGTTCCTGTATTAAGTGTTCCCTCACCTTCTCCTGCTCGTCGAACTTTTGTAGGGCAAGAGCCTCACGTGCCAGCGTCTTGTTAAGTTCCTTCTCTAGCTCGTCTACCCTCCCCCTAGCGGAATTCCTATCCTCGAGCACAACCTGCATCTGTTGTGCCGTCTCCACTCTTCCCCCCTCAGAGTCTCTGATTCTATCCTCAAGCTGCGCCTTCTCAGCAGTGACTCTGCGCTCGTATTCTTTAAAATCCGAATTGTAGTTGGAAACCGTCTCCTGGGATTCTTCAAGCTCCTTATGTAGCGAAATGCATTTAGTCGTCATTTCGTGCAACTCTGTAACTTTCCTTCCGTACTGGACGTGTAGTTCTTTGTAGGCATCAGAGCACCTCTGTCGAACTTGTCGTTCTTGTTCGAGTTCCTGCATAGCAGAAGAGGCAACAAACCGTGTCTCGAACAATCTTTGGCGAGCTACTTCGATGGTCTGGCCTGCCGTGAGAAGTTGGTTATTTGTGGCGTCAAACTCTTGGTTGGTAAGTAGCTGAGGTTGCGCCCTGGCCTCGTCACGATAATTGGAAGGTATCGTTCGACCGCTGGTATCAATAGGGTTGGCCTAATGGCGTTAGAAGGAGCGGTTTCGGGGGATATCTATCCTTACCTGGGCAGTCTTTCCCTTAGCTCTGTGTTGAACTTGCTGAGATGACATTTTGTGAGTTAATGATTGTTCTTATGGCAGGTATTGGGCACTTTTGATGTTCCGTGGGCATTGGGGTTTAGTTCTTGGATTAGGGAGGGGAAGTTCGACTAAATAGAATTGCCCGCAGTTAGCGGGTCAAGACTCACCCTCCAAAATCTTAAATTATCCGTTAGCCCACGCTCAGGCGATTATCCTAGTCCAGTGTCTTTGTGGAGCAATGGACAGGCTAACGCCACAGCCCACCCGCTAGTCGTGGCCATCTGTTGCTAGGTGCGCTCCGACCAGCACTTAAAATAATAAGCTTCCTAAAATGGGAACACACTGGATAAAATAAAATATTCCAGAAATATCACAGCGTTTTTCTAAGGCTGATTCAGACATCGTTAACGCTTAGTCCAAAAACTGGGCAACAATCTTGCCGAGCCCTGACATTAGAAGGTGATCATTTTTGGCTCCCTGCGAGAGAATCGGGCTCCCAGTAACGCAACCCTTTCGAAGTAGAACTTACAGGCTTTATTCTTTAGAAACTATGGTATAAGTCACGACACTGTCATCTTTGATAGCACCTCCAAGTTCAATAATGTCTACCGCACAAGTGCTCTATCTTCAACATCTCATCACCACAAAGCTACGCAGAGACAAATATTCTCCGCGGAAAATTCTTGCACACCAACAACTACAGTCCCGCCTTCAACCACTAGTGGCGGAGGCCGATGATAAGATATCTGAAAATCAGGGTGCATTATGCCAGGCCATAGAAGAAACGACAGCCTGGCTTGGAAGTGAAAGCCGGGGAAGGATGCGGGGATTCGAGCAGAAAATTAGCATGCAATGGAATACTGAACGACTTGCACGCTTGAACCTGACAGACGAGTAAGCACAAACGGATTAACCGCGGTGACTCGTGGGGAAATATTTCTATGCCAAGATGGAGCTAGCCAATATTTAAAGCCAGCACCTACCATTCCGCAAATAGCACAGGTTAGTCCGTTACACCACGATAAAACATCCTGCTGAGCACAGTGAGATTGATCCAAACCATTCCACTTCTATTAATAGTAAATGACGACTTGATTGTACTTAAAGGGGCAGGCAGAATTTAATTATCAGGTCATCCAGCGCATGTTTTCCAGCAATATGGACTCTCAAACACATCAACCTTTCTCAAACCAAGCAGCAATTCAAAGGTCAGAGCTGAATCATCTCCTTAGAAACTTCCCGGACGGGGAAGCTCAGAATGTTTTCTCGTATCTTCCTAATCAGCAGATTTCTCAAATGTTCCTTCAACCCAGTTATGATCCACTTGTAATGGGAGATGGTTTGGGAGGTTATACATGGCCAGGGCAGGACAGTGCGCTTCACCAGGCAGTGAGTGATCTAGGAGGACAGCTACAGGCACAGACAAGTGTTCTGTCGCAAAGTGCTGCAGATCACGCAGCTGAAAATCAAGGCCTGAGACCAGCCGCCTCGAGTCTCGACGATAGGTTTGAGAGTCTTGAGGGTAAAATTGACGGGCTTGAGGTGGTTATTCAAAACCTGCGGAACGAGTGAGTACCCTCTTTAGATAACGGCGGCCTATTGCTGACAGAGTGGCCATAGGTTACAAGACAAGATGAGGTAATGCCCGCTCCCTATTTTTCGGTGACAATATTTAACGCTGAATATAGATTTTTCGCGGAAATGGAGGCCTACATCAAAAGGCTTGTGGCATGGACAAAGGAATCCAAAGACGGTATTGATAGCCTGGTGGCGGATTTGAAGAAGGCCGTTGAGTTGGTGGCATCAAAATAAGCCGCATTCAAAGGCTGTGTTCGCAAAAAGCTAATCATAAATTCAGTAGGCATGGATCTACATTGACATTGGGTTATAGTTAGGAGCAGAGAATTAACGATTTTGCATTCTTTAACTAAGTTAGAGCACTCGCTCAAATCAAATCCAGTCCGCTTGATGAGTTCCGGGGATTGTACTAGGATGCTCACGTATTCCCCAGAATGCGAGCCAGGCCTGATTCGCCTTCACCTCCTCGAGACGGCATTTCTCGAGTGCACCCTGCATTGATATCACTGCACTATATATTTCCTGCAGCAGATTACTCGTGCGGATAGATTCTTGCTGAAGTCGTGCGATATGGAACTCCAGCCACGAATTCTCTGTGGTGACTCTCTCCAGCGTCTCCAACTGCTGTTGCCTTTGAAATTCCTCTACTTTCTTAAGTAGATCATCAATAGAGA
This sequence comes from Tricladium varicosporioides, assembly GCA_021365295.1. Taxonomy (NCBI): domain Eukaryota; kingdom Fungi; phylum Ascomycota; class Leotiomycetes; order Helotiales; family Tricladiaceae; genus Tricladium; species Tricladium varicosporioides. Next base: position 98,759 of record JAJTIW010000029.1, read on the forward strand.
AATCTATCGGATCTTGCGAAGTAGGTTGCAAGTTAGGAGCTGGGCCAGGCTCTTTACCAGAGGCGGTATTCATGTTGTGTTAGTTTGTCTCTTTAGCAAGTAGGACTATAATCATAGAACGCCCATGTACACTATATAAGCAAAAATCCTAAGCGTCCAGACTTGCTACCATTCCTGTCCGGTAACGGGATCCCTAGAGCCTCTTTAAGCTCCGTCTAAATATAGCTTCCTATTAATTATTAACCCCTCTGTAAAAGAACTTTAATTTCTTTTACCTAGCCTTAAGATCCAAACCTGTTTCCTCATCCCAATCTCCCACAAACTTGAAAAATACAATAACTTAGGTCAATATGATTTTCGGATGCATCTTCACATCGAAAAGGGGCGAGGGGGGATTTTATCGAAGAATCACTGGATTTACCTTGATGGTTACAAGAGAGAAGAATTCGCACATAAAGAGAACCAGGAAAATGCAAGATCATCCTCCCTCACTTACCTGCCGATCTGAATGCTACACAACGGCCACAGTTGGGACAGCCACCGTCATGCATTTGTCAAGGCCGGAGGCGCTTCCAATAAAAATTGTTCTAGGAGAGAATTCGGAAGCAAAGGGTGATTTTTCTGATAATGGGAACGAGAAAGTCTTTAACTGAAATACATTTCGTTGACGCTTTTGCTCTAAACTACTGCCAATAGTCCTGTAACTATATTAAGATCCTTGGGTCAGCATTTCCGAGACGAATCCTCATACGAATCTCGTCCACTAGAGCCGGCATGCGGGTTTACTCTTTCGTTAATCTTTGCAGATATAACCTTATATCAATAGTAGTCATGAAGAACAGCAGTTCGCTCAACCACGTATGAATAAGGCACAGCAAATAGAGAGGTTGGAGTCGGCTACCCAGTTAGGAGGCCAGAATTGGCCTCGGGTAGTTCCTCGCCCGGCGTCCCGTTCTGGAGCCTTAAACTTACTCCTCACCGGACCCACATAATCGGGTATTATTTTCTTACACACAGCTACGAGCTTATTCTAGAAACTCGTTGTAGGCGAGTTTATTTTTAAACCCGGCCCACTTGGGCTAGAATTGGTTAAGTTCTCGCACTAGAGCAAGAGTAGATTTGCGCTCTCAAACAAGTATAAAAGGAATTTTTCTCTAGCACTACTCTACACAAGAATTGAATCTATTCTATTTCTTTCATGTCAGATCATTCCTAAGCTTATCCTAACTAACCTCACCTAATACATCCATTTCAAAATGCAATACTCAATCACTGCCGCCATCTCCCTCATTCTCAGTTCCAATATGGTCTACTGTGGCCCGTTAATTTCCCGACAGACTAGCCTCCCGACGCTCCAGGACATCGCAGACGCTCAGAACCAATGGGCGTCAGATACCAGCAAAGTTTCACAATTCCTTTCAGCCGCAGAGTCGCTCAACCCAGGAGACCTAGTCTCTCAAGCAGCAACTGCACTTGAAAACGAGAAGGATGAACTAAACCATAAGGCTGTCCTTGATAACAAGTTTTTGTTCGTCTCTAACCCTGACGAAAATGTCCAGCAAGCAAATAGTAAGCTTGTCGACCAGGGTACGTTCATGGTTGTTGTCAATGGATTGCAGGCTCTGGTAGATAACGGTGCAAACATGTCACCAAAAGATGTTTCCGCCGCTATTCGGTCTATCAACACAGGCAGATGTTCACTCGTCCTTCCTTCTATTGATACCTACTTCCAAGCCTCTGGAAATCTTCTTAATAACGGTATTAACCTCCTCGCCAACAGGCCTAATAACTGCCCCCAGTAAGAGTATAAAATTTAGGGATTACGTAGAAGGCGGGCAGTTGAGTATTGGCATAGCTTAAATTATTTGAATACGGAGTTTATTTACAATTTTATGGGCGGGATTAGCTATATAATTTTTGGTTGAATTCAAATGATAAGCTATTTATGTACTTAGTATAAAGCTTGCAATCTCTATGGGCTTAGTCATGTAACATCGTCATCGATCGTAGCCGTAATAGAAGTGTTGACGAAAGGAATGGCTTTGCAGACTTGGAGACAATTGCTAGCAACTAGGCTTTGGGATTCCTCACATTCATTTGGTTTGCAAAGATTCTGGGTGATCTTGTATTGACGCTTTGTGACAAGTAACATCCGGGACGGATTATAAGTCAATAAGTTATACTTTGTGTTGTTTGTCCACCCAAAGCTTTGGCCACACTCAAAAGGTAATAAAGTAAGCTAACGTCTATCACTGCGTGCCGAAACACCCTGTATGCCGAAACGGACCAATCAAATCGCAAGGATTCTGATTTTTCCTTCGTAATATTACTTTTAAAATACCTACAATAAAAATTGTTTATATTTAGATTTAGCAATATGTTCATTACACTATTCCTCCTAATATAGCGATCTGTTAATCTCGAAATTCATCCAATTTCATTGGTCTGTTTCGGCACACAGGGTGTTTCGCTACGCAGGGAGGCACGTTACTATTACTTCCAGTTAAGAGGCATAAACTCTATAACTTAATAGGATACCATATCAGGCCGAAGAATCACCTCTAAACCAGTTCACCAATGATCAAGAATCTTAGTGGAGCTGCTGTTAAAGGAATTTACTCAGGAAGGACTCTTGCGCGAATGAATCAACTCTCGACTCTATCAAAGAAAGGGAGGAAAGGACTACATGAATTTCATAATATCAAGTAACTTAAGTTAATAGTTCATTCAAGTACGAAAATGAAAGACAGCGTTCGTTAGCAGCTCTAAATGAGTGACATAATTGCAATTTGAATAATGAACGCGGATAAAACAGCAGGGAGTTTTAGGAGTCCGGTACTTGTGTAAGAGCCCGAACCCGTGAATGTCTGCGAAGTGAGCGGTAGCAGCCCCATGGATGGTTGCGCTGTTGGGCTCCCTAAAGTTGCGTTAAAGTTCCGAACCGACGTATCCCGGTAAGGCAAAGCCAAAGTGGTATTAGGTGGACATACTGTTGACAGCGAAGAATTGGATTCTGTTAGGTGAGATTGATTGGTAAAAGAAGCCGGGTCAAGCAAGTCACTTAATTGGGCTACATCAGATGTCATAGCGACATTACTGAGGCTGATGACGCCAGATCCGGATAGGTTGCCAATCTGGATTTGGATAGTCGCCACTTCTTCAATAGACGATCTGTTGGCTGATGCAAAGAAGCTTGAAGTGGTAGGGGATGGTTGAGCTGTGGTGGTGTTCCAGAAATGCCCTCCTGTGCCCATCTCGTTATACCCCAGGCCTGGGCTCAGTAAGAAACCTGTTACGAGGAGGATAGAAATGTGCATGGCTATGGTCGAAGAACGCAGGAATCCTCTACATTTGGTTGAAGGGGGAATCAGGTCATATCTTGAGCCCAAGGCTATTATAATGCCGGTAGAGGCGTCTGAAAGGAGGTATGGTTGACTGAAATTGCTCCCAATACTAGGATAATCTTCGCTAAATATGAGGGAGTCAGAAACGGTCCCCTAAAATTTTTTCATATATTAGTATGGCAGGACCTATTATGGCTCAATGAAGCGCAGGGGCCAGAGTTGGCCTAAGATAAAGGGTGCTTTAAATGGTTCTCAAATTAATTATATAGGACTGGCTTTTCCGACGAGGCAGGTAGACATAGAACCAAGTTACAGCCTGAATCTGAAAAGCACTCTTGTATGAACGAGCAGACCTCTAAGATTGATAATATCACTAGCGAAGTTGGATCTCTGGAACGGAGTTTTATTCTACCTCCGAAAATGGCCGCTATCGGGGGAGCCGTGAACGATGGTCTAGGCGCCGGCAAAAAAAAAAGTGGCATGGAATCCCAGAATGGTTTGATGACTCCCAGGACCAGCCCAGAAGTTGAGGATGGCAGGATCGATGCTGATAAAACCAGGCAGGCGACAGGGGCAGTAGAAAATGCTTCAGCAAACGGCAAGGCTTCGGTAGAAACTGAACATCTCCATGGTCGTGACGATCACAGCGATGGCAAACTTAGTGATGATGAGGCTAGTGACGACGATGACGAGGGTGGCGAAGAGAACGGAATGGATGGTGTCGAAGAAAAAAACGATATACCATGGCCGACCACTCTTGTTCAGGGCGTATACCGTGAAGCCACACCACATTTAGGGAAGCTTTTGTTTAAGTCTGACGACCTAGATGCCCTGGGTGCACTGAGGGCTCTAAACGACCAGATCAAACAACAAAATGAGAAAGACGAAATCCAACTGGATCAATGGACCATTGACTGGCTATTTTTTGCGTCACAATTCGAAATGGCCAAGCCCTTTTATGACCGTCTTCTGAAGAGACCCGAAGGAGCATCTATTGACGAGGAGGCGAAGAAGAAAATTGAGGAGATAAATGCTCAGTTGCTGGAGAAAAACACTAAATGCCACTATCCAGCTGATTGGGTGATAAACCCTCCAACTGAAGAAATGATAGCACAAGCTCAAGCGGCCAAAAAAGCGGCAGACAATACATTAGCACAAAGGAGAGCAGCAGCAGCTAAGAAGAAGGCAGACAACGCAGCAGCCAAGAAGAAGGCCGACGACGATGCAGCAGCAGCAGCCAAGAAGAAGGCAGATGACGAAGCAGCAGCAGCTAAGAAGAAGGCCGACGACGATGCAGCAGCAGCAGCGGCAGCCAAGGAAAAGGCAGCGGTGGCAGCTACATCCAAGTTTGGAAATATAGAATTTCCCTGGGTAACTTATCCCCTCCCAACAGGGGAGCGGATTATTGCGGGTCGACAGCATACAAAGGACAGCGTCTCAGGGTCTCTCTGTTGTGTGGAATATCCTTGTACCGACCCAAAGGACCCGAACTTCGGATTCCGAGACGACATTGATATAATTGAGTTGGAGAAGTACTTCGCGACGCCAGGAATAAAGTTAATGGGTGAAACAGATGACGAAGGCCGGCCAGTGAAAGTGTGGCGGAAAGCAGACAGAAAGGATTTTAAGCGCTTTTTGTTTTGTGTTGTAGGAAAGCGCAAGATGTGTGACCTGACAAAAAGGACAAAACCCCTATGTCCTGAGGTACTGTGTGGTTTCGAAATGGCAAATGGAATTCAACTCGCGACCAGGTCAGGATTTAAGAATGTAGTTGGAGAGAAGCCCGGAGATGGTTACGTTAGAGTGTACTGCGAAAGGAAGGGGATCACTCCGCCTTGGGAAGTTGAGCCAGAAATGTGGGCCATATCAAATACGCAGAAGGCCATACTAGACAGAGCTCAAAATGGTATCAACTTGGGAGCGGGGTATACGACAAACAGCTCAACAGCTATCAACTCACCACCAAGAAATCCGACCGTTGGAGGCTTGGAGTTGAAGTCACTGACTCAGAAGATTGATACCATGGAAAAGAAAATAGAGGGCTTGCAGTCCAATAATAGTGGAAGCTCCTTGGATTTGATACTTAAGAAGATGGAGGAGAGAATGGCTTCTATGGAGACGAAGATGGAGCAGAGACTGGATTCTATGGACACAAAAATGGCAAAAGTTGACGAGCTTGCTACTACTGTGGTCAACGTAACATTGTTAGTCCAGCGACTAATGCAACAGGCTGGAATGAATGTAGCTGGAACAAATACAGCTAGCGCATAAGCAGGATAGGGAAATCTGGAGCGGATGATTATGAGGTTCAGCTTTCGCCTGCTCATTGCTTTGTCGTTTGGCTTATTATATTCTCAGCTTTGCTTGGGTAAGTTTTTGTCTTTGTTTGGCCCCTTACACTACTCCAGTTTCCTATATCGGCTGGCCCGGACAGTTAGAAAAAATAGTTAGCATAGCATAGTGCTAGTAATTGAGTTTCAACCTACTCGAGCTTAACGTGCCTCCCTACGTAGCGAAACACCCTGTGTGCCGAAACAGACCAATGAAATTGAATAAATTTCGAGATTAACAGATCGCTATACTAGAAGGAATAGTGTGATAAACATATTACTAAATCTGAATATGAACAATTTTTTATTGTAGGTATTTTAAAAGTAATATTACGAAGGAAATATCAGAATGCTTGCGATTTGATTGGTCTGTTTCGGCACATAGGGTGTTTCGGCACGCAGTGATAGACGTTATTTTCTGAAACGGAATCTCTAACTGAACGAGCGATCGCGCCCCAGCAGTGGCAACTGTGTCAAGCAGCTTTGAAATGCACATATTGACGAATATAAGTTAACAGGAAAAATTTAGAAAGTGCCTTGTATAGCAAACACGGTTACATATCGGTAACTGCACAGAATTCCTTTATATTCAAGACTCAATGCAATAAAAGACTCCACGCTACAACATCCCCCAAATAACCTTGTTGTCCATTGCAAAGATCCCCTTGTATCATTTCCGAGATAGCGACTTGCCTTCACCATCGTCCGAAAAGGTAGTTTTGAAGGTAAGGGCGGACTTGTAATAAGACTGAATGTCCTAGCGAGAATTCTTGATACGCTCGGTGACCTTCTGCTCTTTCGCATACCAACTTGTAAGGTCTTGCTTTATCAAAGTCCCCTCCTTGATAGTAGAAAATGCAGTTTGACGTAGTTCAGCAGACTTCGTGCGTCTCTTCTCCTCCATGTCTGCAAGTTGTTTCACGATCTGCATACGTTTATTTCTCGGTACAGAATTAGCTGACAGTTCGGCAATTATCCCGCAACATTCGAAGTCGAGAGTCTCAAATGATTCAATACACTGCGTTTGCTCTGTAACGAGTTTGGTGAGGTCATCACATCTTTTTGAAATAGCTTCAAACCACCTCGCTTCATCGTCCATGTGTTTGCTAAGATCGCGGCCCGAAAACTTGTAATGTGGATGTGCTTTGCGTCGGCTCCTGGATTCGTCCTCAGAAGCCTTGGTGGAGCCTTCTGGGGAGCTGAGAAGGGCAGGGGCTGGGAGGTTGGTCCTTTTTTCCGTATGTTTACGCCGTTTGCGTGGCATCCGTTCGTTGTTGTACTCGCCACGAACAATTTGAAGCTCTGGCGAAGACGAAGCCTTTCTTTTGGGAAGGCGATCATGAACTGGCCGAGAAGGCAGGATCTCTATCTCGTCTTCAGAATCAAGGCAAATTACTTGAAGAAAAAACCGGAATTAGCTAATATACTCCATACGTAGCAAGCACAACTCACCCGTATTTTCCATTACCTTACTCAGAACACTCTCTCGGGAACTTACACCATTGGGCTTCTGTCCGTCTGCTTTATGATTGATATGCTGGAAAGCTTCTCGAATAGTATTAGAACTTGGTGGATTCAGTGGGGTTCCTTTTTGAAGTTCTTGATCTAAATTAGCCGTGGGAACGTCTGGAAGATAAAAACCTATAAATATTGTTAAAGATTACTTGAAAGGTAACTGGAGAGAATCTTACTTGATAGATTTTCTGAATTTAGGAGGGCTTCTGCAGCCGGGGTCATAATTGAAAGACTCTCCACTGCAGGGTCTTCAGAGAGGCGTTCGACAGTCGATCGATCTTGGGAGGAACTTTCTGTCGGCTCTTTTGGAATTTCTTCTTCTGGTAGGTATGTTGTAGGGCCTTCCGCAATAGACTGGCTATCCAGGAGACTTTCCAGAGCCGGCAGATCATCTGGAGCTTTTCCTGCTTGTAGGTTTGTTGTAGGGCCTTCCGCAGCTTGCCGATCTCCAGCCCGGATTTCTGTGGTTAGTTGGCCTTTGGAGGGACCCCCCAACTGTGGCGGAGGATCGGATGGAGGTTCTGAAGCTAGTGGGATAACGGTGAGACCTTCTGATGGTTGACCGTCTTCAGGGGGGGTTTCCGTAGTTGGTTGACTTTTAGGGAGACCATCCACGGCTGGCAGATCTTTCAGAGTTTCTCCCACTGGTAGGTCCGTTGTAGAGTCTTCTGCTGGTTCTTGATCTTCAGGCGGATCATTTACAGTGGCTTGGTCTTTGAAGGGGTTTTCTAATGCCGGCGGAATTGTTGAAGAATCCCCTGTAGGTGGAACTTTGGAGAGCGCTTCGCCAGCGGGTGGGATAACTGTGAGATCTTCCGCGAGTCGTCGGTCTTCGGAAGGGCATTCCGTGTTTTGTTGGTTTTCAGAGGAACTTTCCACGGCGGGCGGGTCTTTGGGACCTTCTCCCGCCGGTGGGTCCATGGTAGGGTCTTTTTCAGGTTGCCGGTCTTCAGGTGAGCCCTCCAGAGTGTGTTGGTCTTTGAAGGGGGCTGCTCCCGACGGTAGGTCAACTACGGTAGACGAAGTTTGCCGGCATTCAGATGGGCTCTCCGAATGTGGTGATGCCACTGGTGCGATTGTAGTGATTGTAGTCCCCGATTGTGAAGTTTTCGCTTTTGCATTGGACCTGAGGATAGCCATGTTGCGAAGTAAGCTGAATAATTATGGATGATGATAAAGGCAGTGATGAAGATAGTGTCGTGGTGGTGAAGGTGGTGATGAAAATAACGATGGAAATGGCGATGTGGTGAAAATGGGGATGAAAATGACGATGAAAGGTCTGTGGTGACTAGACTGGTCAAAGGTGTGCAGCTCCGGATTCCTGTTACTTATCTTCCCAGAATCAAAGTGCCCACAACCCCCGATATCCGCTGCATAAACTTTGTCAGTACCGCCACACTGACCGAAATTTTGAACAGTGACACACACCCATGCGAAGGGGCCGATATCAAGCAAGCAATGTCACTGGAATCCACCAGCACAGGGTATGACTCAAGCCGTTGGACATGCCGTCGGACATCTGTGATGGTACGCAACAAATAGGAGATCAGTTATCCCAAACACCGAGTTGGCGGCATGAAAATGGATTCGTTACAGTACCTTTCGGCCGAGAAATGCCAGTCAGCTGAAGCAGGAGTGAGGGGGATCAAGGCAGATTCTCAGCGTCCCACTGCTCGGCATGAGAAACACTAGCATTCTTGACGTAACCTTCCATTTCCAGCTCCGCCACCGTGTACCGGGCAGCAGATCCAAATCAGCTTGTCCGTGACCTGCCACAGCTGTCCGCCTAACATACATCAAGCCGCCAAAACGAGACTTGGACCTTGATTCGCGTAATGTGGACCATCCTTCGGTAGACCTGATGCAAGTCAGGCTGTTATCGCAAGTTGAAAGGAGCTCCAAACAGGATTCAGCCTATGATCCTCCACGCAAACAACTCTGCCTCAGTTCTTCATGTGTACCAACCGCAATAGCTCCCGTTACTGTGTCTCAGGTAGTGAGGGGGATGATGTTCATGCGGTTCGGCTCTGCTTTGTCCGATACACATGATCCTATCGTAGCTAGGTCCCTGACATGTGCCAGCTGGCTCAGAACCATGAGTCGTGCTGTCCAAGTTTCCACACGTAATGACACCGTGCAATTGGTTCCCGTCAAACTGACAGCTGAGCCGTCTTCTACCACAAAGTAGGAAACGCTGGCCGTCGCGCCACCCAGGCAAATATTGGCAGGCGGCCTGCTCATGCTTCAACGCATGAATAGAGACGTCATGACCGACATTGGCGCGGGGTGAGGGATGCTGTAATCTCAGTAGCAAGAGACAGGCTCTATGGGGCTGTTGGAATTTGACTTCGGAGCTGGCTCTTCCCATTGCTATGTGTAAAGCATCCAGGAGCAGGTTGGTTCAGCTCCACGGCGCCACGCTCGGAGGGACCATGAATATCTCGAAGGGCCGAATGGGAGAGCCTTGCCAAGTGAGAGTGATATCTTTCTCCCCTTATTTCAGACATATCGAAGATGCAGCATAACGTTGCGTCGCTCAACCTGTCGACAAGGCAGCAAGGTCATGATTACGCGGGGTGTGCTTGGAGCCATGTATGCCGAATTCAAGGGCCTGCCAAAGTGCCTGAATCATCGGCCGGAAGGCAGCTAAATAGAACGGAAAAGTGTCATTATATCCTGTGAAGAATTGAAAGAGCGCAGTCCACGCCCCAAACTTTTGAACACTTGGCTCTGAGCATTCCATCCCTTGATTTGAAGCATCGACAATGTGCGACGCAGGGACGATCGTTAACACATGAAGCGACTCGGAGATCGCGGGTAACTTAAAAACATTGAGCGACGCCACAAAGGGCGATGACGAACGTCCTTCCCGACGGAGGCGAGCACCATACGTGGGTTTTCTTCCATGGCCTGTGAATGGTTTGACATTCGAAAGTACCTTCCTTCTTCCTGCTTACCTATTATCATTCGCAGAAACCCAAGATCAATAACACATCTGAGCAGAGCGGGGGTTCTACTCATAGCGTAGAAGCTGCCATCCCGGCACCTTTAAGAGCTATTGAGGATAGTAAGTGGCAGCACCTAAAGCTGATTACGCTAATCTTACTCTGTTCTATGCATATTAATAGTCTCGGAGCAAAGCAAGATGATCCCTAATTAGTAATAGACAATGCCCGACACAGGGTCTCTGCAATTGAAAAGGCAGAAAATGATCTGCAGGGGAAGTAAAGAAGCTGCGTGGCGAGGTGAAAAGGCTTCGTGAGGAGATATCTCGAAAAAGAAGCACAGATACCGCAGACGGTTTTGAGGAAATCGACGGAGTAGCGCTGAAGTCAAAAAGCAGACGTGTGGAAATTGAAGAATATGGTAATAAGACCCGCATTGTGCTTGGGTAAGCAACTGTTCTTGAAATTTGATGGATATTCCGAAGAAGTTCAGCAATGTAGCTAATCAAAAAACGTGCTTTTAAGCATGCATTGAGACCAAGTGTACCTTCCACGTGAGATGGGAAGATGAATTTAAGTTTGGCCCGAGCTCGAACCAGAGCCGCAGCGGGGTACGCGTTGATCGTCCCGGCTTGGCATCACGTGAATCGCGGTCCAGCCCCACAAATGAGTACTTGAACAAAGCAACTTGTGTAAGAATTCAATATCCTAAAACCTGAAATACGATGACCACGTGGTTGCCAAACACGAATTCGGAACTACTAATATTACAGATATTTGCAGATTTAACAGTTAAGTCAGAAATAGTTTCTGTTTTGATTTATAGTGTTTATTTGGCGTGAAACCGTACATACCCCATTGACATGAACCCAAATATTTCTACCACTTTCCATTGAAGCCTGTCGTGCTACAGGTTTCAATACAGAAAAATGTGAACCTGATCATGTATCCTTCCTTTCCCGAAGTTGCATTGAACGGAAGGTTATATCTATATTTGATCATCTATATCAACTCTTCGCCTGGGAAGAATTTGTTTAATCTTACTGTAGTAGCTGTTAGCATGCAAATCTTGCCAGGTATTTATTCCTGGGATACAAGAAACTTATACATTGCTGAAGGATTATAATACTTCTGAAGGGTGCTGTTGTTAGAATAATGGTTCAACTACACTGATAAAATGGGTGGTTATATGAACAGTTATGATAGATAAGGATGATAGAATTAATGCAGGGGTAATAATAGTTATATCCCTCAAAGCGCTAATTCAGCTAAATAAGTAATTATTCCGACACTGTTGACTTGGTTTCGATACTCCTGATGCCGTCCTCTTCTGCTTCTGAAAGGTTGCGTATGAGCATATCAATATCTAGATGACTGAGGCAAAATACCCTGACGAATGCCTGGGCAGTGGGAGTTGGTATGGAGGGGGAGTATCTAGCCAAAAGGAAGGGAGAGCCCTGATTGTAACAAGGGCGTTTTTTATACCAGGCCAGCCTGGTTACGGTAGATATCAAAGCAACGCATGAAAGGCAAGGCGGACGGATACGTAAGTGGAAGCTGCGCTAATGGGAGGAGTCGGAAATCTGTGTATTGGCGAAGCTGTGTCATCGGAAAGTGCTACGCTAATTTTCATTATCCCCTGAAAGAGCTGAGAAGATCGTGCAGATCAACGCAAGCACGTTAGTGGAGACACAATGTTCGGTCATACCGTAAGGATTTTGAGTTCATGTGAAGGAGTGTGCATTTACGGGGCTTGTCTACTCCTTGAGCACCTACACTCACGTATCATCCAAGCACCTACACAGAAATGCACTCCTGTGGAATTTTTCTTCCCGGTGGGGAATAACATCAGCTTTATGCAGAGGCAAAGTTGCTAAGGGAGACCCTGACTTGGAGGCGAATCCGCGCTTGAAGTACGGAGATGATTTGCTCCCTGAATAGCACCACCTATTCATTAACTTAGTCGTGTACGGGACAGGTCGCCATTGTGGCTGGGTACTTGAATAGTGGAAACAGCGATTCAGCTGTATCAAGACAGAGGTGAGGATCACACCTTAAGGAGATATATAGAGAGGAACATATCTCCTAGTTTTCATTCCCAAGTATCTACAACTATTGATTGAGAAAATACTAGTTATCCATCAAGAACATACCAATCTTTAATTATAAGCGAAGAAAAGCAACTCTACTACGTGAGCGCGCCAACCGCCTTCGACAGAAAGGTGGCATCCTTCGCTCGACCAGAGAGTGAGAAAGAACTTTGCTATTATGTGAGTACACTCTTCTGATTACCCTAGCATCCAAAGCCAAGACACAGTCTTGGTTAAACTAACGATTCTTGGTACAATATTGGAATGCTGGTCGCACAGGGTCTGGATGGGAAGCCGGAGATTCGACTTACCTTAAAAACAGAATTCGCTATAGAAGAGCATAACTCACAGAACAGGTTAGATCTATCCCCATATATAACGGTTTTAAGCTAACTACCTTGACACACAGGTTAAACAACCCAATCTTGATAATGCTTGCCATAGCCCTGGCGGATGAAGTGCCCAAGGATTTCTATACTGTCGGCGAGATTTTCAACCCCGAGTCACTACAGCAGTTAACAGCATCCATCTTATCTTTATCATCCATCATACCTGTTCAGTGTTCTCAACACACCATCCCGCGTAACGTAGGAGTAAGATCAATACACGTAGAACATACGGAGGATGGTTTATCTTGTCGCACTACATGGGTCAATATACCGCTTACCAGCCCACATCTTCCGCGGAAAATAATCAACTCATTCCAGTAGATACAGCCTCTCTATTACCTCCCGAGACAGTTACCATAAGTTCAGAGGCCCGTACACATTTACAGATGACCAGAAGGAACTCAGGTAAGAGCTTTATCCTTAACCTTTAACAAGGTCTAATATTTGTATTAAGTTGAATCGCCTGTGGCGAAGGCAATTTTTAGACCTTCACTCGCAACTCCGAGTCTCCGAGCTCTCTAATTCCCTACTGTCGAAAAACCCTGCATTGTACACTTATCAGGAGAATTTACTTTGGGAATTGACAAAAAGATATATAACGATATCCGAAATAATTGCTACGGATGTATTAAGTGCTACGACTTGGTGGGGATAGAGGCGAGACTGTGGAGATGTGAGACTCGCCGCTTTGTGCTTTATATATTTTATACAAAGTGGACGTATATGTTGAGTGACAATAGTCTATGGTATTGCCCTGTGTACGGCCTGCCTCAGGATAAGGAGCCCGAGCCAAAATGTTTGTGCGAGTACGAAGAAGAGCAAGGGTTCTCACCTATTCACTTAGGAGATTAGGTTTTTGCCCCGGTATTTAGTTGCAGAGAGAGAACCTAGTATTTCACAAATTTTTTCAGGTTCTATACTTTCTGGGTTCTTTGGTTTTGAGGGATTTTCATTTAGACAAACAATTTTAGTTTTATGCTGTTCTTGTTGATGCTTTCACCTAGTGTCAAGTTTATAATGTTTTGTATTTTGCGTACTTAACGGCACATACAAGCAGAAATCAACCCAAGGTGAGAATACTCCAGGTATAGCCTCGCTAAATTACGTTCGTTCAAATTTTCAAGTGTCCAAAAATATATAACCAATCCCTTATCCAATCTGCCATCATTGTGTTCCGGCCCTGATGCCTCTTTATTATGCACAGGCCACAGTCGCAGAGTTTGCGGCTGTGGCCCGTGCACGATCAAGATAAGCAGTCAGGTCAAACATTTACTACAGAGATCGCACAAACATTCCTTTCCCTGTAAGAAACCTCGTCCGCAAAAAGCTGTTACTTCGCTATTATACGGTATGTCTTTAATTGCAACGAGCATTTGCCTCCAACACCCGGATATCTTCATTACGCGGAACTTGGCAGAAGGGTCACACGAGTGATTAACTTTCCGCACCCAATTACCCTTTTCTTTTGGGTAAATCTGGGCGACAGGCTCATCCGCGAGATCAGGCCTCCTGAATTCTATAGGCCATCCATTATTATAAGTATCAAGAGGTACGAATTCTCCAACAAGTTCCCCTAGGATTTGGGCCTTTTGGTATGTCACTCCCACCACACGAACGCCTTGGCCCTTCCCTGCTTCGCTCGTGACTCGAGGGATGTTTAGAGGCAAACATGTTGTGATGCAATTGCATATTTTGCCAATCTCGCATAGATCACATAGATCGCATAGCTTGTCGGAAGGAGGAACCCAGGCAGGGCTCTGCGGCCAGTCCCAAAGCCAACAATCTGGTCTCGGCCAGTCGTACTTTCCCACCTCGAATTCATTCGCCTCTATAATTGGAAACTGATCCATAAAGGCAGTCAAGTCCCCTACAGATAACCGGGCAATTGTTTGAGGATCCTCGCTCTCCCATTTGAACTCAGGGACTTCCACGTTAGACCAAATCGATGCTTGAAAGGTTTTCGCCATGCGACACATGGGTTGTACTAACTCGTTGGGTTTCAGAAGGGAGTGAAGCATCTCGATATCTTTGTCAGATAGCTCCTGACACATACGGCCAGATATCTGGAGACTTTCCCCATCCCTCCGGTTCGGAGGGATGAGGCACAAGAGGCCGTCGAAAGTGCCACATACTCTTTTCCACCGCCGGCCTTCTTCAAGGTAATGATGTAACTTTGTGCGGTTCTTCTTGGAATTCTGCCATCCAAGACCATTTATGAGGTTTGTGATGGCCTCTGGATCTGCACGCGTCCGGCCCTCCTTCCCTTCGTCAATGATTTCCGCAAGCCTAACCTTCGCGAAGCGGTCCAAGAACTCCGTGAGCAGTGATCTTTTCTCTAAGGCACCAATAGCTTGTACGAGTTGTACTGCAGGAGCCCTGACACCACTATTCTCAAAGAACGGTTTTGAACGATCTCTCCAACTAGAGATTAGAGAACACAGTTGATGAAAGGCTCGTTTCCCACAAATTGCCTCCAAGAGGCTACCTATTTCAGGCGTAACCTTAGGCTCCCTTGACTGACTTTTGGCTGGCAAAGCCTTCCTTTTTGTTCCGGCAATATTTGACTGAAATACCGTCAGTTTCTCTGGCTGTAAACGCGACCTTTGGTTTCCTTGAGCCTCGGCCAGTGATCCTTCTTTACGAAATCGGAAGTGGGCTTTTGTCAAAGCATTGGGTCCGCAGCTTGTGTCACAAAACCTGTAATCTTGAGGGATGTCTGGTGAAGGACCATATAGAATATTGATTGCAAGAGCGTAGTTGGGCCCCACGTTCCCGACCTGGTGTCGGGTTCCTCGTAGCGTCACTATGAGTTCTCCTGGTGCGCAGTAGCTTAGAGAATACCCAATTCCCCACTCATCTAGTTTGCTCGGGGGTATAATACGGCTAAGTTGACGAAGAGCTTGGGAGCAATGCCCCATTTCTGGAAATTCTTGACGCATGTGGCGTTCTAGTTCTTCGTTGTAAGCCGGCTCGATAAAAAGCCAAAGTTTGATCGTGCCGGCTCGCAGGAGATTCATTGAGCCAAGATCCGCATCTTCACTGTGACAGACAGAAAATGATATTCCAGGACTTAGGTAAGCGTACGTTGTCCCGACTCCGCGGATCTCTCGACCGCCAATCTGCTCTAGCCGTTTTCCTGGGCTTAGTGCAATATCTGGAAAGAGAGGATCCCCGATGATGTAGTGCATATTTGATGGGGGATCTCGTAGTGTATTTTCCCAGAACTCCTTTAGTTCGCTTTGAGACCAGGACTTATGGCTTTGAGGAAACGGTAAGCTGGGTAACAAGACTTCCTTCTTTTGTCCTTTCGTCACCACGACGAACCCTTGAGAATCCCGGTGGCAAGAGAAGTTTGTGAAATGGTCATTCCCTGGTTGACTAAGAGAGGCTTCTTCTATAGTGAGAGGTGGTAAATCTTCGACTACAAGCTTGAAATAGCCCTTTTCTTTTACGCTTTGGTTAGAAGAAATTTTTTCAAATTTCGCTTCGTTTAAAGTTTTGCTGATATCTTTGTACTTGCAGCGGAATGTCGGCGCGGTTTCGTCTTCTGGCTGGAGATGAAGTTGTGCATTACTTGGTTGAGTTGTGAGGTTAGGAGGTTTGGTCGAGGTCGATGAAAAGACTGAAGAGGACGAAGATGTAGGAATGGCTAAGGTGGCATTGTTGGCGCTGTTCGAGCTAGATGAGGTACTAGAGGAGGAGCTTGACGATGAGCAAGTGGACACGCTTGGAAGAGTTGAGGCTGATGAATTTGATGTCGTGAGCGCGACCTCGCAACGAGCAGACTCTTGACCAGGCTGTGACGGCAGATCTTGTGCGATAGCACTGTGGTCTAGAGGTGCAGTCACAAATGGGTGCTGAAATGGCTCAGGTGCATCGGCGACCACTGATTTTCGCTGGCCTTGTGAGGGGGTTCCATGCTGCAACTCGGCTTCAGACGTAGCTCCGGCATTCGTCGCCGTCGCATCGCTTTCCGCAGTGTCAGCGAGGGACACTCGGCACACGCTCTTCTTGACGCTCTTTAATTCTGCTGAAATTTCACTGAAACACCTGAAGATTTCCCGTACCCAACCTGGCCGTCCGCTCGGGGTCTTGATGTGTACTGAGCGGCGCTGCTTGCCATGATCGCTGACGAGGGATTTTCTGATAACGTTGAATACATCACCCAACTCGTCGAGTCGCTTTTCAAGAGTTTCAACTTTCTCCGTCAATTCTTCCATCGTGATCTCAAAGAAAAGACGTAAATGTTGGTTCACCACGATGTGGCGTGAGCGACATTAGTGTTGAACTGGCAAAACCCAGCGTAATTTGCGCGACTTGGCTCGAGCTTACGAAGAGCCGCATTTATCGCACTATGAGAACCAAAACCGGTGAATTCTAGAAAACACAAAATCGGTAAGCTTTAGCTATAAAAATAATATACTCAATAATTAAGATTGCCAAGCCCTGTCCCACTTTCTAAATCAATCTTTACATGTAGACTTCCCATTTTCAGAGAGACGTGCAGGGATAAACTGTGATGTCATAGAATGTACAAATCTGGCCCTCGCTTATTTCGCCAATAATGCGCGCCATAGGATCAAGCTTTGCAGACGACGTGCCCAACCACAACCCTACTTTGCTGTTTTAGCTGAAGTGGAACCGGAGGCGGTGGCCGCGTGGAGCCCTGAAGATATCACGAAGCAGGGCACATGGAAAGATTTGTTCTAAATTCCTTGAAGGGGCTCGCAGGAACAACAAGATCAAAAGATCAAACTGTTCAGTTTATTCATGAATCGGTGCGGGAATTCTTAAGAGAAATGGGACCGAATAGGCTTCGGTTTCATCTTGGCAGTAATTTTCCAGGTCTGATCCATGGACTTAGAGTTTTGACCGTCATTTGTGCAAAGCTTGACCCAGCGTCTCTCTTCGCCGTTCCTCAAATCTTGCCAGGTCAAAGGCCGGCACTATCCCACGTAATTCTTGCCCCTTTCTCTTTCGCCAAATATCAAGTAGCAGCGTGTCTCTTATATTATGCAGCGGCTCCCACGTGGACTCCTCTTCGGTATAACCATTCCAAAGGAGTAGGTAGTACATTCTCCCATCTTCTTGCTTCTCTGCCAGTATACGATCAACAGAATAAAGGTCCTCTTCTGAGCTTTGACGGGAGACAGAATCCTCCCAAACGTCATCCTCACTCATTGTCTCGTCTCCTATGGCAGAGTCAGTGGGTACATAAGTGCTTGCTAATTCACCAGGCTCGCACTTCCCAGCCTCCGCAGCGGTTGGCAACTCTTCAACCACAGGAGACCCCTGGTACTCTCCTGTTACGAAGTTCGTGTCGGCCTCAGTGGTAGGTGTGGGATCAGGAAGCTCTTTCAAATCCCCAAGAGGCCCTAGGATATAGCATGTATGGTTTTCAAAGTCCCTCAGCAACCTAACCTCTTGAATCCATTCCCTACCTAGCAGAAGGGAAGATAGCCCGGAAACCACACAGGTATTGATTGTTGTTTCAATGCCAGCTACTTGGATACTGAGTCGACAATATTGACTAGTCGTAATGCTGCGGTTCTCAACCCTTATTCTTATGGTGCCGCCAAGATACAGAGATAAGCCGAGCTCGTTGGCTATCGACCGAGGAAGAAGGTTACGCATACTATCCCCATCAATCGTCACTCGTCCTAGCGCCACCATCCCTTTTCTTAACGCTATCGCCGCTTTGGTGTACAGCATGCGGTTCCTGCTGCTATCGGGATCCCTCCTGAAACACCCTCTAGGTCTTTGTCGGGGAACCGAATTTTCCCTGCTTGCGACGTCAAAATTTGTCTTGTTCCTACCCGCGGCCGCAGTATTGCTAACTAGTGTTAAGCACCCGTTTCGAAGAGGTTGACGTTCTTCAGTGCGACTACACCGTGTGCTAGTAACTGGAGTTGCCGCTCTTGCCGTACTCTCTTGCGTATCTCTTACTTCCGAAGCCTCCAGGCGGTCTAGCTCGCGTGTCTCCTCAGCTTCTTCAAACTCTCGCTCTTGGAAATCATTCCAGATGACAGAAGGAGGGTTTCCTGAAGTTGACAAGGCCTTCCAGTTAAGCGTCGAAGGCTCTCGATGAGAGACACACCGGCGCTTGCAGCAGGACTGGTCAGGACAGACTTCTCTAGCACGGGAAGCACTCTCAGGCTGAGGCATAGAGCCGCTGTGAGCAAACGCGAAGTTGGATTTGTCGTAGCGAATTGGCGGTGGAATGTTACCCGTAGTTTCGGGAACTTGGGTCTGTCGTTCAAGGAGAGAGCCACACAACCGACGAACTTCAGGCTCCATTTCTGGTTGAATTGCCCACCGGCGTGGGACTCCCGGAAGGCGATGTTTGTTAGCAATCATGAACCTAGGCCGCTCTCTCTCAGAATCATGCCGCAGAACGTCACGAATCTTATGTTTTGTATATTGGTATTCCGGATATTTTTCAGCAAGCCATTCATAAACTTCGCAGATGCTTAATTGAGATCTTGGAGACCTCCACAAGCATGTAGAGACCAAGCGGATGCCTTCTCCATGTTCTAGGATCGTTCTGGTGGCTGGTCGGACCGAAGTCCGTTCAGGCGTACTAGATATGCTTCTAGAAATATAGTCCATACTGAAATTGGTGGTTGGACTGCGAGTTCAAGTGGTAGGCGGGTCTCTGTTTGGGAATTGATATCTCTGTTCTGCGACGCGTAATTTAGGGAAAGATAATAGTCATTGTGATAAGGTAATTGTGGAATTTGAGTCTTTCTAAAAAAGAGTGTCCATTTATGATAAGTTATGCAATTTATAAACAATCAGGATTTATAAATATTTTTATATTATCTTCTTGGATTATTCTTTGTGGGCCATGTGTAAGATTAGCGTGTCCCAGAACAGCTGTAGGAATCATCGCCACATCTGCTTACACATTATAGCCTACCTTTAAGACGTGCCAAATTTAGAGCAGAGTTTTCTCGAGTTTCGCGCTACAACGGAATCCCAGTTCAGAAGTACTAGTGACCAGTTTCCGGCTCCCCTCAGCCTTTTTGGTGGCAGAGTTGGGCTCTTGAGGACATACTAGGCTAATTTCGTTTCTCTATCACCACGTCGGCTCGAGTAGGGCACTGGGATCGGGGGCAGCCGAAGACAAAGAGCAGAAACAGGGAGCAGAAACAGGGAGCAGAAACAGGGAGCAGAAACAGGGAGCAGAGACGAGGAGCAGAGACAAGGAGCAGAGACAAGGGGCAGAGACAAGGGGCAGAGACAAGGGGCAGAGACAAGGGGCAGAGACAAGGGGCAGAGACAAGGGGCAGAGACAGGGAGCAGAGACAGGGAGCAGAGACAGGGGGCTAAGAATTGGAAGTGGAGAGATAATGCATAATAGGAATACAGTGGCTTGACACAAGTGATGCGCTAAATTTGCACACGCTTGACCCACCAAGGGTAATCAAGAATACAAGCAGGTGCCAAAAATGCGATCCCTACGGTTGCCAGCATCAGATGTCTGTTTTAGCTCCCTCCATTCGGATGATCGATTTCGGGTCCCGCAAACACGGCACTCATCTATGAAGGGCTAGAGCTAATTTTAGCTCCCTACAGCCACTTGAGATACACCCGGAGCCTGGGATCTGATCTCCCTTTGCAGGCCAAGATCACCCGGCAGCGTGCATTGCGAGATTCGCCCACCGTTGAAGGACCGGAACAGGAGGGGATTGAGGCCTTAAACATGTTACACGCTGATCAGAAGGAAGCTGCCGTGTTACAGAGTTGCTTTCTGCATTGCAATTGTGCTAAGATGCTACTGTAATGAGAGGAAATTTTCGAGCATTTAAAATAGAAGTACAACTTAGTAACCAATCCCTCACCTAATATACGTATCAATTTCCGGAAAATACTCTTGGTTGGTTCCACAGGTACCACTTCCTCCATTTGCCGTCTGCACTGGCCGTTTTGATCGTTTCCGAGTTCAGGAGTAACCCCTCCATCATGATTAACTTGCTAGAGACGAACTCCTCGATCTCTTTATATGAAATCCTCAAGACCATTTCTCTAAGCGGTTCATTTTTGTCCCTAAAACCGAAGATCCGATCAATCTGGTCAGCTTCATAATACAGCTCCAGTTGTATACAGCACTCAATACAAACAGTCAACAGCCTCATTAATGGCGTATGGCTCCTGAACAGCATGTACTTGTTCTTGACCCTAGCACAAAAAGCATTGAGGGACCCGTGAAGCCCCTTGCCTATAATACTTCCTTGCCAGTTTCTCTCGCTCAAAGACTTGCAGTTGATACAAAAGACGTGGATCGTTGCCTCAGTTTCAGAACAGAGCGAGGAAGGATAAGATGGCCAAATTTTTGCGGTCTCGTATGTCTTTGCCATCATCGCTAGGCCGATCTTTGATTGCTCGCCGTTTTGTTACATCAAATTATAAGGAGTGTCGACAGCAGTTGAAGTTTCCTTTTCTGCCAATTCTGGAAATTCTGCGGTCGGAAGCAGGGGCGATAGCGATGGGGAGAGCATCTTGGTTCAAATGTGTGAATGTTCTTAAGAGATTGAAGTGTGGCCTCTAAATTATGTCAACCCGGAACCAAATTGGGACCCCTCACCTCCTAGCGCTAGGGCCTTGGTCGGCTCCGTCAGTCGCTTACAGAGGTACCATTTCGGCTCCTCTATGGCGGTACCCATCCGCTTTCTGGAATTGGGCGAAACATGGGCAGCACGTTGTGACAAGGATTGGGAGCAGAGACAGGGAGCAGAGACAGGGAGCAGAAGCAGGGAGCAGAAGCACGGATTAACGTCTGTCCCTGCGTGCCGAAACACACCCCGTAACGAAACAAAACGTAGGTACTTCAAGTTCAAGCGACTCAAAATCTCTGAACTCGTTAAAATTTCTATTTATTTTCATTTCAGTGCATTATATGCCTCCCCCGAACACTCTTAACCCACTAGTTCCGAAAAATATTATTGTGTCGTCGCCGCCCCCTTAAATTTACAGAGAGCCTCTTTTTACCCTATAATAGGACCCCTCGACTTGTGACACCACCATTAAATTTTTTTCACTATTTAAACACATGAAACGATTAGATATGGATATCCAGGTTCTATAATAACACGAAAATGCTATTGCTACTTTTGTGGCGGCCAAGGCGTGCCCTGTCATTCGACGTCGCCACATGGGCTGATACCTCCTTTAATCAAGCGAGCAAGAATCCTGGTCAGTTAGTATGCCCTCCAACCGAAACGATCACTAAGTTAGCCCTGTATGTACTGATAGCAGCACGTGATCGTTGATGGCCTGTGGCTGTGTAAAGTCTTGGCGCCCCGCGACCTTGCAATCAACTCAACTTGGCCATGCCAACTCAACTCTAGAGAATTCGCCAGCTCACAACCCTATGGCCGGAGCGGGTCGGCCGCCCTCCCTGCTAGCAGTGGCGAGTTTGAAGTATTTATGCTTTTATTGTCTGCTGTAAATACTACTAATTATGCTGCTGCTGACACCGTTCCGTGCAAAGAGGAAGTCGTCTCGCAGCCAAGCATGTGGCAAAAGTACTCACATTCATCTCAGGTGGAAGTTTTGGCAATTAGCTTTAACCCAGAGTAATCGAACGCCATGCTCAAACAAGCCCAACTCTGACCAAGCGCCCGTAATGCAGGTAGATGGAGCCTATATGTAGACCACATCTCACAGCTTGACATTGAATCCATGTATTAATCAGTTACTCCGCCAGATTTTCAAGTGCGAAGCTCTTGTCAGGAGGCTATACAGTGGAAGTGAATGACGACTGATCGAACTTGTAGCTCTTAAACAAAGGAAGGTGTATTGCTTGTCTAGCTTGACTTGTCTCCTTCACACGTCTCGTTGCGCACCAAACGAATGTATTGTTGATGGTAATGACTGTGGCTACACATAAGGTTCCCCCTTTTCGTACCCCACGTTTCAGATAGTTTCTGGCACGTGACTCAGACATCAGACGCTTTCAGGAAGCGATACCATATAGAGCATGCTTGCACTCCAACAATTTCACTGATCCATCTCGCCGCAGGGGTACAACTGAATCCCTGAGAAACGGGAACTTACAAGGAGTCGGCCTCAAAAAGGCAGTACGGCATTAAGTGAAGCGAGCGTCTGTTAAACCAATTCAACAGTCTTGACATCCAACTCAGCAAGAAAACTCTCACCCCAGTTTCGCAAAGTGGAATTCAAAACGCACAACCCAATTCTCTTGTATACGTCAGGTTGCCCCGTTGGTTCCAGCACAACGGAAACAATTGAAGGGAAACTGGGAGATAGGAACAGAACTAGACACGTGATCGCTCCGCTATTGTTGCGTTTCTGGCCCATATCGAAGGTGACGCTCGGGTGCGGATCCCAGTAAGCTCCAAAGCCCACAACTCTAAAACTCTCATTTTTGACCCACGCCTTATTCCGCTTGATCAGGAAGAATTTGGACGATAGAGCTAGTCTTGACGAGGACAACTGTGAAACATATGGGGCTCCGCACCATTTAAGGTGGCAATCTAATACTTGAAGCGGGACCACAGTCCCGCTGAAAGGATTGGAAGTATTGTAGAGGACAGCCAAGTAGCATTTGTCATAATTTATCCCTCCTCGTACGGAAAGCCAAGCCCACGAAGGTAAGCCGGTCAACCTGCTGGTCTTTTTCGTATCGTTCACGCGCCACGCCAGATCTAAATGAAGCGTTGACATCCAGAGGCCGAGAGGAGGTGTGCTTTTGGTGCTTTTCTCAATATAACTCATTAAGCCAGCTAAGGCAGGGAGTTTATCCTCTTCGTAAGTGAAAGCGCGGCGACTGTAGTCTTCGCACCATCTTTGCCAGATATGTTCACGAACCCAGAGCCTATGGTCACCTATAGTGGTCTTTTTGCAGAACCCCAATTCCACATCGTAGGTTGCTACTCCGCTACCGGATTCTGCCGAAATAGAGCCATCTTCGGAGCGGAAGCGTTCCTGACAGTGCCAGAACATCTGATTCGACGTCAGATGCAGGACGCGCCGCGAGAGCAAGGTTTCTTGGAAAACCCAGCCCCTCCTGAGCAACGGTGTCGCGAGATCTTCCCGGCGTACTTGCCTTCGAAGTCGGACCAAATATCGATGTCCTTCCCGAGTGGGCTTAGAAATGCCCTCGGTGGTCGCGTTGTCAATTTCAAGATAACATCCGCCATAGCTGTCGGCAGACGAAGTCGCTGAAATTGTTAGGGATGAATTCTGATAGATGGCAGCCATAGCCTGGGCCTCGCGTTCCCAATCTTCCTTTGAATCCTGGACGATGCACAAGGAATCAATCCATAGATATTGCACCCCTAGGTGACGGGTTACCTTAACAGCATCTGAATAAGTCTTAGGCAAATCCGAAACGAGGATGCTTTGCTGGTGTGCCGCGAGAGTGGAAAGAGTTGTTTTGAGCGGCTGATCCTTCCCCCAGCAATGGCTGAGCGTAAAATATGCCGGCAGTGAGGCCGGTAAGGAAGTCGTGTCCACGAGACGAATGCAGGCGTTCTCGACATCCTGAAGATCCAAGAGCCGGGATGGTAGCCCAACCATCCTTTCCCTGCATTTTGCATGCCGCCTGTTGCAATCCGAGAGACATGCTTCCACAAATTTGAACCTTGTTTTCATAGTAAGGAGCCCTGGTTGCCAGAGAGGATAGCGATGGCTAAAATCAGTATCCGGATCACCATCGTGACTCACATCGAAGACTGGGTACGGTTATCGAGGGATCATAGGAAATATGTGATCAAGAAATAGATTATATCATGAGAACCCAAGCACAATGATGCAGAAGAGAGCGCAGAGATCCTATGGCAAGACTTTTTACTGCTAACATAGCCAAAAGTACATTGGACGGACGGTCTCGTAGACAGTGTAAGGCTATACGTCGAAGTGAAATGTCAAAGGGGGTTCTCACCTTGCTGGTATGTTATCAAATAATCAGGAGCTAATGGTATATACGAGCGTTGTCGGCGGCGTCGGTAGAGGATGAACCGCCATAAATCGCTGAATATGTTGCCTGTAGGAGCGGGTACATCCATCCAGAACATATTCAGGAAACGTGGTGATAAGTCGTCTCGCCAGCGCGTCTGGAGGGTTGTACTGGAATGGAGCTTTGTTTGCCTGCCCTGTAAGGCGGCCAGGAAGACTTTGCAAAATGGACAGTTTACCGCGGCAGATTCGATCTGAGAGCAGGTTGTAAACTCTTCTCCATCTACCTCAGAGTGATTTGAGTCAGCGATCTGGACGATGAATCGCGTGCAAGCTTCGCAAAGTTCAGCCATGACTAGGAAGCGTCTTAGGCGGAGCGTTGAGCGCTATGAAAGCGACATAACGCAAGAGTACTGTGAGCTAGTTAATTTCTGAGGAGTTTGAACACGCTCAGCTCGGGGTGGGGTGTTGTTGGATGCACAGCCCTAAATGTGGCGCGGTAAGGCTGAGATGCATCGGCAAAGGCGAATTTGCAAGTGACTAGACGAATATGCTTATATCTTGAGAAGTGGACGAACATCTTGATCACACTAGCAGGGAGAGCGGCCGACCCGCTCCGGCCATAGGGTTGTGAGGTGGCGAATTCTCTGAGTTGAGTTAGTGACTAGAGGCATGGGCAAGGTTGAGTTGGATTGCAAGGCTACCGGGCTGAGGTCCTTCCATGGCGCAGAGAATGTGATGTCGGACCAATTGTGCCTGACAGCCTTAGGAAAGAATTCTCTCAACCTCAGCCACAGCTGACTCCTTGCGCCTGAGGCTTTAATTATACGGTATAATGTAACCCCGCTAATGCATATTAATAAGCACAAATTGAAGCTAAAACATGTGGCCGTTTATGCTCTCCTCATATCGGAGAAACTCCCGGGCTGCATCATGTCCCCTTTTAAGTGTCTTTAAAAATTGGAGCCATATTTTTCTGATATGGCACTTTTCCCTAAGTGCTCTGAATTTTGAAGAGACTCTAATAGTCGTGATTAAGCATGGGGGTCTAGCCGAAACGGCGATTAGTGGCGTGATTGAAACGATTGACAATATAGGCAACCACATTTATTTTCTTCTTGCTAAGTGGTTTCTTTAGGGGAAAAATAGTTAAAGAAAGTAATATTTTAAACACAAATTTATAGACCTGCTAAGAAAAAAGTTGTGATTAGTAAACTATAGATTTGTTTCGTTACGGGGTGCGTTTCGGCACGTAGGGATAGACGTTACTTCCGTAACTTACTTTGTACATGTCGGGAACGGGCCCAACCGGTTTGACGGTCACGTAAGAATTTAGAGCTACGCAGATATGACATGGATGTGAGATGCAACTGTGCTGCACTGTGAGGTCATCATCTGTCAAGTCCAAAGACGTGATTAGCGTATCCATGCTCAAAGCCAAATTTAGGTGATTTAAAGTTGAAATTTCTATAGTTCCGAAATCTACGGCGCTAGTCCGTCAAGTCATGTGACGTATAAGTAACCCCGAAATGTAACCAAACTGACAATATACGCAGAGCCCACTCTTTCGTCGATTTATTATTGTAATTTGTAATAAGGCAAGGCTTTAATCCAATCTGAACTAGCATGGCGTCTCTTCTTATAATGTCCCCAAGCACCTCCCTAAGCTCTCTATAATCGAGAAGTACCTACGCCTGACCAGACTTAGCCACCTCTCTGTCAAGTGGCGTCTTCATCTTCTCTAAAATCCAGTGGTTGTATACTAGATACAACACAGACATATTGCCTGTACACAAACCAATCACGATAACTGTAATCTTAGCAGTGACTGACCAGTGCCCACCTTGAGCAGTATAGATATTGATGAGGGTAGTGATAAGGCCGACAGACGAGTGGAGCAGCCCAGGTCTTGAAATCTAGTCAGCGCTCTAGTCTTTTGGAACAGCCCCAGAAAACTTACAAAAATATGTGTCCAATCAGCCAAACAGCATTATCCCGCCAAACGTACCATAGCCAACTCGTTCCAACTGTTCCAAAAAAACAGCATAGTCCGGCGGTTGCTAGAAGAGCTTTTTTAACTGTTTGTTGAATAAACTTTCCGCTATTGCTAGATGTGAGAGTCTGTGAATGTTCGAGAGAAGTGAATGTCCCAGGGAAAACGACATAGCCAGCTAGTGTGAGCCAAGAAAAGAATGCGGCTAGGAGGTTGTCCCAAATCGGTGCATCATTCGCCTGAATAGTCTTAGCCATGTAAGGAGTATGACTAGAAGATTTTTTCTTAGGCTCATAGTCCACTTCTTTCTCGGGGCACTGCTCCGTTACTTTCTCAAGGTTATGTTCTGTTTCTTTTTCGAGTCTATCAAAGGATCCGGGTATTGTCCCCGTTCGGGATTGGGGGTGAAGTGAAACGGAGGGTGTGCTGGTTGATGCGCTCATTGTGATGGCTGATGATCCATCAAGGCTAGAGTATGCCTTTTCATATTTACAGCTGGTGCTATTTTAGGAAGGGGACAAGTTTTGGATTCCCAGGTTCCTGCGTAGCAATGGCAGGGGCTTGTGGAGCTGCATTTAGCTCCTAAAAGTTGGTCTGAGCTAGAAAGTGGTGTTCTCATTAAATGTCGTTCAACCTAGAAAAGCTCACATCAGCAATGGACTTAGCCGACTACGGCTTTGAGCGATTCTAAATGGGCCCCCATCCTACTGCCCAACTTGCCTGAGAAGTAAGCCCTGGGCGCATATTGTCTGCTCTACTTTAGTTCGATTATCGTCAAACGCTATGTCGAGATTTAATGGGCTACCAAAGTATCACGGTCTACTTGAGCTCAATTTGTCTTCAAGACTCGCATCCGGATTTACCAGGTCACTAAAGCATCACCCGCACACAATTCTCCCACCATCTGCCAAGATCCATGTCAATGCGAGTAGGGGGCTGAAGGGTTCCACGGCAACGTTCACAGTAAAGTCCCGCACCCGAAAGAAGTTCAACAGCCGTGACGACGGGCTCAAACGGAAGAAGGAATTGTACCTCCAGAAGAAGGCTAAGCAGCGCCAGCAATTTGAGGAACAATCAGGAACGACCCTTGTATTTTCACAAGCACTAGATGTCAAAGAATCTATGTTGGAGATACAATCACTATTACTGGGAAAGCTTGCTGCAGAGGAAAATCACTTCAAAGGGTTGGTAAAGATCCCTGGGGTAACTAATATAAATCTCGATGAGCGGGTAAAAGAAGTAGAAGAAGCTTTAACTATGTTGAAGTATTAAGAACAGAGGCATGTTAGTTTTAGAATAGTCAAATACGTAGTGGAATAGCACCTGCCAAGCACTTTCCTAATGGTCGTGTGCATCGGAACTAGGTTGAAACACTAGTTTGCAAATATGTCGTCAAAGAGAGGATTAGAGGTCAATTGGAAGTATAGATCCGGCCTCGTCTGGATGGCAAAGATAAACTGCCTCCGGGTAATCGCTTTGAGCGGCATTAAAGCATTCCTTAGCAGATAAAGCATGACCCTCCCAATCATAAGGACGAAGACCTCTATACCTCCACATATAATATTCTATCCTCTCCTCCGTTCGGGCCTCGATAACATTCTTGTCTGCGATTTTCCACTTACCGTCGTCCCAAATTAGTATCCTGATGGGTTTACCGTTAACTTTAATAAGCTCTAATCCAGTGGGCTGGTAAGGCTCCTTATGACGTAGCTCGTCCTCCGATTCTTGGGCATCTTCGAATTGGCGAATTATTTCCCCGGCGTTATGATTCGAGATAACGAGCGCCGTGTCGAGCCTCTGTGAGCGGGCTTCGTCAAGGATGGTAGCAGGAGCATTTAGCTTGAGTCGTTTGCCTTGATCCCTTGCAAGAGCAAGGGACGGAGTCTTGGACGACAGGTGTAGAGCATTTACCATGGAGACGGTATCGGTAGAATCAACTTGACGGATATGGAAGCGATCGTTCCCGGCAGGAGAGATCACCGCGAATGCCCGCGACCTTGTTCTTGTCCGTCTTCGGAAAAGGAAACGTGTGGCATCCTGAAAAGAAATAGTTCTGTCTTCAATTTCCTGTTCCTGCCCAAACATGAACATGGGCGCCGCAGATGGCTGGTTAGTTGGAAACGAAGATACAGGCGGGGTGATAACCGAATGGCTGCTTTCTACAAGCGATCCAGTAACAGCCGGTGGAGAGAGAGCCATCTCCATCTCTTCCGCTGACGTGTCTTCCACACGAGAGTCGCCCGCGTCCCGCCTCCGTCGCTTCTCGCGCTGAGACGAGGTTGAGCGTTCTCTTCGTCGCTCTGAACGGTACAAAGGACTGGTAGGGCTTACAGAGCGGCCCCTCGGGCTGATCTTGCGGCGTCCTTGTAAGCTTCTTGACCTTGGGGCAATAGTGGTCTGCATGTTTTTTTCAAGCGGCCTTGTTGAAGAGGGAACCCATGGGACAATCTCCATATCTTCTGCTGGCGTGTCTTCCACATGGCTGCCTGAGCTTCGTCTACGGTGTCTCTCACGCTGATACGATGATGAGCGTTCCCTTTGCCGTTTTGAGCGGTGGGAAGGGGTGGTAGGACTTGCAGAGCGGCCTCTGTGGCGTTGGATTAGGCTCCTTGACCTCTGCCTAGGCGAGGTGACAGATGAGGCTGTAGCGGCTTGGGTGCTTTCCGCAGATGGAACCGCAGGAGGTAGTTGCTGCACAGCTCCTGGGAAGATGCTATCTCTTCTACGGGATTCCCAACCACGAGCGCTAGTTAAGTCCTGTCTACGCTGTCTGCTGCGTGAGTCTGAGCGCTCTCTTTGTCGTCCTAAGCGGTGCGAATGGGTGGTTGGGCTTGCAGAACGACCCCTCCGGATGAGCCTGCGGGATCCATCTGAGCTTCTTAAATTCCGTATCGGTGGGATAACAAAGAGGGCAGTAGCGCCTTGCGCGTTTTCCACCGGCCTTGTTGAATCCAATGATATAACCTCGGCTGGCGGTGTTGAGCTCCGGTTCACAGGCGATTCCTCCCTATCCTCAGCATCTTGCGTTCGACTAGAGGCTTCTCGATCCCCGGTGTGGACATCGCGTGGTAGACGGAAAGGGGACGGTCGATCTAAGTCATCCTCAGCGGTGCCGAAGAAACTGTGGAAAAAGTCCCGCGTGACAGCAAATGATGTAAGGTATCGCTTGGGTGTAGTGTCGTATGAAGTCGAATATATATGGTCAAAGAAGAGGTAGTTTTCGTCTGCTTGTAGAGTACTTGCGCGTGGCCGGCCGCATCTATCAGAGATATCTAGTCTGCCATTTCCGTGATCCGATGTTAACTCAGGAGCAGTGGTCACCGTCTCGAGGTGTGCGATGTCGCCGATGATTTGGTATATGAGTTGCACCTTCCGTCGTATCAGTTCCTGGTCAATCTTATAATAGTTGGAAGGCCGAAGCCTTCTCACGCAGTCTTCAATGATGCTGATGTCGGCTGCTTTGTGATCACGGTACAGTAGACGTATTCGCTTGTATCCATTATCTATGGCGAGTGCAGAGAGCTCGACCCACCATTGGTACTGCAATCCCGGCTGCCATGTGTTTTGCTTGCCAATGTCTTTCCGAGGTGCTTGCCCGTCCATTACGGGAAAGTGGCGAAGAGTAAGGAGCCAGAGTACACGATATGCTACCCAGGAGGCATGTGAGCCAGAAAATGTTCGATCCTCCAAAGAAAACTCGGTCGTCTGTACTTTGACATTCGGCTGGCCGCTGTGCAAGGCATTAAAATACTGAGAGAGGGAGCCTTTGCTTTTGCGCGGCAGGAGCTTCTTTAGTATCCTTGTACAAGGTTCAAGATACTTCGTATCTTCTAGAAATGTGTGTATTGTTATAATGACGTGCTTTATCGAACAGAGGCGCTCGAGTATCTGTGACCGTATATTGTCATCTCGAATCGCAGGGAAGAGCTCCCGTGCCAACATTCGCATCTGAACGAACGCACAATCTTCGAGGGATAGGCCAGGGCAGCATCCCTGGAGAAGAAAAGCCGTGTTAGCATCGATTAGAAGCCAGTCGTTTTCATTCTCACCAATAATATAAGTCATCGTCGCCTTAACTCGACGCAAGTAGCGTGTCATTTCCTATACTCTGTCAGTACGGGCGAGATATGTTGAGGAAGAAGGCTGTACCTCAGGGCAATGTAGATTCGATAGCCGCGGGAAAGCCCCTATGAATATAGCTGGCCATAATCCAGCGAACGGGATTAGAGCGTCCAGGCTATCCCAAAACTCTTCGGGCAGGAGCTCTAGACGCTTCACGCAGTCCTGCTTGCTCTTCGAAAGCCGGGCAAGGAATTTCTCTCTTCGTGCAGTATCACCTTGTATAGTAGAGATGCGGATTTGCCGTAGAGTATCACCATCGTAGAATTTCGCGCAATTCGGGTCATGTTCGCGTAGGACATTCTTGACCTGCAGACTAAGGTCTGGATCCGTTAGCAAGGGGGTGATTAGTGGAAGGAGAGAAAAGAAAGAGTTCACAGACCGTCAGAATAGAGATCGGCGGTCCACCACCTGTCGTTGTTCTCTTTAAAGAATTGGCGCCCTGCTTCAATGCGATGTCTTCCTTTCAAGTATGTGAGAGCGTGGTCGGGACTAAAAAGCTGAAAGTCGTCGCTGACTCTCTGGGGTATTTTTGGCACAGCCGATCGTGGTATTAGCACTGGCACGTGATTGTCGGGTTCTCGGCGCTGGCATCCCTCGCTATGAAAAACGTTCACTAACCTTGCGATGTTCTTATCGTCCAGCTGTCGCGGATTGTTGGGAAGCTCTTCGTGCCGAAGCTTATCAAGTGGGATTCTCACCGAGCCAAGGAATGCCCGGCTTTTCTCCCGAAAAATCTGCAAATCTATCGCTGACAGGCCTTCCATATCAAAATAAAAATCTTATTATCTGTGAGAAGCTCTTCGTCTAGCCAATCTTCCCCGGCGGCGCCTACTTCGCCTCTCTTTATATTCGTCCCATTCTTTCTTACGTTTTGCATTCTATTTTTAACTTAGAAGACTTCAAGCCTAGGGGTACCAAATGGGACCCCTGTACAGCAGCCAACCGACGTCTCACGAGAAGTGACTATATATTAAAAGTAAACGAGGTGCTCTAAGATATTCCTCAGTGATTCTCACTATATCAGAACATCTTCCACAGTCCGTGGCTAAGTCCTCTCTTTTTCTGCACCATGGAATTTGAATTTGAATCTGAGAGTAGTAAACGTCTCACGCGCTTTCCTGGCAGCGGTCCTAATCCTCTCCTCTCACCTACTACTCCAGCATCACCCAAGGGAACTTATAGCAAGAACGACTCTGGGACGGAGAGACTCACAACGCAGAAGAGCAGAAAGCTGCAGTCGGAATTATACGGTCTACCGGATAAGCACCCGGCCAGGTATAGCTCACAAAACAGCTCGAGAGTATCTCTTGGCTCTCCAAGTCCAGGAAAGCGAGATAGTGGCCCTACTTACAAGGATGGAAACGAGGCCACGGGATCTAGAACGAAAACAGAAGAGCGACCCCCCTCCCCAATGATGTACCATGAATTCATGGTTCTTGACCAGGCTGGATTAGCCAATATAGGATGTGATAGTACAAGGGAGTGCAACTTAGTAGCGATAAAGAGATTCAACGGGATCCGTAAAAGCCCGATGCGTAGAATACGACCTTTTACAAGCGACTATGTGGTTAGTATTCAAGAGACGTACTTTGAGAATGCTAACCTGGTAATTATTTACGAACGGATGGACGTCTCTCTCCGACACGTTACTGGTATATTGCAAGGCCCATTTAAACCACCCCAGATCGCGGTAATCTGCAAGCAGGTAAGCAAGCCCTACCTGCAAGCAACCTGTGCTCACCGAAAACAGCTCGTAGCAGGACTCTCCTACATACACGAGGAACTCTCCCTAAGCCACGGTGAGCTCACCTGCGGCACAATCCTTCTCAACCTAGATGGAATGGTGAAAATTGGTAAGTTTGTCGGCTCTTGGCATGATTACGACTAATATATGAAAGCCAATATAGGGGAATCTTTCATTCGAAACAGATATACCACAGCAGAAAGTAGACGCAATGATTCCCGTAGCATCGGCTTTGTTATGATGGAGCTGATGGAGCCCACAACGTATATACTGAACCCCCACTCCGCGGAATTGCGAAGCCCAGAAAAATGGAAGGATGGCTCTGGCATCCAAAGCTTTTTGAGCGCCACTCAGCACCAATCCTTGGAGCAGTTGAGAAACGTAAGCGTCCCCCCGGATCTGTGACATCTAGCTAATCAAGAAACAAGCACGATTTTCTTCCTAAGGAACCGTTATCAAAGTGCCTCAAAGCTCATGTTCTGTGTGCATTAATCGCAGCAGGGACACACTGGGATATTCTCTCTCTCCCGTAGAACTAGTTGCAAAATAGTAGCTGTTCACTTTCTTTCCTGCTTTTGTCAAGACTAGCATGGTGTCACTGCGTTTATTCAAGGGGAGAGAGGATCCTAGGTGCTGCTGTAATTGGGGAATATTAATAGCATCCTTAATGGTTGGTACTTTTGAGGGGCATCGTCCCTATTAAGTTAGATACAAAGCGTATGCAAGATGCAAGTAGACAGCACTATGAGATCACCACCAGTTGGTGCGCCACATTTCTAATAAAACTATATGGTTTCTAATTCCCTATGTTCAATTCTATATATACTGTAAGGCCAACACGAAGAGCGAAATTGTTGGATATTTTTCGGTGATGTTCTGTTGATTTGTGGTCTCCGGGTCTTTGGTACTGCTGACGCCGTTCCTTTAGCGCTGAATGGCCTATAATTGCTACTGACTAAGGACTTAGGCTACTATATTCAACGGAGAGTAAAAATTGACAGGGAAATCTGCAGCCACGGAGTTCTCCTGAACTGAATTAACGTCCGCCCCTGAGTGACGGAACACCCGGTGTGCTGGAAATGACCAATGAGATCACGGATTCTTCTTCACAAGATCCTCTTTAAAATCAACCACAACCAAAAGTTTTTATATTTAAAGTTAGCAATAGGTTCATCACACTATTCCTATTAATACAGCGACTTGTTAATGTTGAAATCTGTCTACTTTCCCGGCACACTGGGTTTTCCGTCACGCAGGGACGGACGTTACATCACACCGCCTTGAAATGTCTGTCAGCAGATTGTAATCTAATAATGTAGGAGAAGCCGGGGAGTTCCTAGGAATAGTTCTAGAGTCCAGAAACGGCTCCCCCTTAAGCGAGTAGTACTACAATTGCGAGTATGTCTGATTGAAGGACTACACCTCAAAGTGATCACATCTAAAGTATGATTCCTTAACATACTACAGGATGACGTACGCGCCTTATTCATACTTCAAGCCAGAGTAGGCTGTGCTAACGTACTGCAGCTACGACTACGTCTATTTGAAAGACTGCACCTTGGAGTAATTGCGTGTGAAGCATAGCACCTTAACGCACTGCAGGATGACATACGCACGTTATTCATACTGCAACTTAGACTACTTTGTCCTAAAGTATGAAAAACACGTATAGCGAAACCTAGAGCACACGTAATTTTAACATTGAGACCCGAACTTCAGCTTCTAATAGAATAACACAATCTTAACCCAATATAAACTTTATGGTGCTAGTAACACAAATTTATAGTTCTCTTTACAAACCTCAATTTTTAGCCTGTTGTACTCTAAACGCTTCATTACGCTTTTCTTGTTTATCTACATAATAATTCTGATATCCTACCACTTTTGGTATGGGAGTCTCCGTTGCGCTATGCAACCTTGATAATATTATAATAAGCCTCCTTGGAGAAACGCTTCGGCTAGATAGCTTTCCCTTATTTCTCCTCGTGCTTTTCCGTAAAGTGTTCGCCCTCTAGAATTTCCAGTATATTGTCTCTACCGCTTTCCAAGGAAGCGCCATCTCTTTAGCAATGAGCTCCCACATTCAGCATTATTCTTATTGAATGGTATTAACTATGTTAAAATAATTTTGTGCTATTATTAGGTCCTAGAGGCCATTTTAAAACCCTGGAAAATAATCAGCACCAACGTAGTCTGATCAAGATGGGGATCAGAAATAAACTCCCGGAACCACAACACAGAGTCCCCTCCTAAAATAGAACGTTTGGATCCAATGGCATTAGTATGTGGCTATCAACTGACCAATCGACTGATTGTGGCCAATATAGGTGTTGAAAATGACCCCGGCATCCCCTTCTAGTCCCAAGCGCCACTCGCCACGTGACATCAAATTTGGGGGTTGCGGTTCTAGTGACTGGATGAAGTGGCTAGTAGAGAAACCACAGGATGGAGGTTATTCCAGTGCGCGATAACTAAATTTGATGAACTGAGAAGTTCGTTTTATTTCTAGGATTAGGAGTGGGTTGCTCCTTAAAAGTTGCATCCAAAGCTATTGCTATTATCTGGCACTACTACGGTACTGTATTCTTCCTGGCTTATGCTCAATACCCATAGGGTATGAACGAAATGTTGAAATAATTCTCCTCCACAGTTCCAACATAGGTCGTATCATCCGTGCAGTATCCACCACCTGAAGGTCCAATATGAGGGCTTGAAGGAGTCAGCAATCTATAGTCTTAGGAGTCAAGAATCAACATACCAGTGCACGGATGGCCTAAATGGTACCATATTTTGATGCACCATTCTGCACAATAACGTATTCCTACCCAATTCATACGCCCCGCCAAAACGCACTTCTTGGGTGAGATATTGATAGCATGTAGCCGTATCGCTATATTGTGTATCTGTACCATTGCAATAGATTGTTGCGGTCTTACAAATACTGCTTGCTAATACACTAGTGAGGATTTCAACCACCTGAGGAGGCGAAGTAGCATTGAATAAAGGGGCACTGTTGGACTTAGACAAATTCTAAACGTAGATGTGAAATTGAGAGAATACCTTGAAGTAATTATATAATCAACTGTCCATTGCCAATACTTAAAATTCGCATCATACTGCGTAACCTGCCCGGCTTCATTCCAAGTAGTCCAGCTATCAATCTCGATAGGTACAATGAGACCGAGGCTGGTGAAATTGAACAAGAATCGAGTAGCAGCTGAGGTGATATACTCATTAGCAGTGAAATGCAAGATTTCATATGAAATTGGAACTCCTATCAAGCTGATAGAATTAGGATCTGCTGCGAGGTTTGCAAAAAGCCCAAAGAGATACTCCGTATTAAGCTCCCGGCCGTCAAACGTTCTTGTGATATCGATCCGCCCCTGCACATCCTCTGCTAGTAGAGTTGAGTTGATAGACTTCGCTTGAGCGACGTCTGCTGGATAAATGAAATTATCGAGGAATTTGACTTGGAGGTTGTAGAGTTCATTGAATGTGTAATGCGGCTGGTTGGCAGGGCTGGATGAGGGTACTGAGGATATTGATTGTATAGCAGTGCCTAGGAAGACATTGGTAAGGCTGTTGAGCCAAAGGAAAGGGCGAATGATAACCATTTTTAAAATATATGCTTCTCAGTGAAAGTACGATAAAACACTGGAATAAAATCTCAACAAGGCATTTAGACAGCTTTAAATATAAATTAGTACTGAAGGCACAATAAGTTTTGCGGCATTGCGGTCGTTCTAATCCTTACAAAAGTTGCAGCCCGTTCACTAGTGCTTAGACTCGCAGCCCTTTCAGTGATTTCAGCCGCAAATCCGGACCCTCATCCATTCAATTGAGGCACAACGAAGATGGTAGTTGAATATAATTTCATTCAAACTTTTGATTCCCAGACTAGGGCGAAAAGGCGGGGCAGAGACAAGGTGCCGAGACAGGGTGCAGAAACAGGGTGCAGAAACAGGGTGCAGAAACAGGGTGCACAGACAGGGATCCACTTCTGGGGGCAAACGTACTCTCCCCCCCAAATAATTGTAACAGTGGGCCCTTTTGCAAGGGTGATTTTGTAGGGCAAATCGTCAGTGCCAGCCTGGTTTGTATGGGACCCACTATTACAATTAATCGGGGGGGGGAG
This sequence comes from Tricladium varicosporioides, assembly GCA_021365295.1. Lineage (NCBI taxonomy): Eukaryota > Fungi > Ascomycota > Leotiomycetes > Helotiales > Tricladiaceae > Tricladium > Tricladium varicosporioides. The sequence goes on from JAJTIW010000029.1 coordinate 135,288, forward strand.
AGTATTGATTCACTAGTCGCTACGTGCAGATGTTTGGACGTCACTTTCGCTAAAATCAAAGGCTAAGTCGACTGCCGAACACAACAACGAAAGAGAGTGAATGGAGCTGTCAATATTACAGGCTTATTTCCAAGCTATAGGCGTCTTCGCGATCCGCGACAGGTTCCACCGACTAGAATAGAAATATCCCTTACTAAAGATAAGAATGTTTAGTAGCTTGTACCCAAGCAATTGACAATACGGAAATCGAGAGATGTTAGTAACACTAAGCCATATGTTGGGATGCTTGCATGCCTTGGCGCCGCCAGTAATTCATTGCCGTTACCTGAGGGACTGGATATTATGTAAAGGGGTCTAATAGAGACAGTTGAGGTTTTTCGCCAGATTACATAACTAAGCGCAACTGCATCAACCTTGCAAGCGATCACAAGTATCCGTCTCTTCTGTCCCACTATTGTGCTTTCCCTGTTTGCTAATATATGTCAAGGCCAGCTAAATATAAAGTCTCCGCCAGTGCTCTGTTCCACGGAAGCCCTTACATGTCTATGTGAAGCTTGAACCCCTACAAACTCCTTTGAAACTACGCAAACTGTCAATATTTCTGAAATGGCAATAGAGGAGCAACCTGTTTCGGTGAAGAGGGGATGGAGATTCCATGGAACATTTGGGACCTTGGCTCTCCTTAATCTTATATGTGCTATTGATGCTACTATTCTCTCAGTAGCGTTGCCAGTAAGAGACTACCCAAACCGCCCTAATACTATACTGATTGTACTTCAAGATAATAGCTACAGATCTGAAAGGTACCACTGCCATCCAAGCTTTCTGGATTGGAACTTCGTTTCTCTTGTAAGCTCAAGGTAATCTCATATTTCACAAGCATTAGTACTTATACAACCACAGATGCTCGACAGTCTTTCAGCCTTCGTGGGCATCCTTCTCACATATTATCGGTCGAAAGCCGGTCCTTCTAGTAGCCCTGTTATTTTTTACTATAGGCACTATCATCGCATCAACTTCTAATAAAGTGTCCCTATTACTCGTAGGAAGGTGTGTGCAAGGTATTGGCGGCGGGGGGCTTGTCGCCCTTACCTATGTCGTCATTGCCGATATGGTTACTCTGCGAGAGCGAGGTAGATATATGTCTGTGATTTCACTCCAGTGGGCCATTGGATCTGTCATCGGTCCAGTCATCGGTGGCGCTTTCGCAGAGAAGGTCACCTGGCGATGGATTTTCTGGCTCAACATTCCATTCTGCTTGATCGCTGGTATAGGAATACCAATTTGCCTCAAGCTGTATGTTAAGGAAGGGTCGATCAGGACGAAGCTACGCACCTTCGACTGGTTTGGATCTTTCCTCTTCGTCGTTGCGATGACAAGTTGTCTCATTCCAGTAACATGGGTCTGTGTACCATCCGCGTTCCATTCAAAATATCAAATTTAACACCTGTAGGGCGGTGTAATGTACGACTGGTCCTCATGGCGGACTCTTGTCCCCCTTCTTCTTGGAATCTTCGGCCTCATCGGTTTCACTATATATTCTGTCTACATATCCACCGAACCCCTTATACGCCACACCCTTTTCAACACCTCTACCGCGATTGTCGCCTACATCGGTACCCTAGTCCAAGGCCTAATCGTTTGGTCGCTCCTCTATTACATGCCCCTCTACTTCGAGGTCGCGAAAAACTACTCGCCCATCACCTCCGCTATCGCAATCTTCCCCTTCACCTTCACCGTTGCGCCCGCTGCCGTCATCGTTGGTCTTGTAATCACCAAGACCGGGCGCTATAGGCCCTCACTCTGGATCGGATGGTTCCTCACAACCCTCGGCATGGGCCTCCTTATCTGCCTCAACCAATCGACCAATATGCCCTCCTGGATTTTCCTCTCCCTCGTTGCTGGCATTGGCCTTGGCATGCTCTTTAGTGCGCAAGGCTTCGCTGCCCAAGCCTCGGCCTCCAATGCCGACCTGCCTTTCGCGGGTGCTATGTATAGTTTCTTCCGGGCCTTCGGGCAAACGCTCGGTGTTGCTATCTCCGGCGTCATCTTCCAGAATGTCTTAAAGAAGAAAATCCTCGCCACCGCATACTCACCATTTGCAAATGAGTGGTCTCGAGATGCGAGTTCGTTCGTGCAGGTCGTGAAAGCATGGAGCGATATTGGAGAGGAAGGGGTAATGAAGGAAGTAGTGATTACGGCATATGTCGAGAGTTTAAGGATGGTGTGGTGCGTTACGTGTGTGTTGGCTGGGGTAGGATTTATTGCGAGTTTAGTGTGGACAAGGGAGATTAGTTTAGAGAGGGAGTTAGAGACGGAGCAGGGTTTTAGGTATGATGGTACGAAGAAGTGGCCGACGGTTGATGAGGAGCATGTCTTGAGATGGCGATAGGTCGAGTTTCGAATAATTTCTGGCGAGAAACATCGTAGCCTCGTTAGTGATGTGGAGCTACTTATTTATAACGCCGAATTCGTTGCTGATATCCCACCGACATAAATCAGAAATGTTCAAGTGTACAAGTGACGTTGGTTAGAAATAGATTCTTTATCTCAGGTTGCTTTCTGCTGTTTTGTGCCATTGAATACAACATTTTGCAAACTTGATATTGGTCTCTGGGTTGAAAACATCTACAAGCCTCCTAAATATTTCCGGCAAGAAGCCTGGAGGTAAACCAGTTACAGTCCCCAAGTACCGCATAATCCAGTAGAGATTCGAAATTCGAGTCAATGTTAGTCGTTCCTTGTTGAGCTACATTGAGATCCTCCCCCCAATGAACAGAACCGTAGAGTCCTCCTGCGGGCTGTATTACTAACGGCGGATACCGCAATTGTGTTCCTGAAATGATGATGTTTGCCCATATAGTGGCACGGATATCAAAAAGAAAGTGTGTCTGGAATCTACTGTAGTAGGCGGCGTGATTCGAGCTATTGGATATGCCGTGGGGCGTTTAGGCAATCAGCCCTCATCAACTGAAATCATCAAGATAAAACCGGACTAAAGCATCCGTAACGGGTGCCCAACAAATCGGGGATCAGATTGCCCTGGCACGGAGTTATTGGAATGAAAAAGGATTCGACTAGTGTCTAATCCACTGCTCAGAGGAGACACCGAGCGGCTAAAGCATATTTGGGGTTATCGCAAGGCAGAATGTCCGCTGTCTGTCACTCTGCATAGTGTACATCAAGCCGCTCGGACAAAAGATGGAAGCTCAGCCAATGGCCCGCATAATATGGGCCATTCTTCGGCCAACATGGCGAAAGTCAACTCGCCATCACATGTTGAAAGGAGCTCCCAGGGGGATTCAGTCCACGATCGGCCATCCCCTGCCCGGTATGGTGCGAGTCAAGCTGCCATCACAGGTTGAAAGAAGCCTCGAACAGAGCTTATCAATTCGATCAATTCAAGCTGTGTATGAACGGTAAACCCTAGCTTGTCTTGAAGGAGAGCTGGATGTTTGCGCCATTGGCGGACAGGCGTTAGCCGTTATGACCATCAGCAACTCATTACATTGCGGAGTGCGGCATTACAGCATGGAATCCCCAATCTCTGGAACAAGTGTTGGACAATTTGAATAGTGGCTTAAGGTTTGCCAGCGTTTGTATTTGCACTTGCCACCATGCGGCTCTCCCGGTAAGCCCCTCTCACCACGCGGCTCCTCGGTTAAGCCCCTGCCAAGCCACCACTTCAACTCCCCGACTAACAATACAATTTCTACGACATTCATCGAACACTCTGCGTATGCCACGCTTCGAAACACCTCCACATTCTCTATATCTGCACCATACCTTTTATCTTCTTCGTATCATCCATCTATGCTTTCTCAACATTCAACCTCCCTCTCCCACTTGATCGTTACACTGTCCTAAGGGTTTTCATGCCGCACCTCCGAATTAGCCTTATACTTGAAAGTTCCCGTTCCCCACTTTCAGGGTAGTATTAGTGCATGGATTTTGCGTTGGCTGGGGACACCAGCTGAAAATTCTGGCTCGAATCATGTTACGACTTGTTCTGCAATTTGATACCGGGTGACCATTTGAGAGCAGTGATGATGGTACCATTCAGATATCTCGAAGCTGGGTGCCTGATTCCGTGGATCATGCATAACGGAGGCTTTATTTGAGCTTTGAGGTGCATGTTAAGGGGAAGCTTCACCAAGTTTCAAGTTAGCACCATGAATCGACATACCACATGCAGGGCGACTGGATTCCTTGTTGTGGCCAAGTTTGGGAAGGGCGGTGACAACGGGTGTTGGTAATGCATCACATCATCTTGAAGCTGATGAGCATGTGAGCCCATGGATCGCCATCCTTTTCCCAAGATGTAGGGCTGGTCGTGCATTTTAGAGCACAGCGACGATTTCAGTCAATTACACGTTATATCTTGAATCCGGCACGCACTGCAACCAGCCTCATTGGGGACAGCAGGGCTGTGATCATGAGGAATTCCCGGGTTTATGGTGGCATTCGTCACTCAGCCAAGTCCGGATGGGAATAACTTTTGATACGGCCCGATGGAGGTTGGTGGACCGGTGGTTTAGTGACCATGTTCCAAGTGGGATTTTCATGCATCAGGCGGAATCTTTCCTGCCTAGGTTGGCCTCTTCGTTGAGAAACATCCAACATGAAGTTCACGTATGCTACGTTTCATACAAGTGGAACCCTTCTCTGCCCTATATGGTCGATTCGTTGATGTCAATAGGGAGAGAACCTGCATTGGTCCTGCATCTGCTTTGAGATACAGCCCATGCTGTGAATCGTACCCACGATGCTTTCCCCCCGCATGATTCAAGCTGAGCCACAAGACTGAACCTATAGGAGTACGCTTCCCCGCTCCTGGATGTCACTGCTTTCAGTCACATTGCGTTGGCATAGCATCGGGGTTTAGAGATCCAGGGGCATTAAAAAGATGCGAGTTAGCTCTGCAACAGATTCCGCCCATGTTTGCTGATCTCCGAGGAGGCAGAGCGGCTCAGAGCTGTCCTGAGCATGTCAAGAATGACTGGTGCAATGAATCACCTCCTAAGTTGGCTCAGGTCTGATCTCTGTGATATGGATCTCTCATGAACTTTGGAGACGTACTCCTTCGCATCCCTCCGTAAATCACCATCCACCACCCGTAGTGGAGGATACTAACAAGCGCTTGGACGGCTTCATAATCTTTTGGGAGACTGATCCCAAGGGAATCATAGTCTCCGAACCCTGCGACTTGTCAGTTACAGATTAGCGAGAAGGATCCATTCTCCCTTCCTAATTTAGGCCTGCCAGTTGGACAAAACTGCTCCGGACTTGTATAGCTTCCGCGACAGTGTCTCATGCGCATGGATATCAGGTGTTGCTTTGAAGGCAGACTGGGCCGTTACACCTTGCTACCAAATGTTGCTCCGGCCTAGTTCAAGGCATATTATGGCTGGTATGTTTTGCACCAGACAAACACAGCCCACTTGATTAGCTGTGAATGGCAGCTCTAGACGGATGGAGTGGCAAGAAGGAAGTCTCCTCTGTCTCTGAGCATAAGAAGCATGTTCTTCGCTGTTCGGCCTCAACATTTCTCAAGAACCATTTTCATCAAGCTTACCAGATCAGTCATTACATATTTCAAGATGCTCTCTCTCGGATCAGGACCCACAATACGTACCTCCAAGCCCAAGAACTCAGAGAAAACGAACTCGCTGTCCGAGCAGCTTCTCAACGATTCCATGATGGGTGAACAGTTCAACAATAAGACTGTAGCTACCCAGCCAGAAGGTGATAATAAACCCCTCACGGGTGATACTAGAGTCAAGCAAGGTAGTGCCAAAATCCCAGACAAGCAAAGAGAGTATAGTCTCACAGTTGTAGAACCCGCGACCGAACTCCAAGGATCCACCCCGCCTTGTGCAGAGTGTGTCACCGTGGAAGCTCCCAGCAACTCCCAGCAAGGCGACTCAGTTTCATACATGCCAAAAGATATTCCTGGGGAATGGGACTTCCTATCCCTTGGGGGACAAAACGGTGAAGCTATGTCTGATACAGACTACCATATCGGTATTTTTCTTGACGAGAGCTTGGTTGATGGTATTACGCATATTACCACAACATCTAATGATACACCATTTGGTGATGTATCTCAAATTCAACCAGATGCCGATCATTGGCCGCTGGTCTCTGACTGCCCCATAGAATCTGAGGATAAATGTGATTGGGACTCAGGAAGTAACCAACCTTCATTAAGTACAGGTATGATATTGCCTACGATTTCTCACAGCATTGCCTAACATGTGAAAAGGGACCCAAGCCGCCAAGCCTATAGAGTCCAATACCTCTGGGCTAGGCAAAGCGCCTCCGAAGATGACTGGTAAAGATATTAGTAAGCTATGCGTGAACCCAGCAATAAGATTTCGTGCTGATATAAATGAGACCCCGCGGTTGTGATTATAGATGAGAACACAGAGCAGATGGTTAAGCCACGACGACAAAGTCCTCGCAATGCGGCAAAGCGTTCGTTTAAGGACTTCGTTAGGGATGACAGTCTGTGGATGGGGCAGATTTCGGATGACCTTGATGATATCATGCAGTTGGTTGATCATGTCCTTGCAATGAGTGAAAAGGTCGTCAAGAGAGCCAAAATCATTAAAGATCAACTGACTGAATCCCAAAAATATATTAGGGATTGTGGAGGCGAGGGGAAGAAAGTCACAGACCGTTTGGAGAAACTCTAAGTAGTGCACTTGATGAGAATTTGATGGCTAAGGGCGCCCATTTGCACTAGGAACAGTTACTATATTTAGCCCCGTATTTGCTATATAAGGAACTCTCTGAACTTCTCTCTGTACAGCTTATGGTTAACTTATACTTCCAAAGATTGTACATTCGTTTGGAGACTCTGTTCGGCGATAGCTTAAGTTGAACTCGATTATTAGTGCTTTTTGTGGAATATCTGGGCTAGCCGACGTGGAGCAAATACAGAAAAACAAAGTCAAAAGACCCTGATAAGGAAGCTTTCGGGATATAACGACCTACCTTTTATCCTAGTCTTCGTATAGGATCTAATACATTAACCCTACGCGTCTTTCCAAGTCCAAACATACAACATAAACAAGGTGGAAACTACTGCTCGTTAAAGAACATCTAATCTATGGCAAAGGGACTTCTACTATGTTAACAATTCCAGTATTACTAGCCCCTCGACAGATAAAAATGAAGAGGGCATATGTCTTGAATTATCTAGAGCTAGAATTGGATCCGCAGCTCATTCAATGCGAAGACTCGCGAAAGGAATCAAACTCGACTCTCTAAGGTTATATGGGAACTATATTAAGCCACCATAAGCTTTACTAGTTACTGTTATTTATAGATCCACTTTAGTGTCACTGCCCCCCGCACCAAGATTCAATAACCGAATCACGTGTTTTCCTTCTAAAATTCTTAACTTATTCCTGAACTTGTTCATATTCCAAGAGAGCTCATAAACTTGAATCATCTGTAACTTAACGACTTATGGCATAAATTTCTTACGAACGGAAAATGGAATCTAAAAATCGACACAATCCTACAGTAGGTTTTATACCTGTCGCGAAAGCCTTTAGAATGACCTTTCTCACTGGTAAATAAAACTTTCGTACTAGTACCCCAAACTCCAAGGCCCATGTCACGAGAGTGGATTACGATTGTTCTTTGATAGTGGTCCCACAGTCTTTATTAAACCTCTCATCCAACACGGATTCTGGTGAGGGAGCGCCAGATCGCCTTTCGCGGGCTCTGTCACAGGATCTTCTCTCACGGAATCTCTTTAATAATTCACCTGCATTCAATTCGTGCGGGTCGAATGATACGACCATCTTAGGCAAGCCTTCGAAGCTACTTTCATTTGATGTGTCAATACAGCTTAGAGGAACCCCGCCTGGGGAGGAATGGTCGTCGAATGTTGCACTTGATGCCTTCCGACGGGATATCCACTTCGGTTTCTTAAACATCATACCGACACCACAGCACCCTTTCGCCCTCGGCATACCATCAGATCTCCTCAATCCCACCATCATTAGTCCGCATCCCCAAAACATGTTGTGTGTAATAAAGTAGAAAGTGCCGCTTAGTGCCGTGTACTTTACCGCGGAAATAGTAGAGTGCCTAAGTAGAATAGACGAGAACCTTTCTATGAGCTAAATATATTTTATAGCTTAGAAAGTCTGTCCGCCTGCGAAATTAAGAGCATTAGTGCAAGGTAATTAAAACAGTTAGGACCAAAATTGACCCCGTAGCTTTAAGGTTCCTATAAGGGACCTATCTCATTCATATTGCTTACAGAGGAGTCACACCTCATAGAACCCGCTAAGCACTACTTCTATTATTAGTCGCAACTAAGGGTGATTTGAGGGGTCAGAAAAGAGACCCATGTATTACGTCATCTTGCAGGTATTAAAGCGGCTTGAAGGGAGCACAAGCTTTTCACATCCACAAATTTCGTTCCAGCTTATTCTTTTTTCTTCAAAAACATAGATACACACTCCTCTATCACTATGGTCCGTCTTATTTATACATATTCTGCTGTTTTAGGAAGCCTTGCCGCCGCAGCACCTCTTTGTAACAATATCACAGAGGCGGCAGGAGGCGGCGTGCCTCGTTTTGGCGGGCTATCATCGATATCAGCAGGTGCAGTCAAAGGTTTCCAATTGGCTCTATTTCTCGAGAACTTAGAATCATCATTCTTCCAGACTGGTCTGTCCAACATTACAAAGTGGGGTATAAATGGGTATCCGAGCGACACTATCCAGGTTGTCACCGGAGTTGCTGCTGTAAGTGGCCTCATTCCCAAATCTACGAATGCTAATCCGATGTTACCATAGCAAGAAGAGATTCACACTGATACCATTATTGATCTCCTTGAAACCTATAACGCAGCTCTCGTTCCCCCATGCAACTACTCCTTCCCAGTTAACTCTACTAAGGAGTTTTTCGAGCTCGCTAATATAATCACCTCGGTCGGCATCGGCGCAACTATTGGTCTTGCTGAACGTCTCGCGGTCACAGATCCACTGCTTATACAATCAGTATCATCGATACTCACTGTCGAGTCCCGCCACGACGCTTTCTTCCGACATCTCGAAGGGAAAGTACCTAATCCGGCACCTTTTGACACCGGCATCAGTGACATTTGGGCATACAACCTCGCCCTCTCGTTTATCGTCCCCGGATCTTGCTGTATTGAGATTCCATTACCTATACTACCTACCTTAAGTGTTTCAGACCCAATTACAGCCAACTCCACCAAGTCATCCCTTCGAGAGTTTGAGTGGGATCCGGCGCAGATGACGTTCGTTACAGAAGCTAGCAAGCAATTGTTAGTTGGCTGGGTTAACCAGCTCAATACACCGGTGTATACGCCGTTAAATATTACAGCAAAGGGGAAGGGAACAGCAGCCGCACCACCTGGAATGAATGGGGCAGCATTTGCAGTAGTGACAACGCAACAGCCAGATACTACCGATGATCTTGCTCTTGCGACGCTGGCGGGGCCAGTAGTCTTGACATTGTCTTGAGGTAATGTAGTTGGTGAATTCTGAGTTGTTTCAGTACCTCATTTCGAAGATAATAGAATTTTTTGAGGGTTTCTGAAATTTTGATATTATTGCAAGAGTCTGTTTAGATGTTGGTAGTTTAGCAATCTAATTTCAAATTTAACCGTGCCAGGCAATAGAAAGTTGCAGGCTCAGTTTTGATCTCTGCCAGAATGGGGAATTGGACTTCTGCTTGGTTTGTGCATGTCAGAGTAATTGCTTATTTAGCTGAGTCAGCGCTTTGAGGCAATTCTTCTGCGACGAAAACAGGCAAATTAGTATATCTGGTTGGTTTGATGGAGAGGCTAACAGTAAGGCCTTACCTGTGTTTTTAGATGAGACTTTAGGGTTTTTGGGGCCTAATTTTTAGATAGCTTTGTAATTATTTTTCTTTCTCTATAAATTTTAAGTCTAACGTCTGCGAGGTAAGAATCTTTATTATATTTAATATTTGCTATTGAATTGCAAATAACTTAGTATAAAATAATATAATTCTATTTATAATACCTTAGTCTTATTTTAAACTATCTCTAGTTCCTACCTTTGTACGTTCTAAATATCTTATACAGATGTTGATTTATTATACTTTTATTATAATTTATTCCTATAGTTATAGTTTTAAGTTAACGTGTCTCCCTGCGTAGCGAGACGCACCCTGTAACGAGACGAATCTATGCTTTAGGAGTCACAAAAATTTTTATAGCAAGTCTACGAAGTAATTATGAATATATAACTTTTCCTTAACTATTTCTCCTTGAGGAGACCACTCAGCAACAAGAAAAAGATCACGGTTGATCATGCTATCGATCGTTTCAATCACGCCACTGATCGCCGCTTTGGCTAACCCCCCCTGCTTAATCGCGACTATTAAACTCTCTTCAAAATTCGGAGCACTTGAAGAAAGGTCCCATAACAAAAGAATATGACTCTGAATTTTGAAGACACTCAAAGACGAAAATAATGTAGTCCGGGAGTTACTCCGTTTTGAGGAGAGGGGCATAAACGCCATATGTTTTAGCTTTAGGGTTTAGTGCTTAGTAATATGCATTAGCTTAGTTACAATACTACGTAGCAGGCGTAATAAATGTTAAATGTAAGGTGATTGTGGCCGTGAGCTCCAGGGTAGAATGACCAATAACCTCTTTCAGAAGTCACCTTTTTACCTGTATTTAGTTAAACATTGGCCTGTGCTTATTAACATTTATTATCCCTGCTACGAAGTATACCGTATTCAAGCTCGAGCTCGCTATATTTTACTTAGCCACGATTCTCAGGCCTGGTCATGTGCGTAACATAAGAGCAGGTTTCTCGACTTTTTCCATCGGCAGCAGCCGCTGGTGCCTGGGCGCTGGAGGGCTGTCTCGTCTCTCATCGCCTTCCATGCCACCACCACGACGGTAGGGTACTACTTCATAGTACGTAGATTTACCTAGAAGATTCTAGAAACTAAGTGGCAATTACTAATTACTATATATCTACGCGTTCCCCTAGAACCCTCTATGAAATAGAGATAAAAAGAAAAAGAGATATTATATTAAGACTATAATACAAGACTTAATATATAATAGTTCTATATTATAAGATTTGTCCCTTGTGCGAACTTAAAGAATAAAATTCTCCCTGACGAATGTCCTAAGACAATAATTCCGTTCCAAGTAGCCTGACAAGTCACGCGATATTCAGGAGGTAGCCAGAGAATACTTGAGATGCCTTCTACTACCCAATGACCTGATACTCGTAAAGTTTGTAGCTTGCCGTCAGGTGAGAAGGCCACGGAGCTGACGTAGTCAGAGTGGCCCTCGAGCGTCTGCAGCGGTGCTCCCGTAGCGGCGTCCCAGAGCCGGACCGTCCCATCGCCCGAGCCCGACACGACCTGCTTGCCGTCAGGTGAGAAGGCCACGGAGCTGACCCAGGCAGAGTGGCCCTCGAGCGTCTGCAGCGGTGCTCCCGTAGCGGCGTCCCAGAGCTGGACCGTCCCATCGCCCGAGCCCGACACGACCTGCTTGCCGTCAGGTGAGAAGGCCACGGAGCTGACCCAGGCAGAGTGGCCCTCGAGCGTCTGCAGCGGTGCTCCCGTAGCGGCGTCCCAGAGCTGGACCGTCCCATCGCTCGAGCCCGACACGACCTGCTTGCCGTCAGGTGAGAAGGCCACGGAGTTGACGCAGGCAGAGTGGCCCTCGAGCGTCTGCAGCGGTGCTCCCGTAGCGGCGTCCCAGAGCTGGACCGTCCCATCGCCCGAGCCCGACACGACCTGCTTGCCGTCAGGTGAGAAGGCCACGGAGTTGACCCAGGCAGAGTGGCCCTCGAGCGTCTGCAGCGGTGCTCCCGTAGCGGCGTCCCAGAGCCGGACCGTCCCATCGCCCGAGCCCGACACGACCTGCTTGCCGTCAGGTGAGAAGGCCACGGAGTTGACCCAGTCAGAGTGGCCCTCAAGCGTCTGTAAGGCCGCATCCCAATGTACTTGCATTTTGGGCTTTCTTTGGATCCAAGAGGGGATACTCTTCTCAAACTGTCTCCGAACAATACTCTTTTCTGGGGCAAAGACTAGGGCTGAATAGTATAACTGTAGTGGTGTCCTTTCTATTAATGATTGGTAATATCGAGTAAACCGCTTTGTATCATAGACAAATTCATATAGACTAGATGATTTAATAGGCTTGAAATAGGTTAGTAGACTTCTTTACTTTACTATAAGTATAGTAAGAGCGCGGAATTATAATAAAGACTTACTATAAGAAAATTCTCAAGTTTATATATTGCAAGTATTCCACTTATTACGCTTTTTAATAAGCTAAGGGCCTCTATCCAATAAAGAAAGTATTCCTTTAGAAAGACATGAACAATGCCATTATCGCTAAGGCAAATTTTATTTTGGCTGGCGCAAAGATGATCTACCTAGTATAAACACGAATAGCCTACTATATTGAGCGGGTCTGGGTCAGGCGGTTTGATACTGTCGATCGGGGATCCAGGGGTGTCTAGTCCGTATATATTACGTCGAAGTGTTCTAGACATAATCTCATGCGATCTCGAGAACATCTTATAGTGAATCTCTGCTATACTAGAGGGAAACAGTTTGTCAAATCCCTTTCCAAGCAAAAAATCCTTTGCCGATTGATGAATGAAATAGGTGTGGTTTCCTCGTATAGTGAGAAAAGAGCCGCATTTGTTGACAACTCTTATAATATTATCGAGGTTAGTGGAAATTTGCCCGGGCAGACCAGAGAGGGCCCCTACTTCGAGGAGGTGAAGTGGGCGGTATGCGAGAGTCATAGTAGAAAGGACTAGACGGCAGAATTCAGGGTCTTTGCGCTGTAGCTGTTGAACTTGCCGCAGCATCCGATCGTAGAGCGGTTCTAACTCAGGCGGCATTTCCTGAAGCACATCTAGTACGTCCCAGCTATCTACAGGCTCAAGCTCTTTTAAAGCAAGTGCAGCCCAGAGAAAAGTCCTACCAGCCTTGGTGCACATTTGATGTCGGACTGTCTCTTGCAGTGCGCTGTCATCTATAATATAGGGAAGTCGGGACACTTTGTAATCGATAAACAGTTCGACAGCACGAGAGACATGCTCTGAGTTAAGCTCAAGGCTAAGGATCATTTGTGCATTATTAAGTCTAAGCCGCGCTTCGATATCAGGCTTGTTGCGACTTGACAAGATCCATTTAACGCGAGGGGATGCTGAGGCGCTTTCAGTAATTAGGTCCAATAGCCAGGGAAGGCCCGTCTCGCATTCGTCAAGGGCATCTACGATCAAGGAGGTGCTATTCAAGCCCGGGTCTTGCAGAATGCTTGTGAAGATCTCGGACAACGCAGCCTATGCATTTGTACTTTCAAAGAGGGCTTTACTAGCGTGATCGTACTTTTTCTGCACATACGAGAGAAGTGATGGTTGCTGGTTGATGAGCAGGTAAATGAGGCCTCGGAGCACAGCCGCCGTATTATTAAGACGAGAGTCAGTAGCCTGGCAGAAGAAAAACGATAGTAGTGTAGTTGTGCTCTTGTCTCTAAGCCTCGCCAAGGCGCTTATCTCGTTGATAATACTGCAGAGTAGCATCGTCTTGCCTTTGCTAGGATCACCTTTAATCCAGAGCAGCTGGCTTTGTTTGTTGTCGTGCTATTGTTGGAAGTCGGGAGACTCAAGGATCCAGTGGTACGAACCTTCTAGCAGGCTACTCTTCGTATCCTCGATGCGCTTCTTGTCCTCGCGAGGGTCTGTTATCCGTAGGTCTTGTATACAGTTTCGACTCTGAGGGTCAGGCAGATACTGCTCGTTTTCTTGCAAAAAGTAATTAGCGTATAGCCGACTATAAAGAAGTTGATAGTATGTTTACCTGTTAGAGAATTCCGGATCTCCTTCCTGAGCCGTTTGAATGCGTGCTCTCTCCCTTCGCCATAGATGAGTGGCAAATAAATACCAAACATGCCTAATAGTGAGTACGCCTTGTCTTCTGCGCGCGTGGTCTGTCGATTTTCTGCCCACAACAATCGCTCTTCGACTCCAAATTGAGACAGAGGAGTATCTTCAAGTGCTGAAATTGGAATTCCTGTTATCTCGTGGATTTGTTGCTTTAGAGTTCCCTTATCTCCTAGTCGCTTGCCATGTTGAGAGAAGAATTCAACTGAAGTTGGGGCGAGAAGTTCTTGAAGTGTCCAACCCCGTGTGAACCACTTGCTTTCCCGAAAAGCCGGTTCCCAGGGCAGCAGGTGAGAGTTATCGTTAGTGTTAGAAGGAGATCCTAGAACATCTGATAGATAGACGTAGCATTTAGTAGCACCGCGGTACCAGCAAAACATAGAGTTGATAGCCTCTGCAAGCTCAGTGTTGTTCGTTTTATCGATACAACATGTATCAACCCAGAAATATTGTATGCCATCCCAGGCAGCCTGTTCTCCGCAAAACTGGATCTTCCTGTAACCAGCCTTGCTCTTGCCCGTACCAGCCATCAAGTCTTGAAAGGTGACCTCCTCCGCTTCCCATCTGTGCGAAAGTATAGCATATTGGGGAATACTGTCACCCAGATCCTCGGTCAGGCTGAACTCGCCATCATTGTTGCGTTCTAGAAATCGCATTATTCGATTAGATTTGAAAGACTTAAAGAGAAGAGATGCTCGATGAATACTGAATCACTAAGTCAGCATAAAGTTACTTGCTGAGTTAGAAGAAGTCAGATCTCACATTGACTGAGCTGGAGAGCAGCTTCGTTGGCAATAGCCTTGCTGTGCATCGCTGCGAGTGCGCGAAACCAGCCAATTGCTGACCGGCTACTACAAAACATCATGGGCTGGCTGTCTAGATCATGTGACACACATACATAATTAAACCATGATTTGTTGATGGCGTTGATGGCGTATCCTCATAGGAAAGCAAAAGGCAGAATAACAAACTCGGCTTGAAAGTGGAGCGATTACGAAGCAATTTTGGATGCCGTATTCTTAGCCAGAAATTTGAGGCCAGAAAATGTGATTGACAATCGGCTAGCTATAATAGGTCTAGCGTTGGGAGCCCTGATTACTTACTAAATTATCAGGGGCCAAGAATGGCTGATGATCTGTGCTCAGAATCTTTTTGGGGTACAAAATGGCGAGACCGATTTTGCAAGTGGCCGTATTTGGAGTGGCGAAATAGCAATTAAACCGGGGGGGATAGTACAGTACTGTAAAAGCCAGAAGTAAATTTTACCGAGATTACCGTAACCACAATGCAGCTGACCAGGATTCTTGCTCGCTTGATTGGAGGAGGTATCAGTCTATGTGGCGACGGCGCATGATATAGCGCGCTCTGGCCGCCATAACACTGAGAATAAATTTTTAGCTTCGTAATAATACTCAGAAATCCATATCTAACTGTTCTATAAGTTTGAAAAGCGAAAAGTGCTTGATGGTGGGCATCACAGGTCGAGGGTCCTATCACACTATAATCAGAGGCCCACTATAATTTAGGTGGGCGGCGACGACGCAATTATAATTTTCGGATTTAGTAGGTCAGGGGTGTTCGAGAGAGGCGTACAATATAATTGAAATGAAAATATATAGAAATTTTGATAGATTCGCAAATTTAGAGCCGCTTGAATTCGAAGTACCTATGGTTTGTCTCGTTACAGGGTGCGTCTCGTTACAGGGTGCGTCTCGCTACGCAGGGAGACACGTTATAACTTTTCTATGTATTAATATTGTTCTTATAGCTTAAAGCCCGAAGAAGATTTAAGAGAAATAACTTAGATTTATATCAAAAGGAAGGAAAGTTTCGTGCGGGAGAGCCGGGCAAACTATAAAGGTTGAAATACTACCGGGTATACTTGCTATTTTCGGAATCAAGAGCCTTAGGCATAAAGATCTACTCGACTTGGGTAGACAGGCATAAAAGTGATCTGTGCCAATTTAATGCCTCAGGCCAACAAATACCTGGAGTAAGAATGGTACCCAAAGTAAAACGGACGGTGAAGCCGGCCGCTACACAGTCTTGCACTACAACGGCGACACCACACATTGTTCAAGCCGCCGATTTATAGTAGCCCAACATCTAATATTTCGGCCGGACCTGCTGCCGCGGTTTAGTTAACGCCAAATCAATTATCCAGCACATGTTTATCCTGGTCGAGGCTCCAGTCACAACAAACATTTTAGGTCGACATGGCTCGCACTCAAGCGCAGGAGCACGCCCAAGGTATGGATTATCCGGTGCACCAGCTGGCTGCCAATTAATTAGTATCAGGGAAGAACCTCCAGGAAACCAGATTGTGCTGCACTAGCAGACTTCCCCCTCAGAGCTTCCGGAGCCATGAGGCAAAGCCGATAACACCTCCTCAAAGCGCAGGAGTCCGCGGATCGTACCGATGCGTCATCGACTACAATCATCAGCCATTTTCCATCACTTGGTCGGGTTCGCCTGAGTACCCTGATCTTGCAAGGTTGCCCCTTAAGAACGTCGATGTTTCCTCAGTACATCAAAGTTCCGAAATGGCTTTAATCTGGAGAAATTCGATGATAATTGATTACGGTTCTCACGCGTCTATTCGCACTACCGAGTACGGTCGATTTCCTATTCTTAAGCTTGCCCACTCAGACGAGCTGTCGATCAAGCTCATTCAGCATGAATTTGACGTACTTGCTGAGTTGGCGAAGCTCGGACTGCCCGTTGTAGAATTCGACCCGCAGCCTATTTTGGACAATGGAGTCACTTGCGGCTACCGAATGAAAAAGCTCTCCAAACTCGAACTATCTGAGTTATGGTCGCGAAGTGATGATATTAAGGAAGTGCTTGGTCAGTTCCATTCTGCAGGTTTCAGCCACGGTGACTTTAGTCCCAGCAACATCATGAAGGACGAGGTTGGTCATCTTATCTTGATCGACCCTAGTTTTGCAGGCCGATTAGGAAGTGCAGCTCCGCCATTTTTTCCAAGCTGGGTCTATACCAACGGTATATATAGCATCAGCTCTGACTTAGAACGATTGAATAGATACATCGTCCCAATATAGCTCGCTTCCACCTATAAAATATTTCCAGCTCCCTCTCCCTCCTAAGGCGGATGGTCAGTGCACCAACCAGAGAACCATGCAATTACATTGTCCCTGATACCCTTGCAATCGGGTGTACCTTTCTTGCCGCAATCTTTGACGCCGCCAGCCTTGATTTGGCAGCCGCACATTGTATATTGCCTAACATCTTGTGTACACATGTTGGAATCGACAACAACGTAAGCCTAAAGGGAACTGTCAGTGTGGTTCTAAGAGAGGTAAATATAATGTGTGCAGGCGTACAACTGCACTAGGACAGAGCATGTAAACCGGAAGAAATGCTTTTATAGCTAGGTGGATGTTGGTGTTGAGGGAAGGTGAGGGAGGAGCTGAGAGCGGGGTGGCAGGAGGGCGCGGGGAAGCAGTGTTACATTCGAAATGCTTACTAATCGCTTAGCAATGATAAGCTTCTTCCTATGCCTAAGGCCAAAGGTAATACTTCGTGTGCAAAATCTTTGAAGGCCATTCCAAAATCTGGTTAATCCTAGCAAAAATTGCCGAAGGAAGGATCGTCACGTATAATATATACCTAGATGATACGTTTGAAGTGTGGCGCCACATTTTTTACGTGACAAGGATCTATCTATCTCGGCAAGCTGTCCGCAACATGCTAGCAGCTCTACGGATCCCTGATGTTGGTGATGATGAGCTTAACAGCCTGACTCACACGGGTAAGTTGCAAGAGACTACTGAACTTTAATCAGTAAGCTAATATTGTCATTGGTTAAACATATTAAGTAGAGATAGAAGCAGAGAAGTTCCACGTGTCCTGCACCCTTATCTTCCGAAGAGACAAAGATAACGAATTTCCTTAATCTACACCTCGCACACTCCTTTTGTAGATACTTGTAGCGTTCTACGTGGGCCAAGTCGCATCGGGCCAGATCCAAAGCGATCATATGATGGCATGCAAAGTAGGTACAATGGGGCAGGGAGGCCACGCAAGAGGGTCAAGTACTGTTTCAAGAGATGCCTGATATCAACGAGGCCTCTGCCGGTTCAACCGATCCTACCGATATGGCCGAGTCGATAACCAAGGCTATAGAGCAGCCCATCAGCATATACTAAAGCCACTGCTACTGTCACGAAGACTACCAAGGAGTCCGCCAACAGCGTGGCTGCGACAAAAGCCCCGGCAATGCCCTGACTTGTTCTGTTGAGCTCATAGTACTGCAATGAAAAATAATGATACAATATCGCTGTAAAGTTACTACTTCTGGAACTATTGTCATTCAATATAAACTATCTGTCCCGTATTATTACTTAGCTGTGAGAGAGTACATACGCATCCAGACCATGTCAGGCTAACGTCCACACTCAGGTATTTCTACACCAGGTAGAAGCCAGCAGCCCATGACACATAACGCTGGCACGGTATAGTCTAGCGGCAGCCCAATGACAGAGATCGGATGCAAGGGTGCAGAGACAAGGTGCAGAGACAAGGTGCAGAGGCAAGGTGCAGAGACTTAGCGCACTTTCGTTCTGTTATACTTAGAGCTTATAAAATTTGAACGACTAGAATATGGAAGTATTAGTACGAGTATAGTGTATGAATTTTAGTAAAAAGAAAATAGAGATTTAGTTCTCTTCTGGTTTCAAGAAAACAGACACTACAACTCCGCTCATTAACAGCCAATTAGTACGTAAGCTCTCCTTGAAATACTAGACCAAAGCCTAACATGGCTATCTAGGAGCCAAAATGTGTTTTGTTACGTCTCAAATCATCCACCATAACACATTTAATGTGGATAAGGTCGAGGATATGGCATCTTTCCTCTCTGCACCAGCCGCACACCCAAAAAAAAAGTTTTGGGTTATCACACAATTCATTTTTCGCCACAACAATGTCACGATTCGAAACCATAAACCCAGTAACAGGAGTACTCAGGATATTAGTTCAGAGTATTCTAGCGCCGTGAGCGACACATGTACCGATGGGTTCAAGAACCCGACACAAGGCAGATTAACGCTAGGGGGAGCTGGCCGAAACGAGGAGTTAGAGCAAACCAATTTGAAAATCGCCGCAGCGAAGGTTGGCTTTCAAAATGCGATGGAGAAACTACATAGGGAATTGACTTTGGCAAAGAATATTTAAAGCTATTTTGCATTTGCGATTTTGAATCCTAGATATTATTCTTTCGAGCTTTTCCGTCTGATCTACTCGTTATTGATTTTAAGAACACCTTCAATGAGTGTAAACGGATTCTGGTAGCTTTTTAATATCTTTTGATTTTAGACCTAGTTTATTGATGTCGATTATATGAACAACTATCGATATTGACGTGAAGCGTGATGATATGTTGCTGACCATGGCAAGATTTTTCTAAAGCTGCGCGGGCTGATAGAGTGACAATGAGGGAAGGTTGGGAGCCTTTGTTGATGACTATTATCCTCAGGCAACAATTTTCTATACGTGCGAAGCCGGCCAGAAAATGATTTTGGGGTCGCTGCGCACTAACCAAAAAGCGTTGGTCGGGTTGGCATGGTGATCTTGCATGAATCTGCGGATCGTATCAGCCACAAGGCTAGTGAGGTTTGTTAGGAATTAGAAGTCATAAGAGCTCGATAAGTTAGTAGAGCTTTAGTAAAGGAAGTCGATTACGCCATCAAGGGAGACTCTCTGCGAATCAGGCGCGACAACGACGACACAAATATATTTTTTAAGTAAGAGGGGTTCTAAGTATTAAGGAGTAGCTATAAAATGTAATGTATATAAAGAAATTAGAGATATCGATTTGATTATATATTTTGAGGTACTTAAATTTAAAGTACCCGTTAAATTTCTCGGCACGATGGGTTTCTCGGCACGATGGGTTTTCCGGGATGGACGTTAGTACGTTCAAAAAATACAATAAAAGAGTGTTCAAGAGTGAAACCAGTTTCAATTCTTGCTCTAAAGATAGGTGTGTTATGACTATTTAAACATCTTTAATAAATTAAACATATCAAGTAGTTGTAAAACACGAAGGTTGATAAATAACAAAACCGGGAAGCAACACTGACTATTTGCTCTGAACCCTCTTATGTAAAGACCGACATAAAGATTGTCAACAGCATTACAACAGCAGCACAGACAAGAGCTCCTATGCACTGACTAGTCACATCTCCTTTCTCTATCCCTATAGTCGATCCAAGACTCTGGATCTCCGATTGTACGAGGTATAGAATAGCCGTGGGTATAACAAACGGGACAAGACATAATACAGCCAACAAACAGACCCCTAATCTTAGAAAGAAATTTACAACAGAAATTATTCTAAAGAATATAGAGAGAAACATAACACCTGTAAGAGCCAAGAACCCCAAACCGAAAACAAAACAGCCTTGAATAACTGTCGGCATGACTTTTGCCATAATACCTTCCACAGGCTGGAGAAACCGAGCTTCATCGCCGATAAAGTTTATGACAGCTTCTGGTATTATATTAGAAATATTCAATGGCAAGTCGTTGCATGTCGTGTTATGAATAAACCCAACGCAAAATTGCTTGGTGCCAAACGAACAATTTCTTGGAATCAATCCTTCGATTACATTAATATCGGAAGCGGCGGCGTTTATGCCACTCTGAATCTTGCTGGCAGCAGCGGGAAGAGCAGCAGTCAAGGCGCTTGCGGCGCTCTGAACCTCGCTTTGGAACGGTTGAGTAAGGTCGGGAATGGCACGCGGCTTGATTGAGGGGTTGGGTAGATGGATATTTGCGAAGTTAAACTGCAATTGACAACTTATTAGCTGAAACAAAGAAGAGAGGCAGAGCTCGTACGGTTAGGGTTGCAATGCCTGCTTTCGCAGTCTTGTCCTGGGCGAGTAAATTGAACCCCAATACTGCACAACAGAGAGCAGCAGAGGAAAAGATCGCCAGAGCCCCTATTTTTAACCAGCTTCTACTCTGTAGCATCGTGAGGCGCTAACTTGAAATTGAGTAAGTCAAACCTAGACCTGGCGAGTGCGTATCCTCGGAAATAAGTATCACTCAGAGGTGGAGAATCCTCAAATGGCTCTGTCACAGACCAGGATTTTTTTCGCGTAGAAGTTAAAGATAGTAGGTTTAGTATCTACCTATTTACAGGGCCCATTATGGCACCTTAGGATCCCTTTCTTCTACTAGCACCCTGCCTAAAGAAGTAGTACGTTATATTTCGCCGAAAGATATTGTCTCTATATATATAAGTCAGTACAACTTATTTCCTAGTTTGCAAGACTTCTAGGTCATCTATTAATCTACGGTAAAATGGCAAGTGCTTTGCAAGCGCAAGTCCATGGTGTTCGTACTATACAAGAAAATATTGACAAAGTATCACAACGAGGAGCACGTCTAGATTTTTTACAAGGCAAGACTGATGAACTTGATATACAATCTAAGGGATTTCAGCAGGATGCTAGAAAAGTGTGTAAACGGATATTTTGGGAGTATATAAAAAGTCGAATGTGTTTAATTGGCGCTGTTTTCATTTTATTACTTGTGATGGTTATTCTACCTATAGTAGCTTTGATCTTACAGCATCATAAATAGTTTTGGAATGACGGAGATAAAAAGGAGAGTATTTCGGATCAAAAAGAGAAGCAATTGCATTGCAGTTTTCCTCAAAATGATATATCTTGATATAGTTTTATTGGCTAGAAACAGGGATAATCTCAAGCATTCAAAGTTCCATATTTCACGGCTCAGAAACCAATAAATACATATCCCAAAGGCATGTGGCGGTGATCAAATTCTAGTGCGCAAGTTAATCGCGGGAGTATTGAGTAACTTACGGGGCCGTTTTTTTGCCCTACGATTGCTGCCTGAGGGATATTTTCAGGCCTAAAAAGACAGGTAGAGTAATCACCCAGTTAGGAACCGGTTAGCTAGATAATAAAAAGCTAAATATATTTATCATTAACTTAGTATACTCCATTTCTGTTACAAGGTATAATACTAATAGAGTATATAATTATATAATATAACTCTTTTTCCTTAATTATACCATATTTATAAAATATATAATAACTGGTCCTTGACTAGCTTTTAACCGGCTGTTAGCCAGTTAAGGATTCGGTCGTCAGCCGGTCTCTAACCGGGTGTGGTCCACCTGTCTTTTTATGCCTGAACATATTTCAGGCAGCAATTGTGGGGCAAAAAAATGGTTAATCGCACAGAGTCATCCAAGGTCTGTGCACCCTGTCTGTGCATTCTGTCTGTGCTCCCTGTCTGTGCTCCCTGTCTGTGCTCCCTGTCTGTGCTCCCTGTCTGTGCTCCCTGTCTGTGCTCCCTGTTTGTGCTCCCTGTCTGTGCTCCCTGTTTGTGCTCCCTGTTTTGTGCTCCCTGTTTTGTGCTCCCTGTTTCCTAACTCAAGAAAATTCACGTGATATGCTTCTATATTGATGTACTAACTTAACCTTCCGGTTTCGTACCGGTCGTATAAGTCTATTTGTCACGGAAAATGGCGGGTCTGAGGTACACAGGAGGAGCTCTCCTGTGGTTACTAAGTACTGACTAATCACTTCGCACTCTTGTGCATATAAATAGCTATGCTCCTTTAGATCTTCTACTTCGTACATGCCCGAAATATCAAAGGTTTTTTGTCTGTGCGCACTCTAGAAGGTTCCACAAAACCTAGCATTCTAGCCAATGACTATATAATGATCTAACGCCGCTTTTCTACTGATTTTTGTACTGTACAGTTTGATTTTACTATTTACCATGGACCAGCCATTAATTACTGTGCCAACTCCTAAAACGCCTAGAAAGCAATGCACGCGTGACGACAGGCTCTGAATCTAGACCTTATACTTTGACGCTGGCTTTACGCAAGACGATATTGTCCTATAACTTAACTTTACGCCTTTACAAGTTTAATATGCCCTTTGTCATCGACTAACTCCTTGACGACATGCCTGTGGTAACGTGCCTCCCTGCGTAGCGAAACACCCTGTGTGCCGAAACAGACCAATGAAATTGGATGAATTTCGAGATTAACAGATCGCTAGGAGGAATAGTGTGATGAACATATTGCTAAATCTGAATATGAACAATTTTTATTGTAGGTATTTTAAAAGTAATATTACGAAGGAAATATTGGAATCCTTGCGATTTGATTGGTCTGTCTCGGCACACAGGGTGTTTCGGCACGCAGTGATAGACGTTACGCTCACTTGAATGTCTTAGTAGGAGCTCCCTTTTATTGGTAACTTACAACTAACTTATCCCACGTTACGTGACATGGTAATAGTTAATGTTCAGGTAAAATCGTCGAGAGGAGCATAAACAGAAAAGCGTAAATTAATCCGCGCTGTGCAAAAGTAATTATACAATTGAAGCTACGGGTTACGGTGGGAGGCCTAAACCTGGTTAATGTTACTAAGTTAGGGAAGTTTCGAGATCTGCCTTTCCAGGCCAAGGATGAGACAATGTGTTCATGGTTGATTCATCTTGCATATAATTAGGTCGATATGGACAAGAACGGGAACAATTATCCGTGCAATACATTCCAACTCCTTATAAAGTTCATTCTCAGCTTTCCTTATTCCTCCCCGACCTATGAGTAGCACATGCCTTGTTGATTTTAGCGTCTTCGTATAAATGCTCATGAATTCCTAGACGCTAAAAGCTCTTGTTTAGAAGCACTGGAAAGTGCTCTGGCCTTGGCGGTCAGTGTCCAAGAGACAGAGACTGCCTTCTAGACAGCATAAAGATGGCTGTCCTGGACAGTTCTGGTTATTACCAAAGTCGTCACACGGTAATGGTCCTTGGGTATTTTGTCGACTTTCTAGATCGAGGTATCGGTGGGCCTGGCCTGGGGTCTGTGGCCACGCCATAACGGTAGAAGCAAGGATGGTGACAGCATTAATAATATTTAGAAAGTACATTTTAAAGTAAAGATAAAATGTCTGTTTTTCTGGTTCAGTTTATGAGTTTGGCTGGATATTTGTTTGTATTGTTTTAAATAGGAGTTGACTAGTAAGATAATTGTGTATGGTGTTGGATGTGACGGGTTTAATACTTAACTGCTATAAGCTAGGTCCTGATTTTCGCAGGTCGGAAATTCATTATAATCATGTGATAATCTTGTCTTAAAATAGAACTTCTATGGTAGTGTCAGAATGGGCTCCTTTCCGGAGCTAGAACAGGCCCCAGAGAGGCACTTTTTTTTATTAGCAACTGCATTTCGGTCTCCTCTAGTCAAGCATAGATGTTTCTAGTTATGAAATACTTAGCGTTATTTTGATTGCCTGTATATCTATTTCCTACGAGCTTCCCTGTGTCCACTTCTAAGTGTAGCACATTAATAACGCTGAACCAATATTAATTCAAGGCAAATAACCTTTGATCTCCTTTGAAAAGTAAAGACCCTCTTGTAAAAGTCTCTGCCCCCTACGCTACTAGTTTTTCGCACCCTGTTTGTGTACCCTATTCCTACGCATACCAGAACTAAGGCGTTTATCCCTAAGATCTATGTTGAAGGAATTTTTTCCGGCTTGCAAATAGCACACATTTGGGCAAGCTATTAGAATCTCGCCCTAGGTTCGAGACAGAATAAAATATAATACATACGCGGTTTTATTTGCTTCTAAACTCCATAGCTAAGTTAGCCCTATTAGCTATTTTATTCGAATCTATGTTTTGCTAACTTACCTCTTGTAATGTTCCAAATCATGTATCTACTATTTAGTATATGCCCTGCTCTGTGATACGTATAGGGCTTCTATGCGGTGCTACTAGTAATACGTGTTGCCCTTATATATAAAGCAATACTTTTATTTTCAGACGGAATATATAACGAAGTATACTATCTGCACTAGTATCACGTTGTATAAGCTAAAATAACCTCTTAATCTTACCTTTTTATACTGCTACTTATATTAAATTAGTGAAATTAATTCACAGAGAGCCGTTCCTATAGATAAAACATTTTAAAAGATTAGATAGATGAGTAGAAGTAATAATTACAAAGGAAACAAAAAAGAACAACGTAAGAAAGGCTACATGTATTATATCTTAGTATACGTTCCGTAATATATACGACGTTCTATACTGTACGCCGTTAATATTCTTATATAAATACGTAATAAAAAACAAAATTTATAGTATGGATATTAGCTATTACAGAGGTATACTATTCGGAAAACTTCGTATTCTTCACTTCTGCTACCTCTATCACGCCTCCTCTCAACCATTTATCTATAAAATCCAGTATTGCCTCCTGAAATATTTTACCTCTCGGCACAAAGTGAGTTCCTGGATGATGCTTTATCAAACGATTCTTGCACCTCCCTGCAAACCTTAGCGTGTGATCCTTGGGTATAACCGGATCGAGATTCCCAACAAAATGCAAAACAGGCGTTTGAATCTGCGGACTGTAGAGAGACTTGTACTGAGGGTGGGATAATATGAATCCACTATAGCAGATAGCAAAATGAAATGGAGGTGGAAGTAGCTACATATCACATTAGTCCTGCTCCTGGTGTTTATGCCATGCTGGAGGTGAAATGTAGAAAGAACCTACATCTGAATCGATCTGCAAGTCTTGCATAAGCTCAGGTGATGCCCGATGCTCTGCAAGAGATACTAGTGTATGAGCTGTGGTTGCACCAGCAGAGAACCCAACAATTCCTATAAAGGGGCCTGCCGTCCGGATTACTTCGAGCATGTAACGGATCGTCGATCCATAACCTTGCATCACCTCTGTCTTGTAATCCCCAAATCCCCAAGTCCAAGCGTCAAAGTCTCGTTCCTCTGATGTGATCGTCTGGTCGACCCCAGTAATTGAACTTGGGGGTTGGATACGATGGGGTGCAGTGGGATAAAACAACTCAACTCCCCTAGGAAAAGATGGACAAGTGCTTAGGAGATCCCTGAAGAATCGAGTTTTACTTTGAAATGATGCTCCTGATTCTGCACTTCCTATAAGTGTAAATGGAGTAAGTGGGCTGGTGTGAATTTCTGTGACACCATCTTGATAGAGACGCATACCATGGAGCATTAGCACTCTTGCTTTGTTAGAAGTTCTTGCTATATCCCATCTCGCGCTCTTTGACCTGACGGTAAATCAGTTGTTAGTACTCTGTATTCGGATCATATCTAGGAAGATGTAAAGTTATAGGCGTACTCAGTTTGGGAGGGAGGCTCTGAAGGTGCGTAGTCGCCCATTCTTCGTAGTCAGTGGTTGGTGTTTCGTTACTTGTGTATATAATTAAAATTTCTTATGTGAGCTTAGGAAAAATTATTATTTTGTTTATAACTAAAAGCAGCAAATTGAATATGGCAAAACATCTATAGGGTGTAGTCTATTAATATAGCTTAGGACCATCTGGGCGGCAGTCCTTGTTCTATGCGCAGAACGCAGGGCCGCGCTAACTCGTGGATGCTGAGTCAAGCCCTAAGACTCAAATTGCAGCTCGGTGCTACGGATAAGCAAAAGGTGTCTTACTTACATGACTTACGTAGTATTTGATAACTAGACCCACTTTCAGAAACCTGGACTTCTGCTATTCCTATATACATTAAATCTTTCGGGATATTAGTAGTTGTATTCCCTAATACATATATGTCAAGAATATTACTCTGAAGTTGGGTTTCATTTTTATTTTATAAATACATCTTTTTGACATGAGCTTGAGAATTTAGGTTGATAAGCAAGAAAGGTATGAAATTCTATCGATTACTAGGAGGATAATTCTGGTTAATCCTCGTATAAGGATACCCTTCCCTAGAAGGGGACGCTGCTAAAAGAGAGCAGAACTAGAGGCAGAAAATTCGACGCTAAGAAGTCTGGTGAACACATGGAGGCGTATATTAGAAGGGTTGAAATATTCACTCCAGTCTAGTATCAGAGGTCCATAGAATAATGGAGGCGCCTCAGGGAAATATGGCTAGTATTCAACTACGTGTATGACCTATCCTAAAGCGTCCCAGCTCTTGGGGACCAAAAAGGGCTTCCTAAGCACCTTCATCTTATTGTATAAAAGCCACTGGTATCTCCGAGCTTAAGATAATTGTTGCTATTGTTCCAGCTGGCTAAGAGATTTGCCATATTCCTTACATCTTTCTCCCTCTCCAGTTCCGTTGCCTTCATTTGAGAGCGCCGTAGTTCGAGATATTAATATATGCAACCTTGCATCAACCGTAGCGATTAACGCAACGGCGCTGCCGGTGCTATTAATTCAGTCGTAGTTTCTCTCAATAACAATTGGGTAGATATCACTCATGGTAGGACTTTCTCCCTCCCATGTCGGCGAAACTAACCTCTCGACTTGTAGTTGGCAATGACCCTCAGCTAAGCATCTCTTCAGTCACTTGGTCAGGCTTCGCTCAGGTGAACTGTGAGTTTCAGGGTGCTGACACCACTGTAGCATTAAATGGCATAGAAACTGACTCACAAACAATTTTTCAGGTGAGCGCCCCACCCCCCTCCAACTTAAAATGATTGCGGGTTTGGCCGAATATTTTATTTTATTTTTAGTAAAGAATTCGATATTTTTATTTGAATATGCAATTAAGACCCTATCGATGCTATATTACCGGGTTCCTCTGATCAAGAAAGCATTTAACGACCTAGCGACAGATCATTATAGCTTTGCGAGTGCTATTGTCCGCTGGCCGACCCCCTCTGCCTTTTGTATGGGATACTCTTCTCCGCCAAAATTCTGGTAGAAAATAGACCTTATTCTAAGTTCGACAAAGCGATCAATATTGTGGTCACTTAAGCCCAATTTCAAGGGCCCGTCAAGAATTCCTAGACAGCGCGATGACGGAGCACGAAATTCCCATGCCCGAGATCCAATCCGGTAAAATTTCGCTTCCTTGCTTTCTTTCACTCTCTTATCCTGAACAAATACCGGTGTTGCCATCCTTGCAGTCCAGTGAGGCGGAAGATAGTTGAAAGGCTGCTCTAATATCCACTCCAATGTCTTGGGGATGTAATACGATGAAGATGCATGAACTACTCCACGAGTGCCTGAGTGGACGTGTTGAAGCAAAACGTTTGCAACGAGATCTACCGGGACCTCATCAAGAATGTTATGACCGTGGGTTGGTGCATACCAGACACTCTTTCCTCCTGTCGGTTGCATCAAGCGGGCATAGAGTGTAGAGATAGGACATGATCCCTGTGGGCCGTACATTTCATAGGGCTGAGCAATAGCAGGTCCGATGCTTGTAGGCCGCAAGAGTAGAATTGGCAAATTGGGAAACCGTGCCGTCATCAGCCGTTCCATTAGTTGTTTTGAATATGCGTAGGCCCATGGAAAACCCTGTAGATATCTTGTAGTGCCAGTCCGTAAAATTTCCTCCAGCTCTCCCTCTGCATCGTCAGGACTGGACAGGTAGTATACTTTCTCGTCCACAGGACCGTCAGGGAGGAAGGAGTTCGCATATGCACTAGAAACTTGGACGAAGTGCTGGAGCCTAGTCATCTTCACGGCCAAGGCCGCTAATTGAAGTGCAGGCAGGCAGTTGTCCAAAACGACTTTTAGAAGAGGTGCTCGGAAGCTGATGTTCGCAGCAGCATTGATGATTATCGTGACTTCTTTCTCAATTGTGCAGAGAGTTTCAACGGCAATACCCAAGCGCTCCTTTGTCATGTCGCCAGGAACGAGGACAATATTTCTGGTGCTTATTCGGTCCTCGATATGTCGAAATTGCTGAAGCATGGTGTGTTTCCATCGTTCTAAAGCTCTACTCTCGGATCCTCGGATTAGGACGTATAGCCGTTGTACATCGAGCACAATGCTAAGCTTATACAAGAGACAGCCCCCTAAACCGCCAGTCGCCCCTGTTAAGAAGACCACTTGTTGTTTGTAAAACTCATAGATTTCTGTCATAGTTGATGAAGATATAGTTCAAAGCACTTGAAGTAATCAGAAAGATAAATAATTTACTGCTAGTATCTCCTCTACGTCCCAGCAAAGCCTACAATTTATCTTAGACTGCGAGTCATTATTCTTGGACCAAGTCCACTCCTAACTGTGTGCTAGCATTCTATAAGCTATAAGCTGTTTGATTATGGAGGTACAGCGATGAAGTATTCAACTAGCACTAGTAGGGGTCCTTTGTGCAGGTGCTCTGCTTTACCTAACTAAGCAATAAAACAAGCCAGCCGGGAACTTCAATACTCAATTAAGCTAGGTTGAGCCTCTCTTCGGGGGCCTGCTAGTGCTAGTTGAATACTTCATCGCTGTACCTCCGTAAGTTATCCATGCTTCGATAGGGTTAGCCGCCGCATATTGCTAAAATCAACGAATCAAATGTTTTCGCCTAATCATTTCTCACTTTCTGCACCCTGTCTCTGCACCCTGTCTCTGCACCCTGCCTCTGCACCCTGCCTCTGCACCATGTCTCTGCACCCTGTCTCTGCTCCTCTGCACTCTAGAGACCTACTCGCTCCTAGTTCCTCGAAGGCAGCTGTACTAATCCTACATCAATTTATCGTCGAACTCTGAACAAGTAATATGGTAGATTATTAGTGAGATCGCTAAGAATACGACAAGTAAAGATCACGGATTTATTAGTGCCTGGTTTCTCGTAGAGCAACTAATAGTTTATGGATATAGCACGAGAACTAGTCATACCGTCTGACCTAATTGCAGCATACCTTTAATTCTAATCGTTTAAAGTAGTGGATTATGAACTACTACTGATGTAATATGGGGTAGATAACGTTTTTTTTTGAACATGCCTCTATTATTCTTAGAGGTCCTAATTTCTATATCTGACCAGGAATCCCTCTCTTGGTCAATCTTAGAAAGTTCGGAACCAAATTTAGACTCGTCTTTTGTCTCGTTTTTGAGGAGGTTTTAGCACAATGGTCATCAGTACAGAAAATCATATTTCCTCGTCAGAGAAGGAGGGGTTAGCTTCCAACGATTTGAACCAAGAAGTTTTTGCCCCAACTCAAAAAGATACTCTTGAACTTCCTCCTCGAGATATTAGCGGTTTGAAATGGGCTTTGGTAGTTTTCTCAATTCTTAGCTCGACATTCCTTTTCGCGCTCGACAACACTATCGTCGCAGATGTCCAACCAGTTATTATCACACACTTCAATTCGGTTGGGAAGCTCACCTGGCTCAGTGTAGCATTCTTGATTGGTGCAGCATCGACGAACTTGGTGTGGGGCAAGATTTATGGACAATTCAACGCAAAATGGACATATATTCTATGTGTCACCCTCTTCGAAGTCGGCTCAGCAATCTGTGGCGTAGCTCCATCAATGGATGCCCTGATTGTTGGACGTGCTATTTGCGGTGTAGGAGGGTCAGGAATGTACGTTGGTGTCATGGCATTACTGGCTGCTACAACCACCATGCACGAACGTCCGATATATGTTGGAAGCACTGGTCTCACGTGGGGTCTTGGAACGGTCTTGGGTCCTATAATTGGAGGAGCATTCACAGATAGCTCAGCAGGCTGGAGGTGGGCATTCTACATCAACCTGTGCATTGGTGCTGTCTGTGCACCTGTCTACCTCTTCATGCTCCCTAACAAGGACCCTCGCCCTGGAGTCTCCTTCAAAGACCGCGCACGCGAGATAGACTACGTTGGAGCCGTTCTCACCCTCGGTGCTTTCATTTCTGGAATCATGGCCATCTCGTTCGGTGGAATCACCTACCCGTGGAACAGCGGAAATATCATCGGCCTCTTCGTCTGCTCTGGCGTTCTCTTTGTTATGCTCGGAGTTCAACAAGTATACACCATCTTCACCACTACATCTCGCCGCATCTTCCCTGTGGAATTCTTCAAATCTCGTACAATACTCATTCTCTTCGCCATGACCTCTGCAGGCGGCGCTGCGGTTTTTCTCCCTATCTACATGGTTCCTATCTTCTTCCAATTCACACGCGACGACACCGCCCTCGAAGCTGGTGTTCGTCTCCTCCCCTTCATCTTCCTTATGGTCTTTGCCGTCATTGGAAATGGTGCGATTCTCTCAGTATACGGATATTACATGCCTTGGTACACTCTCGGTGGCATCCTTGTTGTCACAGGAGGCGCACTCATGTACACCATCGATGTAGACACAAGCGTCTCCCGCATCTACAGTTACAGTATACTCGTCGGGTTTGGCACTGGTCTTTTCGCACAAGCATCATTCTCCGTTGCCCAGGCCACTGTTGAGCCGGAACTCATCGCTTCGGCAGTGGGGTTCATTACTTGTGCCCAAGTCTCTGGTATCACCATTGCGCTCGCGATCGCGAACTCTATATTCTTGAATAAATCACAAGCTGCAATTAGTGCAATTCTTCCCAATGTTCCCACGGCGGATATCCAAGCTGCGATTACAGGCGCTGGAAGTGCGTTTGTTGCGAGTTTGAGTAATGCTGTGAAGAGAGAGGTGATAGCTGCGATTGTGACTAGTATAAGTAAGACTTACATCCTAGTAATTGCTGCGGGCACTCTTACTACCGTGTTGAGCTTTGCGATGAAGAGGGAGAGGTTGTTTATGGCTGCTGGTACTGGTGCTTAGAGTAGGAAGTGGTAAAAGCTATATGGATTGAGAAATAACGTTCTTCTTTATATGGCTTATATATGGAGAGAGGCATAGTAAGTTAGAGGAAAATAGTTTGTATTAAATAATAATAGATTTGAATCTCAAAATTTCATCTTATCCTATTAAATGTAACGTGCCTCCCTGCGTAACGAAACGCCCTGTGTGCCGAAACAGACCAATGAAATTGGATGAGTTTCGAGATTAACAGATCGCTATATTAGGAGGAATAGTGTAATGAACATATTGCTAAATCTGAATATAAACAATTTTTATCGTAGGTATTTTAAAAGTAATATTACGAAGGAAAAATCAGAATCCTTGCAATTTGATTGGTCCGTTTCGGCATACAGGGTGTTTCGGCACGCAGTGATAGACGTTAACTTAACGTCCGTCCCTACGTGCCGAAAAACCCTGCGTGCCGAAACATTGAACAAATTTCAAAATTTAGAAATGGCTATATTAATAGGGATAGCATGATAAACCTATTTCTAGCTTTAATTTTTAAAACTTTTTGTTGTGATTAGTTTAAAGGGGAAGTTGTGGGGAAAAATCTGTGATCCTTGCAATCTCATTGGTTGTTTTCGGCACACCGGGGTTTTCGCCACGCAGGGACGGATGTTATGTTTCTAACTTAACTAAGTTAGTGTGTTCCGTGAAATACCTTGCATTACTTACTAAACTTGAAATAGGGGACAACTCGTGTAATGTCTGATCAAGGAGCTAATTGATTCGGAGTTCTTGGGAATAACAGGTACCAAGATCGTTTCTATTATTTACCTTGAGATCGACCTAGACATAGCCCAGCAAATTCTCATTTACTAGAGCCTTTATCAGAAGTTAATCCAGTCGTCAATTCCCCCATCAATGGCATAATTCTACCTACTATTTGAGAGCATTTCGAAATTTCGCCTCTGAAATAGTCTACCATCATTGAGCTCTTATCTAGCTCATATTTTAGCGCCTCATTAGCAACCTTGAGCCGTACCATTTCTTCATCAGACTGCAGTCTAAGTTGGTATTCTGCCGCGGCCTGATCCATCCAGTGTACTAGTTCTCGTTGGAGCTTCGAGTTTTCTTCTTGTAATTCGTTTATCCTTGAGCTAAAGCTCACCTGTGGAGGCTGGATTAGGTGTTAGCTAGAAATAGAAAACTCAAAGTGTTTTGCATACCTTTGTTACTATAAGAGTCTCCTGAACATGTTCTACTGTGCTCGTTCCGGTTGATGCAGCTACCGGCACGGCCTCGAATGCATAATCAATTCCTTCACATAATTCCTTATAAGCTCCGATCGAATGATCGCTTATATTTTTGGAAAAGAGGTGGGTTTTTCCTGGCAATACCTTCCACGTGTAAGGATCATCAATACTAGGTATAAGACGAACCTGTGACGGCTCGATTGAGATTCCTACTTTCTTCTCTGAGGCTTAATTAGCAGCCGAAGGAGGTGTATAGAGAAAAAACTTACGAATGTGCTTTGATAGTTCCTCTCGGCACTTGGTCCTCCATTTACTACGTTCTAAGTTACTTGATCTGATTGGAGCCATTAGTTTTGTAGTATGAGGGTAATGGGTATCACAATACAACTTGCCTTACTTATAAATACACAGACTATGGCGCCTTTTTCGCACCTAAACCAAGGATATCTATTCTTAGCAGATCCTCTTCTGGCCCCCCTTCAACTGTAAGAATTCAAATTTTTAGTTTTTAAACTAAAATGTACTCTCCTAATATTTGGACGATTTTTTGCTCGCTGGAACTAGACAGACATGGCATCCGATCTGAATCTTCAAAAGAGTGCAACTCAGTTAGGAGCCGATAGACAACCCAAACTCCAAAGTGGCCACTCCCTACTTCTGCAATGGAATGAACTTCCCAGCTGGCAACAAGATAATGAATTTATCATCTCTGGATATCGACCAGCATCCGAATCATTTCGGAAGTCTCTAAACAGCTTGCAACACATCCACAATGAGACTGTAAACATCTACTCCCACCTCCTCGGTGCAGTTCTTTTTGCAGCTCTTCCAGTCTATGTCTACGAGAAAGTACGTAGTCAACACACTACAGCTCAAGCAGGCGATATAGTTGGCTTCGCGGTATTTTTCTTTGGGGCGACCGTCTGCTTTTTCCTCTCGGCGTCTTTTCACATCGTATCAAATCACAGCGAAAATGTGGCGGCGCACTGGAATCAATTGGACTATTTGGGAATCATTACTCTCATATGGGGATCGATAGTTCCTTCAATATACTATGGGTTCTATTGTGATCCAAATCTGCAAAAAATGTACTGGGCTGTGGTCTCTGTCCTGGCCGTGGTTTGTACCATGGCAACCTTGACCCCCAAATTTCGACGTCCAACCTTTAGGGTATATCGAACTGCGATGTATGCTTCCCTTGGAGTTTTGGCCATGGTATTTATAACACATGGGGCTATTATTCATGGCTGGCAGACCCAGAACCATAGAATGGGCTTGACATACATGCTAATTACAGCAATGCTTAATCTTCTCGGAGCTGTAGTTTATACAACAAGGATCCCAGAAAGATGGTACCGACTTCGGTATGACATTTATGGAGGTAGCCATCAGGCATTCCATTTCATAGTTGTATTTGCTAGTTTGATACACATGCTTGGATTACTTAGCGCCTTCGGCTTTATCCACTCGCAGGCTCATTCATGTGCTTAGAACTGAGATGTGGCAGTGTATAGTAAGCTTCATAGAAGGGTTCGAGATAAGTATGTTCATGCAGCGTCGAGATTATGCCGAGGAAAGAAGCATCCCCTAAAAATACAGCTAAGCCACATGTTAATTGACACGATCACTCAATTCTCATGAGTGTGTCTAAGTTACAGTAGATGATTGTAAATTCTCATAGATAACTTAGCAATATCTGTTTCACCGCTCTCCTGGGTGGATCTAAACTGTTGAGAGTAGCAGCAAAGAATGCTATTAGGATCCTATCATTTACCCAAGTCGGTCCCCAAAATATTTAAAACCTGATTCTTATTCGCCAAAGATAGAAAAGATCGTTGAAGGCCCAGTGCTTCAAGGAAACAAGGGAGATAAACAAAAGGGCCCAGACCGTCTCTGCCTCTTCTCCAGAGCAAATTTTAGCTCTAGAGCACTAAAATAGCACCACTAAAGGGAGGGACCTATTCCAGCCATCATAATTGCCTGTCATTCATACATTTCGGCAGTCCATGCGTCTTCCACCTTACGTCATGGCTTGTGAGCACTGCCACATCAGTTAACGACGTACAGCCCCAGCATTGCCGAGTTACTTTTAGGGATAAAGCCACATGAAATTTTCCCGTCTCTTAGAATAGAGAGCCCGTGTTGCAGGAGCCTGGCGGCCACTATTAGCAAGTTGCTTAGGGAGGACCGGTAGGGTTACTAGACTCTCGATGTACTAATTTAACGCTTCAATATCGGTGAGGGTGGCCCCGGATGCAGCTTCCTCAGTGCGTGGTTAGTCATGAATAAAAATTCGAAAGCTCTTCCCGTTGTCTGTCTTGAACAAGCCCTGCTAGACGTGGGAAAGACTAGCGCTGAGTCCACATTCTCATTAGTATAAGCGTAATATCCCGGCTTTTCCGCTTACCAGCTTTGGGGGCATTGCAATCCCAGTACTCTCAGGCCTCACCACAATCGCCACTCTGTCATCCCAATTCCTCTCGGAATAAAGCTACGGCTAATACAAGTAAGACCGCATGATGGAGTCTAAAGGTGACTGTAAATGTACTATTACTAATGTAATTAGCACATAGGCGCAAGGAAGCCAGCTTGAATTAGACGACTTCACGATCCGAGGATTCGAAATTGTATGAAGCGGGCCAAACCCATAGTGCTTTGTGCTTACCAGGTTCGCGAATTCCATAGTCGTTTATAAAAGTGCCGAATCTGGCTCCGCCAACGCTAGATGCCCAAAATAGGTGGCCTAGTAATCCCCCTTTTACTATTATTATCCTGGTATGTTTCCGTTCCTTCATTCAGAACATATATCCACCAATTCGTCATGGAAAAGATTACTTCAAAAGAGCAAGGCGTTTTCTCCTGAACAAATATATATACAGCTTAAATGGATCTGAAGGAAGAATTTGCTTTCCTACACAGCCTTGGCCTGAATGTGACACTTTTTGGCAAAGACCTTAAGAAATATCATAGGAGACCTGGGGGTCGCAATATCTTTGTTGTCGTTGCTAAATCAGATGGAGATAAACTTCATTATCGGGACGCCATGGCAGAAGAAGATCAGAGTAGACTCAAGAATTGGATCAGGTGCGGAGATCCAACCGGTTTGACCGCTGAATGGAGGGAAGTCCACCTTGCTAACCGGAAATGGAAAGCGTACCTTGCTGAGAGAATGAGGAGATAGACTGCTCTAAAGTAAAGGATGAAATGTTTGTCAATGAGGGAGGAAAAACTTACACTTACGCTTTTATCGGAGAGTCCGACTGCATCAAGATCACCCATCCAGAAGATCAAATCAGACTAAGTAGTACCTCCTATCGTTTTATAAAACCTAACGGTTAAAATTTCGAAGGCACATGGGTGCCAGCCTGCGGCTCACACGAAGCCTTCGAAATTGATGGTGGCGTCGGAGTTGCAGCCTGAGTTCACCTGAGGCATACATAAAAGAAACGGATTAACTCTGAGGCTAAGTACGGATTATATTTACAGCGAACTGCAAGAAAATCTTATAAAACGCCAAGGCCGGATCAGAGCCAGGACTAACTATTTTTAGTAACAAACGGAGAAAGGAAAGTCCGAAAGCCCGCGCCCTCTCTTCTTGTCGAAGAACCTTCTCTCTAGGCTTTCAGCTTATTTCGAAGGCATTTCGAAGGTAAGTGAATCTGTAACCCAATTCTTAGCAGCTGCTATTATGACGGTGGGCAGAGAGCGTGAGTGGTCGTTCTTTTTCTTTTTTCGTGACTTGATGGTACCGGATTAGTGAGGTCCTGTGAATTCTACCCCGCACCCTCATGGCTCTCTTACCACCATGTTTTCTATTCCAGCCATTTGAACGAGTGTTACGTCGAATTAACTTTAAGAGTTCTTGACTCGGCAGACGAAGGTGCCTTCGACAGAGCCGCAAGATGGGCCTCTAGAAGGGAGCCCAAAGTGCTCTTCTCGTTATGGCACTCGTCCCACAGTATCTGAGAGCAGATGAAGAAGCGCAGATTCATCGACAGTTCCAAGGGGACAAATGGCGCCGCAACAATCAGGTCTTATGGAGCGGCATTCTACGCGACGAAGCTCAGAGTTGGGCGAATAAACATGAGATGCAGACACTGACTACAGCAATGGGTCCTTTGATGGATCCGTCGCATTCGCTATGTTTACAGAATCAAAAATCGAGCAACGCGTGGGGCAAGTACGTCAAAGGAGCTTCGGCTATCTTTGCATATTACATCTCGAGAGGCGAAAGGGTTACAGTACTGTCGCCACCGCCTCCAGAAAGATTCCACCCGTCTGGCCAAACAAATTACCAAGCAATAGAGGAGCCAATTGTAAAGGGGTTGTTAGGGACAAGTATAGTATCCCAGATTGAAATGGTACATCCAACCGTAAAAGGGGCCGAGGATACCTACTACCAGATATGGCCAGTTGATGATACCGCTACTTGGACGGCAAAATTTGGAGAGCTGGGCGTGCAGAAACGACGCTGGAGAATGGTAAAGAAGAAAGGGGAGACGAAGAAGAAGGAAGAGGAAGAGGAGGAAAAGGCAAAGGAAAAAGCAAAAGCGAAGGGGGAAGGGAAGGCGAAAAAGGAGAAGGAGGCGAAGAAGAAGGAAGAGGAAGAGGAAGAGGAGGAGAAGGCAGAGGAGGAGGAGAAAGCGAAAAAGGATAAGAAGAAAACGAGGAAGGCGAAGAAGGAGAGGAAGAAGGCAAAGAAGATAGCAAAGAGGTTGGAGAAGGAGAAGAAGATCGATAGCAAGGAATATCTGAAGCAATATCCTGAGAAGGTGGCCACAGAAGATGACAGATAGCTGGTCTAAAGAATCTACCTCTGGATTAGAGTCTGTACGCGATATCTCATAGCCAATTCAAGTCTTGATTCTGGAAGCTTATAAGTGATGCATTTTGCCCACTCGACTCTACTCGACCCCGCTCGACCCTAGTGTATGACTTTGGTAACCTCCCATCCAACTAAATTATACTAGATGATCCAGTATTATATAGCCCTACGTCGACAGCCTTATCAAACAAAGCTAGTTATCTGATCCTTAACCAGACACATATCCGCAGTTATCCTACGATATAGTACCGAACTACCGACTTTCTAGGGAGGAGTTCGGGTGAGCGGATTTCAAGGTTTATTAGAACGAGTCTTGTTAAATACCCGTCCCCCACTTGACCCTCTGTCGTCCGATATAGCTTCTCTTGTCCGCGAATCGAATCACGACGCCGAACGTAGTCTCGGAGCTCTCCTAGACCTCCTCGAAGTTTTGGGCTGATCAACAAGGCATCTGCAAGTTTGGCCTTAAGTCTCTCGTATAAAGAGGTCGTATAAGGTTATTACATAAGAGTAGCCTGTGTTACGCTTTATCTTCTCCTTAGCGATTAGTTTATAGAAATAATAGTATGAATACTTCACGGGTGAAGAGCCTGCGATATATCAGCGAGTTTAGTGATAATTGATTGCCTAGGTAAGCGTGGGCTTCAGCTGGTCGTGACAGGTCGAGGAAGCAATTTTAGCCTTCTTATGAATGCTATTAAAAAATTGGGCATAGATAACCAAGAGGAAGTGTGGGGCCTACTCAACAAGGCACATCCACTTTTCGAACGTTTGTGAACGAGCAAGGGACTTTCCCCTGAAAATTTTGATGTATTTTTTAATTGCCTGCTAGTAGATTCTCAATGCCTCCAGGACGTGATACGGAAAACAAGCTAGACAACATACAACTGCTAAATAAAATGTGACGGTTCCCTTATTGAATTCATCTCAAAATCCATAATTCGTTCACTGCTTATGGTAGCTTCCTTCTCCCAGGAATTCTCGCTCTCCGGACGGCCCTTCCATTCAACAAAATACTCAACCTTTTCGCCCCGCGCCCGCTTATCAAGTAATCGCACACCTAAATGGTTACCTTGGTAGGTCGCCTCAAACTCTTTGACAAGCTCTGTACTTATGCCCTTCCGTTTCTCCCATGTATTCTCCTCGTGCGAAAAGCCTCTCCATTTGACAAGATACCAAGTTGCTTTGCCTTGTTTCCACTTGGCAAGCAGCGCCTCAACCTCCCATATTCCTCTCTTGGCGTCAATGGCAACAGGTTGGTCTCTCACGCTTTGGTTGCCACAGAGTGGTTGTACCAACGTGCCTTCCATGCCTCCTGGTCCAGTTGGCCCTGTTCTTGCGCAAGTATCCTCGACGGAGTCAGTAGTCGCTGGTAGATGTGATGTGGAAGAACTAGATAGATATAATAGCGGATCCCCTGAAGCTTGAAATTTTGCTGTCGGCTCCCTCGACAGGGAAGTAGTTTGTTCGCTGTCGAAAGTAGCCCGTAAACCTAGTCTATGATGAGCAAACTGTCCAAATATTAAATATACAGTCTCTAGCTACCTGACAAGTCGCCAATGATCACCAAGTCTTTGTTAAGGCAATTATAGCCCACTTGCTCGGTAGTTATATCTTTACCAATCAGAACGTTAGTCAAGTGAACTATCTTGGTCAGGCTTGATTCCTTAAAACATCAGTTGTTACTACATACCGCAGGCTGTAGCGATGTCTGAAGGATTTTTAGCCTCTAGGGCTTGAGGTCCCTCTTGGCTGAGGTCTATTCGGTCTTCAGAGCTTGATTTTCCAAGGCCAATAACAGAACTGTGAAATAATAATGGTCTTGTCATGCCATCTCCAATAATAGATTGAGAAAGGAGGCTCGGGTCAATATTTTCAGCTATGCCCTCGCACGCCGGTTGCACCCATTCAGTCAATGGCGTTGAACTTCTTGAATCTACAAACGGAGGTGTTGATGGAGGGGTCGAAGGAGCCGTTAAGGGAGATTTCGAGCGAGTGGTTGAGGGTGTGAACGAGGATATATTAGGCATTTTATACCTTGCCTGGTTCCACTGTTCCGCGGTCTGGTCAATAAATTCGTACTCTCGGGTTACACAACCTTTTATATCGGTTTCGCACTTCGCAAGACTTCTAGCCCTCTTGTACTCGCGGAATTTGGTCGCCGCTTCATCAGCTGGCTTAGATCTTTTGGCTTTGGCAAACTGAGCGCAATGAACATTCTGAAGGTGAAAGTTCACGTCCTGGCTAGATTTGAAATCATCTTTACATTGCGGGAGAGAAAGATGTGAGATGGAGAGATATGGACATCTGAGTGAATTCGAATCTCCTGGGGTCTGTTTTTCACCAGTTACGGAGCAGTTAGATAGATGAATTCTCCAGGTAGTAGGATCGGGGAATTGCTTCATTCTTTCAGTTGCTGGCAGCGTGGTATTACCCAGATGGAAAGGGCACAATCCAGGCAACGCAAGTGTACCACCATAAGTGAATGGATTACACTGTACTGGAAGAGGTATATGGTTGTCCAAGTGGGATTGGCAGTGGTTCTCCCAGGCTTCCTTTCCCAGAAACCATTTACCGCAGAAGAAGCATAGCTCTGCAAAACTACAGCTTGCTATAAGGCGCTTCTTATAACAGCTATATATATGCCGCCACCTTTGTGAAGCGGGTTTACTATTCATCCAGTTCATATTAGCGAGAAAAGAAGTATAGAATGGGTGAGCTACGAACCTATCGACCTTCTGCTTATATTTTATCATCGGGCAGAAGCACTTTTCCGGTTCCAAGCCAGGGCGAACTGCTACTTCACTGTCTTGTCGATAGAGTGTGATGAGGTCGCGGAGAGCCTGTCGCCCTATATCACTACGGATAGGAGCGGCGACAAACATGCTATGTGCTAGACGATCACGTTCTGGCATTAAAGAACGGGCACGGGAAAATAGCGTTCGGTGATGTCCAATCGGGTCAGACTCGTCGCTCTTGGATGGGAGCCCCTTTGGTTGGAGTTTCTGGCACTTGCGGAGCTCTTCTGTAACAAGCTTCCTCTTCTGTGCGTATAATTCCCTTCGACGAATTTTTGTGCCCAAATCATCTTTACCGGACAAAGAGAGCGTTTCCAATTGGTTTTCAAGTGTCTTGAATTCCAGGCTGTTCTCGAGCTCGTGCTGTTTTTCTGCTGGGAGAGACTGCCACAGTTCAGGGTTGCGGGATACAGTCAGCCCACGAAAGAGATCGCTAGGAAGGCTGCGTACTGGAGCGCCGAAGTACGCACTTTGACCGTCAGTGCCAGCGTCATTAGGTGCATAATGATCATGGTGGGTGGCCTCAGATGTGTGCCCACTATGCTTCATTCTCTGAGTCGATGAATATAATTTATCTGTAACCGTTAGCCGAGAACTAAGAATAGTACTGTTAGTGAGCTTGGGCAAATAATACCAATAATATGTATGCCTTCTGCCCTAAAATCATGATTTGTAGGTGGCACGATATAGTTTGCGCGAAAACCTAAGTCCCTTAAACGTCTGCTGTATACGGAAGCGGTGTCAATATCCCCACTTCCCCTCTGAAAGAAAGGTTCATCAAGGATGCTTGGATCCCACTCCACTTCATACATCTCATTCCCAGTAGGTGGTTCTAGGTCAAGAAGTGCCTCTATTGTCTTAAATCTTCTACAGGCCCCCTTCGAGATAAAAATAGCAAGGTATATAAGGATTGGATTCCAAAACAGCGGTGGTGACGTAGGCACTAAAGCCTCATGCAGCGAGTGCTGTGGTCTAGTAAACATTAGCTTTAAAGAATTAGGTTGAATATCTTTAGATTATAGCAAACCTTTTGTGTGGTGTGTTAGTCATGTTTTTCGCGTCCCGTTCAAGCTGTATAGCAAACTCTGCATCTCCATGCTCGTTTCGAAACAGTCCGAAAGTAACATCCTAGTTAAAACAATTAGTTTGTAGCGTGGGCGTTTGTTTGAGTAGCTAAAGCACTTACTCGATAATAGAGGCCTCGACCGGTATCCGGTCGGCAAACAGATTCAATATACTCTCCTACCCTTGCTGATGAGAACACGTTGGCCTGGATCTCACCCCAAAGATCTAGCCTGATTCCTGGCCTTGAGTATGCGTGCCAATCGTATTTCCAAAGCTGTGTTCCGAGGTGTATAAAGTGAACCATTGTGCCATATCTCCTCTCTCGCTTTCGACGTGCCATTTTGAGTTTTTCTAGCAGAGGACCTTGTATAAACTGAACCCAGTTAGCATTTTTATACCTGAAAGAATGGAAACCCAGTACGTTTCTAGTAGACCCTGTCAATTCTTTGTCAAGTCCTGGGTGACCAGCCTGTTTCAAGCCTCCAGAAAAGTCCTTCAAGTATGTGACCACTGTATTCATGCATGCTACTGGATCGCCATAGGCACCTTCGATACCATATGCAACATCTGTAGTAAACTCCTGCAACGTCTTTATATTATACGGAGTAGTATCGGGATGCTCAATATGCCACCTGTTTCGTAAGATTAATTGCTCTGAAAATTTCAACTTCGGATTAAAGGAACGTACTGTTTCCATATCTCCATCATGCGAGCGTATCTCTTTAAGGTACATGGTTGGAGCTTTTTCTTGACTTCTTCTCCAGTAACAATATCTTTACTGTTCTCAGAGCCATTCTCACGGGCTCTCTTGAAGAAGTCCTCTGGTGATTTGTACTTTGGCATCGCAAAGAGTCCAACAATAGTAGGAGTATAGATAAACTATAAGAAAAATTAAAGAATAAGATGTATCTAAAAAAGGAGATTAGAAATAACTTGGTAGTTGTGTTGGAGAAGAGGAATTCAGGTTGCGAACTGTAGCAGGGACAGGATTTATAGTAAACAGGAGCAAATTCCTCTCCCTGAGAATGAGATACTTAATTACCGTGGACTGTGATTGATGACATAAAGTAGATCTATTTTCATGAGGGTCCTGTTTGGGATCCTTGGAGCTTGTTTGGGCTCCCCAGGGTAATCGCTAAAACTTAACAAAATTGATATGATGAATCCCTGGGCTAACATCCGGCCGCATCGGTTAAGTCCTTGAGACATCGAAGATGTAGGTGAGTAGTGGGTCTTGCTCATGGACTGCTCAGGTTGCTCAGGCAGCTCGGGTGAGCTGGGTGAGCCGAGGGTGATTAGTGCCTGAGTAGAAGCGGCCAGGCTTACTAACCGAATGTAGAACGAAGATGGTAGGATTAGAGTTGAACTACCAGGAAGATCAACGAGCACAATCCCTTTTTCTAAGACTTTAGCTTCGAGGTAGATGCTTTAGGTTAAAATTAGTCATTTTACATCTTGGAAAACTTTGCGACATACCGAACGACTTTGATAAAAGGCCATTTCAACGACTTTAAGCATTCTTCAATCTGAATAGAGCATTGTTTTTCTTCAGTGGCGGTAAGTGAAGTAATACGATTGTGAAGCCCATTTTGAGACCAAGGAATTTGATCCTTCCATCCAAGAACCATGAGGATAATCGCGTCTGTCTCATTGTGCGGGTCTTGAAATCTTTCTTCGCAACATTCGTTGTAATCTCCGAAGGCAGCGAGTATAGTATCCCAAGCAAGTTTTGCTTTTGCGCCCAATCGTTCTATTTCGCTCCTTTCAGGCGCCTCGATTCCACTTCGATCAAGAAGGTGATACCGTCTGTAATCCACGATACATTGCTGTAGTAGATCTTGGATCTCTTGGTCTTCCATGCATTGAACTTCGATTGTAAAAGGGGCGGTATCACATGGTCGCTTTTGTCGGTATTCAGTTACCACAGTCGTACACGCACTTCCATTGCCAGCCTGCTGTGGTTAGATAGTTTTATGCACATAGAATAGAACACATACCGTCTTGGCTAGATCATTAGTGTCGAGTAGAGAATTGATGAGGCTGCTTTTACCTAGCGAGCTTTAGTTACGTATTTTCACATAAGAGATCACTGTTCAACGGACCAACACCTGAGTCGCCCACAAGACCTATCGAGAACTCAATTGGTGACTGGTAATTTCGAAGGTCTTCCGCAAGAGACAAGACTAAGTGTAGATTTGATTCAGCATTTCCTGCCACGGAACTTGTTTTCAAAATTT
This sequence comes from Tricladium varicosporioides, assembly GCA_021365295.1. Taxonomy (NCBI): domain Eukaryota; kingdom Fungi; phylum Ascomycota; class Leotiomycetes; order Helotiales; family Tricladiaceae; genus Tricladium; species Tricladium varicosporioides. The sequence goes on from JAJTIW010000029.1 coordinate 178,921, forward strand.
CTGCCAGCAGTGCGCTGATCTGTTTGCCTTCGTTTACAGCGTTTTGGGCGTATTGGTCGACATGTTCGTTCGTCGTTGGGGAAGCTCCACCTGGGGCTCGCACTGGTAGAACAGGATGAAGAGAATTATTCGAATTGGCAGGTTGATTTGTTTGCGTCATAGTTAGTATCGTTCTTATTTGAGTTATTGATCTGTAGCCTTTCTTGAAATATAGATATGGAAGTTTTAGGATTAATGAGGGGCAACTCAAGATGAATATTTAGTGGTTCGAGGAGCGAAGCGGGATAATTGTATCCATAAACCTCGGGATGCTGCGCCTTGCGCAGTACAGCATGTTCAACTTTAATCCTTGCGCCTCTGTTGGTGTACCAACTTTAGAATAAACCAACACTTGGCGTTTTAAAGTATTCAAGGGGAGAGGGTATTGGTGTAGATAAGACCGATTCTTCAGCAGCACCCTTGACCTAGTGTCCTCTAGATTATTGCTACCGCTGTGGAGCACTTTGAGGCCCATGGCCACAGTTAGGGGTTCATGGAGAACGTATAAGTGACCCTTTCAATTGGCTGTTCTCCTAAGCGCCTTGCAAGATTCGTGAGCGGCCCGGGCATAAAACATCGTTTGGGTCCGTACCTTCTCATTGCAAGCCTAAACTCGAACCAGAAACACTTGAGGTGGGAGAAGTAGATAGAGATGGAAACATTTTCTGTAATGATACTTGAGGGATGTTCGTCATGAATCAAATGCTCAGAGCACCCTCACATTTTACGATCACGTGGTGCGGCCAACAATACGCCACGGTTGACGGAACTATATTGTAAAGGTTTAGCATAGGAGCAGACTGTGTTACGCTGTATATTCTATCCTGGTGGAGGGGTTATCATCACCCCACTCAAACTCAAGCTCTTTCTTTCCTTTCCTTAGCGATTAGTTTATCGAATGATAATACTATTATTTTACTGGCGAAAGGCCTACGTTATATTGAAGAATTCAGTGATACTCGATTGCCTAGGTAACGTGGGTTTTAGCTGGTCGTGACATCTATCTATATTTGCCAAAATCCCTCTTAATACCATTCTCTGCATGAATTCAGAAGCATCCCGCTCCTCCCATACCCATAGCGTAAGCCAATCATAGATGCAGGGTTCCACAATCGGCTTGAAGTGGCCTCTCCTACGAACTTCATGATGGAAGCTCCTTTTCCTCCCCCTATGACTGAAAAGGATGGCTTCTATATCAACCGATATTCTATGCATCGCATGCCGCGAGTTCGGCGAAAAGTCTTTCTACTTCATCAAACCTAGTGATCCGAAGTCCAAGTCTACCCTGGGGCAAATGGACAAGTCGCCAGCTCGATGAAGTTAAGAATAATGTCCATGGTCCTATCTGCCGACTCGTCTACCACGGCCTTTCTCAGAACAATCTTTCTGAACAACTTGGAAATATATATATCCACCATTACCGGCTTCTCTTCAGAACATACGAAGGCCTGGAGTCGATAAAGAGCCCGTCCAGCTGTACAAAGACAGGTTATGATCCACTAGGACTTCAGAATTTATATCAAACCAATCGACTAGATATATTAATCAATCTATATATCCTTCACCGCGGGGGGCCAAAAATTGCCCATGGTCCGGATAGGAAGGGTCTGCAGTATTCATCTTCTGGTGGTGGTGTCGCTGTAGACATTGACCCGAAAGGATATGATCCAAATCTGTCGCTGGATGTACACCTCTGTGAGAAAGAATGTGACCAGAATGAGCTTTCGTTCGAGAAATTTGAGGATAACTTTCTACATGGCCGACAGATAAACGAGCAACTTGATTTCGAGCTGGCTAAATCCTGGATCAACTCTTAACCAAAAGACCTATAACCACCTGACTCAGCCATTTGGACTTATAGATCCGCAAGGTCAAAGGGCGTTCCTCTTACAATGACAGAGGCTATTGTTCTCTGCTGTCGATTAGAAATCAGGTATTTATACGCTTGCATCCTACAAGTCGATAACCTTGACAAACAAGACCAAATATGTATCATGGATGTCATCTACCTCGGCGCTCATTTCACCATTGTTTCTGCATGTGGCGTTAAATCACGAGGAGGCTTACCTGGAGTCCGTCGGGGATCACGACCTATTCAAAGACGAGAAATAGCTGGAAATATAACGCTAGTGGTGGCGCAACCGGAACTGGGTCCCGCCCTTCAAGGCGCTCTTTGGCAAACCAGAGCATGGACATTCCAAAAAGCCACCTTGTCATCTCGACTTCTCATCTTTACTAATTCCGGGGTATTCTTCCGTTGCAGCCAGGAACTCTGGCACGAGGATGTACAACTAGAATTGCTACCCCAACACGGCAAGAAAGTCACCAATATCGAGATCGAAGCATCGACTTGCCCGTTCTGGAAAGATGTCATCTCATCCGATATGGATTATTGTGGCTATGCTCAGCTGATAGCACATTACACGCCCCGTGCCATGACCAACCAAAGCGACGGCTTAAACGCATTTATAGGGCTAACAAAAGCATTAATAACTCCTCTCGGAACGGATTTCTTCCAAGGCCTCCCAATAAATACTTCCACTGCACCCTCTACTTTGCACTTGGATCCGTCGAGGAAGAATGTCGTCGGCCTGGATTTCCAAGCTGGAGTTGGTGTGGTTCGAAGCCAGTGAGTGGATGTGATTATAAGGACGGGCATGAGATAGAAGTATGTACTGGATGTGAAGATTTTTACCGAATCAAGGTAGATCAAGTTTCTAGGAGGCAAGTTCTCCCAGTTGGAGCCAAAGCAATAGTAAGCTTTTCAAACCTCTCCCCTCCATTTCAAACGCTATCTTGTCTAATCTTACTGATCGCGAACTCGATTACGTCCTCATTTTTGAAGCGACAAGCGTCTGGTTATATGTAAAAAAAGAGAAAGAAAGCACATTCGGCCGTAGGTCATGCGATATACGACTCAAAGGTGAGGAGCAACCATTAGAGTTTAAAAAGATAATGAGAAGGGATTTGCGACTTCCCCCTTAGTTTGAGACACGTGGCGGGAAGTATATGCAATTCGTAACTGTCGGCTTGTGGGAGGAGGGCAAAACCCCTGTTGAGATCCTCGTTTATCTCATTGAGAAGGGTCATAGAGGGGCTTCATATAGGGCTGATCTTTGTTGCATTTCGTGAAGGCTTTGGTTGAAGGCAGAGCGTAGGGTGGAAACAGTATACATGCCTTAATGTTTCCCTCGATTCTTCGAGTCTTTGGAACTTAGATGAGAAGGATAAGTCAATATTTACTTTTCATATTTTTGGCTGCTATTTTGTCTTTAACGACGGAAGTCTAAATTTTAAATGCGAAATAATTGATACTGTAATATCGTTAATGTGGCAGTGGTAAATTTTTATTTGTGATCATGGAACCTCTCATGTGAACTCAGGTAGAATTTTCACTCTTTAGCTAAATGACACAAAAGAACAAAGAAAGTGTCACTTGAAACATTTAGAGTCTAGAAAAATTACGAAAACACAATACTTGCGATTGTTGCTAAGAATGTCTGTAGTATTTGCATAAGCTTTGGGGAAATTAGGATCGAGTCTTTAAGGCCTTGGGGTTTTTGTGATATTCAAAGTATAACTTTCTTAGACCTTATGCCACAATAATCTAAATCCAATTCATCGATATAAATCATCGGTGGACATGAAATATCCCAGAAGGGCCACAGTCTGGTTCATAATCATCATAATAATTTGAAGTGTTGTGAGCGGTAAGTTTCGCTTCCCCTGTTCGCCTAAGAGTTCTCAACACAAAATCACCTCACGAATGAATCGATAAGATGAGCCCTTCAGCTCTCTCGGCACCTCGCCAGTGTAACCGAGCCTCCTCAAACCCCTGCTTGTCCTCATGGCTTATTAACTACTATTTGCATCACCAAAAAAGAGCATCGTATACAACACGCTCTGATTGGCCCTGTTCTCGCTAAATCCTCCACATCATCACTATTCAAGGCAAACAAATATAGTCCGTATGGTATACGAGATATCATTTCGGGCCTTGCGCAGAAGAGTTTACTACCTTGGGTTATTAAAGCGTTTAAGTTCCTGTGGAGGTTTGGAGACATTTTGTGGTTTCTTCTTGACTTCTGGGCTACTATAAGCGAAAAGCAACAGCCAAGCCGAGTGATGTATTTCATAGTTTCGCTTGATATTCTGGCACTGGTCAGTGTTGCATGCTCGCAGCAGGTGTTACTAGCTAAAGTGAGTCTCTACTTAATTGTATGCTTTTATCTTCTTACGCTCCTCTTAGCACAAAATCCGTTCCACCAACCTCACCCCTATTACCCCCTCGCAACCTCTCGCCGGCGTGCAGTTCTCAGGCAATGTTTCAATCTTGAAACCACTTTCACCGAAGACAAAATACATACCGGATGTCGCAATGATGCATATGGATAGCGGTAACACCGGCTCGACGGACCTCGTAGGCCCAACCGGGAGAAACCTGGTGATCAGCACATACGCGACACATGTTGCCCCCTTGTTATTTGATGAGGAGGGAGGGATAACGGCTGGTGCGCGAGCAACCACAGGGGATTACATACTGAATGCCATTGACCCAGTGACTTTGGAGACGCTGTCTAGCTTCGTGGTTCCCGAAGGGCAGGTATTGAATTTAGCGTATGTGCAAATGACCCTCCCCCAAAACGAGATTTTGGTATCGTCAAAACAAAACCACATTTTCCTCATTCAACGGAAAAATACAATTTCTCCACCATCCTTCACATTGTTACGCGATATCGATGTCAGTTCTTACCTACAACCCGAAGAAACGATATTAAACGCAATGTACGATAGCGAATGCAATATCTGGTTCACGACAGGACTAATCTTGCAAGTTGATCTCACCCCGCAAAATAGCACAACAATTGGTTATATCACCCCCTCTAGTTTAGTCCATACTTTACGTATCCCGAACCAAGTTGTAGAAAATGGAATTGCTGTTAGTGGACAGACAGTTTTCGTTGTTACTGGCCCCCCCGCTGCAGATAATTACAACAGTATGGGGTATATATCCGCTTTTAAAGCTAGCAAAAGAGGAGGAATGGAAACGATTTGGAAGGAGAAATACGATGCTGGTTCGAAGGTGTTCCCGGGCGGGTTTGCAAGAGGGTCGGGAACGACGCCGATTCTGCTTGGGGATGGATATGTGGCTATTACCGACCATGCTGATTCTCAAATCCACCTTCGGATTTTCCACCAAAGAGCAAAATCCAATTTAAGAGAGAAGCAACTTTTGTGTTCAGTGCCGATTTTTGAGAAAGGGGAGAGTGCGTGTGATATTGCGGCTATTGGACACAAGGGTGAGGATGGGTACGCGGTGTTTTTACTGAATGATTGGAATGTACCGCCTATTTACCTATCTGCTTCCGCTCCCGCAGCCGATATTAACGGTGTTTGGAATAACCATACCGTAATGGCCGCAGGAGGTATACGAATCGACATCCCTCTGCGTGGAAATGATTGTAAGATTAAGTGGGAGAAAGATATACGTATGAAATCTGTCCCTATTCTTTCGACGGCGACGGGATTATTGTATGGGTATGAGCAGGATGAGAGGCTTGCGGGGGAGGGGAAATGGGTGTGGTATGTTACGGCGAGGGAGTGGGAGACGGGGAGGGAGGTGTGGAGGGTCAGGGCTGGGGCTGGAGGAGTGTTTAATGATGATTTTATGGGGAACGCAGTGGGGAAAGATGGTAAGCTGTATCAGGGTGTTGTGGGTGGGTTTGTTGTTGTTGAGGACGGGAGAAAATAGCTGGGAAGAGTTAATGATTTTCAGGAATGAGATACCTGTTGAGGAACAAAAAAGCGTTGAAGATGGTAGTATTTACCTTTTAGTGACATGTGATTATTGACCTCCTATTCCCCGCTTCTGGAGTAAAACAAGGCTGAGCGTAGCTACCATCCCCGCTTCGTCGAGCTAAATGAGGGGCACCACGGCTACTTTGAACTAATGGTTTGAATCAGCAGACTGCTAAGGCTGTGACAGAGGTCGTATAGTATTCCACACATCATGTTTATACTTATTGCTTATAAATATTTCTGCATAGATGACGGCATTTGACTTCAGTGCTTTTCAGTGACCAGTTCGTAACAACTAATGAATCACCGAGATCGCGAAATGCAGAAAACCAAGGGTTGCAGTTAACAGGAAATAAATCGGAAAGCCTTCCGTCGGCATTAGTCAAGGGAAATAGGACGTGAAATGCAGCGCTAAACGGGCAGGTAACGAAATAGAAGAGTATGGCCAAGAAGGGTGTGGCATTTTTACTATGGCTTATGACCATCGAATGAGTGCCCATGACTATTGGCATGGAGAAATATTGTTAATTTACCTTTGAGAAATGAATATAATTTTCCGGGGAGGCTCTTCCTTTTTAGAAAGGTTGTAGCCTTAAAACTCTCGAAGATTTCCACATTATCATATGTTCTGACCCAGGAAACAGAGTTGTGACTGGAGATGGGAAGATATTGTGGCTTGCGTTTGACAGCGGGAGAGAAACAGAACCCCTTGGAACGAGCAGACCGCGACGCAGATGCAAATTGAAAATGGGGAAAGAGCGGGGAGAAGTTCCGGGGCATCATATATCTCATATAGCTTGTAAACCTAGGGCCAAAGAAGAAAAAGAAAACAACCAACAAACCTCTGACAAGCACTGGCTTGCAAGTGGTTTAATCCTGGACCCTTGCTGCAGACGGCGCTCAATATGATCTGCCTAAAACTTGCAAGCCATGTACAACGACTATTTCGGCTTTATTTTAGGTCTTCTTATGACAGAGGCTTCAAGGCTAGGTGAGTCCTTTGAGACGCCCAAAGGCCCATTCTGATTACCTGCATCGTCTAGATGTGTGAGAATCCTAATGGAGCAAAAAGAAGAAGTGTCTAGGCTGATATGGCGGCTGGGATCGCATATAAAGGCATTTGAATGTGAACACAATGCTGGAGCATAATAACCCGAGGTTCCAAAGTCTCCGAAAAGCCCACTCCTTCAACACACCATCACTCTGGGTCAACCAATACCTGGCGTGTCCTCGAAATGTGCACCCATGGGAGCACCAGCATGTCGCGATGAAAGCAGAGAGATGCGTTTGAGCCAGCGGTCGACCTGCCTGGGTCTATCCAGTGTGTGCGTGTTCAGAGATCCCACGCTCCCTGGGTCTGGTGGGCTCTCCCTACCCCACGCTGTGATGCACCGGCGGTGCTCCTGGGGCATGTCTTCGATCTATATCAGCATCCTGCTATGGTCCCAAGTTTCTTTTTCTGCAATCCCCTGCCTTGTCGCAACGTCCGTCTTCTGCCCCTCGGTCTTGTTCTGCAGTTTCTGCTTGTCCTGTGCAGTTGGCGATGCTCCAAATTGATGACGGCGTTCTTGAGACTTATTTTCAGGGCCGGACCGACACTGTTGCCGTGGATGATTAATCAAAGGGTGACTATGGCTTTCCCCTTCATGCGTTGCGGCGATTCTGTACACAGGGCGGCTTAACAGCCTCGTCATATTTGGTTGCCTTCTAAAGAAGCTCCCGCCTCGACTCTTCTGCGACCCTTCCACCAAACGCTCCGATCTTTAACCTTCTCTTCTCTTCGTCTACCTTGCGTGTCTTTGAATCCTTTCTTCTTTTCCACACTCTCTCAGGACCGTCTCTGCAAGCCTTCTCGTGTTGTCTGCGAGCTCCCGATAGCTGTTCTAGAACTCCAAACCTGAAACTCCATCAAGGCTGAACAACAACCTCACCAACATCCACCGCCTCCACATACCGTAAAGATGTTGGTTGAATCCCCGTCGTGCTCCTCCTCCTCGTTGCTAACATCTCAATATAGGCGCATCACTTTAAATATCACCGCGCCTACCCACAATGACGATCTCCTCTCGCTCGAGATCCCGCCAGACACCACCGTAAGCGTGCTGAAGGAGTCCGTTCAGGCTGAGTCCCAGATCCCAGCGACGTCACAACACCTATATCATAATGGTCAGCTACTGAATGATGACTCCAAAACGATGGAGCAGCTACAGATTGGGGATGGGGAAATGCTGGCTTTGCACGTTCGGGATATGGCAAGAGCTGCCCAGCGACCTCCACAACCTACACGTCAGCAACCAGCACAACAGTCAAGAGGAGGTTACCCAGATCCAGAAACTTTACGATTACAAGTTCTGGGAGATCCACGGATTAGGCAACAGGTCACGCAACAAACTCCGGAATTAGCTGCTGTAGTTGAGGATCCAGAGAGGTTTGCTGTAATGGTCCGTCAGATGCAAGATAGGGAAAGGGAAGAGCAGGCACGGCGGAGACAACATATTGCTGAGCTAAATGCGGATCCTTTTGATATTGATGCTCAGATGAGAATCGCTGAGATGATTAGAGAAGAGCGGGTTCAAGAAAACTTGCAGAATGCAATTGAGCATAACCCTGAGGGTAGGTTGCCAACCCATATTTGCCTCAAAACTAGGACTAATAGTATTGTAGTATTCGGTCGAGTACATATGCTGTATATTGATGTTGAGGTTAACGGCCACAAAGTCAAGGCGTTCGTTGATTCTGGAGCACAGGCTACGATTATGTCCCCCTCCTGCGCCGAAACCTGCAATATCATGAGATTGGTAGACAAGCGTTTTGCAGGTGTTGCTCGAGGTGTTGGAACAGCTGCAATCCTCGGACGAGTACACTCTGCACAAATCAAGATCGGCAGCTTATTCCTACCCTGCAGCTTTACAGTAATGGAAGGCAAGGATGTGGATTTACTACTCGGACTGGACATGCTAAAGCGCCACCAAGCATGTATAGACCTGTCAAAAGACAAGCTGGTTATTCAAGGTGTTGAGGTTTCGTTCTTGGGCGAGGCCGATATACCAAAGAATATGGAGGAAGAAAGAGCCGAGGAACCAAAGGTTGCAGGGCCAGGCGGGACCACAATAGGAGCACGATCTGGTGCTGTTTCAGGACCATCTTCGCAAGCAGCACCTTCACCCGCTCCCGCGGCAGCACCACCTCAAGTAGCACGGCCCCAAATCCCAACCTTCCCACCGCAAGACGTTGAGCAACTCGTGGCTCTAGGATTCTCACGAGACGAAGCCATAAATGCCCTAGCCGCCTGCAATGGAAACGTAGAGTATGCTGCAGGACTCCTATTCCAAGGCTGATCTTGGGCGAAGATTTAGCATGAGTACGGACTTGCAAGGTTGGCGTCTTTGGTGATTGATTGATTGGTCGGCAGGAAAGGTAGACAGCATATGGACATGGATAGCAAGGCGGGGCATCGCATCGCATCACACTTGTGGGGAGGGGTATTTGGCGTAAAGTTTACCTGGGGTAGTATATCTCGATGGTATTTACTTGGGATTTGGAGCTTGGCATCGCGGTTTGGTTTTTTCATAGCGGTTGAGAGAGACAGAGACACAATACCAGATGAGCTGCACGTTCACCCATTCATTTTATTTCAGAAGCGTAGAGAGCACAATTCTTGCTCATTTCATATTCTGGCAATATGCTGAGCCCCTATTTCTAAACCAAGTAGCCATTTCATCTCAGCTTATAAACACAAGGCTTCAAAACCGCCGCCTCGCTACTAACCGCCACCTCTTCATCCCCTTCCAAAAGCTTCTTCTGGGGCTTCCTCTTCCAGGTTTCCAGCCCCTTCTCCTCCATCCCCTTTGGAATCGGTACACACTTTCCCTTAATCGGTGTAGTACTCTTCAAAAACTGCATCCGTACAAACATCTTATTACTCAAATCTATAGCTGGCGCTCCATTCTCCACCTTGAGCACAAATCCTCGCTTCCTTAACACTTCGACGAATGCACTGACGTCAGTTTGCTGGGGAAGGGTATCGTTACCGTCAACTTCGACTGCTAACGTGGCATCTTCGTGTGCAGCTGTTTCGTCGGCGGATTGTTGTTTGGACTTTTTGTACTGGGATTGGATGGGCATTTTCTTCTGACGGTTTCCGACGCTGTGGGATACTACACCTCCCTTGCCCCCTCCAACCCGTCCGAATCGGGACTTGATCTCAGCAACCCATAATTCCCCCTTCCACCTCAAGATTCGATATGCTTCTTCAATGAAATCGATCCAGTTGGTGCCCATGAGTGCAAGACAGAAGATAGCTACATCGGTGGAATTATCGGCGAGGGGGAGATCAGCGATATCTGCGCGGGTTACGAGTGGATGGGGTGAGTAGAGGTCGAAACTGTTGATTTGGAGCTTTAGTTTCTTTGAATCTTTTTGCAAAGCTGTGCTCAGAGCAGCATCTCCACACCCTAAATCAGCAATGACGCATGTTCCCTCCGTCCTGGGCAACGCAGCACCATTTTCTCCCTCTCCCTTGAAATTCCTAGCTGGACCACGAACCTTCCCTCGGCTTCGAATAGAGAGGATATAGCCATTTACTGGGTTCTCAGGCCAGACTTCGACTTGTTTTCGAAATCCTTCGTGGTACTCGGAGAACATTTCTGGGGAGTCGCCGAAGAGGGAGAGGGATTTGGAAGAAGGGGTTGTATAGAGGGTTTGATTTAGGTGGCGGAAGCGGGCAGAGATGAGCTTTTCTCGCATTTTAGCTTGCATTGGTGTCAATTGCGGTGTTGTTTTTGGCAGCAGTTGAGGCTTAGATGAAGCGATTGCCTTAGATGGTGGTGCATCTTCGCAGGTTTCCTTAGCTTCGACAGCCTCAAGCTTTACCTTCTTTTTTTCACGTCTCTTTTCTTTCAGTGTCTTCTCTTTCTTTTTCTTTTCTGGTTCTTGTTCTCTTTCCGAGAATCCCTCCCATGTTTCCTCTTCTCCACTTTCATTAGAGATCTTATATCGCTTTTCCACAGAAAATTTGCTCTTTATCTTGTCTTTCTTCTCTATAATTGTCTCGTATAGGTCTGCTACATTCGAAGTGTCAACGTCATGATCCTTGTTTTTGTTTCCACTTCGTTTGCGCTTCTTGTTCGGTTTTGAAGTCTCGATGCTCTCGTCGGGTCCATTGGTCTTCTTCACGAATTTTGCAGATTCAGAAACCTGTGTCTTTAGCGCACTTGACGAAACGGACCACCCTGGAACGGCGAACATGACTGTAGGATTATCGTTGTTGTGTTTCCTAATGTAATTGTCTAAGCTCTGAAAATAAAAATATATTTTCTCGCTTGATTGTCTAGATAACCCCCAGCCTTGTGATTTGTGGCGTTCAGCCTCATGTGGCTGATGCCACCTAGACATGGTCTGTGCCCAGAATCTCTCCTGTCCAAAATCTGCCTGGATCGTGTTACTCCTGCGACCTTACATCATGGAATTCGCTCACCAATGCTTTTCACCATGCTTCTTATGAACTAGATATTCTTGCAAACATGTCGAAGAATCGTCCCGCAACAACAGGCTATGCGCGCATAGCTCAGGCCGAAGAATCCGACGATTCGGACAATGATGATCTGGCACAAAGCTATGCCTCCTTACAGCCACCCTCCGCTCCGCGATATGCTTCCATTACGCAACCCAGACCTCATAGGGGCATGTATACTGATGGTACTACATCGCCAGTAGAGACAAGACGACCGAGGCATCGAAGACGGATGGGGAGTACAGCTAGTGGAGTGGACATAAAGGCTATCAATGCAAGGCTGGAGCGATGGGCAGATGAGATTGCTTCGAAGTTTAAAATAAGTAAGGTTAAGGGGAAGACAGACCAAGAAGAGAAATTAGAAATTCACCACTCGGTATTTCAGGCCCCTGACGGTGTACGGCCAGCAACTGCGGAAACTCTAGCATCAGATGTCGATCATGGACGAATGAGCAAATCGGAATTCGATGATGTAGTTGAGAGCGTAAGAGTTGCTATTGAGCAGGGCATGCATCCGAAAATGATATCACAAGGGAGTTCTGGGAGTTACTTTGCACGGAATAGTGATGGAAAAGTTGTAGGAGTGTTTAAACCGAAGGACGAGGAACCATATGCCGCTGGAAACCCAAAATGGAACAAATGGATACATCGAAATCTGTTCCCATGCTTCTTTGGGCGAGCGTGTCTTATTCCAAATCTCAGCTATGTTTCTGAGGCTGCAGCATATACCTTGGACTGCCGGCTACGAACGAATCTTGTACCTTATACTGGCATTGTTCATCTTTCTTCCAAATCATTTCATTACGACTTTTGGGATCGAAGGAGTTTCTACAGGAAGAAGAAACCCTTTCCACCAAAGGTTGGGAGTTTTCAGGTATTTCTTACTGGGTTTAAAGATGCGAATATTTTTTTGAGAGAGTACCCGTGGCCAGATCATTTGAACGGAGGATATCGGCCAAGCGATCCGAAGAAAAAGGGGAAATCCTGGAAGGAAAATTGTAGACCAAATAGTTCACGTGTGGATGAGGAAGATGAGGATGAGGACCAGGTTCCATTGGCACCCTCAGAAGGGGGCCCTAGTCAGAGGCGATTCGTATGGACAGATGCATTACAGCAGTCATTCCGAGAAGAGCTCGAAAAGCTTGTCATTTTGGATTATATTATGAGAAATACGGACAGAGGTCTCGATAACTGGATGATTAAGGTTGATTATGAGAATCAAGACGTGTCGATTGTATCCGAGCCCCTGAAGATGGACATAAACAGCGGACTAGAAGAACCAGCTCCACGCCTTGTTCCCACGTCAGAGAGAACACCGGAATTGAGGCCTTATAGAGTCCAAGAGCCAATGGAAGCAACCAGTAGATCAGCAACACCCTCACAAATGGCCGGACCGACCATTTCCATCGGAGCTATCGACAACAGTCTCTCATGGCCGTGGAAGCACCCAGATGCATGGAGAAGTTTTCCCTTTGGTTGGCTATTTTTACCAGTATCTCTTATTGGCCAACCATTTTCTCAGAAGACTCGGGATCACTTCTTACCACTACTGACCTCAAAGCAGTGGTGGAGTGAAACTCAGCTGGAATTAAGAAAAGTCTTTAGCCTGGACGCGGATTTCCAAGAGCGAATGTTTGCAAGGCAGATTGCGGTCATGAAGGGTCAGGCTTGGAACGTTGTTGAGACTTTGAAACAAGTTGATCATGGGCCTTTGGAGTTGACCCGAAGGGCACGAGTTTGCGTATGGGATGACCTGGTTGATATCCCTGTGGCGGTACCCATGCGTGTGCCTTCAGCTGAAATGCGACGAAGACATGATCTTGGACTGCACAAAGATTTACAAGAAGAGATGGATATTACTGGTGCCAATGCTTCTGCTCCTCAACCTGATCTCCTTGGCTTGTCGACGCCTCCTGCCGACCTACCTAATCCAAATCGATTTGAGCTGACCAGCCCTCGTGCAAGTGAGGATGCATCTGGGATTCAATCGCCACAGTCACCAAAGATGTCGACGAAAGCTGGATCAACAGACAATTATTTCAGGAATGGCCAAGTTAAGTTCTCAGACCGACCATCAGTCGGCCACACTAGGGGACGTGTCAGCTATGATGGTCCGTCGAGACCAATGCCATATGCTCCACGACAATCTAGGAGATTTTCGCTTACTAATCGTAGTCGGAATATGCCAATGTTGTATGATGGTGATGATGCAGATGGAGATCTTGGATATGCAGCAGCAGAAGGAATGGAAGGCAATCATAGAAAGGTTATTGTGGAACGTCTTGAAACGGTCAAGAGTAAAAACCCGGTGTTTACGTGGTGTTGATGCGATTATGGATGGGATGTGATAAATACTCATATGGGTGTATAATAAGGTGACACGGGATTCGGGAAAGAATACAGGCGTTGGTGCATATATGGGTTCAGATCTGGTAGGCAGCGGATTATGAATAGACTGAACATCTTTTGGCCTGATAAGGTGGAATAATTTAGTGATTACACGGATCTCTTGGCAGTGATATTCAAGTGGCGGAGAAATGACAGCTGGATTATGTCTTGCAACTCCCACGAAGGTCTCAAGGTATTTTCTCAATGTAGAAGCTGAAAAGGGGGATCGCTTGTCGCGGTCCCAAAGAAAGTCAGAAATGTCAGAACTCACTTTGGTTTGCATATGATTTGTCAAGAAAATTCGTAAATATGCACCACTATGTTTCGTGATTTCTTGCCAGGACGGAGGAGAAAATACATAATCTTACATCGGATCTCCTAATCATAGTGATCAGATAACCTTTACAGTTTCCTTCACTAATTCCATGTCGAAAATTGTGGTCCCTTCTTACTAAGAAACTGTAAGCTCCGCCTCGGCACATTCAAACATTAAAAGATCACGACTTCGCAAGGCGAGATACAGTAATCAGAGGCCCCCATTTCGTAACGTTCAGACCGCCACCAAGTTCACCTCGAAGTACCCGGACAGGCGCATCGTAATTTTGTCCGACGATTATTCAAACTTCCACCCTCATATTCATGCTGTCGCAAATATTCATCGTATCATCATCCTCATGAATTCACTTTGTCAGGTTCGCCTCTGTCTTACTCTTGATCAGCTGTGACTCCGTCGTTCAGGCGCAAAACTACTTGGAAACAACCACGCAAATTGACACACAACATCTGCATGCGACCGTAACGCATCTCCTCCACGGTGCGCCGCGACGATGGCCTCCTGGAATCACTCAAACGGTACGCCAACCTTCGACTTCCCCTCGAATCTCGCACCCGTGTCGCAATCACCAAGACGTCCAAGTTCACAGCCTCGCTTTGGCGGCGACCACGCCTCTTTTGCCCCTCATACACATGCACATTTACAACCGCAAGATAGTAATAATGCTCACGCAAGTTCTCTTTGGACAGGTCAACAATCTTCGGGCGTACCTTTGAAAGCCAATGGTGCGCCTGCCTTCAATCAGAGTTGGAATCCAACTGCCTTGTTGAATCCGCGAGGCTTCCAACAAGCGCAACATAAGAATGAGAATGGCTATTCTACGAAGTACAGTAATAATTCGGCACCACAACTTGCTTTCCAGTTTGATAGCCCAGGTGGATCGCATGAGGAGTTAGGTCATTCACACCCAAGTTCAGATTATGGCGGTACTGGAGGTAGACATAATGGCCAAAATGGATTTGCAGCATATGCAAATGGCAATGGCCAGGCACAGGGTATGGGTCATATGCTAGAAAGAATGCACAATATTGCAGACCGGAGTGTTTTGCCTCAAAAGCGAAGAAAGGTCCACGACGACCGAGATAGTGAAAAACGGAAAGCAGAATTTAGTGGTGGAGGAAGGGGTGGAGTTTTGGGTGAATATATGAAGGAAAAGAGAGAGGAAGGGCAAAAGGAAAACAAAAAGAGGGGAACGGTGGTCGATATATCGACAATCGATGACGACGACGAGGTCGAAATTATAAGTGATCCTGGAGACAAGGAAGTGTGTTATGGAAGAATAGAGGGTGCTGAGATAAATGCCTTCAAGGTTCCGACCCCCCGACCCGGTGTTGTTGCCATATCAAATTCGTTTTGGCCACAAGTTAAGATCACGTTGCGACGAAGACAGGGGGAAAAGACGAATGTCATACACGCAGTTGACAGCACTAGGGAGATTATTGGTTGTGTCGATACGAATACAGCGATAGGTCTGGTCCCTATTCTTGACTCTAAATTTGGAATCCGTACTGCGTCTAGGATACTTACTAGGCAACGAAGAGATGGAGACCCGGTGCCAGGCTCTCAGATATCAAGTAGATACGGCCTTGATCTAAATTTATATGGACCAAAAAAACATGCCATTCAAATTGGTCGCTATTTGTCTCAAAAACAGCTATGGCTTCGAACGCCACTTTTTGTTGAAGCTGGAACTGAACTTTACAACCCTCATATGATTGAGCGCCCGCCACAGGCAGCTGCGAGACCAGCGGCTTCTTATGGTTATGGTAATCGAACACAGGGTCCAGTACGAACAACAGAGGAGATCCGAAATGATGTCCTCGGTATGTTTGATTCGCTCGAGAAGTCTGAGGATCTCCCGGAGCTTGATCCAGACCCACGTATTACTACAGAGCTTCTGAAGCATCAAAAGCAAGGTTTGTATTTTATGACAAATAAGGAGAAGGAACGCGTTTTTAGTGCGGACGAGAAAGCTAATAGCTCTCTTTGGCGACTTAATATTGGTGGCAATGGCCAAAGATCATATTACAATGTCATCACTGGCCAAGAAGAGCGGCATAATCCTCCACAAGTGTTGGGAGGCATCCTGGCTGATATGATGGGTCTCGGTAAGACTTTAAGTATATTGTCACTAGTTGTTCATACCCTAAATACAGAGGCTCCTCAATGGGCCCAGCAACAACCCTGTGCAGAGAAGGAAAATCGGGAACTATGCCAAGTACGGAAAGGAAAGAGTGCATTGCCAAAGATTGAGCAGACCCCTCTCGTTCGTAATTGCAAGACTACACTTTTGGTTTCACCTCTCAGCACGATTACAAATTGGGAGGACCAGATCAAGCAACATATCAAACCTGGCACACTTAGCTACTATATCTACCACGGTTCAGGCCGGATTAAGGATATCAACAAGCTTGCTGAGTTTGACCTAGTCATTACGACATATGGTTCAGTTGCTAGCGAGTTTAATCATCGAAGCAAGAAGAAGGATGGCATTTATCCTTTGGAGGCAATAAACTGGTTCAGAATTGTCCTCGATGAGGCGCATATGATTCGTGAGCAAAATACACAACAATCAAAGGCTATTTGTAGGTTGCAGGCTTCTCGTAGATGGGCAGTTACCGGTACTCCCGTCCAAAATCGCTTGGAGGATCTAGGTGCTCTCATGACGTTTCTCCGTGTTAAGCCTTTTCATGAGAAAGGTGGATTTGCTCAGCATATCATGGCTCCTTTCAAAATGTGTGATCCTGAGATTCTGCCAAAGTTGCGACTTTTGGTCGACAGTATTACACTTCGCCGTCTCAAGGACAGAATCGACTTACCTCCACGGCATGATCACCTTGTGAAGCTCGACTTCAACGATGAAGAACGTGCCATCTACGATATCTTTGCCAAGAATGCCAATGATCGGGTTAAAGTTATTGTTGGCCAACGAGAAAAGAGCCTTGGCGGAAAAGCATATGTCCATATTCTTCAATCAATCCTCCGGCTTCGTCTTATCTGCGCACATGGTCGAGATTTGCTTTGCGACGAAGATCTACAAATTATGAATGGTCTCAGCAAAGACTCCGCTATCGAACTTGATAGTGATGATGAAGACGATAAGCCGGCCTTGTCGGCAAAAGAGGCCTACGATATGTATAACCTGATGATTGAAACAGGCACTGATACGTGCATGACTTGCAACCGCAAGATTGGCTCAAACGACTCGGCCGAGATGGATGGTGAGCCCAAGGATGAGGTTATTGGACATCTTACACCATGCTTCCATGTTTTCTGTCCTGCCTGCATTGGCGCGTACAAATCGCAGCTAGAGGAAATAGCTCAGGGACAGTCAATGGCTACTTGTACTTTCTGTCGAACATACATCAAGCTCTCATACTTTGCACTTCGCCAAGGAGGTATCGAGGATGGTGGTCCAAAGAGTAAAGGTCGAGGGGAGGCTACAACAGCAAAACGACTAGAGAACTATAGCGGACCTCACACGAAGACCAAGGCTCTGATATCAGATCTCCTTGCTTCCAAGATGGAGTCTGAGCTTGTACCAGATCAGCCACCCATTAAGAGTGTTGTATTTTCTGGTTGGACTGCCCATCTTGATCTCATCCAGCTTGCCTTCCAAGAAAACGACATCTCATATGTCCGACTAGATGGCAAGATGTCGCGTACAGCCCGTGGTGCCGCCATGGAGAGCTTCCGTGAAGATCCTACTATTCAAGTCATTCTCGTTTCTATCATGGCTGGTGGCCTCGGCCTCAACCTTACGGCGGCGAACAAAGTCTACGTCATGGAACCGCAATATAACCCTGCGGCCGAAGCCCAAGCCGTTGACCGTGTTCACCGGCTCGGCCAAAAGCGAGAGGTTGAAACAGTACGCTATATTATGAATGATAGTTTCGAGGAGAAGATGCTCGAGTTACAGGATAAGAAGAAGAAGCTTGCGAGTTTAAGCATGGATTCCAGTGGGAAGGATAGGATGGATAAAAGTGAGGCTGCGAGGAAGAAATTAGAGGACCTGAGGAGCTTGTTTAAGTAGATTTTTACAGCGCAAGATGTGATATGGGTTGGCAGCCACTGGCGTACTTATATACAGGTTAATTGGTTCATTACATTACGGAACGAGCGTGGAGGCCTGGCGTTCTGGATGATATGGTATGATATTGGAAGGAGCATAAGAAGCATACCTAGAGTCTGCAGTGCTCTTTATCTGCTTTACTCTGTTTCTGGCTGCACATACACTTCATGAGTATCATATGCAGTAACGCAGGGTGGTTGATATGCCGGACATAGTCTGTAGACTTACATAGAATTTTGACATGGTGAGATCTGCACCGACAGCAATACAAAATTGTAGATTTATGAACAATTTGGATATAGAGATGTGATAACGAAAAGGAAGTTAGCGCAACTACATACGCGGCTCGGACGATGAGTGTCCATAATCATGCTAGAAACACACCTTCTAACCGCTTCTAGTAACCACAGCTTACGTTGGGGGTTAAACCTAGTTCCCTGCTCCCTTCTAATTCTTTTAATCAACCCTTCAACTTTCTATCCCAATCTGTTCTTTATTGTGCATTGTTCTGGCCAAAGTCCATATGGCATAGCCTTAACTTCTTCCCGATCTCTCAGATTTGGATTCCCAATATATTAGTGCCCCAAAATGTCGAAAGAACTTCCCAAGACACTTCTGGGAGAAAAGCGATCCTCCTTCGCACTTATCGATCCTTCGACCGAGCTCTATCATCGTAAGTTAGATCGTCATGGGTGGCTAAACAATTCATTGCGACAGCATGTCGCAATTTCCTACGTCTGGTCGGAATGGAAGCAGAACCCTGATGATCGACTACCAGACTGGCGTCTCATTCGTGACCGACTACTCTGCATACTTGGATCCAGCGCATCAAGCGACATTCGAGTAAGGACAGGCAATGCTTCCTGTTGCTGGTTAGATTCAAAATGTGTAGACCAGGACTCTCCGAGCAGTAAATCATACTGGATTCCGAGGATGGATGAGGTTTATGCTGAGGCAAAATGTACCGTGCTCCTCTTGCGAGATCCATTACTTTCTGTCTTGGTGCCTGTGGTTCGAAACATGACATGTAATGTCAAGAGTAAAACCTCCATGCTTGATTGGCCACACAGTTGTCTCCTATCTCAAAGTTGTACAGCACTTGCCACTTTATCTCCTGAGCTGGAAAAGGAATGTACCCATGCACTAAGACGCTTGTATGACGGGACGTGGAGGAGACGAGCTTGGATTTTTCAGGAAATTCTTCTTTCAAAGAATTATTTACTTAGTTTTCATGACTGCGGTTACGTGGAACTGGGCGATATTGGGGTCATAGCAGGACTTCTCTTCCAGCAGTACCCGGAAGAAGTTTGGCTCGGCGATTTATCTGACTGGTGTCGAAGACTCTTCTACCTTCGACACTTCTACACAGAGACTGAATTTCATCATCTTTCCGAAGCCAATGTACTCCAGATGGCAACCGGACTAGAAGCGACAGTACCGGCTGACAAGATTTATGCTCTTTGTGGAATACTAAAGCTCAAGGATGTCCCTTACAACATGAATCATTCCGCTGACGAGGCTTTCCAAGTCGTTGTTGACGCACTGGTGAAAAAGGGTCGATTATCATGGCTATACGCAGTACCTCCACCAATGAATGATGGAGGCTTACAACTCCGCGAAGCCAATATAACGCCATTCGTTCTCACGAGAATGAGCGACTCTTTCGTTGGAAATCGAAACAAAATGCACTTCTCCCAGACTTCAGTTGGCTTTCCTGTTTTGCGCCTAGGAAAGATAACTCAAACTAGACTTCTTGCAGACGTACTTCAGGAAGCAAGCAGTTGGATCAAGGAGCATCAGAACGTTGACTTCCCAGCAGAGCTTAAAAATTTGTTCTTCATCCCTAAAATTATTCGAAGAGTAGCTTTGGATCTTGTGAATCCACTTCTCATGGATCCACTCTTTGACCAAATCTGTCGCGGACTAGACATCAGTCGTGAGGCAGAATCCAGGCCGACTCGAGTGTGGAGAATGATCATGGCGCTATTCACGAGAGACACCACTTCGCTTTCTCGTAAAGAGATCTCAACAAACCCGGACGATATCGCAAATGTTGCTCTAGCTGATTCAGCAGCCCAATCACTTCAGAATCGACTGCGCATGGTGCAAAATAGCTTTTTAGTACTATGGTGGACTTCAACAAATGACAAGGGCAGCATCGAAACGTTAAGTTTAGGCCCTATAACCTGCAAGCCGGGAAATCAAATCTGTGCGGTGAAAGATGACAGCCAACTACTCCTCGCTGTTTCGTTCCCTCCCAAAACTTCCCCAGAATCGGAAGAAGAAAACCTACCCACCGACGCACATTTCAAAGGCATGATCTACAGTCTCGACACCGTAATGACAATCCAATGGCGCGTTAAAGTCCTCGTAGCAAATGTTGTGCTTACACCAAGTGATATGCAGGGTCCGTTGATAGGAGATCACCCGTATGGGGATAGGAAGAAGGATCAGAGGTACGACGAATATATCAAGACGGATGCGTCAAGGACGACCTCAGTGGCGAGTTTGTTTGGGAAGGAGTGGGGGAAGAAGGGGGGGAGGGTTTATTTGAATCTGTTGCGTGGAGTGTGATGATAGATGATATTTAGTATTGAGATGAAATCCTCTATTGGATAAAATTGACATTCTATATTTCTAAAAGAGGTTCCTTCCGCCAACTTTTCAGAGTAGGTTCCGGGCTAAGGGTTTTCAGTAAACTGTTGCAGATTGGAATAAAACCGATGCCAAACTATATCAAATTTTCCCATACACTGCAACCTCATGTCTAATTTACACAGTGATAATACACCCATCATGAAGTTTTAGCCCATTGGCTCCCACTCCACAGGCCCCCCGTACTCCACAGCCAATAATCCCTCCCCTTAGCTGCCCAAACTAACACACTCGGCAAACTCCACCCCATCGCAGCCCCCACATGCCACCCCATCCCCCGTCCTACAACAACCATCTGCGTCTCCCTCTTATCCTCTTTAAACTCTCTCTCTTTCTCCAAGATGGCATCGCCTTCCTTGACAGCGGCCGCAAGCTGTAAATCTCGCTTGATGTTTGAGCAGAAAGTTGGAACAGCGGAGATAATGGTATGGATTGCTGGATTGTGCGCCGAGGAGACGGAACCGAGTGCGTATATCCTCTCTCCTGCATTCCTCACCCTTAACGTCAATGAATCTGTTGTAATCCTCCCATCCGCTTCTAACAACTCTTTACCGATGAACTTCGTATTTGGCACAAACCCCGTAGCGGGAATAAAAATATCACACTTCATTACCTCTCCCCCTTCCAATTTAACCCTCCCCCCCGCTGCCACATTCTCCCTCCCTGCATCTTCAGGTTCAATACTCTCAACTTTTATGCCTTTAACAACTTTCACTCCAAGTTTTGCAAGATTCGCCTCTGCCCTTTTCGCTAGTGCCGGGCGAAGAGCTGGGAGGATTTGTTCCCCACTAGTCACGACCGTTATGTCAACGTTAGGATTTTCAATCTTGCTCGAGAAGAATCCCGCACGGCCATTAAGGAATTCACCCAGCTCACCCGCAGTTTCGATACCAGCTGGTCCACCACCTGCAATGATGATGCTTTTGGCGTTCGGTAAAGCTTTTCTGAATTCCACCCAGGAGTTGCGGAGATATTCCACGGATCCGTTGAGACCGAGGAGTGGTGATGGAGTTGAAGCGCCTGTTGCTATTACGAGGGCGTGGAAATCAAACGTCTGTTTTGAGCCTGTTGAAAGGGTGATAGTGACTTGGCGATTGGCGTGGTCTAGTGATGTTGCTGTGCCGTGTATGAATTCGAAAATTTCTTTCGAATATGGAGAGAACGAGTTAGTGATTGAGACGAAGAGTTTTTCCTGGTCAAAGAAGGAATCTGAGAGTAAAGCTCGCGGACAAGCGGGACGACAAAGGGCGTGTGTTGAGGTGCTAATTAGAGAGAGTTTATATGTGGTTGGTGAAGGTAAGGAAGGGAGGACATGTTTGAGGAGATAGTGGGAGGTTGAGATGCCAGCGTAGGAGGCTCCTAAAATGATGATATGTTTTTGTGGTAGTTGGGCCATAGCTGGATGGGGTGGTTTTATTGTTAGAGTGGACAAGAGATAGTTGAATGTAAAAGATCTTCAGAAATGCACAAGGAAATAAATTCCTGCGAATTCAAGGACTGGAATACCAGAGTAACTGGACGGAACAGTAGAATGGTCCTAGCAGGCATGCTAGTTATTTGTCTTGAAATGGTGTTTCTGCCATCTGGGGGCGCCAACTATATAAGCCATCTTGCTCCATGCACGTAACATGCCTAGACACGGAACTTCACGAAATCGAGACGAATCGAGACGAACAAATATCTAAAATCCGTGGTGTCCGAGGATGAAAGATCGATAAGATTAAGGTTGACCCTTGTATAGCCAATTAGAAGTGGTGGCCTGGGACAAGAGTTTAGGTGAACTGAATCATTGAGATGAAGTGGATGATGATTGGATGTTTCGGCCTTCGGCCTTTGCGAGTTTTAATAGGTCTGGGGTGGCACAGCACCAATGAAGCGAGGTGCATACATTAGAACGTGGTCGGACGTATCAATGTAAAAATGGAACAATAATCGCATTGTACAAATTCTAGATGAACAGACAGAGAGTATTTCCAGCGTGAAAATAATCCTCTCATTTCCTCGCCTCCCGGTCCAGAATATCGCTCTTTCTTGCCTGCTGGATGCTTTTGCTGGTCCAACGTTGTTCATGAAGGGAGCCCGGTGACGACTATTTTATCGATTTGTTTTTCCGTGTTAGAAAGTAAAGATGGTGGTCATGATGGTCCCTTCCGTTTGATGTTAAAAGCAATGATTTTTTTATTTTATAAGCATACTCCTATTCAATAGCCCTTGCACAGCATGACTGCTAAACTCTAATAAAGAGGAATGCCACCATGGCGACAATTACTAGAACAGAATACCTGCCCACTTCCATAAGCCTACGGTAATCCCCTCATGTGTTGATGGACTGAGGCTGATATAGTTCTAGTTTTCAGGTTTCTTAAAACCTGGTTGACAATAACAGCTATTGAAATGCCAAATTGAGCTGCGAGAATGATCAATCCAATAGCCAAGGAGTCGAAGGCTTAAGCAGCGGTAGACCAGAACTATAGTCATTGTTCTAGGCTCAGAAGGAAACTCCAAACAAGTGTTAGTATCCAAAGGAATACAATAAATATTTACGTGGCTTGGGGGCAAGTAAAGTCGGCTAGTGGTGTATAATATGATATGAATAGGAGGGGAAACGAGAGTAGACTTAGAGAATACTGGTTGCACTTCTGGGCCTCCTCTGCTTGGACGAGACGTTTATTCGGTTTCCAGGAGGGTTCATGCCCAAATATAGTGCCATATCTAGCTCTTCACCACTGCTATCCACTTCTTCTGCTAATAGTCAACTGCGACCCATCTAGGTCCTATTACAAAAGGGAGATCTGGACGTAACTTAAGACTCGAATCTAGAAAGCTCAGATATAGGTTTGGAGAATCAAAAAGAGATCTTGGATAATATTGATGATAGCAGTAGGAGAGCGAAGGCGCCAATATTCGAGATTATGTACATAGTGAGAACCAAAGATGAAAAAAAGGCTGAACACGGTATTTGGGTGAGAGGTTTAGTTACCTAGTTATTTTGACTAGGCTGGGATAAAATACCAACAAGAGCAGCCAGAAATCAATGAATAGCGACAAATATAGTTAACTTTGTTTTATATAACTGAATTTAATCCTGTGAGCGGATATAATATAGAACCTTTCGAAGTCATTAAATTATGAGAGTTCTATATGACTTAGAGATATTTCCAAGTAGTTAGTAGCTTCTTTAGGTACTAGGCTACTGATTGGGTCTTAATTGTACTATAGGGTTGAGCCAGATATATATAAGCCCGTCTTTACATCTGTATTGCTGGTAGGATTTAAGGCATTATGTGAGAGTAGTACATCCTTGAAGGCGTTTGCGGGTCGACCTAACCAAATCTATCATATGCTGCCCAAATGGTCGCAATTTCTTGTACAGCATTTTTCGAGGTTTTGTTCATGATCGAGCGTCTCAAGAGGTGTTTAGTAACTTCTTATTGCGCTAACATGCTCTAGATACTGTTAGTAAGAAGTCACAAAGACAAGCTTTAACATATTTCTACTATAGTCAATATGGTAATAAGCCTGCCCGCTTTTATAGCTCTGCACAAGAGGAAGTGATGTATAAAACCTAGATGGTTGAGTTCATAATTTACCGTTAGGAAGAGAGGGGCAAATAAGGGTGTGAGAGGACACATGGAATAGAACGTTGCTTGTAAAAGAGTGCTGGTGACTCGGAAGGCCCAACCCTGGAGGTAGAGCAACTACGCACATTTGATAGATTGGACTGGGGCTATGTTAGATGTGTTTGAAGATAGCATGTAGGCCAGGCTAATACGAACGGTGAGAAATCTGGAAAGAGTAAAAGTGGTTGTCTCGCAACCATTACGTATTCCATTGAGAGTTATCTTTGAGATTTCAAGAATAGAATATCCTATTTACATTGATCATCTACAGCATCAGGGTTGGCGAGAGCATTCGAACCCCCCCCCCCCCCCCAACCACTGCCTGTACTGAAAGGCAAGAACTGACTACGCAAGCTAACTGTAAATCTGATATCCATAAGGCTGGTAAATACGAAAGATAGATTGAGTAATTCAGTGAAAGTTGTATGACACCCTGACAGGCGAAAACGAGACAAAATTCATGTGAAAATGATACCTAATTCACAGTGGTGGTAATAATCCGTTCCCCGTTAGTATGCACGCGAAAGAGGTATAGTTTAGTAATATAATGCAGCGAGCTGAGCACAAAAAAAGGCTTGTTGATAGCTACTCTTCCGTTACTGGTTACAAGCGCTAGCCATTCCTCAATTATACTGAGAACATTGTCAAGAAAGCGCAACATCACGTAAGGGTTGCCATCTCATACATTTTTTCAGCGAGACCTGGAGGCTGAAGACCATTTAGAAACTCCCTAATGGCAATTGCCGGAATTCCATGCCTCATAGCAGTCTGGTCATCCCATGAGCTGTGTAACCCGATCAGTTTTCCATTGCTTCTTGAAACAAGTGGAGCCCCAGAATGACCCCAGTAAGTCCAAGCATCGTGCATCAAGGTCCCTATCTCAGAGTTATCCTGTGGATCTACATCTTTCATCATCCCCTGGAATGTGCCCTCTGAAATTTCAATTAGATTGTATTTCGTTTTTTGAGCTGATGTTGATTCGAGGTCATCCTGACCTGGCTGACCAATGCACAAAATCTTCATATGTTTCTTGATGCTTCCATTAAAGACTGGTGTGTGTGCAAATAAAGGGATTTGTCCAGCTTCCGGTACAGGAGATTCGATGGCAACAATTTTTAGAAGCGCCAGATCGCGGTCTCCATCCCAGACTCGGCAATCAGCTAGCACGGCAAGACCATCATAGAATAATAGCCATTTTCTTTTGATTCCCTTTCTGAACTCTTTGATGTCGTCACCATAGCAGTGAGAGCATGTTAGGAGATGGCCGTCAGGGGAAATACAGACCGCGGTGCCAGCCTCGTATTGACCGAATATAAGGGTGGAGTTGAGTGCATTTTGGATATTTGGAGCATCAGGTAGGTCTTGAAGAGCCAATACCGAGGTAGCTGCAAGCTTGCTTTGCTTTTGGCGCAATAATTTGAGCTCTTGAGGTGAGATGTTTGGTAGTTTCTGGCCAGGAGGGATGATCTGGATAGATTCTGTAGGTGAGATGGTGGGAGTGATAAAGGTTATTGGCGAGGAGATTGGTCGCTGGGCAGGTGGAATCTCCGGAGTTTTCGACGATGACGCTGTGCTTGATCGTAGGATCCGACCACTTGTTGACATTTTGAGGATGTGTCGACAAAGGCTCTGGTGCTAGTTGTATGCTAGTTTTAGGATGAGTATTGCTGGCTAGATGATTGCCTAAAAGCTTATTTGGTATTCTTCCTACAATAGTAATTCAGCTCTCGCGCTTCATTTTGTAAGTATGAAATAGAACAGGGCGAGTAGTGTATGAAGATGGTAGCTTATTTCGTGCATAAAATTTTTGTGAAATCTAGAGACTGTTGAGTTTCTAAAATAAATGAAGATCGAATTGAAACAGTCGAGGTCGAAAACACTAGACCCACACTCGCTTAACTAGAGCACAATGAACCATCAAAATGATCTTTTACCAAAGAAAACGAAGACTGGGTTATATTTAGCTATACAACCAGTAAAACAAGCTTTTTTTAATAAAAAAAGCAAAAAGAGAGTGAACAGAGTGGGACTCGAACCCACGCCACTTTCGTGACCAGGAAATTGTTGTTAAGGAAACCTTAACCTGGCGCCATAACCAGCTCGGCCATCTGTCCTATGATTGGTGCAGAAAGAGTGCTTAATAAAAAATATATCATAAGCTCCCAGAATTGCTAGTAGAGACACCTTGAGTCGTAGTTACATCGATCGTCCTAATATGCACCCATCAAGCCTACCTTACTCAAATAAAAATTTATGGCTTATTTATTAGGCAGTTATGATTAGTTTGTTCCACATTCTCTTTGACCAGTCTTTTGAGTAAACACCACAGGTATCTACACATTCTATGGGTTCACATAGAAATATGTTGCTTTAGTGGTTGGTAGGGTTTTGTGAACACTTTCTCAGACTTCTCTGGCAGTATAAATCTTGTTCTATACTCACATGAGTGCACCGCATTCCCAAGAAGGAGCAGAACTACTTTCATCACCTAATTTCTACACTATCTCTGAGGAGCACATTTGATCTAGGGTTGATTTTAAGTTCTTTCGTTTTATACGAATACATATAATACAACACTACGCCCTACTCTACCATCCCTGATTCTTCAGTTGTTTCACCCTAAGGACTGTAGCCTGGAATCCTTGCCCGAATCTCTTTCTCCACCTCTCCCTTCTCAGACGCTTCCTCTTTAAGCCTGGTCTTTCGTGGAATCTCTGTCGATTCAGATCTGCTCTGACCCTATTCTGCTGGCAACTTCTTTCCAAAGTTAGGAATGCTCTGCCGAGGTCTACACTTCCTGTAACGGGTACATTGCGACCGGTACTTGGATTTAATCGCATTGGAATCTTATGTGTTGTATTGTTAATCACTGATAGATCTAAATCCATGTTCAATGACTCCATAAGCTCTTGTTCTGCGGGACTTTGACCAGGTATGTTTGCGCTAAAAGGGTCCGACATTTTCGACGTATCCATCCTGCTCTGTGTGCTTTTATGACTGTTGAGAAAATCGAGCATTTCATATGCAGTGTTGGTTGGCTTTTTCGCCGCAGAGAAAGGACTTGCGCGTGGAGCGAAAGGAGACGGGCGAGAAGAGGGAGCAGTCCAGAGCTGTTTTGCTATGGAATCAGCTTCTGATTTGATTGATGTGCCAGTCGTGTTCTCCAAACTAGACTCGGAGGATAAGGGTGGAGGTGCCGTGGAGGTTGTGACATCTGGTCGTGCCGCTTGATTTCGGCTACTCGTCACAAAATTTCTGTTTAGACAGACTGGATGAGAAAATCCAGACAATATTCTTTGCTGTGTCGCGCATCGTACATTCGTAGCTGGGGCAAGGAAATTGGCCAGCAAAGAAGAATTCGTTCGTAGGAGCATGTCTGCTGCCCTTCGGACCTCCATTATCTAGATCACAATTAGGAGAGTACAATTGGAGGCTTGTAGAGGAGCTCGAACTTACTATTAAGGAAAAGGAGGGACCGCTGACTGATGATGTCGTGAAGCTCGAAGATTAACTTTTGAGCCTGATGAACTAGCGCTTGGCCCGTGCATACAAATTTAGAGTTGAGTTCCGCGATCGAAGAGCGCTGTGTCGCGTGAAGCAAACAAGCTATCTTTTCTGCTTTTGAAAGCGTCAAGGAAGTGGAAGACGTATACTAGATTTGCTTGTTATTTTCAAATCCAGGGAGATTTGTCTTCACGATGGCGTACAACCCATATGGAGGTAGGCGCAATCATCCAGGAGCTCTTCGCGATCAGCTATTTACAAACGCTAACATAATTCTATAGCCTCGCCTTATGGCCGACCTCCAGGGTTTGGATCTTTCCCAGGCCAGAGCGGTTCTCCACCGGGAATGGCACCTCCGCCAGGAATGGGTATGTAGGTGTTGCCTTATACTCTGCTAGAAAGCTAACTCTCAGCTAGGTCCTCCACCTGGTATGGCAGCGCCAGGTACAGCTCCCCCTCCAGGTGTACAGCAAGCCAACAGTACTCAGGCGACACGGCCTAGTGGTCTTCCGGCGAGCTTCCAAGGACCACCGAATATGCCGAACATAAATTTTTCCGCTCCAGTAATTCGACTTGGTACTGGCCCTTCAAAACCAGCCCAACAGATGCCAGGCGGTTCAGGTGGGAGACGAGAAAGCCAGGATCCAATGTCTGCTAGCGGAAGACCAGGCTTAGGAGCCGAGAGAGGCATGGAGGCACAAAGACAAGCACTAAGAGAAAGCATGATGTCCTTAGTTCCACCGACCAAAGAAGAAATCGTCCGGACAATATTCATCGGAGGTATTACTGAAGGAACGGGTGGCGATGATGGGGTAGAAAGAATACTATGTACAGCTGGGCGATTAAGGAGATGGGACAGGGCAGTTGAAGCGGATGGCAAACCATGCTCTTTTGGGTTTGCACAGTATGATGATGCGGAGAGCTTGGCTACAGCGGTGGAAGTGCTCAAGGATATTGAGATTCCTCTTAAGAAACAACCCGCTAGCGACGGTGTTAAGAAGGAAGAAGTGGATGACGAAAAGATTGAGAAGGCCAAACTCTTGGTATTCGTTGACGACAATTCTCTCAACTATCTCGAAAACTACAACTCGAATCGCGGGGATGACCCAGCAGCAGAGCAATCAAGGTTAGATGTTGCACGATCAAATCTAAAGGGTGTTTTATACGAATTGTTTCACCCGCCTATGTTCGTGAAAGTGGAAAATGGCGATGGGGATATACATATGCAGGACGCGGACGGAGAAGGCGGCAACGTGGAGGTCGTCAATATACCTCTGGCAGTAGACGACGAGCTTGCCGATATTCCGGCTGAGATGCGAGAGACGGTTGCTCAAGAAATTGCTGCCTTTAGGGATAGAAGTAATAGGAGAGACCTTGAGCGACTCAAGCGAGAAGAGGAAATGGAGGCTCTCGAAAGACAACGGAATGGTGCACCCCGACCTTCAAGGCTAGCATCGCCAGGTCCAACAATTCCAAACGGCCCAGCTGCCGGCACAAACAACATTCCCCTTGGACCAAGAGGTGTACCAAATGCTCCCTCTGGACCAAAGTCCCAAGGTGTACAAATGCCTCGTGATTACCAGAAAGGTGTTTCGTTTGTCAATGGTAGTGGCATTAATGGAAACGCAGGCGGAGACTTCTGGATAAATCGTGAAGAGGAAGATGACTCTGCTAGCGATGACGAGCTTGAACGTCGCCGTACTGCCAAGAAAGAAGCCGAGCTAGAAAAGCAATACCTTGACCACGAACGTAGATGGTTGAATCGCGAGAAGTCGAAGACTGCTGCTCTGGACCGTGAAAGGGAACGGGAAAATGAGGACGCTACTAAAACAAATCGGGAGAAGGATAAGATGGCTCAACGTTTACGAGATTGGGATGATGATGCAGAGGCATCCCGCAAAGTAGAGGAATACTACTCTGATCGAAGTATGTGGATACGGAACCGGGCTACTTTTCGTGCTCGGGAATCGGCAGCTGATGATCGGGATCGTGTTGCGGAGCAGCGAGAACTACAGCGAGAGATGGCCGACAAGGAACAGGCTCGTGGAATGGCTGACTCATTCTTGGAGCGTCAAGCAGAGGAATTGGAGTCTCGGTCTGGTCGTGCACAACAACCATTCAAATTATCACTTGGCGCCGCAGCTCAGAAGGCACAGAAAGCAGCTCCTCCCCGCAGGACCGTCGCTGAAGTTGAAGGCCTTCTCGAAGACGAAGAAGATGTGGATAAAGGCTCGAAACGCACACTTGTTCCTATCAAATTTGATCCTTCAGCTCTTGCCGGCAATCTTACTGATGAAGAGCGTGATCAAGCTATCCGTCAATTGGCACAAGAAATTCCCAACGATAAGGACGGCTTATGGGGCTGGGAGGTCAAGTGGGAATTCGTAGATGAGGCTATCGTGGACAAGTTGAGACCATTCGTAGAGAAGAAGATAGTGGAATATCTTGGAGTGCAGGAACAGCTGCTGGTGGAGGTTGTGGAGGAGCATGTCAGAAATAGAGGCAAGCCACAGGATATGGTAGAGCAGCTTGAAGGAGTGAGTATCCTTCTCCCAACCAAAAAGTGTTTGCTAACATGCACCTAGGCACTTGATGAGGAAGCGGAGGCGTTGGTGAAAAAGCTATGGCGTATGCTTATTTTCTTCTCTGAAAGTGAGAAGCGAGGTCTTTCTGCGTAGGATATGACTACATATTTTTGATAGCAGAATTCTTCAAGGACCCAAAACTATCTCCAGGGCCAGTCTGCACACCTGAGGAGCGAAAATAAATGAGGTAATAATGAAGACGGGTTTTCTACGAGAATGGAGTGCTAGGAGTGGTATATTGCATTTTAGGCGCCCAAGGGAAATCATCTAAGTGTACAATAATGAATGAGAAAGGACACTGATAATGATCAGTAGGGACGATAAGAATTCTCTTGGCAAATATGCATCGATATAAAGTCAATTAATTGTCACATGTAATGCTCAACCACTTGGATGGAAGGAGAGGAGATGGGTTTGAAACATGATGAGGCATCTATTATGCGAATTCCCTTTTCTTTGAACAAGGGGGGAGGTTGTCCCATTCCTTGGTAACAGTGGTGACTGACAACTGGGTGACGCTGGAACCTTGAATCATGGTGTAAAGGCATCCTTTTTCAGGGAATATAAGATAGTTACGTCGCTTGAGGAAGATGCACAAGGAGGAGAGATGGTAATGATAGTATCTACAATCGCTCTTTCATGAGCCAGTCCGATTACGATATCAGCTTGAACCACCCTTTCTACCTGATTTAAACATTATTGAGACTTTTTAGGTAATAGATGAACTAAGGGCTAAAAAACAAGAAGGATACGTGTAGGGAGTTTAAAAAGCCTTGAGATTAGATAGGCTGACATAGTTTCAGCTACTGAGTAGAGCAATTACTTATGAACTCAAGGATATAATTGAAATATTTGGATTAATCACTACTAATTAACAAGTAACTTAAATTTAGATTAAAAATACTAGTAGACTAATTGATAATTAATTTTAAAAAGCAAGTGTTGATTTTCATGTTCTCGTTTAGGTGGGCCGTATGTGGTGGGCCTTCTTCCTATACTTATATACACAAGTAAAAATCTTTCTGCATAGACTCATATTATCCTTCGCTGCCCAAGGTTCCGCTCTACACCTTTCCTATTTTCCCATAGGGCAGCTTTCAATAAAACTCCGTCCGCCTCTTCCTCTCGGGAATTGGTGGTGTCATACTGAGATCACACTGCCTACAAGGCCGCACTTCAAAGAACCTTCATGTTCCTATTGGTTTGAGAAGATTGAAAATCCTTGAGTTTCCTGCAGGAAACCTTGAAAAACGGTAAGTGCTGCGCTCAGATAGTGCCGTTCGTTTCAGGAGACACTAGCTCAGTATAGTTAAATTACAGGTGCGATACCATTAATTTCCTCATACTTATCACTAACTTTTCATATAAGAATCCTCTCAGATCTTAAGAACCCGAAGCCCTTATATCACAAGATCCTGTGCCGCCAAGATGCGGACCTACGGCACGAGAGCCAACCTCCAAAACAGAGACTCATCAGCCTTTTTAGGTCATTCATCAGCGATGTTCTCACAAAATACTATTACCTGAGTGAACCGGTAGCACCTTGAATTGTTAATAAGTGGAAGATCAGGGGTTGGGGGTGGCACTTAAGTACAGTCTTACGACATACAAGGAAATCTTTAGTGCATAAGCCGGATTCATGCCATATAACCTTATTTACAACAAAAATCCAAAAGAAACCAACCCTGAAAAGAAATTGAATCCTGCTCAGAACTCAGATGTAAGCGAAGGCATGATGCCGTCGTATTCCCTGGAACCAATCCTTGTGTGTAGCTAGACTCTTGACGTTTCGATTTGGAATCGTTGTCTACAAAATGATTGTTGGCTGAAAATCAAATTTCGCGTATATAAATCGAGTCGTGCACGCATTTTTGCCTTGTTTGGTTTCTTTATTGTGTGCTTAGTTATTTATATAGAATTGTTGAGTTGAAGGTTCAATGGAGGAGAATGAGAATCATGCATTGGGATTTGTGCTTCACTGTGTAGGCAGTACTATGATGAGTATGATGTAGAAAACGTAAGTTCACATCTTCAAACGTAAGTTCACATCTTCAAACGAGAGTGTTATTTCCATAATAGTAAGACGGCCTAATATATTCCAAGAATTCACAGTTTTAAACGATCGTTCCTTGTGAGCAGAACTGCTAATGGCCATCTCAGGATTGATTACTATTTTGCGGTCCAGCGTACGGCTCTAACGAGCCTCGGTTACTTACTTATTATAGGTGACAAGTCTCTTACCGAAGGAGATCAAAATTGGTCAGAGCCCATCAAGTGGTCTCGCGCTTCATCTTGCCCTAAATCGTCTCAATACCCCACATCAGCTCTAAGTTTCGTGTTTCATCCTTCCGCACCAGTCAAGCCGTGCACAGCCACACTGTCGTCCCCTATAATTAGGCGAGGCACACCATAAATCCTCCGTGATGATTAGCGAAGAACAACAATTGGTGGTGCGTTGGTGCCTACATTCGAGGCGCTCTTGGCTTGTGGAAATAGATATGGGAATTTATATCGATTGGATACTCAGGTAAATGAATCTCAGCTTGCTGGGAAGGAGCGAAATGTTTGCGAAAATAACAAAGTAAGAATCCCAGATTTGTTGGAGATTTTGCTCCGTTGAGATGAAAGAATATGTATGGGAGAAAGTATAAGAAGGAAAGCAAATTTTCAGAGTGAAAAAGAATCCATAAGCCAGCCGCAAAATATTCCTGATCAACCGTGATCGTGATCAACCGTCCTTAACAAACAGACTTCTAAAAAAAAAAACTTTCTTCAACAGCTAGCCTTCTAAAATTACCATGAAGTTTTGTGTAATCGCTGGTTCTCTACTAGTGGCTTTAGCAGCCGCAAGAGACCCGGATGGTGGGCCCTATATTAAATATGCCTATTCACAACAAAGCTGACCTCCCCTTCCTCTAGCTCAACCAACTCCTAAACCTGCACCTGGACCAGCAGTCAAAACTCCAGCAACTACACTCGTCAAGACTCCCAAACCAACAACTGCAGCAACCTGCGACAAAGTCACATTTAAAGAATCTTGGGGAACCACAACCTTCATCTTCTCTCAACCTACAACTCGTGGATTAACTACACCAGCAACATATGCATCAATTGTGGCCGGGATCTGTGCAGCAGTCGCAGGAGGAAGTGGCGGTGCTCTAGCACCACTATGTCTGGGTGCGGGTGCTGAGTTAGCTGGCTATGCTGTCAAGGCTGATGAATGTAATAATAAGCATCAGTGTTTAAAGCTTGTTTACTATCCGCTCGTTACACTTGGAGTCCCTTTCTGTGTTGGGAAGGAGGATGGATGCTGTGGCATTTAGGGCAATACAGAGATTTAACATTATTTCTTCACAAGTCTAAATTCATTAGCCTATCATATTCGCGCTTTAAACCTCCTTTAAGAATAATGGAAATACCTGAGCATGATATAGCCCACCAGCCAAGGAGCACTAAAAGTTTTAGGCAAGGCGAGTTTTGTGTCATGTATTGATTTCTATTGCTAGTTAACTCCCTTCCATACTGATTGCAATCATAAAGGATAATGAAGTGCCACTATGTCACTAAGCCACAAGAAGAGTAGGTACGGCGATTATTATGAGAGTGGAGAGAATGGATATGAACAGAGTGCGAAGGGAAAGATGAAAAGAAAAAAATCTATAAAGCATAAACGCGCTATTGTGAAAGTAAAGTGGAGAATAAGACTGGTAATAGAGATTCCCACAGGAGAGGTGGGCCATTTACTTGAATTTTTGAGACTGTGGAGTTTAAGGCCTTATATACTAGCCCGGGTGTTCTACAACAAGCCCTCGCGGAGGTATGAAAGAGCAGAATCTATGTGAAGGTGGATGTTGCTCTTTGTTATTCCTATTCAGTGACGAAGTTTATAAGTTAGAAACCCCTTTTCACGTCGCATAAGAAAAGAAGTCTCTTCAAAATCTCTATCTACAGGCGACCTATTTAGTACTTTATGCATACCTTTCCACAATGCTCTTAAATCAAAGACCGTTATGCATTTTTAGTACTGGTCTAAAACCCCAACTCCCACGTCTTCCCAGGTGGTGTATTTGGATGAAAAGCAATCCACCGCACCGCATAATTAATCAAATCATAATCATCCACAACATCATACATCTCATGTTTGTTATTTCCCTGTAGTTGCGATAAAGTCCCATGATCTTTATCATTCGTATTCCGAATATTTAACATCCGAATCTCACTGCTCCCAGCGTCCATATAGTAGAACCAGCACTTTCTACCCCGTGCCGCAACGCTATAGATCTTTAATCCTTTTGTCGTGGTCTTGCTGTTCTTGAGCCACTTATCCATCTGGAGACTGATGGCCTCAATGTTACTTGCGGTCTTCGAACTTTTGCCCTCGAAATATAATACGGGGATAATGTCTTTATACGCAAATCCGTCTAGTCGAAGAAGCGAAATTAGCAAGTCGGCACGCTGGGGGGCTTTACCATCTGGTGCTTGACCTTCAGGCGCGATGAAGTAAGCGTTCCCTGGTGCGTTGGGATGAGTGTAGTGGAAGTGTTGGTTGAAGATTCCATTCCAGATTGCATTGACATTGGCTTCGGCCTCAAGAAAGAGAGGATTATTGGCGAAGATGAATGAGAGAGTAATGGGGCTTGGTGCTTGAATGATTTGAGGGAGTGGAGGGTAAACTGCTGCTGTGGACATTGTGTGTGAACCTTGCTGATAGGCGTCCTGACAATTTAGAATAAATGTCGGGGAAGTGTTACATCTGTCTTTGTGGAATTTATATTCCGAGCCATCGATCATTTGCCACGCATATTCAGGTTCCTTGCATTCTAGCTTGCCAAAGCGGCGACAATATGGCTTTGAAGCAACACTAGTTTCCGAGCAAAAGCTGCATTGTGCGAGCCACACGGTGGTAGCCAGCCCCACATTGGAATGGCCAATTTGAGTCTGGACCGTTCGCCCGTCGTATTTTCTCGCTGTGGCGTTGCTGAAACAGCTGATTATAGTCTGAGACATTTTGCATTGCAGATGAGCTCTCATCAGTACAAAAAGTAATCGCACTGCAGGCTTTGGTAGGCGACACGCTTAATATGCTTAAAAGCCGTTTGAGTCTCATCCGTGAAGTTGTGCACGAGGTACAACTTGAACAAAAGAAATACTTGGAAAGTAAGTGATGATAAGAACTTACTATTTGGGTTAGTTGTGGTTGAATTCCAGAGAACATTGAATCAAAGGCACTAGGAATAGAGAAGTATGCTTTCTTGTAGGGAAAAGTCTCAAAAGTAGCCTACAGAAACGATGTGGTATGATTTACATTGTAACATTACTCACGCTGCAGTAGAAACAAGACTCCCAGTCACCATCGGCAAATAAGGGTAATAGTAACCTAACTCCTTAGCCAACGATTCCGGCGGCTCTCCAATCAATTCCCATTCTTTTCTTAAGGCCTTCCCATCCTTCCCTGTCACAGGTTGGACAATACCTTGCTTCGTCTCAGCTGGAGGTCTTTGATCCCATCCCAGCGTGCTGACCAACAATCCAATCAAGCCTGAACTATTACTTCCATCTCCTCTGAGATCTCTTTTTTCAAGCTTATTCCCATCAGCATCAATTACAGCCGCATTAGTCCCCTCACCAGTCCATAAGCTGCCAAAGTGACTCCATTGCCCAACAGGAACACCATCAGCCTCAAAAGCCTCAGCCAAAAACACATCTTGCTCCTTATCCCAATCCGGCAACGGTAGATCCTCAAGCGTTTCATTCATAGCAGCCGTAGCATCAAAATCCACAATCGGACACTTACTCAACGTCGCAAATGGCGGGAATATCCTCACTCCCTGACAAAGCTCTACTGTTGGTTCGTTACCATTCTCGAGACTTGAAGGCTTGTTGTGTCTCCCCGGGCTGATTCTATGCAACGGGTCATTGTCAGGCGTGTACTGAGACCATGTCGCTAGCGGTGCTTGTTTGAGAACCAGTTCAGCACGGAAATCTGTTTGCAGGATATTGATATGATTTTCCATGAAGTAGATTCGGATGTCGAGATGAGAGGTTATTGGGACGGTATTATGCATAGGGAAGGCGAAGATGGGGTTCAGGCTCTTTGCAGGTGTTGTGGTTATAGTTGTTGTTATTGGCTTGGTTGCGTCGTCTTTGTTTCCTGTTTCAGATGTGATGATTTGGGCAGAGGAGAGGGAGAAGTCGCAGTCGATGCGGATTTGTAAGGGGCCAGCGAGGACTTTCCATTCTGTTGTTGCCCCAGTATTGGGGAAGCTAGTTTTATCTGATTTTGGCTTTGCTGGGAATAGCCCTTCTTCAATGCTGTATTTGTGTTGGGCTTGAAAAGGGTTCTTGGCTGTAGTTGCATCTCCGGGCGGAGGATCGCTATCAGGCCCTGCCGTGCGGACGATATCGTAGAACTCGAGTAGAGAGATCCCAGGAGGATCCCGTAGCCCGCTGCCAAAATCAATACTAAAGCCGAAAAACCAAAAGTGCACATATGCTGTACCCCCAAATGAGTCGGGACCCCAGAGAGTCAGGTCTGCATCAAGCGAGATTGAGATGTGAATGGTGGCGAAGAGAATATCGATGTCGCATTCAACACCGACTGATAATCTGATTTCAGCGATAAAGTAGAACGGTTTGAAGTTTATGAAGACATCAAGCGCAATATCGGCATAAGCACTGACGGGACCAACATCCAATGAGATATGTAGTGACCCTCCGGCCATTGCACACTTAGGTGTGACTGCGACGTATGCTCCGCCAACAACATGAATAGCATTACCAACAACGAAGTTGAGGCCTAGACGCTGCTCGTTCTGTGGATAATGGGATGGAGGAATATATGCTCGGTGGTAACCACCAATCGTCACGACGAAATCGCCTGCATGGGAGTTCGGTGGAAAGAATGTGTAGAATGATCCACTACCAGTGAGGTGTGCTTGAGGCACGTAGACATGAGATGCAGGCGATAACGCTGCATCAGCTGCAATGTACCCTTCGATGAAATTCAGCTCGACCTTGATCAGTACTTCCACATAGAAGAGGCAAAGATCTGACGGCATCAATGGCTCCATCTGGAATATGCCATCAGCTAACAGTGCGATAATCACGCCGTTCTGATCAGATTTTGTCTCGATCTCGAACATCAAGACTGCAGTCAAGGTGATACAGTCAAAGCAAGTAATGGTCATACCCTATATTACTGTCAACAAAAGGCGAATTTTGATCATGGGGCACTTACAGCAGCAAACCATACCCCACCTTCCTTTGTTTCGACGTAAGGCGGATTTGGCGGATCCCCAACCTTGAAAGCATCAAGAATCTTTCGAGGATCATCCCCTCCTGCAGCGGCATCGTTACTAATAAGGGGAAAAGTGTAAAGCTTGTCGGCTTTTGGTAGATGCACAAGCGAATTATAGCCAAATCCCAAACGAACCCCTGATATTGTGGCAAACTCCAGCTCGACGAGAGGCCCATCAAGTTTTCCATATCTACGGGACTAGTCAACAAAAATTTGCACCTGGAAAAATTAACTTACATGAATATTGACTTGTATTGGCGTGCGGTAGCGTCGAGATTAGTGACGATAGCATATTCTCCCACTGCGAGTACCTTCCAAGCTTTGAAACCAACCGAGACCCCTCCTCTATAGCTTTCCACGGAAGTTGGCGGATTATTGCCTTCATTAATAGTGGTATCATGAATGAAAACGCCCCTTAAGGTAAGAGGTTCTTTGTCAAGCCCTGCTTCTAACCCGTGTATATCGACATGAATTAAACCGTGGGTTATAATATCTGCGAGATGGTTTAATGTGATTGGATGCTGAGGATTGTTGAGTTCAACCTCGACTGTGAAGCCGATGACGCTGAAAGTGATGGGCCCGATGACAAGTGTTGCATCTATACCCACGAATAGTGAACCATTTTTGTATTGCAGGGATATTGCAGAGATACTCAATGGTCCCGCTTTGGTATTTGAGTCTCCCTTGGTCGCTGGTGCTTCCGGCGCCGCAGGAGTGCTGCTCTTCCCTGCCGTATCCTTACCAGTGGTTTCTTGGCTTACGGTGTCTTTTTTATTAGTCTCACTGTTGGTGTCTGTCTGGGCGGAGTCTCCAGTATTGGTCTGTCCATTAGCTGTGGTCGTCTTATCTGGCTCGAAGATATGATCAAGAACAACCTTGTTGTCAGACACGATAACGAAGTGGTGGCCAGCAAGAAGTACAAGATCATCTGGGTTTCCGGGATCTTTCTTGATCTCCTTGAATTGGATGTTTGGTACACTAAGATCATCGGAGGCTTTGTTGATCATATCGACCATCGTTCTTGTGAAACCTTGAGAGTTCGCACTTAGTTTAGAGACCCCGGTAGTGTCATCTTCGACCCAGAGGTAAATCAGGTGGTCGAATGGTTGGGGAAATTGATTGATAAGCGGGATCTTATCCATTTCTGGAATCTGGTCACAGGAGATTCGCAAGAGCTTCTTGACTAGAGCCGGCTGTGTTTGGGTTTTGATTGACCTGTATTGAATAAAAGTCATGTTAAAAGGCCCGATACTCACCCAAAGAATCAGGACTGAGCCCTGCCGTAACGTCAGAACCCTTTACGCAGAGGTCATTGGGGACTGTAGCTTACAGTGTCGTTGCCACCAGTATATTCTAGCTTGATCGGTGCCTTCTTTGGGTCCCCCGCAGCATTAATTGGAATGTTTCCAATAAAGCCTGGGAGTACATCTCCCTTTCCAGGCACAATACTATTTGTGATAGACTTGATGGTTGATGATTGCGTGGAGGCTCCTAAAAAGGCCTCAAATTTCCATCGTGTAGTTCCATCTGGTGTTATAGTACTGATCTCATCATGGGGTTTTCCATTAGCCCACCTGATCTCAGCCGCTGTTTTCTTGTCTTTCGTCACATGCTTGCTGGAGACATATTGATAACTCAAGTCGAGCTCGAGTTCACCAAGTTGAAGCACACCAGTGATTAGGAAGGATGATGCGAGTCCCGAATCGTAAGTGTATAAGATATTAAGAGATGCTAGGTTCAGCTTTCCGAGAACAGCTGATGCTCCATTATCAGAATTTTTGTCGAAAAAGTAATTGGCGAGAAGGGCAACGGAGAGATTCTGGATCGAACCGTGCACCATCCATGAAGTATCGCCGCCAGTACTAGTGTATGAGGCTACCACGTCGAGAGTAGCAGGAGAGATATCCGTCTGACTGGACCGTGGTGATAACGTCACTGACGAGAAGACCTGTAGTGAAGTCGATGCCTTCGATGCAGTCTTTTTAGTTACATCTTTCGTAGACATCATCGAAGCGAGGACTGAGATCTGTACAGTATGATTAACACACTTCCCTGCCTCCCGGTTGTAGATAAGAAGATATAACAGAAGAAAATGACAATAGGTACCTTATTCCACACAAACCCAGATGGAGCCTCGTTATCGTCAGGGGCAACAGACCCAGTTGACGAGAGATTCATCTGAAAGGTGAGTATGGACCCGGCGCCGATGTTCGAAATATTATCTGCCTCGAATGTCCGGTATTGTACATCCGCGGCCGTCACATTGAGAGGAAGGCTTGGATTCTTCAAAGTTTTCGGTGGTGATCCGTTATCGGTGAACAAAGTCCAAATATTGATTGCAGGCTTGATTTGATTTATGTCGATATTTTGAGCCTTCAGTATATCGGCAGGTAGAGCGAGCCTATGATCGTATTGCGATGATCGTGGACTAATGAGAATTGGGTCGTTGGACAGAATAAGACTGCCATGAAAGACCTTTGCTTTCGACTCATAGCTCAAACCAATAAGAACAGGTATGTCACCTGCCATCCAACTGACAAGCAAAGCTACCCCCCAATTCAACGAAGCAGCAGTAACTGCTTCAGTAGTGCCCGCGAGAGCGACAGCACCTTCATTTCCCAAAGTGCCTTCGGTCAATAGAGCTGGTGTTGGGACGACAGAGAAGTCCTTGTTTAGATGGACGTACCATAAATTTAGATGATCACCAATGATCTTCTTGAATGGATCCCCGTCATTAGTCGATGGTCTGTTCACATTGAATCAGCCACCAATTCAAAGAAAGCCCATAATATCCAGCTGCTCGCTTGCCGGAATTAAAGGGTACAAGCCATGATATACCTACATTGATTCACGATCTAGCCCTGGCAGGCTGCTACCTACCGCGAACTCCAAATCGTTGATGATCTGGGACGAAGGCTCAGCCGGCAGAAGGTAGAAACTCGTTTCCCCTTCAGCAAAGTCAATAGCCAGGTTGAAGGCTGCAATCTTGATCTGAATTGACAAATGCCATTCAGATACCGGGGAAGATGTCAACGCCCCATTGTCGTCAAAGGTCCATATTGTGATGCGGCTTGGACTGATCAAGATATCTGGGATCTTGTTGCCGAATGCAGTGGTTAGATCATCCAGATCGATACTAAGACCAACCTTGGTATTGATCCATGTGACAACTTTCCAAACAGGGCTGGTTTCCAAGGCAGCCACCTCTTCTTTAACTGTGAGTATAAACTCGAGTTTCGCTGTGGTGGTCAGATCCTGAGTTGTGGTTGTGCACCAAAAGGCATTAGGATAAGGATCAGGAGTCGATGCTTCGTGCAACATGACCTGGACATTCTTCAGAGGGTCGAGAATGGTTGCGAGCTCATTCAGCTGTTTATTCCCCTCGGTAATACCGAACTCTTTCCAGATACTGTCTTCCGAGTCTTTACGAAGATAATACTCAGGTTTGGGATCCTTCTGAGATGATAGCACCATTACACCAGCTACTTAAAATCAGCTCAAGAAATAATTACTACCAGTGTTAAAACGTACAATCCAGAGCATCACCTTGCCAGGCATGGTTCGATATGGTTGTGCTAGATGGCACATTGTTGAAGTACTGGGCATTGGATGCTGATGAGAATTGGAGCTTCCAAAGATTGTTGGCGGTAATGAGAACATCAGTATCATTCGAGGAAGGATCCACTGATATGTTGGCAGCCTGTATGATCTGCTGCCATGGTCCGGCTGTTGCTACTTTGGCCTCAGTCGTCCCTGATACAAGGACCAGAAATCCATTCGGATTCGATTCCTGAGTCATTAGGACGAGTGGTACCCTGCTCACACCAATACCTGTTGAGTATTTAGAACATCTATCCTCTCAGTATGTCATTCTACAGATGTGGTTCTGAGAATAACTTCATAGTGATCCAGCGTCTGCGATCAAAGCAGAACTCAGGACCGAAGCCACCTCCCACTCAAAGTCACATGGTCTGAGGGGTCGCTAAAGAGGACCGCTGCTTTTTGTTGTCACATCGTGGTGTCTCATGATATTGGCATGTTTATAACTTGAAAGTTGCGGCGTGCAGGAGCTGAAATGCACCGGAGGTTAGCGTGATCGCACCCTGCAGCATGAAGACAACTTTATTGCCATACAACAAACGGCTCAGCACGCCACGATTCATAAAGCACGTCCTTGTAAGACGACGGCGTTATGAATGGTTACTTTGGCGGACCACCTCAACTTGAGTTTGTAGGGCGGCGAGTCGACCCTTTGAGGACTTCTCTGGGCAGATGGTGGTGGTGACAGGTTTTACGACTCGTTGAGAGACGTGGAGCGCTGGGTGAATGGTTATCTGTGAGATTGACGAAAACCTCAAGTCACCATGGCGCGAGTTTTAGCAAAGAAGAATATTCAGAAGGCGATCGTCTTGGCTGGCGATGAGCCTGCTGAGAGCGCTCAAGATAAACTTCCAGACGGGCACATGCGCCTGTACAGTTACTTTAAACCGGGACTGAGTAAGTCAGATGATTCGAGGTGTCTACATCAATCTAACGTAGACAATAGAGGCCGGGTTGTATGGAGTTGAATCAAAGTAATTTCTTCTGATGGGATCCAGGTGAAGCAAAGTGCTGAATGAGTCCAGGCAGTACATAAAGGCCAGTCACGACAATCTGGATGACACTCTTTCCGTCTGGAACTATCGTGGGACTGGGCCAAAAAACACGCCGATTGATCTGAAATTAAACCCAGCAACGCCTGTTATCCGACAAGAGTTCTCGGTTCAGGCTCCGCAATTCAATTTAGACCCAAAACTCATAAATACGTTCTATCCGCCTGCAGGCCATCAAGATGAGGGACGAATCCTACCTCATATCGTTTTCAACGACCCTCACGTGCCATGGCTTCGAGAAGCAGGCGTTTATTACAAGTTTCTGTCGGACCCAATTGACCCCTCGACCACTCCCGGACCTAGCGGACGGAACCTGGTTCCTTGGATGGCATTAATTGCATTTGATCCATCAGAGCTACAAGTTTCGGGGGATGATGCTATCGCAATAGGCTTGAGTGTACCTGACAAGCCAGATGCTAGTATTAAATCTTATGTTGCCTCGAAATTGCCTGCCGATGGAGCTTTCCAAATGCAAATCGGAGAGTATCTCACAAAAATCAAAACAAATCGTATCTACTATGAAGCAGGCTACGAAGGGGATGGGTCGAATGATCTTGAAGATCTCAAGGATTCTACTGATATGACAAACGTAATTTTCCCTCAAAAGTATTTAATCAAGCAGATCCTCGGGTCTAAGACTACGGAAGATATCCCAAATCCAATCCCAGTAGGCGAAGATCGAATATTCGAGGGCCAGAAGGTACGCTCTAAAATGAAACTCCTGATATCAAAAGCCCAGACTAACTTTGACAGATGATGGCCCATGTAAGGCATATTAATACTATCGGATTCCCTGATGCTGGGGTCGAGGAGGAAGGCTACTACTCGGTGATTGTCTCTTCGAGGACGGGAGAGGTTCATAGCAATAACCCAACTCCCCAAGTCGTTCATCTTGTCTCGCTTGAACATTACGACTCGACCCTAAACCAGCCAAGCATCATCGGCCTAGCAGACACTAGTCGCATTGGTCTCGTCTCCTTATTCTCATGGATGTATACCTGTATCCCAGAAAGTGTCAACTTTACGGATACCATGAAAGCTATTGCTCAGGACACGCAATTTCTCAAACCACCCAAAATGTCGCTTGGAAGCCTTATACAGGTGTCTCAGAACTCGCCTGCACAGCAAGAAGCTGCGAAAATGCTTCATGATCGCCTTGATAAGTCGTACACCCTTTCTAGATGGAGAACATCAACAGGAGAAGAAACAGTTGCATTCAATCGAGGACCATTGGTGGCTGGCCCGACGCCAATCGTCCCTGCTAAAG
The DNA here is from genome assembly GCA_021365295.1 of Tricladium varicosporioides. NCBI lineage: Eukaryota > Fungi > Ascomycota > Leotiomycetes > Helotiales > Tricladiaceae > Tricladium > Tricladium varicosporioides. The sequence goes on from JAJTIW010000029.1 coordinate 222,645, forward strand.
CTAAAAATTGGCCAAAGCTATCAATGACTGGGAAAGATTATCAAATTTTTGACCGTGACCTTGGAATCATGGACCTAACCTATTCTTCTGCATGGTCATTGGGGAAACTGGCTGCAATTTCGGACTCACCATTCAATGCAGCACTTTTACGCTTCAGGAGCCTGGTTTGGACGAAAGCATCGTCAAACACGAGGATGCTGACGAACAACATGGCTCAACCAGCAGCAATTCTCGCAAGGGCTAATGAGGCTGTCAATACTGCTCATGCATTGCCAAACAACTTTTCAGGCACTGTATCACGTATTAACCCACATTCTACAGATGCTGTTGCCCCAGATGTCACTTCACCAGAGGTAGCTCCGATTATGACCAAAGCAATCCAACTAGCTGTAGATAGATACTCAAGCGATGTCACTGGAAAGTCACTGTATAATGATTTTCATTTGGCGCAAGCAGCAAATGCTGATTGGGAGCTGATTTTAAATTGGATCAGTGATACCTTGTATCTAGCACATATTCCAGGTTTGCTTCCAACCCTAAACATAGGCATCCTCCCGACACCATTCGCTGACATTTATAGCACATTATCTTTTCCCTGAGCCTAGCCATATCCGAGCGACGCCTACAATCTCCCAGGCTATTGTTCCTAATCTTCCGCCCGAAGCTCTTCGATTCTTCTTCATTGACCATTCCTGGATCGACGCCTTCATCGATGGTGCCTTGAGTTGTGCCAATCACTTAGAGCCTGATTATGATTCGACACGTCTTCGCGTTAAGGAAGTGTATAATTTCTATCTCAGCAGCAATATTCATCCTCTCGAAGGCGTCTCTCCACCTGTCCCTCGATTTGGCTTTATCTTCAGATCATCCGTTGTGAAAGCCATTCCTGACCTGAAGATAACTGTCACGTGCTGGCTTTTCGATACCACCAATCAAAAATTCGTCGAGGACACAAACAAACCCCCCAGAAATCCTGTGTTAAGGTTGACAAAGATGGATGACTTTACGATATTGTGCTTATTGGACTGCCTACCTGAGGAGATCTCGGAGATCAAGATCGCTCAGCCACCTCACCAGCAACGATATTCCATGGGCGAATCACTAAAACCTGCTGCTGACAAATCCATCACGGCAGAGCTTCTCGTTAGAATGTTGTACACTTCAAAAGATGCCCCAGAAGGCACTGGTGAGCATGGAGAGTGGAAGCTCCTGCCTGATGGTGTTACGCCTCCCGGCACCAAAGATAAGAATGAGCAACCCTCTCATGAGGAGCAAGTATCATTCTACAACGCAGACACGCGATGCATAAACCCAATAGCAATTGCTCAAGTCGTAAATAATAAGTTGAGAAATTCTCAGAAATATCTAAATAAATACGACGACCCGGTGCCTAATGCTTGCATCCTTGGTATGGAATTGAGTGACCCAGCATGTGAGTCTTCAAAGCGGGAATCTACTGGTCTTGGTGCTGACAAAGGTAGACTCTTTAACCATCCATCAACCAAAGGACACACCTCCTGGCTCAGGCGCCTACAACCCACCCACAGGCTCCAAACCTTTTGACACATGGACCCGCCAACTCTGGACTGGAATATCTCCTGACCCTCAACCCCACGATCCCCAAGGCAAACTTGACACTGCCAATCTCCCCTCCCAACCACTCATCCCTTCCACCACCCCCGACCCTAACAAGATCATGCTACCAGGCACAGGCACGTTGTCCCAAGTTTCCACCCTCACGACACCGCCTCGCTTTAACTCAAGCTCAATTATAACCCTCCCTCCGTTCAACATTACCTCCTCTCCTGGCCCTCAAACCATTCCTGGCCCTCAATTTACCCTCTTAATACACGTTGACTACCGACCCCCTCCCCCAACACCTATGTTAGCAAACAATGGTCAACCCATCTACGCACCAATGGACTACCTCCCAACAGACACAGAATACCTATATGACATAATCATTGCCATTCGTCGCAAAAACCCCAATCTCTCTCCCGGATACAAGCTTTCTGAACTGCGGATTGAGATGCCCATTTCTCCCGATGATAAGGATGGGCCTGATAGTCATGGTATTGTCCGAGAACCTTTATTTAAGATGGGAGGGTATAAAGGACCCGGTGTCCGCATGGTACGCAACCAACGCTTCGTTCCCACGCTTTACAACAGCGTGGATCCGGCTGGCAAGCCTATTTTAGGTGTGAAACTCATACCACGGTCCGGACGCCAGGACGCCACAATCCAGCTGCTCAACGATGGACGAACAAACGAATTGTCAGTTAGACTCGCGGAGGTAGAGCTCGCGCCTGTGATGCAGAGAATCAATGTCGCAGTTGCGCAGATAGGGGCTGATGGGAAGGGGCTGAATAAGGTTGTTAATGAGGGGAGGGGGATAGTGAAATTGTGGTTGAGAGAGAGTTATGTGGTGGATGATAAAGGGACGACGAGTACAGTAGTGACGGATGGTGAGGTAAGGAGCGTGCAGAGGGGAAGACAGCCAACATTAGCACTAGTGTGTGTTAAAAAAGGTGGTGGGGATAAGGATTTGTTGGGTAATAATGTCTGATGAGATATTCTCTAATCATAGTGAAGTAACAAGCACTGTCTAAAGCCTATGTTTTCAGATGGCTAGTAAGCAATTTCAGGCCTCACGATCCCCCCTTTACACATCATGAAGTAGAATTGTCACGAACATGTGAATGTTATAGTACTTAAGAAAATCATGACATGCAATCTAGGTTTTGAGAATGAATGTACATAGAAATAATTTCTATCCAATAACTAAAAGTTTTCAAGATATTAAATGCAGGGTTCCTAGTGTAGGATCCTAAAAATACAGACTCTTTTTCGTAGCTCGTAGGTAGCTACGCGTGCTTCGGTTACCACTATAATACAGTCACGATTCCTGCGATTAAGGGTGTAGACTTAAGTAGGCTTTAGAAGTATTAACGTTTCAATTCGTCATACATGATTAACACAGGCTAAATTCATTTAATACATTATATTTGAGTCATTTTTATGGTCCAGCATTTTTTCTTTCCTTTTCACAACAATTTCTCCAACCTTGGCAACCTATAAACCAATCCTATCCCCACCGCCGCACATAACGCCATCGTCCACGCCACGGATGCATAACTCGTCAACGCTCGATCCATAATCCAAGGCGTGGCTCCCAATATATCCCTGTTATGCTGCACCGCCTGATCTGGGAACGGAGTTCCATTGATCGTCATCGCTAGCACGCCGAAGAATTGAGCTGTGAACTGCAGAAGCGCACCGACTCCAAAAAACACAATGGTTAGAAGGACGAGTGAAGGTGCAAAGGGCGAGAGTAGATGCCTAGGTGAAGCTGGATGATGATGATTAGAGTTCATGTGGTTTTCTTTTATAGTCGTAGATGTAGCCGTAGCTTCTGCTTCGGTACGTGGTTCTGGAGATGAGGATGAGGAGCTAGAGCCTAAGGCTAGCATGGCATTCGCTACTGTTAAAGGGAGCAGTAGGATGAGGCCGAGCGTGATGAATACTGATGCCGCGATTTGCAAGTTGCCAGTCCAATGAACCTCCTGACACTCCTGCTCTCCAGCGTTTGTTACGCTGTTCGGATCTGTGTCGTTGGTTTCAACGGCCAGCCGACAACTCGTCTGGTTCCTCCCATACGGTTTGTAGAATTGACAGTTGGGCACAGTGCATACTGGATGAGTGGGGTCGGTAGTGTTTATAACAGGTGATTCGCACCGGTAGAAAGGTGATTTGTGAGCTATGCAGATGGGTGTTACCCATTCTGCTCCAAGGGAGGATTGGCCGTCGAGGTTAAGGTAGTACTTTTGAACTGCCCAGCGGGGGGAGGTGAGTGCCAATAACACAAAGACAGTGCTGATGATAGAGGGCGTGAAGATGAAGAGGGAAGAGAGGAGGACACGGCGTCTCATCGTTACGGTCTATCAGGTTCGTGGTTCGCGTTCTTTAGCTCCCGTTAGATAAAGTTTTAGATTTTTGATGAAGTGGAATGTGAATGTATTGCGGATATAAGTGAAAAGAGGGAATGCCGAGGGAATTCTGTCAACTGTCTGGATAGACAGGGTGCAGGAATGTTTGGAGAGTGTTTTTTTTCTGTTGGCACAAAGAAGCCGCAGACATAAGCTCTGTCATGCTAGTAATGAAACCTTGCCTGCCGTGGCTAATTAGTAGATGAGTGGCTGACTATTGAAGGTGGTAAGGAACAATGCCAAGATGAAAAGACTGGTTTGAGAGACATAGTGGGTGGAAAGCTCCTTGCAAGCCAAGAAAAACATGGGAGATATGCAAGCCACTCGACTAGGCCTAGCTGAGAATGTCACCCCCGCATAGTGCTGCTTTACTAACCCTATCATTTAGATAGGATAAGCATTTTGAGGAGAGATGATGAGAGCAAGAGGTTGGAGTGCGTCTGCAACAGGGTCTGTGTTAAAGCAAGGGAGCTTTCCCCACGTCACCTGCCCCTGACTCCCGAACGCCAAATAAGCTTATTTCGTCGTAGTGGTAGGTATCTCGCTGTTTTTACATAGTATTCTGTCCTCCATACCTCTTCTCCTCTTCAGCTCCCAAGCCACTTTTCGATAATTGGCTGCAGTTTCACCACAACTCAGACTGTGATCATGGTTCAATTCCGAAAGTGTATACGGAGATATAGAGTCAAAGCATGCACGCCACATGCAATACCAGGATGCAGTAGAGAGTAGTCTCACCATTTCTCAGCCCAGAGTCGAGCGCCAACAAATGCGTACATTGAGGAGAAATCAAGGCGAAGTGGAGGGGAATAGCTGTATCACGTGTATATCTTTGTGAGGGCATTGGCGATGAAGGATGAGATTCTTGGAGCCCATCACTCTCGCGCCCCTCTCTGAGCCGTTGACCAAATTCGACAGTGCTTGCATCAATCATCAGTTTAGGTATGCTCTGAAAATACACTCATTATGTTGGACCCTGTCTGCATACCGATCAACCTCGATGCCTTTATCCTTAACAAGCCTGTTGTGGACACAACTGGAAACAATGTCCTTATTGCCCCCATAACCCAACCAGATTACGTTGGTCTTCGGCTTGACAACTCGGTCATTCAGGTAAACAAGCACTCTTATTTAATGATATTCAATTGATAAATTGCAGCATGATGTCCTTCCCCCTGTGGATTTGCACTCCAGTCGTCCAGCTTCAGTTAATCCTCGGATCTCTCAGGCATACTCTACAAGGCTGGATCCTGTGGTCATTAAAGACCCCAAGCCAGACTTTGGTAGCAGCGAAAATTCCATTATCCAGTCGCGCTTGGGGGTTTATTTGCACTGGTCCCTACCTCGAGGTTACAGGACTGGGTCCAGCGCCGCTGATGGTGCTCAGCGAGCAGACCCAAATGACCCAGATCAGATGCAAAAAAGTGCAGCTGCTCCCAACCCCATATTTCGCCTTGTGCCGAACAGGTGGCTGGTTGTAAGGGTGCTAAAGAAGCATGAACCGCCCGAGATAAATCCTCCTCCCGTAGACGCTTGGGTCATAGAGTCAGATAGGTTGCAAAAGGTTGAGGATCTTCCAGGAGACATTGATCTTGAGACCGAGGTCACGCCGTTTCTTGCTTACGACTCCAATCCTGATTCCTCCATTGCCGGAAGTCTACTTCATGCACAAGCTGAGAAGTATATTGGCTACCGATCTCCGAGTCTAGTAAAACAGGTATACTCAGAAACGAGTACGCCACGCGTTCCCTTGAGTGTAATGAACTCTTCAAATCCCGTGTTTGCTGACTACACGATTCACAACCCTAATGTCTTTTCCATGAAAGACAACTTCGAGTACGACGGCAAGTATCTCACGTATGCATTGTGTGATTATATTGTGGTAGGTTGGCATAGTTCACTAGCTGACTCGCCTTTCGGAGACAATGGCCTCAAAGGTGTACTCAGTGGAAGAGTTGAGAATTTCTTCTGCAAATTGGCAGATGATGCAAGTACAGATGTGCAGCGCAGCAAAGACAAGTTGGCCGCATTATCTCATGGCACGATTTCTAATGTCGAATATAATGCTAATGTCCGTCCGCAAACTGATGCTGATAAGTATGTTGAGAATTTTGGTCAAGGTGTAGCAATGGAGCCTGTTGCTGTAGGAGTTACGCCTCTGGACTCGGTTTTAACGTTCTTGCACGCCCACCGAGATGACAAGACCGATGGAGAGAACATTATGGGGGGGATACCTAGTGACACGGCAAAGATTCTTCTTGATATGGCGGAGTTGCTTCATGCATCAGGTAAAAAACAACCCACTTCCTTTGTCCACTCTTACTGCATTGCAGTGCTGACCACTTCTAGCCGATGACTACGATTCCCGAGTGAAAGCTGCCGATCTTATATCTGGTCAGAGCTTCAGGACCGCCATTGGTGGGTTCTCTTGGCATTACGACAAGAAAAAAACGTCCAACGGACCTCCTCAATCACCTGATGATCTCAAGAAGGATGGTGCAGGCAAGACGGAGCTTGATTATTTGAACGATCTCAATCGACTCCAGCAGCAGCTTGACATTACCAACCGAATGCTTGCTCTGAAGCGCTGGGAACTCTTCGCAGAATTCTTCAAGTACTGCTCAGATGTGAACAATGGCAAAAGCCAGCTCCGCTACTTCAACGAGATGCAGGCTCTATTTGGTATCGAAACGCTCCCTGGCGGAGCAAATACAGATCCAAAAGGGCCCAAAAGCATCATTCAATCTTTGCTAGACACTCAGAAGACTGTCACGGATGGAATCAAGGCTATTGTTAACGTGGACAACCCGTCTCTGTCCAAGATCCCAGTCAAGAAAGTTGCTGCAGATACATTCAGGCAGCGAACAGATCCAACTTTGCTTCTAGCCGGCATTGATCCTGGGTGGCCAGCTGCTTTCTTGGATTATCTTCAGATCCGGTTCGGTGGGGATATCAAGGCATCAGCATCGACGGAAGTCACGCAGATTATGAATAACTTGAACATCCCGACAGCAACCGGGCTAATTAAACCTACAATCGAAACTTTGCTAAATGAAGCAAGAAGTGGGTCAGCAGACACCCAGATTGGCTTCAAGATATGGACGGGACAGCCATTCTGTCCCATCTTCGTGGAATGGGAAGCCATGTTCTACGAAATTCCGGCTTCGCAATGGACGGTAGCCTTGGGCAGCTCACCCATGAGCAACAATAATCAGAGTCAAGTTCGATATATTACCCCGAACCCACTCCATGAACCCGCAAAGCTCGTCGATCAAGATACGAGAGCAGTTTCTGGTCGGATTTTGGTTTTACCACAACCATCGTTTACTTTGGCTGCTATTGTGAGACAAGTCCTTGATGTTGCGGGCGTTAATGTTCCTGCAGCCTTGCAACAGGAAGTAGCGGCAAAAGATGGTACGAAGTCATTGAATGGAAAAGTTGACCAAGACAAGCTGGATGCTTTCGTCAAGAAAGTGGAGAAGCTCAAGTTTATCAGTGGGGATCTTATGGGCTTTACTGACGGACTGCTGACGCTCGGTACAGGCTCTCACGTAAAACCAAATGTGAGGGAGCAAGGGCAAGGTATTAAAGTTCTTGGTGAAGCTAAAGACATTTTGAAGAAAATTGGGTTTAGTGATGCTTTAGCAGAGCAGATGATCATTCAGATGGGGGGCGAGACTGCAAGGACTCCTTTTGGCACACTTGAAGATTTTGAAGGCTCGAGTTTTCAACCTTTCAAGGGCATTCAGCATGGTCAATTGGTGCTTACGAAAATCACGATCGTTGACAAGTTCGGTCAAGCAATATCATGGCCACTGCCGGGGAGGAAGCCGAGAGTTCCACCACCGACTCCGAACTTCGCCATTCACCCTTGCATTGCAGATCAGCTTTGCCCAACTATCCTTCCAGATGGTACCCTAAACACTGTCTTCCCCGTCGCTGATAAAGCAACGTCATCAGGAATGGTGACCAGCCCATTCATTCAGATCACACCAGCTATCAATCAAACCTCAAGAATCAATGCGAATTTCCTACGGAAAGACTTGGACGCAGATGGCAAGCTCCAGTCCCCGCCATGGACAATATGCAATGACTGGGATAATCCCATCGTCGGCTGGATTTTAGTCAACTACCCTGACTCATCTCTGCAATTTTTCACTGGAGATGGTATCTTCTACACCTCATTACGCTTTGGTGGCCCCCTTGGAACTGTAACTGGTATTGAATGGGCACCATTTGTATCCCCACCGCCTGACCAGGAGGACAAGCTCGTCTCTAAACAGCTGGTTGATTTGATCAAGGAAATGCAAGGTGATCCAACTGATACTACCAAGACTGAGACAGCTCAAGAATATCTGCGTGCAATGTGGGGTATGATTAATGGCGCTATAGGTAACATGCCATTCCCGCCATCCCAATACTCAGCATACGCAAATGCTATTGTCGGGAAGCCGCTAGCGATTGTGAACGTTGGATGGTCACTTGAGTTAGCTGAGCCGCCACTCAAGCATCAGCATACACTTGGTGCCCAACCCCCGGCTGGCTATGAGGAGAACGTGATGGCAGAATATAGATTTCCTGTTAAGATTGGAGACGTGGGTCTTCCTCCTTCTCTCTTTGCCTGCTCTTAATTTTGACCTTAATGTAGAAAGATCGCCCCTTCGATGGCGTAGTCTGCTACTGGGATACCGACAATAACACCTCCACAAGCACAGCAACTACATCCTTTAACAATATTTATACTTACCCATACCCCAACTCCATTACCGACTCTACTACGTCGCCGAACCCCAATATCCCTGACCCAAGGACTATGATTGAGCCTGATACTTTCCCCACTCTAACTCCTTACTTTATTGATCCCACAACTATTGATGAAAATATCGGTCTCCTAAAGGCGAAAGCAGAGAAGTTACTCGTCAAGACTTTGTTAATTGATCCATACACCCCACTTCACTTATATACTGGTATCCTGCCGATCAAGAGTCTGCAACTGCCTGGTTGGAGCCTAGAAGCTGCAATGAAGAACATGACAGCATTCTTCACGTTGGGTCCGCTTCTGTTGACGAAAGATGTACCAAAAGAATATGATGCTTCTAATCCAGTGAAAGCAGACTCTTGGATCAAGGATCAGAATAGTAATACAGTTACGGATGCGAGTAAAAAGGAGGATGCATTCTCTATCAAGCTACCTATTGCTGGAGGCAAAGGGTATGTCAATTGTTTTTCTCAGTCTCTGGTCTCTTATACCTTTTCCCTATTCACTTCTCTGCCCTATACCTCCTCCCGTCCCCCGTTATCTATCTATCCATCTATTTTCCTTTTTCAAAACGGCTAATCATGATTATGTATAGAATGTGGAATTGGCTCCAGCCCTATGTAGGTCCTGCGCCGCCTGCTGGTGCAAACAAGAGACCGCTCTACAACGCGTTAGCAGTAGGTCAGGAGCCTGGTGTATTAAGGGATGATCCTGCGCCTTACACGTTTGTTGAAGGATTCCTGCAGCTTGCGAGGCCATTGGTGGACGAAGCGAGTGTTGGGGCGGGGAGTGTAGTTGGTCGTTGAGGGAGAAAAGGGAGTGGGAAAGAAAGGATTGGAGGGCAAGTGGGTGCTGCCCACAATCACAATTCGGTTTCCTTGCAATCAGGCCAACCAAAGGAGCCACGAGGGAAATAATAAATACTATACCTCAGTGTCTTACTACAAAGCAGGATTATACAAATAGGTTTCCTTTGATTCTTGCCGCCGTACTCTTTCTGATTATCACGCTCGAGTACGGATTTGGAACCCACACTAAAGTGTGCACCTGTTTTCAGAATTTTTTGTATGAGAGAAGTAATAGAGATTAAGCGCCCAAGACTTTCTCTATACTATCTATGCTGCTATGTTTATATTATGCCTAGACGAGATGTGTTTGAAGGGAAATTGCCATAGTAAGTTCAACGCCTCTGGATCTATTAGAGGACTCGAATGCTGTTTCCACCTCAGCACAATGTAGCGCTTTAAATGAGTCTACTTTGTCCATTACTCACTTCCAGCAGCAAGCAATACGAACTTTGCAAGCTCGGCTTCTCATATAGACATTCGCTCTACCAATCTGCGCAAAACACATCAACGGTCAAATTTAAACAAGGAGATCGCAGATCTAGAAGTTAGCACCGTTCTATGCATACAAAACGGTACCTCCAGGTCCCAGCCCCAACCACTGATACTTTGCTGTTCGAAATTTGGGTCCTAGATTCGTTCCGTCCCATACCGTCTATCCCACCACGTATTCTGTGACGAGCAATTGTCTTTTTGAGCTGTTTCTTTCAAATCTTTGGGCCTTGCTTAGGTTCCTTAAGTATCGTATCGTTGACAAAATTTGAAATGAATATGAGATGTGGAATATAGGTAGCAAGGACAGTACTGAAGCAAGCTGGTGCTTTCGACGAATCATAATAATACATAAAAATAGGTAGCAATAGGCAACCTTGCAGCCTCCAGGCCTGTATATATAGCACTTCTCTCCGTGGAAATAATCTTCTTTGAGAATATCCAGCATGACAGAACAAGAGCCAGGTTAAGTTCTGTTGTCTAAAAAACCATAACTCAAAATATGTCACAGTTTGAAAGAAGTTGTTTAGGATGCTTATGTGCTTAGATAAGTTGCTTAGATTGTTTACACAGCCCAGGTGAGCTGACTGAGCGTAGGGTAGCTCAGAGTGATTAGCGCCTGAGTAAGAGCGACAGGCCTGTGGACCGAATAAAAAGCAGAAGAGAGGAGTTAGTTCATGATGCCTGGATAGCCACCATCACTGTTATTCTTAAAAGAGCTATACTCCATACCAAAAACCTGAAAGCAATTCACAATATGAAGAGGTAGAAATAAATAATAACGATTGGTTAATTATAGCCGCAGTCCAGAAAGAGAATAGGGAAGCAGGAAAGAAAAATGATACATACGGGAAGGGAGAAGCTACGGGAGTTACGAGAGTGAGAAGGGAAAACGGAAAGAAAAGTCGAAAATCTAGGGGCTAAGGAGGTCATCAAAGAACGGAAGTGAACAACAACCGTTTTATCCATAAAATATGGAGAAGGATGATATATTGGATGTTATTCCTGAGGGTATGCTCTGTCGTGCTCTAGATTTAGATTCGGAGCCAGTGTGTTACCCAGATGTTGCTAAATCTACCGTAACATGGTGGTTTCCACATCTCTACCTTGTAGGCTTAACCTATCAGACATTAGTCAATATAAAAGAAACAAAATTTACATTTATCCTCCCTTGTAGTACTTAACATATCCTTTGAAATACGCTATTAGAAAGATAGGGTGCAGCTTGACTATAGCTTTCTCAAGACTCGACGCATAAGTGATAAGCCTTTGCAATGTCACCTTAACAAGCTGTTTATTGGCCTAGGTTGCTCGCTAGTAGAGGAATTGTTGGATTATTAAACAGGAATTGGCTATCAAATCAACATCTCACAATGAAGTTAATTTTCCTAAACTAGCTCCCATACAACGAGCTCTTTGAGCGAGCAGAGGCATAGCAATCCAAAGATTCCCAATACCTGACAGAGACCTATGGCCTTGGGGAAATCATCAGCCGCCTCTCGCTGACAATAGCATCACCGTCATTCGCCACTTCTAGGCTCTACTCCCCTTCACATCTTGCAAATATACACAACCATTCTAGCCTCACCATCAAATCCTACATGGCCAATCCCCCTAGGAGAGACAAGGTTGGCAAAGACTTAAAAAACAAAAGCACCACGGCCGCGCCCAACACGTCTAACGATCGTTACACAGAGTACGTACTAGTATCAAACCACCTCCCTCCAGCACGAAAAACAACACACGAGCACTCTCCTCCACCTAGACAATTCCCCACCGAACCCACCCCCGCCAGCAGAACCTCACCAAGAAACTGCACACCCTCTACACGGGGCCCCTATACGACGAGAGAACCTCTCGAGACGCAGAAACACACCCGCGCCCGCCCTACAAAGTAAAGACCACCAATCGCCGCCTTCACTATACAACACCCTTTGAGACCCGCTCCCGTACGTTTGAGGATAAAAGGGAGCTAAGAGTCGCTAAGCAAGTTGAGACACGGTACAAGGAGGAGGCGGATACACAGAGGAGTCAAAGAGCGTGGAGAAGCGTTCGTGGCGGTTGAGGTGGGTCTTCGAGGATTACGGGAGGGTGGCGTCGCTGTGCTTATTAGATAGACTGGTGGGGTTGTGGCAGGTGGGGAGTGTGGAGGTGATGGGAGAGGGAATGGTGGGTTGGGCGTGAAGTGATTTCCCAGGGTGAGAGCGATGCGAAGGCGAGGAGGGCAAGGGTGTGAATGGGTGAATGAATAAATGAATGGATGCGGGATGGGTTGGAGATATGTGTAGATCTATAACTGAGCACCGAGGATAGATAGAAATACTGCGGTTTAAGTTACATATGGTAAGCTGTACGTGGTACTAGGGTAGAAGAGACGCTGCCAAGTGGGAGAACAAGAGTGATCTTATTTCTCTCACCAGAAATCATAAAAGGCAGATAAATGTGTCTCTAAGACCATTGACAGATTGATTAAAACTACCACTATCAAGCATAAAGAGATCTATGGCCTGAATCTTCCTCACCTTCAACCAGATCTAGTCCAACGTCCAAGCGGAGCAATCAAAACAAGAGTGTCCAAGAAGATGAAGAAGGAAATGGGTATCAACAAATGCCCCCGATTAATTGAACTGACTACACCCGGTGCCTTCCTTCCCTACATGATATCTTGCTCCTTTGTCTACTGGGAGACATACGAGTAGATTCTAATTGACAATCTCCCCTATCTGCCCAGCGTGGCTCACATCAATGACGACAACAACAACAACAGCAACAGCAACGAAAGTAAACACACAGATCTACCACCCAAAGAGCCAACGCATGATACCACAATAACATCGCATCGCATGCATCGCATCGTACCTCAACGACTCAAGAAAGAAAAAGCAGTAAACCCTCAAATCCTGCAAATCAGCCCATAGTTATCCAAACCAGAAGCCCAAGGCCGCGTAAAAACCATGATTAAAAGTAATCGCAACGAACTTTTCCGCTCGCCAGCCATTCACGGGCCGGCGATCTTGACCCCCATAAAATGCCCAAGCCGAAGTCCTTATCCCATGCTAATTGATTGATCCAGAACCCGTATCTTATCCTTCCCTTGCGCCGTGTCCCATCCAGTCCCAAAGTCCCAATGTCCGTGTTAAACTTAACGGTTTTCGCGAGAGAATTCATCATGCAACAACAAACAGTCGTGAAAATGATCATGAGAAAGAGCGCAGAGCATATGTCTGGCTTGGTGTCGGAAGCTGTCTTAGAAAGACTAGCTGATATTCAGCTCCTGTTGGACCAAGGCTGTGGGAAAGTATCCCTTTGATTCTGTGGTGCCCTCCCACCGTCCACAATGCCGGCCCAAGCTATCGTGCGCGCCCGTCAGACTGGGCAGGTGGTACCCGCCCGAGTTATATTCCGTCTTGACCTTAGACGAGTTATATTCGGACATGCTCGGAAGTTGATATCTCGCCTCCTGGCCTTCGTAGATGGCCCCCGGGTAGTACAAGTAGCACGGCGATTCTTCAATACTCTTGGCTTCTTCAGCCGAGAGCACCGGCTCCATGGGGATCTGGAGAGGCGCGATGGCCGATCGGTAGTGATGTGATCGATTATCGTAGGAACCGCCATAACCTGAACCGGGGAGCATAGATGATCCGCCCGACATGCCAGAGTCACCCGGGGTTCGCGACATCCCGGCGCTCGGTGTATACGCTCCAGCACCTCCAGCACCGCCGGATCCACCTTGGCTGGCATTGCTGCCTCTCCGCTCATTCTGATAGTGGCCGGGAGAGCGGCCACGCACCACCATCGGTGCCGACATTCGAAGCGCAATTTTGATATACCGATCGGGGTGTGCCTGGCCCACGTCGGCAAAGAGCTCAACGAGGAGATGATAATATTGTTGCGCGGCCCGGCGCTTCCCATTGTTGGCCGTCGCATTTTTAAACTGGATGCGCTCGAAGGTTGCCTCCGTCGCGGGCTGATTTGGGTTCTGGCCGAAGCCGGAAGTTTCGTACATGGCACTGCGTGAAGACCCTCCTAGAGAGCTATCACCATACATCCCATGCGACGCAGGCGGCCGCGGGGCCAGGGTGATCCGAGCAGGCTTTTCTTGTGGTCCCTTGTCCCGTTTCGGGGTATGCTGGACAAGCTCGATGGATTTGCCATCCCGGCCATCAACGACCGCAGCGATCGACATCGCAAATCCATAGACCTGGGGGCCGGCGCGTCCATTTTCCACCAGGTACACACTCCCATTGGGGATGCTGGGCTGGATGGTATATGAGCAGTTCAGGGAGAAGTAATTTCGGCGATAGCACGTCCAGTCGTTGTCCGCCATAAAAAAGCCTTTGTCAATCCTGCCAAAAATCTCTGGCGTGAAGCTCTGCCCATCTTGGGTTTGCAGCCGGTAGATCACGTCCGTCGCATTCAACGGCGGGCATGACGCCCCACTCAGTGGGTTGTCCATGTTCGTCGGGCTGGTGAAGCCACTCGTGGAAGATGGTGATAACGGCACGCCTCTCACCAGGCCTGACAGTGAAGGAGATCTCGAGAGGAGATCGGTCGTTCGCCGCAACTGTGGAGTTGCACCTGTGTATAAGTCTCGGGTAGTAATTGGCGATCCCAGATGTGGCAAGGCTGGGGATCGAGTTGGTGGAGCCAGTCCAGAAGTTGGGTTTCTGCGAGGGTATGTCATTATTGTCTGGCCACAGAGTTGATGGTGGAGCATGTCACAAATAGGGGGGAAGCTGTACTTACAGTGAGCCCAAGCGTGGTTTAATATCGGGCATAGAAAAAAGGGACGAGCTCGGAGAAAAGTAGGCGCTCCCTCCGCTCGAGTACGTGGAGCCGCTCAAGCTAGGTTGATAGGGATTGAGGTAGGGCGAGAAGGCTAGCGATGATGACGAAGGGTTCTGTTGTGTAGGTTCAATGGAATATACAGGGCTGTGCGAAGTACCGGAATCCGGGTTAAATCTGACTGATCATCAGCCACAACAACACTACATGACTGCGAGACAGCATTTAAGGTTGAACGGGAAACGTCTTGAGAGAGACCACAATCGTTCATGGAGGTACTGCTGCCCAGTTGGACCGTCGGGAGTAGGACAGCCAGCTCAACCGTCTGAGGTACAGGAGCGGGGACTACTCGCGTGATCCAAGCAGTCAACGGGATCCGATTGTCGCCCGCAGACGCTTAAGCCGTGCAACGACTGACGAGCATCTGCGAAGAGGGAACGTTCGTGGCATTTCGGTGTTGTATCCGATGAATGCTTAGGCGGCGAGGACTTCCTTCGCGATTAGATACAGGAGTGTGTTGAGAGCGAAGAGAAGGAAAAGCACGCGTGGGCCCATGTGCCTAAATGCAAGTGGTTGGGGCGTCACGAGAACAAATGACCAATCGAGGGGGAGAACTCACCGAACATCATCTGTTGTAGGCAATGTCATGAACGGCATTCCCATGTGTGAGGGTTGAGGAGGCGGGTGGACGAAGTCTCTGGACGAGCTGTCAGGCTCTGTCTCCGATCCGATTATACACGAAGATGAATGGCCAGAATAAGCGGCTAGATCTTGAGAATTACCAGGTTGCGAGCTCATGAAGTGATTGACCGGTAAATGCGCAGGTGGGAGAACTATTGGGGTACAGTTAGTGACAATCCCCAAAACGTCCCGAGCCGCTGCCCCTTAAGGGATTGATAGAGCGGAGAGGAGATCCAACGGACGAGATTGCGAATAGAAGAATGCGCTGCCAGCAAGGAAGATGGAGGTGCGGAGACAACGCCGATGCTATCCTTGCACCTCCCTGAGCCAGCGCCGGTGCCAGGAATAGCCGTCGCACACGGGTAGATTTCAGATACCGTCGTGCAGAGAGCACACACTTGATGCCCTGGTGAAGAGAAGCCCAATGGCACGATGAAATGGGGGTTGCTGTACCACGACCAATTGCGATACCCGCGCGACAAAACAAGACGAATGATTCTCGGAGAAAATTCAACGCTCCATAGCGGCATGAAAAGCGATCAGACACGGCAAAGACACGGCACCTGGAAGGGGGGGGAGAGGACGTCGCCGTATATATAATGAGGAGCAGGCAGAAGATAATATGAAAGGAGCACACTTACTTTCTGTCATTTGCAGACTGGCGCTGCTTTCTCATTCGCCGAGGAGCGTGCTGTGGCTCTGGGGCTCAACCTCGATGTCGAGATGCGCTGCTCGAGATGCGGGCAGCTCGAAGATCAGATGAAAAGAGCGAAGCGCGTCCTGCCAGCCAGCTGCTAGCCAGGTAGGTGGGGGGAGGGGAGGGAGCTATGCTGGACAGAGGAGGGGCTGCGCTGTCTGGCAGAAACCCTATGAGGCCTCCCCGCAAAGGTGAGGGAGGAGGAGGAGGAGAGGGGTGATCGAAGAGGATTTAGCGGGCGATATAGGGCGGGTGCAGCACCAGAATTGAAGGAACGCCAGGCCCGTCGTCTGATGCACAGGCCACGCTACGGCGCTGCGATGCGCGAGGGGTATGATTGGGCGAAATAGATGAAAGAGTGGCTTTTCGTGATGTAGGCGCCAGCAACGACGAGAGTTCTCTCGCCCTGATTCCTAACGCTGTGTGAAGATGCGAATCCCTCCCCAGAGCGGTGATCCTGGCCCTATCGTCACCGTACAGGCGAACCGATCAATCTGTGATCCTCGAAGGAGATGTCGTGCGTTGAGATGAGAACAGCGTGCGGATGGCGGGGTTGCAACGGGGGGGGTTTCTGCGACTGCGCGGCGATCCTCCTGCTTTTGCTTGCTTCTGCGTGCTGTTCCTGAGCCTGGTGTTGTCGCTGCAGCAGCCTACCCGCTTCTCGACTGCACGGTGCACGTCGTGTCCTGCCTCACACTCCCAAGCACCGTCGAGTTTGCAGACTCGAGACCGAAGATAGTGCACAGGTAACGGCTGTCAATCGGCCAAGTGCGATCCTGTGGGGGCCGAATCTCGATGTCTGAGTGGTGTTGACGCTGGGAAATATCCGGAGCTGCTGAGCTGTGATCTATTTCGGGCGGGGGCCTAGGGGGAGCTCACAGTGCCGGATCGCAGCGGCTTCTCTTCCAGCGACGCCAGGAAAAGGGGTGCTTCGATACTGGGCCCGCAATTGGGTGAGGCCGGGAGGGAGGGTGTGGGTGCTGGCAGGTGCCGTCTTGGAATTGGCTGTTGCGCGGGCCAAGGCTGAGCGATGATCTGCAGATGGACCTCCAGAAACAGGCAGAGACAATATGTGACGGGTTGTCAGAGATATCCTGTCTGCTTTACCTGGTTGCGACTGCACTGCGAGGAGAACGCGCGTGGGAAATGTGCAAAGAACCAGGTTGGATGCTGGTCAAGTCCAATTTTGGAGATGTCCGCAGCGGCTGGGGATGAAGTACCGGGTTGGGATCGGTGTGCGATTGGGGCAACTGGTGATTGGATTTTGATATTGGCTGGGGAGGGCCGTGATATGGATTGTTGGTCGGCTTATAGCTGGCTTGTAACTTGTAACTTGTAGCTTGTTGGCGGGTTGGCGGGTTGGCGTGGAGGGGTGTGACGGAGGGGGGATCTGGAGACAAAAGCTGTGTTGGTAATTGCCACGACCAGTGTCGACGAGCAAGT
Organism: Tricladium varicosporioides; assembly: GCA_021365295.1. Classification (NCBI taxonomy): domain Eukaryota; kingdom Fungi; phylum Ascomycota; class Leotiomycetes; order Helotiales; family Tricladiaceae; genus Tricladium; species Tricladium varicosporioides. Next base: position 240,333 of record JAJTIW010000029.1, read on the forward strand.
CAATTCAGAGGCAGTACTCTAAGCTTAATTGTCCTGCTCACGTCGACGGCCAGATTTTCTCTCCGACGGCTGAGGATGCTGATGCTGAGGTGAGGTCGGTAGATGTGGGTTGCAGACGGCTGAAGGATGCACAAGCAATCAATGTCTGTCGGAGCTGAAGTCTCGAGAGTATTCTCCTCGACAGTTGCTGCCCTGGTTTGTGTTCGACTGGCCTCAAAATGAGTGGACGGAGGGGGGAGTTATAAAGAGCGGGCACCATGAAGCTGCTCTCCGCTCACACCAACCGCGTCCAGGGAAGGAGTCGTGGAGTTCTTGCACGTGGATCGCGAACACGTCTCTTGGGTTGCACGCATCAGCTCGTTGAGTTCCAAATCTTCCCCTCTTCCTGTTCAGCGTCGTCGTGATCTTCACATACGATATTGGGGTTCCGTTGCCCTGGGTCTGGAGAGAAATTACCGAAGCCGGAAGGACCAAGAGAAGAAGCTCGTACAAAAGTCAATAATGTGTCCGATCAGCAGCGCCAGCAGTTGTGCAGAGCCAAGTACAAGCTACACGCCCGAGGAGAATCTAGTGCTCAGTAGACTCGAGGAGAAGCTAGCACTGGCGAGAAAAAGGCTCGGGGTAACTCGAGCTCTTGTCTACTTTTTAAAGTTTGATTGACAGCACGCTGCACAAGATTGAGATCTTGTTCAACACGAGAATGAAGGTGAGGACAGCCAATGGTTTCGAGAACAGACACGCATGGAGCCGTTCGCTCGGTGCCTGCATTCGACTGCCAGAATCCCCTACAGAACAAGCTAGAAGACGCTGTTCCGGGGGCAGCATGTAGGCACTCTCCCCTTTCTAGTATATCTTCGTGGCAGCTATGCTAGATTCGATGGCTCCCCTCACTGCTGGGGACGGCTGATCTCAACGATGTGAGTTGTCATATTTTTCAGGTACCGTTCGGAAGGCGTCCGAGAACTCACGAGAGCCGCAGAAGCACTTTTCACATCACATCAGTGGCGTAGGGAGAGCCAGTAGGGGGACGACGATCTGAGTCTGAGACAATGCAATTGTGCAAGCCTTGCACGCCTCGACTGCAAGCGGAGCCTGTAAGTGTGGCCATGGGAAAGAGTTTGATGAGCAGCCTGTGATTTCTCGATCTCCTCACCAGCCGCGGCCCCGCCAATGAAATATGCAGACGGCAGTGCGCCTTTGCCGTTTGTGTGAGGGTGAGGGTGCTAGGGAGCTAAGCTAGAGTGTTTTGGAGGATGCTTGATATGCACCACCCAATGTAGTTTGGATGTATGAGTCTAGAATAGGAGGCTTTGATAGCGGCAATGTGTCTCCAGTGATAAACTTTGAACATGGTGAAGTGTCCGACCAAGTGGCGTCCCCCGGTGGGCAACCCGAATCCACCTTTTGTGACACTACTCGACGCCCTCACACACGAGAGCAGTGAAAACGTTGCTTCTTTGAACCACCTTGGTTGCACTGACCAACCAGACTGAGGAGGTGAAGGTCTTCCTACTTCGAAGTAAATCACAATTCGATGTTGACCCCTCCAATAGGAGAACCCCTCACATGCCCCAGCGCCCCTTCGCTGCAAAAGGACTCTCTACTTGGAATAGTCATGGATCCCTCGTCAGCCAATGGCCTGGGGCCCCGCAAAGATAGTCTCGAGCTATCTCCAACTGCCAGATGACAACCTAAAATAAAGAGGGAATTTCGGCTCCAACGGGGCTTTAAGCTTAAGTGTCTCAGCCCACGGAGCTTCGACCACTCTGAGCCATGGGCGATTATCGTGCAAGCTTATCTTGCTGACTTGAACTGTGCTCTGGAAAAGGGGCTTCCCGTCTGGCTCCACTCAAACGGCGTCTTTGTTTTCGTTGACTATTATTCAGCCTTTTCACCAGCTGCAGTCATTGTTCTCAAAGGCACTTGCAGCAACCAGGCATCACGCTAGCGGCGTCAGGAGTGTATTGCCGCCCTCTTTGCAAAGAGACAACCTCACGCAAGCTTGAGAGACTACGGCCTCAGCAATATGCAGAAACGGTTCGCCAAGCAGCCTCAGTTCCCTTTCTTGCCGTTGCATGGCGAGCTCTGACACCTCCTATGTACATCATTAGATCCTCCTTGGTTCACCCACATGAATAACCCGATGCTTGACGGGAGACGGGAGGAGGATGACTCTCATTCATCATCAAGACAGTCTCGTCTGGTTGGATTTCTCACATCGGTTTCCATTTTCTCAAACTCACATACCGTAATTAAGTTCCAGGGTGCGATTGGTGGGAAGGAAACTCTCGGGCAGGGGCGCTCTCGGGTTACCTGACCTCCTTCCTGTACGCACTTCTTGATGAACAAAGGTAGCTCTTTTCATCTCAACGAACTTCGATCGAGAGCGGTTTCCCCTCTCAACCTTTTTATGCCAGTGCAGGGGAGAAGCACAAAACGCGCATGCCAAAATCAATTCTGCGCGAATCACGCTACCGTAAAATCTGCCACCCCAGGATTTCTTCAAACAACAATCCAATATGTCTGCAGGTCTCCTTTTAAGAACAAGGCCGGCGGGCCTAGCTCACAGCCTCTCAGCAGCCGAAAGGTCACGTAGCCGGCCACCTTCATGCATGCAGCCGGAACGAAGCATTGATGAATTGTAGCCCCGCCGCCACGTGAATTAGATGGTGGCTATTGCTTGTCAAGTGCTTTTTGCTGTAGAGATCTCCAACCAAACCGACCAGAGCAGACCACCATCGAAGCCAAAGGGTAGGGAAAATCAGGCTTCTGCAAAGGCGAGGCGGTTGTGAAGACCAACTTCCCTTGCATCCGGTCAAATGGCTGGTCACAGAACAAATCAGAGTTGATGAACAGCGCAAGCCCGACCAAGAAACCGCGCGGGCAGGGTTAGGGAGAGGGCCAGAAGCAGGAGGAAGAGCAATCCGACTTCTTGGGCGGAGGGAAACCCGAGTAAACGCGGCCCGTAGTGCGCTTCTTTTCCCGATGCATCGGCCCGAGACACCCTAGGTTTCGCCAGGCGACGGGCTTGGGCCGGGGCTGGGGCTGGGGCCGGGGCCGTAACTTCAGTAGCAAAACGTCGCAAGAAATTTCCTCATCAACTCCAGCGGCTCGACACTCAAACCACCAACGATCATGCCCCGGGTAGAATCATGATGCAACAACCGTTCTCTGCTTATCCCCGTCCTCAATTCCAACATCCTCCCAACACATCTCTCAAAGGTGTTGCACAGCAGCGGCAGCAGGTTCGGCTACGATGCTGGACCGGATTGAGATCTATGTACCGCGTGATAGCTCAACACCCCTTCACTCGTATCCATGCGCAGAGAATCACCATCAGTTACACACTGCCGCGGAGAACCAATCGAGCCCTCAGCAACACGCCATGGCATCTGCTCGCATGCACAAGCTCCCGAAGACCTGACGATCGCACATAAGGGTTCGTGCAGGAAGCTGCTAGCGAGCGCGACGGGTGCAGGCTTGAACACACCGAGAAAAAAAAAACAGATCTCTCGACAATGTCATGTTGAAATCGTGATGCGCCAGGCCCAGCTCAACAACAAAGGAACTTGGCAGCGCACCTGGGGATGAATTCCTCATCTCAACCCGCCACACCGATGCAGACAATCGGTGGCGGTGATTGCCAAGGCTTACATGCTTCTTCTTGTGCCTCCCATGAAGTGTTATGAGCAGGTCCTGGAGAGAGGATGTCTGCTCTAGGCTCATTGGGTTTCTTGGGTGGAGATCAACCACCTCAGCACGGGTGTATAGCTAACCTAGGACATCGAGCAGGCTCCACCAGGGGAGGGGAGCGCGGCTCGCCTCAGATGGAGAACACGTCCAAGACGAGTGAGCAGCAGCAACAACAATGGTCTATGCCGCCCGGAAAACTTCGCTGTTAATATCGCAAAGAGTTGTCGTCTGGTGTTGAATCATGGTGGTGTCATGCAAGCAAGGCTCTCATGTCCAGGATGTTCAATCTGCTCACGTTCAGAGGTCCAGTTAAGGTGTTGTGGGTACGTTGGTACAAGGTTCGGATCCAGAGCTTATCCCCATCCCGCTGCTGCACGCTCGAGCCATTCCCGCTGAGATCAGCGCCGCTATACTACATCGCTCGATGGTTTTATTCTCAGCGGCTGCTAGGTGGGGCCTCCATTCATGACGACGAGGGACTCGCGCCTTCTCCGAACAAAGGCAACGAACTCCTCCCAGAAAACTTGCGAACTCTTTTACCCGCACGGTGTACAATGGTACCACATCAATAGCTTCATTCCAGACCCAATGTGGCAGCTGCAAACCGTCATGTCTCGCTGACCCTACCCACTGTCTCGGGCATCCTCAGGTACACACCTACGCAGCGCTCGAGGGCTCAGTGTCAGAAGTAGCGCAACGCAACGCGATGCAAGATGGCGAGATACAGATCTTCCTTCCCGCTGGCCATTGTTCTCCATGGTGTTCGCTGGAGGCCGTGACCTATCACGCAGCTCTCTGCTGCGTAACTTGACACCACATCGATTCTTCTTCAACCGGACACACGCTTCTCCATCCTTGGAAATCCCACGCCTTCCACCCACGTCCTCGACTCCCTGGCCGTCTTGCGAATAACCTTCCCGTCGGGAAATCCAGACGCTTCAATGAAATGCAATACGCGGAGCACGACGATTGGCTTACCAGACACGTCCTGGAGATGAGTCCCTGCAGTTTCTATGCCTTCCTCTCCTGATAAGTGCGCAAGAGGCTTGGACCCTGAGGTGGCTCCCCGTTGTCACTCTGATGACGGGACGTCAGGTCAGGTGAACACGTCTGAGGCAGAGTGAAGTGTCGGTCCGTTGGGCAGATTCACATACCGTTCTTGACTTGGGCGTGAAGATGGAGAACCTAACTCGAGAATCCTCCTGAGGGCGCGATTACGGGCAGACGCTCCGAAGGCGCAGATCGAGATACCTCCTAGCGTGCTGTCAAGCCAAGTGGCTAGGGGTGACAGGAGACCGCGAGGGTTCCACGAGGCTGACAAGTCCCTGAGCAATCTTTCAACGGGGGCAGATTGGTTGCCGGAGGGGCATCTGACTAGCTAGTACGGGGGCAGTGCAATTGGTGTTGCGCTAACATCAATGGCCTCAAAATCAGGCCCTAGGCGAGCCCCTATTATGGTCACCTAGAGCAAGATGGGGGAGCTAACAGAGAAGAGTAAGGATCGTCACCGGTCTTTACCCAGCTCATCTCAGCGTCACGAGCAGTGCCGTGACGACGAACCAAGGCTACCGGCACTGCAGAGCTAGGAACGGTTTACCATCTGGGAACCTTATTCTAAAGTCCAACACGGCATAGCCCTAACGCTAGAGGCCTGCCAGTGCCACACTCTAGTCAAGGCCAATGCTACTACTGCCCTCCTATCGGTCTCCCCGTCACAAAATAATAAAGTCAATACACCTCTCAACCATGGTCTTGGGATTCTGCTCCTCATTCTGGTCGCAAGACTGTGTACCTGGAGATCCTTACTCGAGTCTGGAATCTGATCGCCTGACGCTCGCTCCCGGCCACGAAAGTCACGCTCAGCTGATCGAACTACGTCCTTCTCGGAGAATTACCTCTCTTGTCTCCCACCCTAGGGGACTTCTCAGGACCGTAGACTAGTTTCAAGTTCAGTCAGAGAAACACAACGTATGAAACGTTGCATTCCGATTCTCGCGTCCGCGTCTTATCAATCATGGAGATAGGAGGTCCTTTTCGAACCCTACTCCACCTCCACGTCTCCCATCCTACGGCAGTTGGTATTTCGAATGTTGAAAGTTGGCGATGACATCTACTCTTTGCTCATTTGTACGAGGGGGGCGGGATCAAGTCGATCCCTTCCTCCCACATTTTGCACTTCCTTCCACCTTTCCTTCCTTCGCAAGCTCAGCTGCCCTCATGACTCTCTCATGATCTCCCCTCACTCTGGCATTGGGAGTGTCTCTCAAAATCGTGCCTCCACAATTCGCTCATCTTGAACCTTGGATCCCAACAACCACCTCCTTGTTCGGTCCGACGTTGCTGCTGTGTTGCGTCTCCGTGTTGCAAGGTTTGCCGGTATCCGAGCCGTCTTTTTTCTACTCGTACACGACATTCTGTTGTGAGCTTGCTGTCTTCTGTTGTTGTATTCCTACCATTAAACTCTCACAACATCTACATCACGGACAGCATCTCGCTGGGATTCCCCAGATATAGGACCCTTGTCAGGGCCAACTCACTTTCGGAAAGGAGGTCATACAGGGCTTTTTTGCTGGACGGATAGCCTGTTTGCGTGCGGCTGTTCCTGAGGCGTCTGAGACATTTCGGAAATCGGAATGTGTGATGGTAGAGGAGGGGGTTTGCCCTAGGACAGGCATTCTTTTTCTTGCTGCAAGTATTTTTTATGTCCGTCTCTTGCTCATCCCTGCCTGGCGCGCTCTCGCTCCCCGTTCCCCTCTGGGATCTGAGGGGGCAGGCAATTAGGCGGGAATGGGTTATCGACTCATTGTGAAGTCATCACGAGAATGTTCCTCCCCTTCTCAAACGCTCATGCACGTCTTCGCTGAGACATTCAGATATTGAGGTAATTATAGCACGCGCTGTACGGTATTGGTATGTGCCCGCTGGCATTGCAGGCAAACCAATCTGCTCCCGTTTGCGGCCTTGTAGTTCAAGGGACCACCGCTGCTGATCCGGAGGCTTTTGCATTGCGTCTTCAGGACCCTGGATCACCCGTTGTCTTTCATCTGATCTCCAATCAGCAATCGTCATCAGGTTTCATTCAGACTTGGAAAGGCTGAGACATGCCCGGGGGATTTTCTAGCTTTCACATCATGGTCAGTAATAAACCGTCGGTGATCTTCAACAATCCTTAGCAAGCTGAGGATGCTGAGACATCTTCGGAAGGCTTCCCACGGCGGTCTCAGATGGCGTAGTGAAAGTCTCCTATTCGGTGAAACTCCCGACTCTCAGCTAGACCTGTTGGACCTCGCCCAGCTACCCTCAATCAGTAAGATTCATTTCCCGAGTGGGATCCGCCTTTGATCTGCATGTCCTGAATGAGTGTCATTGACAGCAGCAGGGCAAGGATCCAAGTCCCTGAGGTGATCAGTGAGTACTGCATATGCATGTTCACGCTGACGCTGCTGCTCGTCATCGCGGGAGTTTCAACACGGGTGCGTTGCCTCTTTGGGAAACATAAGACATACAAGACGTAGAACAGTGGATATGAAAATTAATTTGGAGACTACGTCTCGGCAATTGCCATGTCATGGGGTTTTTTTCTTCGTTTATTCCCGCTGCCTTTGAATTTTACGACCTTCATTTTAAAAGGCTCCTCGCGGTCGTTGATACGAGGCTGCACTCTGAGGCGGTAGCCGCAAACTTGTTGATTCTAGGTCATATCAACGAAGGGGCACAGCTGAGCCGAAGCCTGATCAAATGTTCTCGGCAGTTGTTAGATACCTCGAATGTTAGGTTGAAATGCAAATTGTGAGAATGGGAGTAAGCGCTTCTGCACGTCAAAGGAGAAGTGCAGTCATGAGGATATGTGACGGAAAACTTGTTGGCAGTCGGTCAGCGAGGTACGGGTTTGGTTTTCGTGATGTCTCATCACAAGAATCTGGGACTCTTAGCTTCTTCCTTGCTTTCACCCAGGCCGTCCCCTTCACCTTTGCAAAGAGCCCCTACATAAATATCGGAGTCAACAAATGCTATCAAAAGTTAGGTGGCTGCGAGCCTTGTCCTATGCCCCCCTGGGAATTTTAGTAAGCTCGGCAAGGGCTGAGAGATATCAAATCCTCTGGACTGGCGGATATTGGCCCTGTGTAATACCATGGATTTTGCGTTATATTTTCATACTACTTTTAGGTTAGAACAGCGAAATACATAATATTATTAAATTATCTCTATACGTCTTTTTGAAGCTCTGATTAAAAACATGCTTGGTTTATAAATCCTGAAGTGGTCATAGCCTGTTCTGATGCAAACTAATAATTAGGCAAATATAACTAATAAGCGATAGTAATATTAAGAAAGAGGAAATCACCACCTTTTGTTAAACTAAATTCTCCCTTGATTTTACGGAGGTAAGATATCAAAACGGCGCACAAATGTACGCTTAAAAAGATAGGGAAGCATAGACACTCTTACCCACATCTCTTGCATTCCAGTTCTTACCGAAAAGAAGATCCTTAGACAAGAGGGGTTTTACATCGTTAAACAAGGGTTTAGAGAAAAGAGGAAATTAAACTTAGCGCGAGACCGTTGTCTGATTTCGGAACTTTGAATCCCATACCTCGACACTTCAGGAGCCAGTTGCGAATACAAGCACCTCGCTTATGTTCGCTCCTCCTTAGCACTCTGAACGGATTCGCGATATCTTTTGCAATCTGACGCTCTATATTGAAACGCTCCCGTAAGGAGAACCCAGTCGGTACCGGATTGAAGTGTAGACGTATCTCCCGCGAGACACCCACTCGCGGATCCTGCAAACGTGCAGCCCCCAAGACGCAAACCGTCCTCTTCAGAACCCTGGAACATCCCCGCCCCCCCCTCGTGCAAAGAGGAAACGATCCCACCCGCTGAACCCCCTCGCATGGCGGAACGCGTGAATGTGAGGCGTGCCTCCGGGCTTGCTACCGTACTGAGCGCAGTCACTACGTACCTACCATACAGCTCCGTAGCTGGCGGATCAGACGAGGAGGCGAGGCAACGGACACTCGAGGTCGTTTTTGGGGGGTTCCTCGCGGTGATTAATCTCCAGGGAGGGGGGGATACGCTCCGGGGAGGAGTTGTACGGGCAGGATATCCGAGGGGTGTCAATACCCGGAAGTGGGAGATAGCACTGTCCTAAGGCGCTGGCGTTGCCTCTCCACCAAGGCGACAATATTGCCTTAGGGCGTGATGGCGATGTGCTGTGTGCGAGGGGGACGGGTGGATTTCAAACTTTTAGGTACCTGCTGAAGCAGGCGTGAGGGGGGTCCGTGGATATAAGTTGATCCGGCGGCTGAGGTGGGAATACTTCGTTGACGGTGCCTGGGGTTTAGATATTGAAGGGAAGGCAGGGTGCCACTAGATGCCGGCGCTGTTAGGGGTAGAGTTGAGAGTGCTCCTTCCTTCGTAGTTTAGATATGCAATAATCCTTTGCTGTAGATCCAATCGTGGCAGGACTTTCTCGTTTGGAATGTAGACGGCGGCTTTCTGAAAACACTTAACTTTTTAAAGCTAAAGAGATGCTGACATTCTCGTTTTCAAAATTATTTCTAGACTTAGCTCAGCGTAGCATATGCCATTAACTTAGGAAAATGCATGGAAAAAGTCTCAAGCTACTGAAAAAGACTGAGGAGTGTTGCAGCCTCTTGGCACGCAACCATCTCTCTCCCTGGTTTATGTAGAGTGTGCTTACCACGTGGTTGCATTTATACCCTTGCCTTAGTGTGAGAACAGGGAGGGTGTATAGTGGGGAAAGATGTCGAGGGAGCAATGCAAAAGGGGTATGTGGTAGAAGAAAATAGAAAATAGCAAAGATGACTTGAAATATCGGCACATCGTGACAACAGACTTATCAACAGAGAGGTGAAGGAAGGGATAGTGAAAAGACTCTCTGAGGGAGAGGGGGCCCTTCGACTTTGGAGATACATTGAACAAGTCGTCTCCTCTGAGTGATATTTCTATTTATTGAAGTCTATTAGAAACATGAACGTTACCCCCAAGTATCAGCAGCCGTAGCTCTTGCCGCAACTCTCTCTTCTTCAACATCATAAACAATTGGCACCCTCCATTCAGCCGACTCAGCAAACCCTTTCCTCTGTAGTGAGTTTAGAGCTTCCCTCTTCCTCTTCTCTTCTTCCCCATCGCCACCCCACAACGCACGAAAGCGCTCATACTCGTCTTTCTCAACTTCAATCCATTGCTTTCTCCGCCTGGACCCTGCGTTCTTGCCCACCCACCAAGCGAGCATCTTTTCAGTCACAAGCGCTTCCTTGTACCCCTGAATAAAGCGAACAACATCTGAATATTCGGAGGCCTCCGCCAGATTGATGCCGCTATAGATCCTGAGCGTCTTCATCCTCACCCATTGACTTCCCCATTCTAGGCCCTTGTCATTGGCGTCATCACCCGTCCATCGCAAGGCGCGAAGCCAGTCGATGCAACCGCTGAGATCCAAGTATTCCAGGCCGTAGAGCTTTGCGGCCAGTTTGCGAAGGATATCCGCAGCTTCACGAAAGTCATTATCAAGCGAATGAGAATAAAGGTTTGTCCCGCCATATTGGACATCCCGGGTATATCTTGAGGCAACAACAGTTGTTGTTGCATTTGGAGTAAGTGACGGGACGGGCCAGTACGCAAGTGATAGATGCGTTAAATTGGGAAGGTGCTTTGTCAGGGCCAATAGCCTTGGCCAGGAGACAGTATGTGGAGGATGTGAGATTGAAAGGTGTGTCAGGTGGGGGATAGGAGCGCTAAGTGAGTGACTCAGGCTTTCCTCCCACGTAAAATCGCTGGTTGAATCATCCTCGTTCGGAGTGGTCGGTTTCTGGAGAAGTTCGATGAGCTGCTTGAACGAAATCGATCGACCTACGGAGCCGGAAAGATCAAGCCGATGAAAGTTATCATTCCCTCCTCCAGGATCGACATTTGTAATCCGATCGGTGAGTGTTTCTGAATTGTCAAATGATGGTGTGATGCTCAAATTTCGCAAGGCTTCATAGCCCACTCCCTCGTCAGGGCCATGCAGCGCGATATTACTCAGAAGTAATACTCTTAACCTGGTTGGCAGGTCGGCCAAATTATACCTCTCATACTCCTTTATGAACTCCCAATTGTGTGCCATATTCCGCAGACATATGTCTTGGAGCCGCATTCCCTTCCCCACATCTTTGGCTTGTAGCCCAGGTAGGTGACTCAGGTCAGCAGGAAATAAGCGCTCAGGCAGTCGTTTTCTCAATCCTAGACCATATCGTGAACTTTCGAGCCACTGAATTTTAGGAGTCAACATTTTTCCTATTGAAGCAATTGACGAGGGTAAATGGTGAATCATCCCTAGCCAGCTGAAAAGAGAGCATCTTGCATATGTGCTGAACCACCAACATGGGACCCCAAAACCCAGAGAGTTATTCCAACTTACACTTCTTGGTGGCGCAGGGCCCGCGGGCAAGCGCCTCCCATATGCATCATATCGTCTTCTATCACGAGCTCGAGGCGCAGGCGGCAGTGTCTCCGGTTGTGAGAGGAGATTTCGAATTTGAGGGGGAAGGGTATGTGACGGAGCTGGGGAAGCTGCAGTGGGAACGATCGCAGATACAGTTGATTTTCGGAGAGAAGAAATGAGGTCATTTACAGAGGGTGGCGCATCGCTGTCTGGAGAAATGTTAGGAATGTGGGGAGATGGTGGGGGCGAGTAAAGCGAAGTTGGAGCATACCTGTAGTGCCAGAGGAGCTCGCAGTTGCGGGCGAGCGAAGAGATGGATGTGCTGTAGATTGCGGCTTTGTATATAAATTCGTGGATCGTTTCTTGGGCATGAGGGTGAAATCGCAACAAGATTGTGCGAATATAGAGAGAAAAGGTGGTGGTGATGAGGAGAGATGAAGTATTCCGAGGTGCACTTTGTATGACGCATCTGACAAGCCCCTTGTCCGTGCTTTGACGTATTCTGACTCAACATCGTTTCCTTCATAATCATTGAAATATTCTATAAATCGAAATTATATTGTCTGCGGCTCGTAATTAATAACATATGACGGTCCTGCGACACATAATTTCTCAATGTTTTCTCACATTCTTTAGCACTTCATATCATACTTCTATCAGATGTTTTACCTTGGCAGACTGACCTGATGACATTTTATTTCAAGAGCTACCAGCAGTGGAAAATGCTCTACTGTTGATGATTACCTATGTGCCCCTAGTCAGCTAGGCGATCTCTATATATTAACTCTGAAAGACTTCGTTCAATGGCGAAACCTCTGAACAAGTAGAGAGGTAGAGTAGACATAAGTGTTCACATTATTGAAGTAATAGCGGATGCGGCTTGTCTCTAGTAGTGGTAGAGTTTGCGTGATCGGCTTGCCATATGGTAAGCAATATCACGCATGCTGTTCTTTCATCCACCTTCGCGATCTTCTTCTGTCTCCTGCACTTTGCAATTGGAACCCTGTGTACACTTCATTCCCTACTCACAATACTTATACAATTTTGCGGCAAGATGACAGCAATTTCTTCATTGTTTGACCTTTTGTATGCTGCGCGATACCATATCCTGCTACTGGTTGGAGGATGGATATCATGGCAACAATGGACATCATACCAACGACTTACACATTTCAAGGGCCCTACCCTGGCGGCCTTTTCAAGCTTGTGGATGGCTTCTGCAGTGGGTAGTAAAAAGATGTATCTCAAATTATACGATATTTCACTTCGATATGGTTTGTTGAGTGACGCGTCTAGGCTTCTAATACCATGGCTACTGATTTAACACAGGAGAACTTACACGTGCAGCTCCAAATATACTTCTCACAGGTGATCCGGATCTGATCCAACGAAGTAAGTATTAAACGATTGGGGTGGCAGTATAAGCGGAGGGGAATTCTCACCTCAACTTAGTGAACGCGGCAAGATCACCATACACAAAATCAAATTGGTACGCGGGACAACGAGCAGAGGCAGATCGTCACAATTTATTCTCGACAAAAGATGAAGAGGAACATACTCGACGACGAGCTCAAATGGCAGTCGGGGTATATCTTAACCTTCCACGTACTCGAAGACACGGAATATGTTGACTAGTTCCAGTATTCCGGGAAAGAAATAGATGGACTCGAGGGATTGATCAATAATCATGTACTTGCACTCGTTAATCTCATTCGGAGGAAGTATATCACTACTGGCTCAGACCTGAGACCTTTCGATCTTGCGCTCCGAGCGTCATTCTTCACCATGGATGTCATTACGGACATTTCGTTTGGACAAACATGGGGTTGTCTGGACACTGACTCGGATGTTGCGGATTGGTTTAAGACGCAAGAAACTGTTATGCCAGCTGCTATTCAAATCTCGACAATTCCATGGCTCGCGAAACTTTTGCGGATACCTTTTGTTGGCAAAATGGTTATGCCGTCTGACAAAGACGAAAAAGGTGCTGGAAAGTTGTTAGGGTATGATTTTCTTATAATTGTTTGATTGTTTTCCCGCGCTCATGATATTGTAGAATTGCAAAATCAATTGTCGAGAAGAGATTTGCCACCAAAGGTCATGAGGATTGGAGAGATATGATGGGATCATTCATCCGGCGAGGGGTCACAAAAGAAGAAGCGGTAACAGAGGCCGGCCTCCAAATGTATGTGTAATTTTGAATTTCGTAATGATGCCGTTCTGACTCTGAATAGAGTTGCTGGCGCGGATACAACAGCGACAACTATCCGAGCAACTGCCTTATATGTAATCACCAACCCGTCTGTTTACCGGAAACTCCAATCAGAGATCGACTCCTTTCACCCTCAAAATACTATTATCTCAGACAAGGAAGCAACATCCCTTCTCTATCTAATTGCGACCATTAAAGAAGGTCTCCGCATGTGGCCGCCCACGACTGGCCTACTCTCAAAGGTCGTCCCTCCCGCCGGCGACACCTTTAAAGGATGCTTTATTCCTGGCGGTACTGAAATTGGTATTTCGTTTTGGGCGCTAGAACGGAACAAGGAGATTTTTGGGGAAGATGCAGGGTTGTTTAGACCGGAGAGGTGGCTAGAGGCAAATGAGAACCGATTAGAAAATATGGAGAGGACACTCGGCTTAGTATTCGGGAGTGGAAAGTATAGCTGTTTGGGAAAGAATATTGCTTGGATGGAGTTGGGGAAGGTCATTTTCAACGTAGGTGTTTGATTTTCTTGGGGAATAATTATTTCGTCAAAAATGTTGTTTGAAGGAGCTTTTGCTAATGAGATCTCAACTGCAGCTCTTCAAGAACTTCGAGTTCACTTTGATTGACCCGAGTCATCCTTGGAATAGTCGTAATGTCGGTTTATGGCTGCAGAAGGAAATGTTCGTCAAAGTCACCGATCGTGTACACACAACATAGCATGCCTGCTGAAAGCTATGGTCGTTCCTCATTCTGCTGGACATTACCATCAATGATCACTTTGATGGGGTTTTACGATTGACATACACAATTGAACAGAAACCTCCTTTCTAGTTTTTTTAATGCTAGCAGTCGACATGTAATATGTAATAGGGGAAGACGAAGATGATGGGTCTGGACGTATCCATGTCCATCAATCCAAAACACAACCAAATGTTTCAACACCATAGCACCTCCACACCTTGACCCGCTTTCCATCACGGTACTCAGGATCGCCATCTCCGTGCCCCGCACATGTCGTGTTTCCCTGCGATGATCCATCCTAATATTTTAAAGTAATTAATCAAATTTCCACGAGTCTATAATCAAAGTTTTGCAGTAAGACTTGCCTTCTCTCTTTCTTTTCTCGCTCTTTTATTCAACGCCAAGTTTGTAATTGGGAATTCCAAACAAGATCAGAATGCATTGCCTATCTCTTCTCATCCTCGTAAGTCTTGGCTCCTTGAGCTCAGCAACACTCGACCCCTGCACTTCAAATACACCAAACAAATGCCCAACAACATATAATTGCTCAGGTAACTCAGCCTTCCCCTATTCTTCCCGCTCCTCCTCCTGTTTCTCATTTCTGCGCCCTTTCCCCCTTCCTACCCCAGTTCTTTTCTACCACCTAATCAATTCTCCTACAGCCACCAAGGTCTCCAAGGCAATCCAGGCAGCGGAATGCTCCCACAACACCCGCACCTCCAGCACACAAACCTTCGCTGTCTTCGTCACAGACCACCAATACGACAGTAGCCACGGCGCCCCATACGGCACTTGCTCCGCGTACACATGCACATCCCCCTCCACGAGTGAGATGGGAACAACGGATGACGATTGCTGGACGTTTTTCTGGAGGTGAGTTCATCCCGGGATGGTTTATGAAAGGGTTTGAGGAAAAGGCAATTGGAAGGCGGTGCTGATAGTGGTGAAATAGTGGAACTGGCGAAGAGAGTGGTGTTGGTACGAACTGTATCGAGGATCCGGAGACGGGCGAGTGTGACTGTGAGAATTCAGACGGGACGCTCATTGCTGGGAGTGATTCCTGTACGTAGGTTAGGGCCGAAGTTCTTCAGGTAGGATTGTAATACTCCGGACATGTATCTCAATGGAAAGACTTTAGCGATGTTTAAGATAACCAAAAGAAATGCAAAGTTTTGAGGTAAATTCAAGGTAGCGAGATCTATGGAAGTATCTTCTAAGGCAAATAGGCTCCTTTTGATTCCTCTCATGTGTCCTAGGCACGCCACCCTTTTGGCTTGCTGTAGCTTATTGCTCTTCCTTCCTTCTCTTTCTATCCCTCTTTCTCTTGTCTTCTAAGCCTCAATTGAATAGAGGAATGTAATCATGCTTCATCAACAACTGCCTGCAGTACTCCTCGAAATATTCCCCCTCCAGCTTCTACATCGTCTCCTCTGAAATAGGCGTGACCATTCCCTTATTGTGAATACCGATCTTTGCTCCCTATTTGCTTCTCTCTTCTATCCCTAATCCAGGCTTCTGCTAAGCTCCTACAAGGTCACATTCCTCTCCACCTACTCCGGTAGCTCTACTAACCCGCACTGTTCCCCATTCATACCAACTTGACTTCAGTATTCCTCAATACCATATTCTTAACCATCTTCGGAGTGTGTGCGAGAAGGCCAATGAAGCTGCGTAAATGGATATAAATGCGGTAGAAAGCATGATAAGTGGGGTGAGGATAGGCCGAGGTGTATTTAATGGTTAGGGTGTGGAAGAGGTGGAGGAGAACTTCGTTTTGGGTGTTGGAGAGGGGGGGGGGTGTGAGTTGGATTCGCCGTGACGTTTTGGTTTTCTCTTTTGGGTTGGGGCTTCTTTGCGAGGTGTTATTATGTTGCAAACCTTTTGCGATGGAAGGTTATTGGCAGGTGTGTTTTAAATGGAGGGTGGGTGGAGTTTGGACGAGATGCTGGACTGAGATGGATATATCGTGAGGTTAAGAGCTGCAGCTGAACGTGGATTGTGTCACCATATTTAATTAGTTCTGGTGTACTCCGATAGCTGGCGCCAGTGTGGTCCGTATCGCATGATCGCAATTGGAAGAGGTATTAACATGATGCAGCCAGCACCCAAAAGCAGGAACCCGTATCCCAATCCTACGGCTTCTGTGAGTGGAGGAATTCCCAATGGCAATAGTGTTCCTCCTAAGCATCGAGCAATCAGAATCATTGTCATTGCGGAAGCCGAGTATAACCCAAAAGCGTCCACAATGTATGAGGCCAATGGCACCCAGAGTAACATCATAACAAATCCAAGAGATGCTACCGCCATCAAGGCAGCGTATACTGACCAGTGTGCATATGGTGCCCACCCATATAGTCCAATTATTATTGGGAATATGATTGCGCCACCGATCATGAAGGGGAGGCGGTGTTCTGGGAGAGGTCCTTGGTGGGATTTTCCAAGCTTGATATAGATGCGGTCGATAAGGAGGTTGCATGCTACGATTCCAACACTTGCACCGGCACCTGTAGATGTCAGTGAAGTAACTTTTGTGCGTAAAACGGAGGAAGGAGGTTTGTACTTACTGAAAGCTAGAAAGGAAAGACCAATCATTGGCGGAGAAAATCCGTAAGTGTCTTTCAAAATTCCTGGAAGTGTTGTTGCCAAAATATAGTAGAAAGCAAACACCAATCCACCATGAAATGCCATGATCTTCAATACAAGAGAATCCCATACGACTGAAAGAGGGCGTTTGATGGTCGCACCCAGTGCGGAATATGCCGACTTTGCGCCTTCTTCATCATCGAACTCACACAGAAGTGTCTCATCATTCATCCTTTTCCGCAGTTTTGCAGCTCTACACCGAAGAATCGAGACTTTATATGTTTCTTGCATGAGTGTGAAAAACAATGTCTCACAAACGATTGCAAGAAGAGCACTTATCCAAAGGATTTTGCGCCAGCCAAGTGATGCTGCAATGGCACCGCTGATCGCCGGCCCGATCGCCCCCCCTAAAAGCGGAGCAAGCATAATAAGACTCATCCCCGAACTCCTCTGCTCCGAAGGAAAAATGTCGCCAATAATGGCAGGACCGAGGACATTACTAGCTACAGCGAGCCCGGTCAAAAAGCGTGCGAAGATTAGGAAGTGCGTTGACTGGCTTAGAGCCGAAAGCGCAACACCAAGGATGAAGATCACGTTGGCAACATTAAAGACAGCATAGCGACCGTAGATTTCTGAAAGTGGTGCAATGAGGAGAGGCCCTGCTGCTTCGCCGAGTTCCCAAACGGTGACGAGGAGGATGCTCGCTGATTTGCTTTCTCTGCCTTCGAGGTCGAAAATGATTTGATCGGCGACAGGAACGATGCCGATACATGAAAATGTACTAAAATGAAGATCAGTATATCTGTGGAGTTTTGCAAGTTATTGGGCGTTCTTACACAGTGAAAGCCATGAAACTCAGTAAAGTGACGATGCCCATTCGGTAGGTCTTAGACCAATCCATTGGATTATCTGGATCACCGTCTGGGTGGAAGTCCACCAACGACTTCACCTGCCCGACCCCCCCGTATTGCCTTTCACTGGTGCAAGCCAGCAAAGGCGACATTGTTTCTTCCATAATGATGGAAAAGTATGTCCAACTACAAATTAAGTGCAAAAATGATATGAAATTTTATAATTCAGTAGATGGCATCTCAATATATAGGTGGGTAATGATGATTAGCAGGAAATAACAAGGATGTAATGGGATGAAGAGTCCAAGATTCAGCGGCAAACCATAAGTAAAAATTCTCTTGGTAGGTCAGTCACGAACGCTACCTCCTCCGACATGTCACTGGTGGTGTTCCGGGTACTAGAACCGGCGGCGAATGGAACACAGCTGATTGGTGTAATGACACATTTTTGCAGAATAAAAGTGGACATTTTGATACGGTCAGCAAAAGGGCGCAGAGATCAGCGCAAGGACTCCCACTTTTGTATTTCCAATTATCTTCGATTTTTGAATCTGTTTGTTTCTCACCGTCAATGTTCTTCGTTGCTCTTATTGACAATGAATGCATGCTTTGTCATCCCAGCTACCACTGGGCTTTCAGCTGAAAATAGTTTTGATGTCGTCATCAGATGCATGCCAAGGACCACCATTAGTTTATCACGTGTTGGAATCACATGTAGCTTCCATCTATCAGGATTGCGTTTGAATACTTCGAAGATAAACGTCCAAACGTCCAAACAGGTAAGAGTCTGGTGCTCGTGAGTTGGAAAGAACCGAGAGCTTTGGTGTTCATACGAAAAATGAATGTAACTTCACACTCATTCGAGAAAGTTGTAGCCCCTGTATTTTTTATTTTTTTTAAAAAAAAAAGAATTCCATAACTATCATACTTAATTGAGACTTCAGAACTCTTCTAGTTGGGGTGTGTACTCTACCTTCAAGTACGCCTCTTAACTTAAAATCTTGTATGAGTCCTTGTTTTCAATTCCTTACGTTCTTGACCGGGTTCCAGCTCATCCAGGGTAGAAAAAAGCTCGGCCAGGGTAGAGAGTCGCGCTAGAGAGAGCCCCACATTTTCTCTACCCTGGCCGAGCTTTGGTGGCGCAATTCTCTACCCTGGGTGAGCTTCTCGACTATTCCGGATATGGTTAGAACTTTCTTTTCAGCATATGCTAAACACATGCTGAACGCGCTCGCACGCGTCGTGCGCTTAGACTAATTGAGATATGTTCACGTGCTTAAAATCCCAAATCATAACAACGCTTAACCTAATTCGGTAACGTGTATATTGTGACGTTGACACTTCACGTGTATCTTGGTCAGGTGATTGTCGTGCACGAGACAAGTTAGGAACGGGCCAACCTCGGACTGGAGTCTGTGCGTCAGGGGTAGTGAAGCTTGAAAAGGAGCTTGAGATCCTTCTTCTTCTTTCTTTTGGTATATTCAAAATATCCTTAGATATAGCCTATTAGTTCTAGTATAATCAGACTCATATTCGCTCCCACACGTCTCAGAGCAGTACTAGAGCTAGCGCCGTAACATTATATTTTGAATATCATTCCAGCCGGGGACGGCATTCAGATAATATCCCACCCCAGCTTTGATTCGGAACAGTTACGGACTGGGTCCGGAGTCAATTGCAACAGAGTCGTGATCCCAGAGATCTCACGGACGACTGGTGATTCGAGGGATTTGAATCAGCTCAGACGCAGCCAGAAAAGACGCTCAGGGAGCGCAGAGGTAGACAGGACTACCAAGAATCCCACAAGAGAAGTACCGGCCCAAGAGACGGAGCAGTAACGGACCCTCTTGTCAACAACCCCATTTTCGAAGTGTCAGACTTGTATAACCACGATGGTGAACCAAGCAGCTTCACGACCAGAGCCACTGGCAGGCAGTGCCAGAGGCGACTCGAATCCTTCTCAGCGAAGCAACTCCCAAGACAACAGAGCTTCATCTATTCGAGGGAATAGTAATCGACGTAGCAGAAGCGGACGGCACTCGACCCCGAGACGTGGCCGACACGATGATCGCGATTACACCGATGCGAGCGAGTTACGAGGAATAATCCAATCGATTGAAGATCGATTCGATAACTTGAGAAGAGATCAACAACGAGAGCAGGAAGAGCTTCAGACTCGCTTCCTTCACTCTCAAGAAACTATCATGCAACTGCTTAACGATATGCGTAGTCACGGCGACGGACCAACCCCGAATCCGCCCCGAATACAAACAGACCCTACACACACATATACGTTGGATGAAGCAGGATCGCAAGGTGAAGTACATCCTTCGGTAGAGAAGGGTGTAGAATTTGAGTTTGATACGATTGGTGGTGCCGATCCCAGACCCACCCCAATAAGGCCAATAGACCGGAATATATCTGTTCCAGCATCGAACCTGACATATGGAGGAACTCCAAGACTTAGCAAGAACGTCCCTGAAGCGGATCCACTCGATAACGGATCTAACCCGACGTTTCAACAATGGAGAGCTTCTATACGCGACAAACTTCGAGAGAATGCTGACCACTTCGTTACGGAGCGGTCCCGTTGTACACACGTGTGGTTAAAAACTACAGGTCTAGCGAGAGCGTATCTTACCCCTCGTTATACATCTACTGACAGGCAATTTAATTCAGTAGAAGAAATGCTGACCTGCCTGGAGACCTACTTCCTCACCGGAACAGAGAAGGAAGAGGCCCGAAACCGATTTAACGACATGTATATGCAGGACAAATCGCATTCGCAGGAAAGCTTTCCTGAATTCAAGGCGAGGTTTTTGGCTGATGCTATTGAAGGAGGTGTGCCAGAATCTGAGTGGTTCCATTTCTTGTGGAATAAGCTACCGATTCGGATCCGTCTACAAAACGTGGCCGTAAAAGACCTTTGGAAAGAAAACTTCTCGGCAATGGTTCAGCATCTAGTCCGAGTCGAGATGGAGAGAGCCAGACCTTCTAACAGGCTATCCCCTTCTAATAATAAAAAGGTCGTACCCCCGACAATAAAGAAGAGTACCTATCAAGCCAACACTAGGTCCAGCTCTTCTGGATTTTCAACAAATCCGCAACTTCCTAGCTCCGGACCATCCTCCCGTCCTTATAACTCTACAACTACTGAGACCAGCAGCCTACAGCAACGCGCTTCTACGCCGATTCGGACCACTCCCGGTCGTACACTAAATACTCCTGCAGCGATCAGCTCTAAGTGTTATCGATGTGGCGAATACGGACATTTCAAGAGTGAGTGCCCGAATCCACCTAATATCAATGAGGTAGATGGAGAGGTTGCTACGTCGGAAGGAAATGTAGAGGGGAATACAGACGAAGAGACGGACGAGTTACTGGAGGGAAACGGACAGGCCTAGGCAAAGACTCCTTCCTAGGTCTCCGCAAATATGATCTGTCCAAGTTGAATTTATCCCGCCTACTAGGTGGCACCCATTTCCTAGTTTCCTGTACTCTAACTATGAATGGAATTGGTATTTCACTACAATCACTTGCAGATACTGGAGCACATGGTTACCTGTTTCTGAGCCGGAACCTGGCCGGTCAGCTTGTAAAAGCACTCGATATATCCTATCAGACACTTCCGCATCCCCTTGAAGTGACTGGTTACGATGGCAAGCGTACGACACGAATAAGTCAATATCTACGCCTGCATCTGACTATAGACGGACGTCGCGTGCACAACGCGCCATTTATAGTCCTTGATCTTGGAAAGCACGACTGTATTATTGGAGTTAAGTTCATGAGACGGTTCAAGCTACTTCTGGACCCTACTCGGAACCGATTCAGATGGCCTTCGGAGTACCCCCGCTCCCAGGTCTGGTCGAAGGATATCTTGATTCCTTATAAACATAGCTTTCGCGATAAATGCAAATCGTATATTCAAGCTGACGTCGATCGGAGAGATCACGCAATCGAGAAGGATGAACGTCGGAGACGTGCCGGAGTGAATACGATACACTGGTCGAAGCCAATATATTCTTCCTGTACCCGGAAGAGGCCCGGATTGATACCGATACAGGTACTACACCAACAAGACTCTCCTTCTACTACAAAAGCCAAGTCTGGTAGAAGCTGGGTTAGAGATACGAAGCAAAGGATCGCCAGGATGACCCAAGAACTATCGTTAGTAGAGAATCCTAAGTCAGAACCTACTACGAGACCAAAGAGGGCACGGAACTGCTCCGAACCAGCCCCGAAACCTTGTATTGACATTTGCGAGATCGGCGCGAATGCCCTACATTATATAATGAAAAGAGCGAATACTGAGTTCTTTCAGACAAGTCTATATGAGATCGATCGACTCCTGGAGGATCGCGAACCGGATATGATTCGAGAGGATGACG
Organism: Tricladium varicosporioides; assembly: GCA_021365295.1. Taxonomy (NCBI): domain Eukaryota; kingdom Fungi; phylum Ascomycota; class Leotiomycetes; order Helotiales; family Tricladiaceae; genus Tricladium; species Tricladium varicosporioides. Next base: position 262,251 of record JAJTIW010000029.1, read on the forward strand.
AGACGCTGGAGCTTATACGTCAAAAGCTACCCGAGTGTCACGCTGCATTTAAGGATGTCTTCTCGAAGTCGGAGTCGAATCGGCTTCCACCCCACAGGCTGTACGACCACAAGATCCAGTTAGAAAAAGAGCTGACTTACGGCTATACACCTTTATACAGACAGTCTACGGATGAGCTACGGGCTATGAAGCAATACTTGCTAGACAATCTTAATCGCGGTTTTATAACCACTAGCAATTACCCTTTTGCCTCACCCGTGCTCTTCGTAAAGAAGCCCGATGGTGGCCTACGTTTCTGTGTCGACTACCGTAAGCTTAATGCTATAACCAGGAAGGATGCGTACCCGTTACCACGTATTGACGAACTTCTGGCTAGAGTCTCTAAGGCTAAGGTGTTTACCAAGCTAGATATTCGACAAGCTTTCCATCGGATCCGAATGGACCCCGAGTCAGAAGACTATACAACGTTCAGAACTCGATATGGGACATACAAATGCAAGGTGCTACCGTTTGGACTCTGCAACGGCCCTTCCACGTATCAGCGTTATATGAATGATGTCTTGATAGATTATTTGGATGATTTCTGTATGGCCTACCTGGACGACATTCTTATCTATTCTGAGGACCCCCGACAGCACGAAGAGCAAGTTCAGAAAGTGCTCCGACGCCTGCGCGAAGCCGGACTACAAGCTGATATCAAAAAGAGCGAGTTTAGTGTAGAAAGGACCAAATATCTAGGTTATATTCTTACTACTACTGGAATCGAAGTCGATCCGGACAAGGTAGAATGCCTACACAATTGGGCTCGCCCTACTACGATTACTGGCATCAAGTCATTCCTTGGATTTTGTGGCTTCTACCGACAATTTATACGGAACTTCGGTGCAATAGCCAAGCCTCTGAGCATACTCGGACGTCCTTCGGAACCTTTCAACTGGACGTCGGAATGCCAGGAAGCCTTCGACGAGCTCAAGCGCCAACTTCTGGCAATTCAGCGTATTTACCACTTCGATCCCGAATTAGCTACGAAGCTAGAAACCGATTCGTCTGACGGTGTGATTGCTGGAGTACTCTCTCAGCTACATGACGACGAAAAGTGGTACCCTATTGGATTCTACTCTCACGTCCTAAACGGACACGAACCGAACTGGGAGATCCATGACAAGGAGCTATATGCAATTGTCGAGTCGTTCCGACGATGGCGACCCGAATTAATGTCGATACGGACCAGAGTCGATGTGTACTCGGATCACAGGTCACTTGAATATTTTATGACTACCAAGGTACTCACAGCCAAGCAAGTACGCTGGATGGAATTTTTGTCTGATTTTAATTTCCAAATCACTTATACGACAGGCAAAAGTAACCAGAAGGCTGATATTCTCACACGACGAGAGCAAGATCTAGTAGTACAGGAACAAGTCAAGCTTGACAGTCGATCCCGGGTCTTACTGGGGCCGCACCGGCTCCACCCGCGAATCAACTCCGAACTAGCTTCAACCTTTGTAGCCAATCAATCTAACCAAACTACTGATTTGATGCCTATCGATACTGACGCTTACGCTAAAGTGGCATTAGACTCGGATCAGTTACGGGAGCTACTCTACGAAGATAATAGATCGTCATTTGAAGACTTACGAAACAAGATGTCTACCGATTATTCAGTAGAAGATGATTTACTTCTCTACAAAGGTCGGATGTGTGTCAGACGTGAAACAGTACTTTGTACACGCCTGATTCAAGAGGTCCACACTCAACTATCGACAGCGCATCCGGGTGCCAAGAAGACCTACCAGTTACTAGCCAAGCAATATCACTGGGTCGGAATGGAATCGGATATAAAGCGGTTTGTTGACAACTGTATCCCCTGTGGCTATGCTCACCCACGCCAGACCAAACAGCAAGGTCTACTTCACCCTTTACCCGTACCTGCCTACCCATGGCAGCACATCTGCATGGATTTCAAGGAGTTCAATGAAGACAAATACGGTTATAATATGATCCTCGTGTTTATTGACAGACTCGGGAAGGATTCGGTGTCAATACCGTGCCATAAGACAATCGACGCTCGCGGGATGGCTCAGCTATATATCCAGTGGGTGTACCGATTCGGACATACCCCGGAAACAATTATTTCCGACCGCGGTCCACAGTTTGTTTCTTCATTTTGGCAGGAGTTCTGTCGTATTATCGGTGTCAAGGTCAAACTCTCTACAGCCTATCACAAGGAAACAGATGGTCAAACAGAGATTATGAATCGATATATTGATCAGAGACTGAGGCCATTCGTTACTTACTTCCAGGATAATTGGAGCGAGTTGATACCTATCATGGACAGGGCCCAAATGACGCTGCCACACTCTACTATCGGAATGGCTCCGTATCAGCTCAAGTACGGAGTAGAACCGAGAAACAGCTGGGACTGGAAATCGCCCAAGCCAGCTACTCCAGTAGAAAGACTCAACATCGACGACGCTGTTTCGTTAGCGAGTCGGATGCATGGCGTGTGGCAAGTAGCTGAAGAAAATATCAAAAAGACCCAGGAGAGAATGATACGACAGGTAAACAAGCACCGACGTAGGGTCGACTGGCAACCAGGTGATCGAGTATATCTCTCTACACGTAACCTGAAGAGCTACCAGCCAAATCGCAAACTGGGAAACAAGTTCGACGGACCTTTTACGGTACTGGAACGGATCGGTTACGGATACCGACTACAATTACCAGACGGCTCCAAGATCCACGATATCTTTTCGCCGGACATTCTAAAGAAGTATCCAGACAACCCACTACCAGGTCAAGAGTCAGCTCAGTCCCCGAGTGAAGCTATTGCTGGAAAAGAAGAATGGGAAGTAGACAAGATTCTGGCTTCTAAGCTAGTACGAGGGAAACTTTATTACCACGTAACATGGGTCGGCCACGATCCGGACCCCACATGGTACCTAGCCTCGAACTTCTTAGGAGCTCCGCACAAGCTAAGGGATTACCACCAAGACTACCCAAGCAAGCCAGGGCCTCCACTACGGCTACAAGAATGGATTCAAGCGTGGGAAGAAGGATTAGAAGAATATGATCACTTAGCAGATGACCGAGTAGCCAGTAAGTACTCTACGACACGGAATAGAGTCGGGCAAGTTTCGGACAAGAAAAATGGTCAACCAGGACCGTCAATTATTGTAAAGTCATAAAATCCCTTCTAACCCAGGGCACTGGTGGGCCATACCACCTCCCCTCCGGGACAAGGCCGAAACCCCTTCTACTACAACTCAACCTCCTCTGCGCCTGTATTGGCGTCTTCGTACATACCCTCCTCCTCCTCCCCTCCTCCCGTCTCCTCTACCCCGTCACCGTAAGGATCAGCGACCGAGTCGGATCCGACCAAGCCACTACGAGAGCGCTTGGAAGGCCGACTCTCGGCCGATTCCCTTGCGGGACGCTTTCCCCGTTTGGCGGACAGCGCCAAGACAGCATTCCCCAAAACCACGATCGACGCCGCCAACTTCTATGAACTGTCAGCTCAGTATCAATACCGGTTCAGGTCCGACCTACCTCCCGCCTCTCCCTCTCCTCCGCCAAACCCTCCTCCAACGACACCCGAAGGGCGCGCGTCTCCTCCAACAGGCCGAGCAACAGCCCGGAAGTATCTCTGGGCATGCCAGAGGAGGCCAGGCGAAGGACACGGTCCAACTCCGTGGCAGCCGCCTTTACGGCAGCCCCGTCACCGGCTTCAATGGCAGCTTCCAGCTCCCGGAACTCGTCGCCGACGAACCACGGAAGCTTTATAGATTAGTATTCGGACTAGTACCAGAGTGAATTCGGAATACTCACAGGAGTGCATACGCCCTTCTGGCGCGTACAATAGCTGCATTTGGACGAAGCAGCGGAACCGAAATCGCACCGATGACCGTTCTCAACGATCATTCGGCGGGCACAGCGAATGCAACAGACCCGGAAGGCCTCCGCAAGTGCGCCGGGAGCAGTTGGGACTGGCATTTTTCTATGATGAAGTCAACTTAGCCATACCCCAGAATCAGGTCCGGTACTTACTTGATGGTGGTGGTGGTGGTAGCAAATTTTATTATTATTATGGCTATGGCAGAGGTCTGAAGAAAAGAAAGAAAGAATCAAACTCGAGGAAGATCCTGAGTTTTATCTACTACCCTACCAACCTCTTCTTTTGGGACAGTTTCCTATTGTGGCCAGAACAATGGCAAAGTTGCGATTCACTGTCGACAATACTGACAATATTCATCATTGAATATGCCAACTAATACCGTAGCTACTACGAACCTCCTCCGACCCTGCACCGAAACAGTATACAAAAAATTCGGTGGTTGGTCAGTAACCCCGCGACAGGCTGCGCCTCCAGAATCAGATTCAATTCAGAACCTGGGGTCAGGTTCTCCTGGAAGGAGGGGGGTAATGTGACGTTGACACTTCACGTGTATCTTGGTCAGGTGATTGTCGTGCACGAGACAAGTTAGGAACGGGCCAACCTCGGACTGGAGTCTGTGCGTCAGGGGTAGTGAAGCTTGAAAAGGAGCTTGAGATCCTTCTTCTTCTTTCTTTTGGTATATTCAAAATATCCTTAGATATAGCCTATTAGTTCTAGTATAATCAGACTCATATTCGCTCCCACACGTCTCAGAGCAGTACTAGAGCTAGCGCCGTAACAATAGTCCTTGTTTTATATACAGAACGTAGGGCCACGCTAACTTGTATATATTGAGTTAAGCCCTAAGACTCAAATTGCAGTTTAGTACTACAGATAAGCAAAAGGTATCTTACTTATATAGCTTATATAGTATTTCATAACTAGACTTACTTTCAGGAACCTAGACTTCTCCTATTTCTATATATATTAAATCTTTCGGGATATTAGTAGTTATATTCTCTAATATATATATATCAAGAATATTACTCTAAAGTTAGGTTTTATTTTTATTTTATAAATATATCTTTTTGGCAAGAGCTTGAGAATTTATATTAATAAGCAAGAAAGATATAAAATTCTATTAATTACTAGGAGGATTATTTTGGCTAATTCTCGTATAAGGATATCCTTCTCTAGAAGGGGACACTGCTAAAAGAGAGCAGAACTAGAGGCAGAAAATTCGATGTTAAGAAGTCTAGTAAACAAATGGAGATATATATTAGAAGGGTTAAAATATTCACTCCGGTCTAGTATTAGAGGTCTATAGAATAATAGAGGTACCTCAGGGAAATATAGCTAGTATTTAACTATATATATAACTTATCCTAAAGTGTCTTAGCTCTTGAGGACCAAAAAGGGCTTTCTAAGTACCTTTATTTTATTGTATAAAGACTACTAATATCTCCTAGCTTAAGATAATTTTTGCTATTGCTCTAGCTAGCCAAAATAAAGAGATTTGTTATATTTCTTATATCTTTCTCACTCTTTAGTTCTGTTGCCTTTATTCAAGAGCGCTATAGTTTGAGATATTAATATATATAACCTTGTATTAGCTATAACAATCAATATATAAGGCTACTAGTACTATTAATATAGTTGTAGTTTCTCTCAATAATAATTAAATAGATATTACTTATAATAGAACTTTCTCTCTCTTATATTAGCGAAACTAACTTCTCGACTTATAGTTAGCAATGACCCTAAGCTAAGTATCTCTTTAGTTATTTAACTAGACTTCGCTTAAATAAACTATAAGTTTCAAAGTATTAATATTACTTTAGTATTAAATAATATAGAAACTAACTCACAAACAATTTTTCGGGTAAGTACCCCCTGCCCCCCCTGCCCCCCCAAGCTCTTATTACTATTAGATACTTATATATCTATTAAGCCGGGCTTTAAAATACTATGAGGAGATAAACTATTATATAAAATATAATTTGGTAAGCTTAAAATAATTGTAGGTTTGACCGAATATTTTATTTTATTTTTAGTAAAGAATTCGATAGTTTTATTTGAATATATAATTAAAACCCTATCGATACTATATTACTAAATTCCTCTGATCAAGAAAGTATTTAACGACCTAACGATAGATTATTATAACTTTGCGAGTACTATTGCTTACTAGCCGACCTTTTTTACCTTTTGTATAAAATACTCTTCTCCGCTAAAATTCTAGTAAAAAATAGACCTTATTCTAAGTTTGACAAAGTAATTAATATTATAATTACTTAAGCCCAATTTCAAGGGCTTATCAAGAATTTCTAGATAGTATAATAATAGAGTACGAAATTTTTATACCCGAGATTTAATCTAGTAAAATTTTGCTTTCTTGCTTTCTTTTACTCTCTTATCCTAAACAAATATTAGTATTATTATTCTTGTAGTCTAGTAAAATAGAAAATAATTAAAAGGCTACTCTAATATTTATTTTAATATCTTGGGGATATAATATAATAAAGATATATAAACTACTTCACGAGTGTCTAAATAGATATATTAAAGCAAAACGTTTATAACGAAATCTATCGGGACCTTATTAAAAATATTATAATTATAAGTTAATATATATTAGACACTCTTTTCTCTTGTCGGTTATATTAAGCGGGTATAGAGTATAAAGATAAGATATAATCCCTGTGGGCTATATATTTTATAGAGCTAAGTAATAATAGGTCTAATATTTGTAGGCTACAAGAGTAAAATTAGTAAATTAAGAAACTATACTATTATTAGCCGCTCTATTAGTTGTTTTGAATATATATAGGCCCATAGAAAACTCTATAGATATCTTATAGTACTAGTCTATAAAATTTCCTTTAGCTCTTTCTCTATATTGTCAGGGCTAGACAGGTAATATACTTTCTCGTCTACAGGACTGTCAGGGAAGAAGGAATTTATATATATACTAGAAACTTGGACAAAGTACTAGAGCCTAGTTATCTTCACGGCCAAGGCCGCTAATTGAAATATAAGCAAGTAGTTGTCTAAAACGACTTTTAGAAGAGGTACTTAAAAGCTAATATTCGCAGTAGTATTAATAATTATCGTAACTTCTTTCTCAATTGTACAGAGAGTTTTAACGGCAATATCCAAGCGCTCCTTTGTTATATCGTTAGGAACAAGGATAATATTTCTAGTATTTATATAGTCCTCGATATATCGAAATTGCTAAAGTATAATATATTTTTATTGTTCTAAAGCTCTACTCTCGGATCCTCGGATTAGGACATATAGCCGTTGTATATCGAGTATAATACTAAGCTTATACAAGAGACAGCCCTCTAAATCGCTAGTCGCCTCTATTAAGAAGATCACTTGTTGTTTGTAAAACTTATAGATTTCTATTATAGTTAATAAAGATATAGTTCAAAGCACTTGAAGTAATTAGAAAGATAAATAATTTACTAGTAGTATCTTCTCTACGTCCTAGCAAAGCCTACAATTTATCTTAGACTACGAGTTATTATTCTTGGACCAAGTCTACTTCTAACTATATACTAGTATTCTATAAGCTATAAGCTATTTGATTACGAAGGTACAGTAATAAAGTATTCAACTAGTACTAGTAAAAGTCCTCTGTATAGGTACTTTGCTTTACTTAACTAAGTAATAAAACAAACTAGCCAAGAACTTTAATACTCAATTAAGCTAGATTAGGCCTCTCTTCGGAGGGCCTACTAGTACTAGTTAAATACTTTATTACTATACCTTTGTAAGTTATTTATACTTTGATAGGGTTAGCCACTATATATTACTAAAATCAACAAATCAAATATTTTCGTCTAATTATTTCTCACTTTCTATACCTTGTCTCTATACTATATTTCTATACCCTGTCTTTGCTCCTTACCTCTATACTCTAAAGATTTACTCGTTTCTAATTCCTCGAAGGTAACTATACTAATTTTATATCAATTTATTATCGAACTCTAAACAAGTAATATAGTAGATTATTAATAAGATTACTAAAAATATAGCAAGTAAAGATTATAGATTTATTAGTATCTAGTTTCTCGTAGAGTAACTAATAGTTTATAGATATAATATAAGAACTAGTTATATAGTCTAATCTAATTATAATATACCTTTAATTCTAATTGTTTAAAGTAATAGATTATAAATTACTACTAATATAAGATAGAGTAAATAACGTTTTTTTAAATATACTTCAACTTAATCTACACAAGAATCTATAATATACTTTTATTATTCTTAGAAATCCTAATTTCTATATCTGACTAGAAATCCCTCTCTTGGTCAATCTTAGAAAGTTCGGAACCAAGTTTAGACTCGTCTTTTGTCTTATTTTTGAGGAGGTTTTAGTATAATAGTCATTAGTATAGAAAATTATATTTCCTCGTCGGAGAAGGAGAAGTTAGCTTTCAACGATTTAAACTAAGAAATTTTTGCCTTAACTCAAAAAGATACTCTTGAACTTCCTTCTCGAGATATTAGTAGTTTGAAATAGACTTTAATCGTTTTCTCAATTCTTAGCTCGATATTCCTTTTCGCGCTCGACAATACTATTGTCACAAATATCTAACTAGTTATTATTATATACTTTAATTCGGTTAAGAAGCTTACCTGGTTCAGTATAATATTCTTGATTAATATAATATTAACGAACTTAGTATAAAGCAAGATTTATAAACAATTTAATATAAAATAGATATATATTCTATATATTATTCTCTTCGAAGTCGGTTCAGTAATCTATAATATAGCTTTATCAATAAATACTCTAATTATTAGATATACTATCTGCAATATAGAAGGGTCAGGAATATATATTAATATTATAGCCTTATTAGCTACTATAATTACTATATATAAATGTCCTATATATATTAGAAGTATTAGTCTTACGTGAGGTCTCGGAATAGTCTTAGGTCTTATAATTGGAGGAATATTTATAGATAATATAGTAGGCTAAAGATAAATATTCTATATTAATCTATATATTAGTACTGTCTATATACTTGTTTATCTCTTTATACTCTCTAACAAGAACCCTTGCTCTAGAGTCTCCTTCAAAGATCGCGTACACGAGATAGACTACGTTAGAGTCATTCTTATTCTCGGTGTCTTTATTTCTAGAATTATAGTTATCTCGTTTAGTGAAATTACTTACCTGTGAAATAGCGGAAATATTATCGGCCTCTTTGTCTGCTCTAGCGTTCTTTTTGTTATACTCGGAGTTCAACAAGTATATATTATCTTCACTACTATATCTTGCTATATTTTCCCTGTGGAATTCTTCAAATCTCGTATAATACTTATTCTCTTCGCTATAACCTCTGTAGGCAATACTGTAGTTTTTCTCTCTATTTATATAGTTCCTATCTTCTTCTAATTTACACACGACGACACCGCCCTCGAAGCTAGTGTTCGTCTCCTCCCCTTTATCTTCCTTATAGTCTTTGCCGTTATTGGAAATAGTATTATTCTCTTAGTATATAGATATTATATACCTTGGTATACTCTCGATAGTATCCTTGTTGTTACAGGAGGCATACTTATATATACTATCGATATAGACATAAGCGTCTCCCGCGTTTATAGTTATAGTATACTTGTCGAGTTTGGTACTAGTCTTTTCGCACAAGTATTATTCTTCGTTGCCTAGGCTACTGTTGAGCCAGAACTCATTGCTTCGGCAGTGGGGTTCATTACTTGTGCCCAAGTCTCTGGTATCACTATTGCGCTCGCGATCGCGAACTCTATATTCTTGAATAAATCACAAGCTGCAATTAGTACAATTCTTCCCAATGTTCTTACGGCGGATATCCAAGCTGCGATTATAGGCGCTAGAAGTACGTTTGTTGCGAGTTTGAGTAATACTGTGAAGAGAGAGGTGCTAGCTGCGATTGTGACTAGTATAAGTAAGACTTATATTCTAGTAATTGCTACGGGTACTCTTACTACCGTGTTGAGCTTTGCGATAAAGAGAGAGAGGTTGTTTATAGCTGCTGATACTAGTACTTAGAGTAGGAAGTGGTGAAAGCTATATAGACTGAGAAATAACGTTCTTCTTTATATAGCTTATATAGAGAGAGAGGTATAACGTCTGTCCCTGTGTAGCGAAACGTACCCTGTAACGAAACAAATCATAGATACTTCGAGTTCAAGTGACTTAAAATTTGCGAATGTTACAAAATTTCTTTTATGTTTTGATTCTCGTTACATTATATGCCTCTCCCGAACACCCCTCACCTATTAACTCCAAAAAAATTAATCCCGTCGTCGCTGCCCACCTGAATAATATAGAGCCTCTTATTATGGTGTAATAGAAGCCTTCGATCCGCAACCCCACTATCAAGCTCTTTTTGCCTTCGAAAAATCATGAAACGATTAGATATGGATCCCGAGCCTCATTATAGTGCCAGAATGTTATTCTCCGTGTTGTGGCGGCTAGAGGGCGCCATGTCAGACGCCATTGCGATATAGGCTGATACCTCCTCCAATCAAGCGATCAAGGATCCTCCTGATCAGCGGTGTGGTTATAGCAACCTCGGTAAATTTTTAATAAGATCTGTGGCTCGACGGTTGTGGCTGGGCATACTTTGCCGAATTTCCTCCGATTTAAGTTAGAGCAAAAAGTGGCTCTGTGCGTACTAACAACGTTACAGCAAAAAGTTTCGACTTTTTCACTTCCGGCTTTCACTTCATCTCTTTTTGCACTCTACCTCAAATAGACCCCTTCCATTTTTAGCTAAAGCCTTCAAGGAGAATCCCTTCTTCTCGTAATATTGCTGACGAATGTGAAGATGACTTTATAGATAACGGAGTCCGTAAACGTCGAAAGACTGCCGAGAGAAGCTTACTATTAGCACGCAACACAACGATGACATGGCAGTTAGGAGCAGTTCATATGGTGACAATATGGCGCGATGGTGACGTGCACGTCGATAAGAGTAACACTACCCAAGACATAGAATAGGGGCACGACGATAGCGGGCATAACGAGAGCAGGCACGACGATAGCGAGAACAACTATAGCGAGCACAAGAGCGAATAAAGGTAGAACCAAATGAATGAACGCCTAATAAAGATTAGTATTAACTCTACTGTATAGCAACAAGTCCCGAAGCCAGCTAAGCTTGCCTTAACTGAGGATTAGTCTATCGATTCTATTTTACTATCCCCCCCCCTGTTTTTTGGTTATTTTATAGGTCGAAAAAGTCGAAAGTTGATTTGCTCTCGAGAAACTTCGATATCTATGATTTGCTAAGTCACTGGTGGCAACGATCCACTATATAACCAAAAAACAAGGGGGGGGGGGGGGGGGGGTAGTAATATCGTGCGGCGGTCTGTTCATCCGCTAATACATCCGCGCCACTGGAGCTCTCCATGGTCCTGGCACAATACTATCTGCCGCAACTGGTATTGCGCTCACCTGTACCGCTGAGGCAGTCACTGTTGCTCGCGCCACCTTATTCCTCGGCTCAGGCGGTTCTTGCATAGCGCTCTTGCGCTTTCGACCGCCTCTCGCCGTCTCTGCAGTATCTTCCTCTGCCTCAAGCGTATCACTCTTTCGCTTCCGACCTCGTTTCCCCTTGCCTTTAGCTGCTCAGGTAGCTTCTTTTTCGAGACGCTTCGCTCGTGCTTCCTCGAGGTCCTCATAGCTCATAACCTTCGCCTTTCCTAGCACCAACGATTTCGTCGATCATCGAACCTTGGCTTCGTTGTTAATTGTGGTCAGGAATTGAATTCGGTCTTCCTGTAGGATGCTCTTGGCAAAGGATTTTTGGAAAGCTTTGGTACATATCTGCAAATGTCTCGCTAGGTTCTGTTTGCTCATTTCATCGAGTGCGTGAGCATCCCGGTGGATGACAAGCTGGCGCCACTCGTTTGCCTTATAGGGCCTGCCTAATAAAATCTAGCAAGTCAAATTTGGGGGTGATAGCCTTCCTTAGAAGAACGGCTTGCTTATTATATCTCAGTATATGTACGTTCCTCCTCCGCTAGCGGACCTTACCTTCATTCGGCCTAAGGCATAGACGGTTTTGATGACGGGCAGTCCGATTCCTTCCGATGCTAGCGTTTCGTATGAGCCATGGGACCCGTTTGAATCCTCGAGTTAGCAGAACACATTAACTTAAGAACCGCTAAAGACACTCGTAACTTTCCTTATCCTCTCCGTCCTCTTATTATATTTTGCAGCTCGCGATGACAGACCTTGAGAAAATCCATGGTCTCGTTTAACAGAGCCGCCCGAGACCGCCAAAAATTCGTCCCACCGTATATCAGGGCAAGCTCTGGCCGCTGCTCAAATAGGAGGAATGGCACAAAGTCCTCATACGCGAGGTGTAGTGTTCCGTTACTAGTGTCGCGATAGAGCTCACAGTCTCTAGTTAACGAAAGACGAGGAGGGCGTTCAATTGGGAACCGGGATGTGGCATAAGTATTAGCTTCCCAGTCCGTTAGAGATGCCCAGCTGTGTAGCGCCCATGCTGAATTGTTGTTTTGTCTCAGAACGGGAAGCGTGAGCAATTCCTCTCTTCCTGGCCATTGGAGTCGCGCGATAACATCGCCTGGCTGAACATCCGGATGAACAATATATACATAACAAACCGCACTACAATTGGCGGGGCGTGTATCACCATGAAGTTGAATGACTAACTTTAGACGATCTTCCAGCCGAACGCGAGACATATCCACTAATCGGAGCAGGTATGGTAGGCTCCATCGGCACGGCGTCCCTGGCCCAATTCCGAATAGTGACGTTGATCCCATTTCGGATTGGATCGACAATGCTTCCTCGACCGTCATACTCTCGGTCAAGGCAAAGTACATCCTTGTTCTTTTTAAGCTGTAAGGATTATCGAATCTCGGCTCTAATTTCTCCAGACTCTTGCGATCGACTTGATAGAGAGGAGCTGTGAGGCCTTTATCGTCAATAAATAATGGGAGGGCAATGGCTGGCATTGGTGTGGCAGATCGGGTTGGTTCTAATCGTTGCCCGGGCTCTGAGAACCGAGATTGGAGGTATGCATCGATTGAGCAGTTATTGACACCAAGTCCAAACCATTCTGCGAAGCGGTTCGCAATCTGTAGCGTATTGATTGAGCCTCTCGCAATATCGTCGCAAAACAGGGCTGCAATTTGTTGAAACACTTTTAAAAGAGGCACCTTGTAGTCAATCATTATATACTCTTGCACGAGATCACCCTCTGGTATGAGTGAGAGCAGCGCGTATAGCTTATCCCGGGGATCGGAGCACCTCGAGTCTCCATATCGAAAGACCAAATCGCATAGCGTGGTCACCACCGTCGCACGAGCCGCGGACAACTCGGTATCGGACGCTGCCTGAAGCAGTCGTGACATGCGATGTTCATATAGACGAAAAATATGCGTTGGGACCATCTGCTGGTGTACGGGGGCCTTGCGCTGCTTCTTTAGTACGGATTCTAGGGGTGGTCCCGAAACTTGCATGGTGCGATCCGTCTCGCGGCCAGCTTTTGCGAGCTCGAGAAATTTCGCCATTTGAGCCCAGGACAGACAATCGTCACCACAAAAGAAGTTGACGTCGAGCGCCAGGATGATCTCCTGCTTGATCCATATGCGACTGAAATACGGGTTCGAATCCAGCCGTCTCTCGAGGTTGAACGCAATTTTGTTGTCTTGTTGCTCAAGGACTGTCATAATTTCGACAAAGATAAGGCCCGGTCCAAGACATGCGGCCACGTACTTTGCAGAGGCATATATTGTTCCCATCAGCGATACCTGGACACTCTTCTCCTCATTGTCTGTTTGATTGATGCAAACTGAGTCGACCCAAAGGCGCCGGGGATAGACGTGAAGCTGCATCTGCCACAATGCATACCAACAGTTCAGCCGAACGCGTAAGTCTCTCCCATTAACGCTAATGGCTAAGGTCGGACGCTCTACACCCCAGGTATACGAGATTGCGACGTACGTGTTACTCACGTCGCGCAGTTCGCACACCTCGAGGCTCCAGGCACTCTTGTCCTCGGTTGACTCGTGAGGTTGGAACGTGAGGAGGCGAATCTGCCTATTTGGTCGCTCAAGGGGGACCGTCTCGTAAGTGAAGGCGGACATATTAAGAATGCTAGTTCAAATCGATATTTGGAATTGTTCTCTGGTATAGTATGCGTGGTTGGTAGAAGTAGAAGTTCTGCTATGCTAGCCACGTAACGTGCTTGAAGCGGGGTGCTGCTGGCTCGGCCCCTGCCGATGCTCTTACGCCACACGCGTGACTATGGCATGCCACACACGTGACCAAGCCTAAGAATCGTGACTAAGTGACCACGGCGGTGCATAGAGCTCGGGGCCGTTTTTTTGCCCCACAATTGCTGCCTGAATGTTATTTTCAGGCCAAAAAAGGCAGGTAGGGTGTACACCCGGTTATAAACCAGTTGAGGATATGATAAAAATCAGGTATATTTATAATTATTTCTTTATATTTTACCTCTGCCTCTAGTTATATTTTTTCAAGATATATAATATAACCCTTAGTTATGTTTTATAATACAACTAAGAGTACAAAGAGAAAGCTACTTTCTGACTAGTTCTTAACCGGTCAAGGACTTGTGAGAAGCCCAAATAGCAGGGTGCAACGCAGCTACAAGCAGGATAATTCAATTGGTATTCAAATAGTGGTACTCTCGAAAACAATTCCCAAGAAAAGAAAACTAATCGATGCCCTTCTCCAAACCCTCTTTCTAGTCATTCTTATACCCGCGTGAGGTCCGCCGGACCTCCGCCGGAGTGCGCCAGAGACTTGTTTAGAATAGGTTTAGAACACACACATCCTCTTCACAACCATTCCCTGATCATATACTCACGTGCGACGCACGTGACACGCCTGCTCGTCACAGGACTAGTAAAAGCCCAGCTAGAGATTAGTTAGAGACTAGTTATTATTATACTTTAAAAGTATATTAATATCAAAGAAAGAGAGCTGGAATGTAAATCTTCAAATATTAAGAATATAAATTATCTTAAAACTAAATATAAAATGCAAGTATCTATAACATATACACGTGACATTTTACTATACTTTTAATTTACTCACGTGACTTAAGACTATTATAATATAACTTTAATATAACCTTAATATATACTATTCTTTATATATTATTGATTTCTACTTTATTTTATATATTTATAAGTATATATATATTCTAATATATAACTAATTCTTGTACTAACTAAGATTGAAGCCAGTTGTCAGCCGGTTCTTAACCGGGCGATACCTACCTGCCTTTTTATGCCTGAAAATGTCTTTCAGGCAGCAATTGTGGGGCAAAAAAACGGCCCCGAGCTCTATAGTCCCTGAGCACGGGTGTGAACATAGTATAGTTATCGCTAGGCTAATCATATTACTAAGCACTGAAACATGCGGAACCTCTTATAGCACCGGCGTAACTCCCGGACTGCATTCTTTTTCTCTCTGAATGTCTTTAAAAATTGGAGCCATATTATTTTGTGATAGAACCTTTCCTCAAGTGCCCTGAATTTTGAAAAGACCTTAATAGTCGTGATTAAACAGGGGGGATAGCGAAAGCGGCGATCGATAGCGTGATTGATATAATCGACAGCATAATCAATTATACTCTTTTTCTTGTTACTAAGTAGTCTTCTTAGAGAGAAATAGTTAAAGAAAGTAATATATTAATAACAACTTTATAGATTTATTAAGAAAAAAATTGTAACGTGTCTCCCTGTGTAGCGAGACACCCTGTGTGCCGAGACAGACCAATCAAATCGCAAGGATTCCGATTTTTTCTTCGTAATATCTCTTTTAAACTAACACCAACAGAAAGTATTTATATTCAGGATTAGTAATATATTCGTGACACTATTCCTCTTAGTATAGCGATTTATTGATCTCGAAATTCATCCGATTTCATTGGTCTGTCTCAGCACACAGGGTGTCTCGCTACGCAGGGAGATACATTAATTCCAAAACTATAGATTTGTTTCGTTACAGAGTACGTTTCGCTATATAGGGACAGACGTTAGTGGAGGGAAATGGTTTGTATTAAATAATTATAGATTTGAATCTCAAAATTTCATCTTACCCTATTAAATATAACTTATGTTTCTAACTAGTGTGTTGCGTGAAATACCTTGCATTACTTACTAAACTTGAAATAGGAGACAACTCGTGTAACTTAATGTCTGATCAAGGAGTTAATTTGATTTGGATTTCTTGGGAATAACAGGTACCAAGATCGTTTCTATTATTTACCTTGAGATCGACCTAGACATAACCCAGCAAATTCTCATTTACTAGAGCCTTGATCAGAAATTAATCCAGTTATCAATTCCCCCATCAATAACATAATTTTACCTACTATTTGAGAGCATTTCGACATTTCGCCTCTGAAATAATCTACTATCATTGAGCTCTTATCTAGCTTATATTTTAGCGCCTCATTAGCAACCTTGAGCTATACTATTTCTTCGTTAGACTATAATCTAAATTAGTATTCTGCCGCAGCCTGATCCATCTAGTATACTAGTTCTCGTTGAAGCTTCGAGTTTTCTTCTTATAATTCGTTTATCCTTGAGCTAAAGTTCACCTATAGAGGCTAGATTAGATATTAGCTAGAAATAGAAAACTTAAAGTGTTTTGTATACCTTTGTTATTATAAGAGTCTCCTGAATATATTTTACTATACTCGTTTTAGTTGATATAACTATTAGTATAGCCTCGAATATATAATTAATTCCTTTATATAATTCCTTATAAGCTCTGATCGAATAATCGCTTATATTTTTAGAAAAGAAATAAGTTTTTTCTAGTAATACCTTTTATATATAAGAATCATTAATACTAGATATAAGACAAACCTGTAATAGCTCGATTGAGATTTCTATTTTCTTCTCTAAGGCTTAATTAGTAGCCGAAAAAGATATATAAAGAAAAACTTACAAATATACTTTGATAGTTCCTCTCGGTACTTGGTCCTTCATTTGCTATATTCTAAGTTACTTGATCTGATTAGAGCTATTAGTTTTGTAGTATAAGAGTAATAAGTATTATAATATAACTTGCCTTACTTATAAAAACATAGACTATAGCGCCTTTTTCGCACCTAAACCAAGAATATCTATTCTTAGCAGATCCTCTTCTAGCCCTCCTTTAACTATAAGAATTTAAATTTTTAGTTTTTAAACTAAAATATACTCTTCTAATATTTGGACAATTTTTTGCTTACTGAAACTAGATAAATATAATATTCGATCTAAATCTTCAAAAGAGTAAAACTCAGTTAAAAGTCAATAGACAACTCAAACTCCAAAGTAGCTACTCTCTACTTCTGTAATAGAATAAACTTTTTAGCTAGCAATAAGATAACGAATTTATTATCTCTGGATATTGACTAGTATCTGAATTATTTCGAAAGTCTCTAAGTAACTTATAATATATTTATAATAAGATTATAAATATCTACTCTTACTTTCTTGGTATAACTCTTTTTGTAGCTCTTTTTGTCTATATCTACAAGAGAGTATATAGTTAATATATTATAGCTCAAGCAGGTAATATAGTTAGCTTCGTAATATTTTTCTTTGGGGTAATTGTCTACTTTTTCCTCTTAATATCTTTTTATATTATATTAAATTATAGCGAAAATATAATAGTACACTAAAATCAATTAAACTATTTGAGAATTATTACTCTTATATAAGGATTAATAGTTTCTTTAATCTACTATAAGTTCTATTATAATCCAAACCTGCAAAAAATATACTAGACTATAATCTCTACTTTAGCCGTAATTTATATTATAGTAACCTTGATCTTTAAATTTCGACGTTTAATTTTTAGAATATATTGAACTATAATATATACTTCCCTTAGACTTTTGGCTATAGTATTTATAATATATAAGGTTATTATTTATAGCTAATAGACTTAGAACTATAGAATAAGTTTGATATATATATTAATTATAGTAATACTTAATCTTCTTGGAGTTATAGTTTATATAACAAGAATTCTAGAAAGATAATATCGACTTCAGTATAATATTTATAGAGGTAGTTATTAGACATTTTATTTTATAATTATATTTGCTAGTTTGATATATATACTTGGATTACTTAGTACCTTTAGCTTTATTTACTCGCAAGCTCATTTATATACTTAGAACTAAGATATAGTAGTATATAGTAAACTTTATAGAAGGGTTCGAGATAAGTATATTTATATAATAT
Source organism: Tricladium varicosporioides (assembly GCA_021365295.1). Classification (NCBI taxonomy): domain Eukaryota; kingdom Fungi; phylum Ascomycota; class Leotiomycetes; order Helotiales; family Tricladiaceae; genus Tricladium; species Tricladium varicosporioides. The sequence goes on from JAJTIW010000029.1 coordinate 280,384, forward strand.
CGAGATTATACCGAGAAAAGAAGTATTCTAAAAATATAGCTAAGCTATATATTAATTGATATAATCACTCAATCCTTATAAATATATCTAAGTTAAGTTAAATAATTATAAATTCTTATAAATAACTAAGCAATATCTGTTTTACTACTCTCCTAAATAAATCTAAATAGTTGAGAGTAGTAGTAAAGAATACTATTGAGATTCTATTATTTACTCAAGTCGTTTCTAAAATATTTAAAACCTGATTCTTATTTGCCAAAGACAGAAAAGATAGTTGAAGGCTTAGTACTTCAAGGAAACAAGAGAGAAGGGCCCAGATTATCTCTACCTCTTCCCCAGAGCAAATTTTAGCTCTAGAATACTAAAATAGTACTACTAAAGGGAGGGACCTATTTTAGCTATTATAATTGCCTGTCATTTATATATTTCGGTAGTTTATACGTCTTCTACCTTATATTATAGCTTGTGAATACTATAATATTAGTTAACTATATATAGCCCTAGTATTGCCAAGTTATTTTTGGAGATAAAGCTATATAAAATTTTCCTGTCTCTTAGAATAGAGAGCTTATATTATAGAAGTCTAGCGGCTATTATTAGCAAGTTACTTAGAGAGGACCTGTAGAGTAACTAGACTTTCGATATACTAATTTAATACTTTAATATTAGTAAGGGTAGCCCCGGATATAGCTTCCTCAGTATATAATTAGTTATAAATAAAAATTCGAAAGCTCTTTCTGTTGTCTGTCTTAAACAAGCCTTGTTAGATATAAGAAAGACTAGTACTAAGTCTGTATTTTTATTAGTATAAGCGCAATATCCCGACTTTTCCGCTTATTAGCTTTGAGGGCATTATAATCTTAGTACTTTTAGGCCTTATTATAATCGCTACTTTATTATCTTAATTTCTCTTGGAGTAAGGCTATAGCTAATATAAGCAAGACTATATAATAGAGTCTAAAGGTAACTATAAATATATAGTACTATTACTAATATAATTAGTATATAAGCGCAAGGAAGTTAGCTTGAATTAGACAACTTCACAATCCGAGAATTCAAAATTATATAAGGTAGACCAAACTTATAATACTTTGTACTTACTAGGTTCGCGAATTTTATAGTCGTTTATAGAAGTATCGAATCTAGCTCTGCTAATACTAGATATTCAAAATAGATAGTCTAGTAATCCCCCCTTTACTATTATTATTCTAGTATATTTCCGTCCCTTTATTGAGAATATATATCTATTAATTCGTCGTAGAAAAGATTACTTCAAAAGAGCAAGGCATTTCCCTCTAAACAAATATATATATAGCTTAAAATAAATTTGAAAAAAGAATTTGCTTTCCTATATAGCCTTGGCCTGAATATAATACTTTTTGGCAAAGACCTTAAGAAATGTTACAGGAGACCTAAGGGTTATAATATCTTTGTTGTCGTTGCTAGATCAGATAGAGATAAACTTTATTATCAGGACGATATTATAGAAGAAGATCAGAGGAGACTCAATAATTGGATCAGGTACGGAGATCCAACCGGTTTGACCGCTAAATAGAGAGAAGTCCACCTTGCTGACTAGAAATGGAAAGCGTACCTTGCTAGAGAGAATAAGGAGATAGACTGCTCCAAAGTAAAGGATGAAATATTTGTCAATGAGGGAGGAAAAACTTACACTTACGCTTTTATCGGAGAGTCCGACTGCATCAAGATCACCCACCCAGAAGATCAAATCAGACTAAGTAGTACCTCCTATCGTTTTATAAGCTAGAGAATCTAACTAGTCTTTAGGCGAGCATTCCGGAAAGCTCAATAGTGAAGCCAAGGGCTTTTCTATCCCTAATGGCCTCACTCCCGCAGAACAAGAAGTTTACAATATACTTCTTGGAGTGCCCCCAGCCAGCAAAGCCAACTATAGAGAGGCACCAGGTGTTGTGGTTATAACAGATCTGGCAAAAGATTATGACGACTTGGCAGCAATGGTTGTACTAAAAGAGCTTCATCGTCTTGGATTCGTGCACCTCGAAGCATTTATCGCAAATCTAGAACCATCCCGCAAGCGTGCTATTTACGGGCGACGAAACTTGGACTCCCTCGGCCTTCAGGATGTTCCAATCGGCGTTGGCACAAGGGTGGGCACGTATGAAGAATATACATACGAATTTGACTCCCCCTTAATGCCTAATGAGAACTACTTCAAGCCTAACAAAGAGAACTTTTTTGAAGATGGGTCTGAGCTTCTAGATCTAGTATTCAACCGAGCTATTAAGGAAGATCGGAAAGTAAATCTCCTTCTTATATCCCCTTTGACCGATATAGCCGAGTACACGGACACGGAAGACCGCCTCAAGACTTTCCAGAAAGCAGTCGGGAGGGTCTATATACAAGGTGGGTATTCTATCTCTGCGGAGGGCATTTTGACCCCGCGAGGTGACGCGGCCAACAACAGATTCGACATGCTGGCTGCGAAAAGGTTTCACTTACGCTTGGAAAATATCCCCTCTAATGTATATACTAAAGTTGCCACATACGCAACAAATATCCCAGCAAGTATCTTTAACGACCTAAGTGATACAAAGCATAATATTGGCAAAGATCTCCAAAACCGCTATCAAAGACAAGGAGTCCAATTTTACGAGACAGCATGTGGGCCTGAACCTATTAATGACATAACCCAGGAGAGGTTTTTGTATAACCTTAGTAGTTTCTACGAAAAGCATCCTCCGGGCATACTACGTTCTGAGAAAGGAACCCTGCTCCCCGAAGATGAAACGCCACTTCCTGATCCTAACAAGAATGAAATTATCCCATACTTGACTAAAGGTCTCATGTATGATGCATTTCCTGGTCTTGCAACTGGCGGTGACAATCTCGTCGCTGCACTAGGCGTCCTTGATACCGAAAGCATGGCGAATCAGACTTCAATTCATAAGATCATTGGGACACCGAATTTCCAAGATGTTCCAGCCAACCCTAACATTCATCCAGAACGAATGGCGTTCGTAATCTCGACAATTTTAAAGGGTGGGCTGTATGATAGTGTACAAAACGGCTTTGGGTTGCAGCTCAAGGAGTAGTTCCACCATGGTTACAATAGTAAATTGCAACTATCAAAGCATAATAAAGAACGTGATTGATTGCGGGTGACTTACATTCCATTTAAAGTTTGTTTAAGTTATATATCTAACGTCCGTCCCTCTGTGGCGAGAAACCCACCGTGCCGAGAAGATCGCAGGGATCGCCGAGCTTTTCTCCACAATATCCTCTTTAACTGCAACACAACAATATCTTATTAAATTTAGGGTTAGCTATGGATTCACCACGCTATACTTATTAACACAGCGATCTGGGAATTTTGAAATTCGTTTAATTTCTCGGCACGGTGGGTTTCTCGCCACGTAGGGACGGACGTTAGCTGTCTAAGTTAACTTAGTAACACTCACCGAACATCTAAGCGAGACAGGGTGCAGAGACAGGGTGCAGAGGCAGGGAAACTAGCCATCATCCTCTATTTTTATGATCCCCATTTACTCTACGAAGATCCTATCGCAGCTCTTGTCTTGTTCTAGCTTAGGCCATCTTTTGGGAGCTGGATTTGGCTCCACGAAACCCATTTGTATGTATGACACAGCGTCACCATTTTCAGACTCCGAACTATATCTGTTCTTGGGGAGGTGCCTTTTCTAGCTCCCTTTATTTTAGACAATCGACACGCAAACTCCAAATAGAATGAGGCTGCAATAATAGTAAAGCCGGCTGATCAGTCAAATATAAGTCAAAAAAAAGGATCACGGTTAATGAGCTAACCCAGGGCGATACATAGGGTAAGCTATCTTTAAAACATTGTCCTACGTTTACAGCACCAAGATGCATTCTCCAGCATCATCGCAGCAGCCCCTGCTCTCCGACGACTTGACGCAACAAAGCTTTGAACAATCGAGGCTTGATTTTGCCACAGTAAATGAATGCGATAGTGTAAAACCTAAAACTAAAGCGAAGATCAACGTCTCTTATGTCAATTATGATTTAAAAGAAAAGAAAGTCTGGCAGAGATGGATTATAGGCAAGAGAATTGCCAGTCTCAGTGCTATTCTCGCAAGGATCAAGCACAAGAACAAGCTGCCAAAGCGAAACACGCCCTTAAGAGGCTTATAACTAACGTCTATCCCTGCGTGCCGGAAAACCCTGCGTGCCGGAATGACTTTATAGTTTAGAGGTCTTAAATCCCCACCATATAAATATATAAAGTTATAATCAGTCCGCCATTATTCTTTAACCATTTCTCTATAAAGGGTCGACTTTTAGTTAAAAAAAAATACTCTAGTTTGGCTATATTGTTGATCGTCTTATTGAGACTGTCCAAAGCTGCTATAGCTATTACCCTTGCTCTATTATAACTATTGACCTGTCTAGAAAATTCGGTATCGTAATATAGAGCTTCTATTGAATTTAAATAAAGCTCCAAGATTTAAAGATACAGAATACAAGAAAACCTACCTGCCGGATTTATCCAGACAAAAAGTGGGAGGGTACACAAAATGCCAAGCATCCATCCTAATAAGCGAGGAAGGATTTATCGTCGTTACCCTATATTGTATCCCGTATTTTCTTACGCAATCACGTAAAAAGTGTGGCGTTCTTCTAGAATATTCTTATCTAGAGCCACTTTTTTATGTGTCTGCTTTCTGCCACTCGCTCGTTCCATTGCCCATATCTATGTAAGATACAAAGGAAGCAATGAGTGAACGCGCCAGGATAGGTTCGATACTAGCTTGAATTTGACTTTGGATACAAGGTCTTGTGCACTTCGAAATTTTAGACTGCGTCTAAAATAAGAAGATTCTTCGAAGAGAAGAGAGCGCGGTGCTTTCGACCTTTCATTTTTCCGAAAATTAATCCGTTTCCGCGTGACTTCCGGACTGCAGCCTAACTACTTGACCTTCCTCCAGCATCCAGTCGTTCGATTAAGGTTGGGGCTATTTGATGGGCATACTCTGCAAACTTACATATACTCAGCAAGTTATCCCCTTCGGATATGGCCCAGGATGAACCTTCATTTCATTACGACTCCCTTTTGCAGGGTCGTTATGTCCGTCTCTTGATGATTGAGCCTCCAGAAGCCGACAAGCCCTCGTCAATCCTGAGGGTGAGCCTCGTGGAACAGCCTCTTGACACGGCAGAATTCGACGCTCTTTCATATGTATGGGGTGATCAAACCCAGAAGTTCCGCATCATCTGCAATGGCCAAAACCACAGCATTGGCCAAAGCTTGCACGAAGCGCTGACGGAATATCGACGCCGAGGCTCCACGCGAGGTTTATGGGCAGACGCAATCTGCATCAACCAGGCTTGTGAGGCTGAAAAGAGTAGTCAAGTTCAAATGATGGGCGATATCTACGGCGCCGCGTGCCGTACAATCATTTGGCTGGGCCAAATTCAACCTCATGACATGGATGGCATCGCTATAGCCGAAATGTCGTATGCGAGACGTTCGAGAGAGGACGACAGCACTGATGGCTCGGATGTCTCATTTGATTCTTTCAACTGCCGCTCTCGAGGCCTCCCCGAAGTCCTGGTTGGGAATAACCCCCATCCGTCCTGGAAATCCCTGTATAGCATCCTTACCCACCCATGGTTCAGCCGCATTTGGGTCGTTCAAGAACTCCTGTTGTCCAGAGATCCAGTGATGTGGCGCGGAGACAGGAGCGTGGACACTGAGGCCATGCTTTGGATGGCCGGGCAAATTTCTGGGAGAGTAGATCTCATTATCTTGCGAGATTTCGATGACTTACCCGAATTCTATGCCAACAACATCGCCCTCTGCCGCTCAAGGTATAGAACTTTTGGCTCTCTTCCCATTTGGATCAGCATGGCACACAATATCGCCATGGAAGCAACACACATAATTGATCGATATTTTGCGTTGGCAGGCATTTGCACAGGACAACCCTCCGACTTTGTCAACTACTCCAAAACACTTGAAGAAGTTGCAACCCAAGTTGGTCTAATGACCCTCTTAGATACCCCCGATTATCCGACGCCCGATGGCCTTGATCGTTTGGCTGATCGGCCTAGTCTACGCCTCCGAAGCCAGCAGGTGCGAATCCCGTCTTGGATTCCGGACTGTCTCTCAAAACCGCTGATGGGTCTCCCAATCTCTCGTACCTACAATACAGAAAATCTCAGGCATCAGCAAACGTCCTTCCCACGTCCGGAATTCCAAGTCGTCACAGATGATTTGGAAAAGGAGCCAAAGTTTCCATTTGCCAACCTCAAGGTACGTGGCGCTTCCCGGAGGAATCACAAGTCATCATACACCACATTGCTCACAATCGCTGTAGGTTCGAGAACTGCAAATTAAAGGTACGATCTTAGACAGAATCAAAGCGGTACTCCCTCCGATTGAAGAAGGCTGGATTCCCAACCAAAGCAATCAATTGACAGGGGCAAACCGTGTCCAAGACTTGAGGGCTTACTTTGAGCGCTATTATCGGTACTCGGCCAAAATGATCCGATTTATAGGACATGCACGCCTTCTTGCTGATCCTCAATTGACTCACCAGGACGAGATCGTATCCGGTGATTCCTTTGAGGACTTCTGGCGTACACTCTGTTACAACCGGACTGGGAGTGACCTGAGACAGGAGAAGAGACCTAAGGAAAGGGTGGGCGTATCTTTCGGATACTGGTTCCTGATGAGCAAACTATTTCTGACTAGGAGGTGGGAGCAAGATCTATTTTTGTTCGTGAGACAGCATTATATTCTATCACAGTTGGTCGTTCCGTTTGCATCTTCATTCGACCGCATGTACGGCAGTAGGTCATTTTTTGTATCGGAAAACGGCCGTATTGGATGGGCTCCTCTCACCGCTTGCCCTGGAGATTCTATAGGTGTTTTCAGGGGGAATCGGATCCCTTTTGTGTCCAGGTTAGTTCGTGACCATGTTTGGGAGTATGCTGGTGGTTGCTATGTACATGGCTGTATGGATGGTGAAATAAGTGGTAAGGATGATGTGGACTGGAGATTCTTGCGCTTTGTCTAGACGGATGACCCTTATCCAGTCCCATGTCGGAGTCGGAGGCACAAGTTGAAGCCATTCGTCTCGCGGATGCGTGCACGCGACATGAGTTCCCCAACGGACAACCGCACTACGATTCATCTGGCAGCCACAAAGCTATTTCAACTCCCTTTAGCATACAGCAAAAACCTTGATGCTTTACCTAGTCTGCGACAGAGGGATAGGGGGGATCGGTCCATTTCCAATCTGGAAGGACCCCGAGATGAACGAAAGCCGAGCTGTACGGGTCCAGAACGACCTAAGATTTGAGAGACTTTCCCGTTGGCAGCACGAACGACGGAAGTAAATATAGCGCATGCCCGTGGCGGAGGTGAAGTGGCACATTGGGCTGGAGATGCAAGTGATGGAGACGAGCAAGAAGAAACTGGGCGTGGACCATCCAGACACGCTAACTAGTATGAATAATCTGTCATTTACGTGGAAAGGTACCGGCTGAGAAACTGAAGCTATAAGATTTATGTAAGAATGTTTACAAGCACGGAAACGTGTACTGGAACTTGATTATTTTGATACTATATTATCTAGCACAGCTTTAGATACATGGAAGGCTGAACAAGAGCGTTAGTCCAAAGTATCGAAAATAGATAAGTCAAGTAGATTTTTCAAGCGGATAAGAAATTAGGTATAATATTAGTAATATATAAATACGTGTCGTTTAAACAATAGAGCTGACGTTTCGCTTATTACGATTACTCGCTATTAGTATTAAAGTCAATTTAGGCATCAGCCACTACACCAGCCATAGTACCTCCCGCCACTATTGGTCTTCATGCCTAAGGCTTCGTAAGTTGATTGAAATTACGGCGTAAATATTGCGGGGTTGCTTCGCACTAACCAAAATCGTCACTCGCTTTGATCCGAGGTATAGATCCACATGGCGATCCTATATGAATCTGCACACCACAGCAGCCACAAGGCTAATAACGATCTCCCGTATATTAATGAGTGCCTAAGAGCTCGGATGAACCCCTTTATGGGTATTATGGGTGGTGGGAGTCTGTTGGTAGGGCTATGGTAAAGAGGGTCTGTTGCGTGGTAAAAGGAGACTCTTTGCAAATCAGGCGTAAGGGCGACGATATGAACGTGATTTTCTAATCCGAGGGATTTAAGGTGTCCGGGAGTGGTCACGGAATATAACTTATAAAAGTATATAAAAGATATTGCGGTGTGTACAGATTTTAAGATGCTTAAAGTCAATGTACCTATCAATTTTTCCGGCACGCAGGGTTTTCCGCTACGCAGGGATGGACGTTATCTAACCTAACGTCTATCCCGGTGTGCCGAAAAAAATGATAGGTACTTTGACTTGAAACATCTTAAAACTTGTGTATAACGTTACCTTAATATCTCCTATAATTTTTTATAAGTTACGTTTTATAACTACTCCCAGACGCCCCAAACCCCTTTTGCTAGAAAATCTCATTTCTATCATCGTCTTCACGCCTGATTTATGAAGGGTCTTCTTTTATAGTATAAGGTTATATGACGTATTCTATGTGACTATACGATGCATATTCAATTCCTACCACCTCACCTTCAATCAAGCTGTTCCTCGATTAGAACACAACCTTTCGAATTCTACGAACTCTAATCACCATGATAAATCTCCTGCGCATCTTCAACCAATCTCATCAGCCACCACTGTGAGCCTCGTAAGCAGCCTTTGCGATCGCATTTCACTTTTTAATCCAGGAGCTAACACCAGGTTGCAAAGACAATTTAGACTCCTTGCCAAATATTTTCGATGCCCTTCGAAGCCTTCTATTCCGAATTTTCCCAAGGACGCGTGTTCTGGTTGGTCGTTCACCTTAAAAAACCTGCTACACCTCTTGCTCTCAGCAACACCATGCTCGACCGCGTCCAGCCCTTCGCTGATAATACTAATATCGCCATCGATCTCCATACACCTGATACAAATGTTACAACAGTGGCTAGAAAGGTCATAAGTGTTACAGTACAGAATCTGAGTTTTAAGCTAGATTGTACACAGGAGGTCAAGTTGGTGGATAATCCAGCTATACGATTCCAGCTCCAGGTGGAGATCGAGAAGCGGGCCAAGCAGGAGTTCGCAATTAAGGTTACAGTCGGGGTTAATAAGGTATATGGCCTAGTTTGCCTCGTGATCAATGCTAATAGGGAGCTAGAAAGATACGCTAGCCGTGCGCGAAGTTATAGATCTAATCTGCGAGAGAGTCGACGCTATCGAGATAAGTTACCCCGAGGATGAACGAGAGCACTACAATAGCCATGAAGACCTCAAGACCCTTGCTGTCCTCCTAGCCTAGTTAGATGACTATATAGTGACCTGCCGAACGACTGCCCAGCAAGGAGCAGTGAACACCTGGCGCTACCTCATACAAAACAAGCCAAGAAACGTTACCTTCAACGGTTGGACTATTCCACTACCTCTCTCGGATATACATTGTGTTACTCTTTGGACAGGACTATTGAGTGGTGAGATCAGGATTACAGAGAAAGGAACCCCAGCCGAGATTCGTGACCAGAGAGAGAGGAAGGCTTGGTCTGTGCGACAATTGAGAACGCTGTCTGATTTCAACATCAACAATATCCTTTAACCTCACGCACAGTTTCAGGATCTCCTAGTAGAATGTTTAGGGCTTTCCTTCGATACACTCCCGGTCATGAGCAAACCTTGCTTAATGTTGTAGTACGAACTTGGCCACTAGAGTTTCGCTGCCGCATCACTATTAGCCTCTTCATAGAAGACATCACTTTCCTCCAAGTACTGTGCTCTCTATCCTCAGCTTCCGTCTCAAATCCCTTAAGAAAGCGCAACCTCTCATTCCGATCCTTTGTTGACAAGTGAGGAGGCACGAAGGGAGCTAAGTTTCCTGACTATAATGTTTGATTAACGCACTCCCAAAAGTCGAGGTCAGTCGTACAACTGGCTAATGTACAGATATCGCTGATGTAGTGCCGTAAGCCGCTTGAGCACGAGGTCAAGGTTACGCGTCAAAGTGGGCTTCAGCTGGTCGTGACAGGTCGAGGAAGCAATTTTAGCCTTCTTATGAATGCTATTAAAAAATTGGGCATAGATAACCAAGAGGAAATGTGGGGCCTACTCAACAAGGCAAATCCACTTTTCGAACGTTTGTGAACGAGCAAGGGATTTTCCCCTAAGAAATTTGATATATTTTTTTATTGCCTGCTAGTAGATTCTCAATGCCTCCAGGACGTGATACGGAAAACAAGCTAGACAACATACAACTGCTAAATAAAATGTGACGGTTCCCTTATTGAATTCATCTCAAAACCTATAATTCGTTCACTGCTTATAGTAGCTTCCTTCTCCCAGGAATTCTCGCTCTCCGGACGACCCTTCCATTCAACAAAATACTCAACCTTTTCGCCCCGCGCCCACTTATCAAGTAATCGCACATCTAAATAGTTACCTTGGTAGGTCGCCTCAAACTCTTTGACAAGCTCTATACTTATACTCTTTCGTTTCTCCTATATATTCTTCTCGTGCGAAAAGCCTCTCTATTTGACAAAATACCAAGTTACTTTACCTTGTTTCTACTTGGCAAGTAACGCTTTAATCTTTTATATTCCTCTCTTAATATTAATAGTAATAAGTTAATCTCTTATACTTTGATTATTATAGAATAGTTATATTAATATACTTTTTATACTTTTTAGTTTAATTAGTTATATTCTTGCGCAAGTATCCTCGACAGAGTCAGTAATCGCTAGTAAATATAATATAAAAGAACAATTAAATAGATATAATAGTAAATCCCCTAAAGCTTGAAATTTTGTTATTAGCTCCCTCGATAGAAAAGTAGTTTATTTGCTATCAAAAGTAGTTTATAAATCTAGTCTATAATAAGCAAGCTATTCAAATATTAAATATATAATCTCTAGCTATCTAACAAGTTATTAATAATTATTAAGTCTTTATTAAAGCAATTATAGCTTACTTGCTTAGTAGTTATATCTTTATTAATTAAAATATTAGTTAAGTAAACTATCTTAGTCAGGCTTGATTTTTTAAAATATTAGTTATTATTATATATTATAGGCTATAGTAATATCTAAAAAATTTTTAGCCTCTAGGACTTGAGATCCCTCTTGGCTAAGGTCTATTCAATCTTTAGAGCTTGATTTTCCAAGGCCAATAATAGAACTTTGATATAATAATAGTTTTGTTATATTACCTCCAATAATTGATTAAAAAAGAAAGCTCGAGTTAATATTTTTAGCTATACCTTTATATATTAGTTATATTTATTTAGTTAATAATATTAAACTTCTTGAATCTACAAATAGAGATATTAGTAGAGGGGTCAAAGAAACTATTAAAGAAGATTTTAAGCAAGTAATTAAAAGTATAAACAAAAATATATTAAATATTTTATATCTTATCTAGTTTTATTGTTTTATAGTCTAGTCAATAAATTTATACTCTTAGATTATATAATCTTTTATATTAGTTTTATACTTCGCAAAACTTCTAGCCCTTTTGTACTCGCGAAATTTGATAGCTACTTTATTAGCTAGCTTAGATCTTTTGGCTTTGACAAACTAAATATAATAAATATTTTGAAGATAAAAGTTTATATCCTGGCTAGATTTGAAATTATCTTTATATTACAAGAGAGAAAGATATAAGATAAAGAAATATAAATATCTAAGTAAATTCGAATCTTCTAGAGTCTATTTTTTACTAGTTATAAAGTAATTAAATAGATAAATTCTCCAAGTAGTAGAATCAGGAAATTGCTTTATTCTTTTAGCTACTAGTAGTATAGTATTACCTAGATAGAAAGGGTATAATCTAGGCAATATAAGTATATTACTATAAGTGAATAGATTATACTATACTAGAAGAGGTATATAGTTGTCCAAGTAAGATTAGTAGTAGTTCTCTTAGACTTCCTTTCTTAGAAACTATTTACTACAAAAGAAGTATAATTCTACAAAACTATAGCTTACTATAAAATACTTCTTATAACAGCTATATATATATTACTACCTTTGTAAAGCAGGTTTACTATTTATATAGTTTATATTAGCGAGAAAAGAAATATAGAATAGATAAGCTATAAACTTATTGACCTTCTACTTATATTTTATTATTAGGCAGAAGTACTTTTCTAGTTCTAAGCTAAAGCAAATTACTACTTTACTATCTTGTCGATAGAATATAATAAAGTCGCGGAGGGTCTATTGCTTTATATTACTACAGATAAAAGCGACGACAAATATATTATATACTAGACGATTATATTCTAATATTAAAGAACAAGTACAAAAAAATAGTATTTAGTGATATTTAATTAGATTAGACTTGTTACTCTTGGATAAGAGCCCCTTTGGTTAGAGTTTCTAGTACTTGCGGAGCTCTTCTATAATAAGCTTTCTCTTCTATATATATAATTTCCTCTAACGAATTTTTGTGTCCAAATTATCTTTACTAAACAAAGAGAGTATTTCTAATTAATTTTCAAGTATTTTGAATTCTAGACTATTCTTAAGCTTATACTGTTTTTCTACTAAGAGAGACTATTATAGTTCAGGGTTACAGGATATAGTTAGCCCACAAAAGAGGTCACTAAAAAGGCTATATACTAGAGTACTAAAATATATACTTTGGCTGTTAGTATTAGTGTTATTAGATATATAATAATTATAGTAAGTAACCTCAGATATATACCTACTATACTTTATTCTCTGAGTTAATAAATATAATTTATCTATAACTATTAGTCGAGAACTAAGAATAATACTATTAGTAAGCTTAGACAAATAATACTAATAATATATATACCTTCTGCTCTAAAATTATAATTTGTAGATAGTATAATATAGTTTGCGCAAAAACTCAAGTCTTTTAAATATCTATTATATATAGAAACAATATCAATATTCCTACTTTCCCTCTGAAAGAAAGATTTATCAAGGATACTTGAATCCTACTCTACTTTATATATCTCATTCCTAATAGGTAGTTCTAAGTCAAGAAGTACCTCTATTATCTTAAATCTTTTATAGACCCCCTTCGAGATAAAAATAACAAGATATATAAGAATTAAATTCTAAAACAATAGTAATAATATAGATACTAAAGTCTTATATAGCAAGTACTATAATCTAGTAAATATTAGCTTTAAAGAATTAAGTTAAATATCTTTAGATTATAATAAACCTTTTATATAATATATTAATTATATTTTTTGTATCTTGTTCAAGTTATATAACAAACTCTATATCTTTATACTCGTTTCGAAATAGTCCGAAAGTAATATTCTAGTTAAAATAATTAGTTTATAGTATAAACATTTGTTTGAGTAGCTAAAGCATTTACTCAATAATAGAGGCCTCGACTAATATTTAGTCGACAAACAGATTTAATATACTCTCCTACCCTTGCTAATAAGAATATATTAGCCTAAATCTTACCCCAAAGATCTAGTCTAATTTCTGGCCTTGAGTATATATACTAATTATATTTCCAAAGTTATATTCTAAGATATATAAAGTAAACTATTATATTATATTTTCTCTCTTGCTTTCGATATACTATTTTGAGTTTTTCTAGTAGAAGACCTTGTATAAACTAAACTTAGTTAGTATTTTATACTTGAAAGAATAAAAACTTAATATATTTCTAGTAGACTTTATTAATTCTTTGTCAAGTTCTAAATAACTAGTCTATTTCAAGCCTTTAGAAAAGTCCTTCAAGTATATAATTACTATATTTATATATATTATTAGATTGTTATAGATATTTTCAATATTATATATAATATCTATAGTAAACTTCTATAATATCTTTATATTATATAAAGTAATATCGGGATACTTGATATATTATTTATTTCGTAAGATTAATTATTCTAAAAATTTTAACTTTGAGTTAAAGGAATATATTATTTCTATATCTTTATTATATAAGTATATCTCTTTAAAATATAAGGTTAAAGCTTTTTCTTGACTTTTTCTTTAGTAATAATATCTTTACTATTCTTAGAGCTATTCTCACGGGCTCTCTTAAAGAAGTTCTTTGATAATTTATACTTTGGTATCACAAAGAGTCTAACAATAGTAGAAGTATAGATAAACTATAAGAAAAAAATTAAAAAATAAGAAGATATATCTAAAAAAGGAGATTAGAAATAACTTAGTAGTTGTATTAAAGAAGAGGAATTCAGGTTACGAACTGTAGCAGGGACAGAATTTATAGTAAACAGAAGCAAATTCCTCTCCCTGAGAATAAAATATCTAATTACTGTAAACTATGATTAATGACATAAAGTAGATCTATTTTCATGAGGGCCCTGTTCGGGATCCTTGGAACCTGTTTGGGCTCCCCAGGGGTAATCGCTAAAACTTAACAAAATTGATATGATGAAGCCCTGGGCTAACATCCAGCCATATCGGTTAAGTCCTTGAGACATCGAGGATGTAGGTGAGTAGTGGGTCCTGCCCATGGACTGCTCAGGTTGCTCAGGCAGCTCAGGTGAGCTGGGTGAGCCGAGGGTGATTAGTGCCTGAGTAGAAGCGGCCAGGCTTACTAACCGAATGTAGAACGAAGATGGTGGGATTAGAGTTGAACTACCACAAGAGTCAGGTCGAAGTTTCTAGAGAGGTAGCTGCCTGGTATCTTTTTTAGGGAAAAGATCTCTTCATACATCATCTAGCTAGCATAGAGAGGGATAAAAGGAAATTACTTACCACCTTGGATCCCGAATTTTGCTCGGTTTGGCTCCGATTGGTGTAGAGGCTCTCTTTGGAGAACATTCGAAACTGGTATAGAGAAAGATTCTTTAAGCCGTCCACTCCCCACAACATTGTCTGACGAGCTGCATGTTTTGTGAATTCGCATAGACCAAGTTCGGGAAATTGTCCGAATCATACCCAGCCGCATAATCTAGAAGTCAACAAAAAATGCATTGATATCCTAAATTGGGAGGCCAAATCCTTGGCTCTCTTTAAATCAACCACTAGAAACAACAAAAAGGGGGTACAGATGCTCACTAGAAGACAATTTTAGCTACAATATAAGATCATGATTTTCAAGAATCAAAAATGGTGATTATGAAGATTTGATGATCCTTCCAAAAGCTGTGGCTAGTCAAGATACTGGTGCGATGAATCTTAGAATGCCAAACCAGGTATTAGTGTGGGAGGGAAATAACTACACCACACCAAGAGGGCAGGAACAGTAACAGGATCTGATACGTAGAAAGAGGGCTCGTTAAGAAGGGACATTCAGAGTAGTAGGATATAAGAGTTGTATTTAGATCAATAGTTAGATCAGAGAATAGTAATCTTAAATTCTAATATTGTGGAGGGGATCAAAACCACAACTTGAGAGCAGGAAACGAGAACAGGATCTGGTACGTAGAATAAGGTACTCAACCTATAGGCTTTGAGAAGCAAGCATCAAGAGTAGAATATAACTAATAATAATTGATTGATTCAAAATACAAATAAATAAGTGGTGGTGGTGTATGAGTTGTCTATCCCTGACTCTGGAAAAAAAATCCAACTATATGCTTCTAGTTTATCACGTGATTCACAAACCAAAGCTATCCCCACCACAATATAAAATAAGTGTGTCGTTGTTGAGTGTTGTTGTGGTGGGTGTGGTGTTGGAAAAATTAAGGCCTGATGTTGATGTGAGGCCTGGAGGCCTCAGGCAAGTGCTTGCTCCAGCACGTGCGTTTCAGGCACGTCTCACTAGTTGTCCTCCATATGTGGCCTGAAGACTTTCGTAGTTTATTCTGTACAATAACAAGACAAGAGAAGACAGCAATAGACTGTACGCTGTTCCCAATAAACTTGATTTACCCTGATTCAGGCCCTCCCAAATCGCGTTGCGTTGATGACCCTTAGTCATCCGATTGGCTGGAGTCGTTAATTCCAACACCTGATATACCACGCGAATATCACATGATTTCACGTGATCCCCACCACATTAGTAGCTCAAACTCGCCGTTTATGGTAAACTTAGAATAGAGCGATGTTCTTTAGCATAGCTGAAGGATGCGTTGGCCTTGGACTCAGCATGATGCAACCTGAATGTCAGATATAAATCCTTTATCATGGCTTTACGCCATCCATTCTACGACTGACAGCGAGTGATAATCAAAAGTTCAAACTTGTTAACGACTCTTATGTGAGTAGCATTATAAGTGGTGAGGTGTTTGAAACATATTTGCGATCCCTAGACGAAACTTTCGTATTGGTATAAAAACATATTTGTCATTAAAATTTGCACATGCCATAGTCTATAAATTATTTTTCAACGTTTTCAAGCTTTTACTCAGTTTCATTTTACTGGGCTATCCTAAAAACCAGCTACGAGTGTAAGCCTGAAGTGGGATGAGTGTGAGAAGCATGCTTAATAGCCAAGTATATACTTTGATTCTACTATATGTTGAATTATTTGTTATTAAGGCTTCTTAGCCAAACATTAAAAACTCTTCTGCAGGTATCTATATGCCTTTAAACTTGTAGTGAGGTAGTATGGTAACGGAAGGGAGGCGTATGAAATGAGGTAGCTTTAGCAAACGGAAGTGCGCGTCATACGTCTGCATCACGATGTGTCACAATACATCCAGAAGATCTTAGACGAGCGCCTACGAACACTCTAGCCATATAATTGCTGCCCAAGGTGGGACAGAAAGCTTTTAAGGAATTAAGATGACAAATTAACCTTCTAAATTCCCAGTGCGCAGAAACTGGTCTATTTTTTGAAATGTTTCGGAAGCTAGATCGCAAACCCGCGCCCAAATGAGTACAAATATATCAGTCGTTACTTAATGCGGGCATTATTTGGTATTGGCGAATACCAGGTATTGATAAAAAATGGATTATATCTTAGTTAATAGATGTAGCAAGGAGTCTAGAAGGAATAGAGCAAAAGAAGCCGCTGATGTCACCTCCTAGAAGCAAAGCCTCTCTCGAAAGCATATCCTGTACATAAAATCCGGATAATATCTATCAGTGGTTACGATTAGTTCCTCATACCTCATGTATCTAAATAAAAAGGTTCTACCAACTACCGAGCTTCTCATGCTAGATTTTTTTCTTAAAAAATATGAAGCCCAAAAACTCATTAGTTTATGATTTATCCTCTTCCAAATGCCGTCTTTCATTAATATATTGTTGACTTTGCCATAATGCAGTATAATCTAATAGTAGGAGAAGAACAAACAACTGCTGCGGAAACCAAAATCGGATTGAAGACTACGGGTATTGGGGGGGGGTGGGGGGGTTTAAAGATACAGATCATGTGGGAACGAAATTTCTTTTGGTGGCCTGACACAAGGTTAGTTGTCTTGATATACAAGAAATATTCCAGTATTCTATTGATCTGGCATAAAAACTCTCGGGGGTGATGGTAGTGCATGGCGAATTATTATTTCCATGATTCTCCCAACTTCTTCCGAGTCAGCTTGACTCGGAGGCAGCTGTGGCTGCTCAATCTCATGATGAATATCACAAAACTCAATGACACACCACATCGACAAATATGCTTTGTGCATGACAACCACACCCCCTTCGTGAGCCATCCATACCCTCAGTAACTCACCGGTTCGTCAGAAAGAAGTGGCCCACAATCCTCTGGGTGGATTCTTCGCCAAATACCACACACCTCTCTCACATGGCATAGTCACCGATGCAGTATTTCTTTGAGAAAGCATCATTCTCAGGCATTCAAAATAGATCGCTTCTTGGCTGCGGTAGGATGCTGCAGATATCAGATAAAGGTTTGGTATGTGTGCTGTCGGTGATGCCGAATCAGGATTCTTCTCTGAGTAGGAGTGGGAGTCCTCCACTTACATGAGACATGCCAACTTCAATCTCTGTAACGAAATCTAGCTAAAGGCCCAATTTCTATACAAGATATCATGAATACTGCCTCGAAACACATACTGGTATAGCCGGTGATGCCGGAACCAGTCTTGATAACCTTGGTGTCAAAGTTCCAGCTCTTCTATTGACGATATTCAAATCTTATTTCTGCTCTGACCCATAACCTAAGATAACCACCACTTAATTCCGGTGAGCTATCTGCCATCTCGATTGGTGCGGCGTCTGTCCTGTATTGGGTGATGATTTCATGCACCAAGCTGATGTAATGATAGCGTGACAACAATTCCCAGAAACCGGGTGAACCAAATTCATGGGTGGACGAAACTTTGATCCTCAGGCTCATTTTCCTAGTTTCGAACTCATTATATCTCGGTTCACATCACAATATCCATGCGAGTGATGATGCCACTATTTCGGCACCTCCGTCAATTAAGCTTGTTTACCTACTCCAATTCTTTTTTGCCTCCTATTCGGAAATCTTAAGCGAATTATACCTTTATTATACATATCATAAATGCTCTCATGGAAGGGCAAACTGAAATAATCTTCAGATTTGACTGTAAGACCTTTAACAAACCTTTGAATAATTTGTCCAATCCATAACATAGTGACAATTTCCTTTTGCTACGGCACCTATCTCCATGTCGTCAACTGGAAGAAAGATACCCTGCTTGGGTCTGACCGGGCTATTTGGGCGAAACATCACTGATTTTGGGGCACAAAATATAAGTACTCTTTGGATAATCAACTTCACTCCGATGCTTCTACCGGTAGTTTTTCAAGATCCGGCTGTCGAACGAGTGCTCTCATTTCTACAACATCGCTATGCAAAAACAACGAAGAGCTCGGGATACGGGGCAAGCAATTTAAGGCGAATTTCTTCACCGGGAATTCATTGGCATGCAAGTCTCTGCGGCTGTGCCTTATGTAGCCAACCGTGATTGATCACGTTGATACTCAGCCTGCCTTAGATGACCGATCTGGACGTTTTCAGGCATTTCCGCATATTTCAAGCCTCCATGCAGTATGAACCAATGACGCGTCAGGCATCCCCCAGAGAATTTCGCCCAGTCGAAGCCCGTCAAATATCGGAACGGTGAAGTTTATTGTGCTCGGCCACCACCATAAATCCCTCGAATTATCGGCTTAACTAGTAGCCTCGTAACAGAGAGAGGAATGACGATAGATAATTTTGTTCAAGTCCATGATTATGAGAAATGTCACGTCCGGTTTTGAAAAGATACTACTATGACAGTGAGTATGTCAGGGGAGATGCGGAGCTAACACATTTTGACTATAATTTTCACCGATGTTACCCTTGTTACTCCAAAAGACGGAAAGGTGCTTTCAATGGCTCGTACCCAACCCGCAAATCTGGACCGGCCCAAAATGTAGGACGACACCAATTCAACGACATGTGGAACGGAGCCTCCCTTCCACCAAGGCGCTTCCGAGATCATTCAGAATTAGCTCATCTTGAAATGACGAATCTTTGCTTATATGGCGATACCGGTCGCAGTCCGACCTGCAATGAGGCATTTGATGCTACGGCTGGAAGAGTCGGCATGAATGAAAACTTGGAGTCAGAAATTCCACATCGAGAATGGTCACAATACAGCCCCGACTATGCTGAAAGAGCGGAGTACTATCTACACGAGATTGAAGGTTTCCAACCTTTGCTTCCTAGTACCTTTGCCACAGGTGAAAACACAATTGCCCCGAGACTGGAGCTCGAATTTGAAGCTACACACCAGCATTGTGACAACATAAACCTCGACAATGGTGTATACCAAGGCACTTGCCACCATATTTGCAGAGATGGCCCGCCATCAAGTTCATATGAATCTCCATCTAATGAGTTAGGTGTGTATCATCTCTTTACTGCAATATGCATTGCTGATTTATTATTGTCTCTAACGTTGCACACGAAGCACCCACACGTCAACCCGAACTCCAATACCTATACGGAGCCTTTAGCCCTCCCCAAGCAAACACAGTCCCGAGGATAAATGGAAGCGATGCACTTCAACAATGTTCCAACTCTGAATGGAGTATAGTGGAAGATGAATCACGGAGTGACGATTATAGGCATAAGAGCATCAGCCCGCTCGACCAATTTGGAATGGGAAACTCTCAGACTAACGACCAATTTTTCGAACATGGAGTAGTATTTATTCAAGATGCTACTCAAAAAGCTATAACAAACCCCCGTTATTCTGTAGAGAGTGTACCATTGAGTTGCCCGGAACCGATTACTGGAGAATTGACGTATGAATCAATGCTTGCTACACCGTTACATTTTGGGACACTTCCTAATGCAACACTCCACGAACATCAGGACCTATCCGGGACGTTCCTAGGGTTCTCAGATGCACCTCTTAATTCCACGACCGTCCCTTCATCAAAGCCATCCAAGTCAACAGATGATATTGAATGGAATCGCAGAACTACGGCGAAACCGGAATCAATTCCCACACAAGAGAGGACAAAAAAAAGGCCATCTAAAGGTCGTCATGGTGTCCTTCCGGCCGATAAAGCCAGGAAAGCGAAAGAAATGCGAGATGTCGGTGCATGCCTCCCTTGCTGGCTGCTCAAAGTTCCGGTACATTTAGAGCTACCTCCACCTGAAAGTCAATTACTAAATATTTCTCTAGTGTTCAACAGGCAAGGTTTGCGACAAATGCAGAAACTCGAAATCATTTTCTATTGGCTCTCCTATATGTACAAGAAAGCATCTCGAGGACTACACAGGATTGTTCTTCCCAGGTAGGTACTCTTGCTCATCAATATGAGTAAAGGCTAATATGCTGCCACCTGGATCTAGATGTCTCAAACTCTAAATTTGATATCTCCGCCGCGAAGGAGCTTGCTAGCCAATTGAGCCAAGGTTTTACGGCCAATAAACTTGAGATTAGTCTCACCTGCGGTCGTGGGTATCCAGGTTTAGCATTGCAATTAGCTGAGTTTGTCCCAATCTTTGAAAAACTGGCGCCAGTTCCCTTTCTCCATGTTGGAGATGCACCGGCATATTTTGTCCAAAGATACCCTGCACCAGTAGCACTCCGGGACTTCAATGTCGACCAGATGTTGGATATTTGCCGTAGGCACGCTGCAGATATGGTCAAGTATGACTCCAATGTTGTTGTGTCTCCGCTCCCCACAGATAGCCTTGCAGAGCAGATTCATGGTACAATTAACGACTACTATAAGACCCTTACAATCTGGCCAAACAGCGATACCACAAATGTAGGTTCATTTCAAAAACCTTGGAACTGACAGCTGTTATATTGATCTTCAACATAGTTAGCCCTCTTCCACAAGGCCAAAATGCTACAGTCTGCATATTATTTTAATTCAAGAACAATCACCTATCATGGTGATTCTGCATCTGCCGTCCTCGATGCCTGCCGGAGTCCATCAATACGGCCCTGGGATCGCAGCCCGATCTCACATCTCTTAAATCGGCAGCTCAAATCAACCATGAATATATTGATTCGTGATCTGCTCCGGGATGTCCTGGACGAACTCGAGAAGGAGTTGAAAAGGAGATGCAGATCTACATGGGGCGTCTCTTTCTGTGTGATACTGATCTGTTGTTTCTGTATCGAGCTTGTCCAGATGAGTGTTACTGGCTCAGTTATGCACAAGAAAGTTAACACGCCTGAAGATTATATCCCTTCGACAACTACAGTTGTGGATACCTGCAAACAGCTTGATGATCTTCCATATCAACATATTTGTAGACTGTTCCACGGTGTGTTTCGGTCTCAGAAGAGAATCTCAGCGAAGAAGCCGAAACACGTCTATAATCCAATTAGAGATGATTGTATGGCGGAAGAAGATTCGCTTCCGGATTCGGGAACAGCCCAATTAATTGAGAGGTTTAAAGGCATTGTACGGACTCATGGTAAGTTTAGATATTTTATATTTCCAGAGGATTCTTATATACTAATAAATAATAGGACCAGAATTAAATCAAAATGCCCAACCTCCTACGTTTGGTAGCGGACTTGAGGATGCAGACCAATACATGAAGTTCCGGGATAGAAACTCCCTCAGGCTTGTTTCAAAGTTCTTGCTCTCTTTTCAGGAAGTTGGGACTCGCAGATAGAATTATATAGCGCATTATGATTCATTCCAATCTTTAATTTTCTTTTTTTCATCTCCAAAGCTGTCTTTTCGTTGATGAACCCAGAAATGCGGCAAGACGTATAGATATAGTCTAGTTGTCATTTTCAATTGGCATTATTTCCTTATTTTCTTGTAGTACGTGTGTGTTCGAAAAGAAATATATGGGAGCCTAGGGTATGGATTTTGAATTGAATGCCTTAACTCTTCTCACAAACGTGATTTCTTCGCTTGCTGGTACACTCTCTATGACTCTCCATCTTATGATTCAAAATTATTTTTGCGACTGTGAGGCTCCACTCAAAGGAGATTAACTCTTCCTAAAATTCACCTGTCAATTCATCTGGAGAAACTTTGGAACGTTTATCGAATAGATGCAGATGCAGAAGTAGAGGCATAGTAGATCAAGTCAACCAAAGGGCTTCCTGAGTGTACTGAAATGAGTCACCCATAAGAAAAGGTGTTTATGAGCTATCATTAACATAGCCATGAGGCGCAAGTAGGCTTCCGTTCACAATGGCTGTTTTGGTGACAAGAAAAATGCGCAGATTCGTTGAAGCCTACAGTTAGCCCAAACACCGATCAAGTCGCTTCTCGCAGAGGACTTTATAACTTCACTGTACTTCGCCTCAATATAAGCATGTATCAAATCCTGGCTGGAGAAACGTGAGATGTGGTTTCACAATTACCAATGGCATTTAGGTTTGTTCCAGAAGCTCTTCGGGCTTAATTGGCAGACTTGGCGGCGATTTCCACCGGGAAATACAAGGCTGGCAGGTACTAGTTACAGTGAGGCTATGCTTTAGATCTCCACTTTCAGAATAAGCACCTTAATTGGATCGTGGAGAAATATCCATCCCCTATTAGACTATCAAGGCGGTGATCAGCCCCAATAATTACCGGCAAGGCACACCATGTCCCAAAAAATACCTAGAGAACTATATGGGATTGGCTACAGCTTTAACTACTTCACAGGCAGGATCATTAACCTTTGACTAATATCCGAAAAACCGGAGCCAAGTCCAACAGCTAAATTGCCGGTTTTAAGCTTCACTTGTCAGCAAGATGGCATGATCTAAGCCACGTGGGTCTTGCAACCTACATATGCAGAACGTTAAAAGATTAGACGCTTCAAAACTTGAGACGTGGTTACTTTCCAGAGCAAGACTGCTACCCTACGGCACTGCCTTTGCCTCTGTATCGAATCAATCAACTAAAGTAGCACGGTGACATGTGTCTTATCGTCTGCCTTGTGTTTATAATGTATCCGTCTAGAGCAAAGAAGCCTCTCTGCCTTAGATTACAACTACAACTCACCATCTACGATAGATACGTGGTGTTTAGAAATTCAATACTCCATTTTTATTGTATACGTGTCAAGGTGTTGAAGAGTGCAACTTTCATTTAAGCTACCAGAGTAGTCACGACGAAGACGTTAGGAAGATGCTACTTTTACGCATCTCAGACTTTTCACTTCATTACCCTTTGAGCAATTGCACCCATCTCGAGGCGCAGATATAAGGTCTAAGCGTGGCTATGTAAATACATGCCTTACAGGTTTGCCTCTCCTTTCCAAAGAACATCTTTATACATTCACCCTGCACTAAGTACGACAGAGGCGTGCTGTTGAGTCGTAGATTGTACCAGAAGTTTAAATTTTGTTATGGAAATATTAGTTCCCTATCTACACGCTAATTCAATCAAATAAAAAATTTAAAATTTGGAAAATAAAAAAGAGCTATGAAGTTCCTTTCTTTCTTAAATGAATACCTCGTAGGTTGTTAATCTCCATAGCACTCGCTAATCTGATGGCGCATTGCCACGATCTAGGCTTGGCCATGACTCCCGGTATAGGCCTCCCTAATAAAAATGATGGTTGAAACCAAAATTTTACTCTCTCGATAGTAGGTAACTAGCCCCTTTTTACTGTATAGTTTTTTCTCTTTCTAATAGCACGCCTTTGCAAACCGCTAACTTTCGCAGTCCTGGAATCGTTCTGTGCGTTTCTTAGCTACAAGTCCTTCTAGAACCTAAATGGAGGGTACAACTCACAAGAAGAATGCCTTGTCGATCCCTCGGAGAAGAATATTCTTTCTACACCGAGATATAAATGCGGAAAGTGTTCAACAGGGGCTGTTGCTACTCGGTGCCACAATTCGGTGGACAGTTGCTAGTTATCGAATAGGGAGCTTCACTTCAGCCAATGTGATATCCTACCACTGCCTACTACCTTAGTTGCAGCGTTTTTTGTGAGTTTACTTGTATGTATTCCCTGATAGTACGAAGTTGTGGTGGCGGAGATACTTGAGAGGGCGTTAGAATCATACATACTCCCGGTATCTCTTCAACCTAGTCCTGCCTGTCCTACATGTTATTAGGGCCAATATCTAATGATGGTATGTTAGCGGATAGTAGTTGATGATTCTTATCAAACAGTCGAACAAATGACCTCATAGCTACCACCATACCGATTCGAGCACCGGTTTTCGAATGACTAGAACGCCTGAACAACAAAGGCAAGCATGAACATAGCCACGCTTTTTGCTGCCCAAGGTCGCCTTCGGGGAAAAAAACCTGTTTTTATCCAATTTCTTATCCGACCAAGGTCCGATGGGATAAAAATCACAACGTTTATAATATGTCTCCCTCCCACGAAACATCGACATCTATCTCACACTTTTGCACCCTATACTAGTAGTCTGATATACTTCTTTCAAAGCTATTGGCAAACATGTTGTCATATTCGCAAGACCAACTACCTCTTTTTGACTTTCCTCCGTTAATACAAATGTCTCCGTTTCAGACCCTTCTAAATCAAGTTAACTTTAGGAATACGGAGATAAAAATGGTACGTATATTTTGTCCTTTGATATTATTCTTTTCAATCTGACTCGAAACGGAACTTAAACTTACCTAATGGTGGTGTAAATTTTAGAATCCCATCGCCCTACAGAACTTGTTCCAAATATTTTCCACTTTTTCCATCGCCACCCAGTACAGCGATACCGTGGAACATGTATTGCCTAAACTCCCTATTTACCAAGTTGTCGATCTTTTAATCTGGTCATCCCCCTCGAAAATACTACCTGACATCACCAGAAATAAGACCGTATGTTTGATTATTCTCCCAGTATTTGATGTGTATATAGAGAGCCCTATCCTGCGGCGAGCGTAAAATAGGGCATCTACGATCTGAGGACGCAGACTAAATGATGATGTTTTCTTAGTCCCCTACTCCAGTATTAGCTTTTGGGCTTCAAGAAATTTGTGAGGAGGGTGGTAAATTGGAAGATGAACCAGGCGAGAAGAACCCTCCAGAAAATGGTACTCCGGGATAAACGTACGCAACTTTGACAACCGTAACTAACGAATATGTAGGGAAGAATTCGCAAACTCAATATAGCTCCAAGTTTTCACAGAATGTGAGTATTCAAGATACTTATTCAGTCACCACTTGAGCCTCATGCCATACCGCCCAGCGTAGCCTCTAATTCCAAGCCTCACCCTATTTCTGAAACTAAACCCTTTCCCCTCACCGGTTTTAACATTACCCAGACAATATCTTACTTCCGTCCAACCAGTCATCTCATAAACTGCACAAATTTCCATAAGGGTTCATGCTGATATCTTTCTAGATCATCTGGGCGCATTCCGCCGTAATTCATGGATGACTTTCGACATCGCCGCGGATATCCTTCTCGTAAGACTGCCGCTTATGAATTTTCAACAAGGATTTCCGTACTTTGATTGTTCTTGCAGGTGGCATGCTGTGGGGATTATGGGGTGGGGTCTGCGAATTTACACCTTCTCATTTTGTATCAATACCAGAGTTTACCCAGAGTTCACGCTCCCATAATTCATTACCAACGTTGAATCTTATTATATCACTATGCAGTTTCAGCTAAGTTTCAAACAGCATAATATTAACATGTGGCCTCTTGCTCTCATCCTTTGACAGCCATGAGGTTGGAATTTTAAATACGCATCTAGTAGGTGTGTAGACCCATGATTTACCCTCGTTAGTTTTGAATCGCGGTGGAGTAATGACCCAAGGCCTGCTATTCATTATTACCTTGTTGGTTAAATCCTGTCTGAGCAAGGCTTTAAACTTAGAGGATGGATGTTGGTCAATTTTAAGGCCATTGACATATTATGAATGTTGCTTGGAAGATTTAGAAATCATTGTGCAAAGAAAACTCCCAGCACTTAAAAAAAAATATTTAAAGGATTCAGTATTCACGATCGTAACCCAAAAAGTTCTTAGTGCTTACAAAATTATGCTAGAAAACTGCTCTCATTCACCCAAGGAGATACAAGTCTGCTCACGTGCCTCTACCCCGACACCCTGAAAACGCATTGTGTCTAACTTTCCCAGTCCGGGGGCGACTGAATTTACGATTCTTAAAGTGCCTTCACTTCGCCTCCTTAAATATCAAAGTCCAATGGAAATAATACTTATCGGTGATTTTCTAACTTTCAAGTGCTTCACTGCTTCCCTCTTTATAGCCCGTTGATTGGTTAATTGCGAAGACAGGGGGCACCTGTTAAGATGAGGCTGATTAGATTCATATTACGGCCAATCCGTTACTTTTGCAGCTAGTGGTATTTGTTCAGAGGTTATGATGACTTGTAACAGACGCCAAAGCATAAACATAATATATCTTAGGTTAATGTTGTGACAACAATGGGGGCTGAAGTTCTTTGTGGTTTCAGAGAGAGTTGCCGCGAAATTTTCAGCTGGCACTCTCAAAGGAGTCTTTGTAAGGCAGATAATGGGGCTATGCGGGCATCGTAAAACAAGAAATTAATAGTCTTGATTGGATGTTTTAGACATGAGGCTCAAATTTTAGGCAGACGGCACGTTTTCAGTTGCCGTGTCAGATTCCCAAATTTTTGTTGAACAGTAGGTTGGACAAGTATATTAATGTGACGCTACGGCATGCATACCTTAGATTACCTCGGCCGCAAATTCTGTTTACGCTATATTTTTTGCTCTCACCGTGATAGCTACTGCATGTAATAAACTCGGTGCCGACTCACCGAGGCGAGGCTCGAACATTGGTCTCCTGTAGACCTCTCAGAGGAAACCCTCGGCGCCAAAAGGTTCTCACCAATCATAACGGATCAGTTTATAATCTACTATGACCGATAAGAAACGGCTCACTCGAGCCTCTTTTGCCTGGAAGTCCAGCCTTGCGACTTAATATTGCGTAAAATGTCTCGAACCGTGCTGGTACTTCACTTGTTATCTCATGTCTCAGGCTCAAACTTAACGCCACCAAGCAAGAATATACTCAAGTGTGAAAAAAAAATCGGTATCCATATTCTTCACTTGCTCCGCCAGCTGAGGTGATTGCTAGTATGAACCTTCAAAGAGGGATCATTTGGCAGTTTTAATTCTTATTTAATATGGCCAGGAGTACAGATAGCAAGTGAGGCTTGCTGTACGGTTGCCATTTCCCTGGGGCTTTCAAGAACATTTAGACCAAGGGAGAGTTGACCTGTGTTTCTATTGACAGGAATTTAGGGACAGTCTAACCTCGAGTAAGCTTGAATATTTTGAACACCTTGCGTCATTGTTAACTCAATTTTGTCGGAAGATTCCCAAAATGCTGAGCCATCATCAAGTAAGGCTAAGTTAAGTAGGCAGTGTAATTCTGCCTAATAATGGACCTTGTGAAGTACGTGCGCCGAATGTGTTAGGAAGACCCAGCAGTCAAGGGAAAAACGCCTGTCGACACTTATGTCTTTCACGATCCTTTCGTATTAGGCTGCCTTGAAAGAAAGGGGAATTCGCTTAGGCGTATCAAACCTCCTTCGAACAAGTTGGTCTCATCCCCATCGTTTTCTCTCCTTTCTTACAAGGTACTCATCCTCTTTCAAGAACTCTATTTAACTATTGAAATTTAAGCATTGGTCCTGAGGCCTAACTCGCATATTTACCATTTTGGTGCTTACCACTCCAACAGACCCATGTAGTGAACCCACAAGTTGTAGGTAATTTATGATCATAGAGCCATATTGGGCAACTACTTCGAACGCTAAATTCTGCTGTGTTACGAATTTGCATTGTCACAGCGCCGAGGATAGGAAGGTACCGGGAAAGGGCGACGAACAAGGAGTCGAGGTAGATAGTTTGCGTGCTACTGAGCACACTCGGAAGGGGCGGACTATCGGTCTCTTCTGCGGTCCCAAGGGATCTCCGAGGACTTTATTTGCGTTCGGCAGTATCCAGGACCCTGAAAGTGGTGGTGGCTCAATTCCGAATGACACAGATTCTTGCTATCATTATTCGTTACTCGTTGCGGACCAAGTTGACCGCTAAATGTTGGGCCTATCAACGGCAATCAGACTAGTACTGTGACTCTGCGACTAGGGCTTGCTTTGAGGGCGACATTTAGGGCAACACTGAGGGCAAATGCTTACGAAAAGGGCGCTCATTGTAACGCATTTCATTCTGTCAATCATCGCGCCACTGAGCTAATGGCGTTGTAGCAGATGATTTGATGGCCTCTGAGAAAGCCTATCCTGGTCAATCCTTCAGCAACTAAAGTAGTGTTGACAATCTCCGAGTAGCTGCGCCTGATTCATAGCTTGCATATTGTAACACAAGCCATCTCGAACTGCCATCGAAGGTATCACTGATTATCTCCTGATCACGGAGTGTCCAGAGCTTTCCGTACAAACACACATATAATTCGCACACATCCAGGTAGAGAGTAAATCTTCATCTCTCTCATAATCACAAGCAAGATCCCCGCCAGCTCCTCACACTGCGACCACATCAGTTCCACGAAGTAAAACGATAGTCGACAACCTGCTTTTGACAGCCACGAGTACTCGGCATCACGAATACGGTATGTACTGGCGTAAACCCAAGGAATCAAACATGACCGTGGCTTCATGAACACATAGGCTAATCTGATTGTGGTATTGTAGTGTCGGATATCCTTCGCAGCCCTCTTCGAGAAGCTTCTCACCCTATCAACATCTAAATGGATGTCTCCAGAGTTGTCGATTGTTTCTTCAATATGCCGGCAAATAATCTCCCATGTGATAATGCCACTTTTACTGGCAGGTCGTTATTCGATTCGGTATGTTAACCCGAGCGAAATGTCCCAGTTTCTAGAAGGACTAGGTGCCTGTGGTCGGTTGTGAAGTCGACTAAACACTAAATCCGATGATTTTTTGGATCCCAGGAGTAAATTGCTTACTTGGATTCTTTCTAGGACCTAAACAGTGCGTTAGCCTTTTCAAAAACGAGGATACTTCGCAAGGAAAAGAGGGAGGATCCTGACCCTAATCCGCCGGCAACTGGTGAGCTGCTACTTTCATGAAACAGATTTATGTAATGACCACTAACCTTGTTTTAGATTAAACAGCAACCCAAAGTCCCCAGTCATGATTTGGAGTAGAGGGTATGAGTTCCCTTTAAGTTTAATTTCCAGCCCCCAAGGTGGTTCCCAGCGGTCCCATTTCGAGCCGCATACATCCTCGCTTAGCTGCTGTAGCCTTTCACTCGGGCACACAAAACCGGTAGCTCACCGGAACTTCTTACACACCACATCTTAAACTAAACCAATTATCATGCACCCTATCACATTCCATCATGTCTTATAACGCCATCTAACTTATTCCTAGAATAGAACGGGTAGTGGTGTAAGACAATGGGCTGGTAGAATCAATCTTTGGCTGTATTAGAGGGTGAGATTCGTGATGTTAGGTCTGTAGATTCGGCTTAGACTTTTCCGGGGCTCTGTGGTTCTTTATGTGTCAGAGTACGGTGGCAGACTGCTTATGTTTAGACTTTGGGGGGACAATTATATTAGTTTTTCATGTACTTTGCTTTTTCTCGCAATATAGCCAACTTGCCAATATATTAATCACCCTTACGATATTTCTTTTTATTATTCCCAATCAACTTCCAAAGGCACGGGAGAACCATGTGGCAAATAGATCCAGTCATTCCGGCTTCCATATATGGCTTTTCAGTCTTATTGGGTAAGTCAATACTGCACTATTCACATTAGATTATTTCTGACTGAATGAGGCTCTAGGCATATTCGAAGAATGGCTTGATCATTGGTCACCTACTCAGTGTTTGCCGGAGAAGAGCCTAAAAGAATTACCCGAAGAACATGGCCTTGGTCAACTGTTCAAAGATGACCCAAGAATTATCAGAGTTTTTGGTAATCGTGGTGCTATCTTCACCCCAAGATGTCAAACTCCTAAAGTGTCGCAAGCCTTATGGAGGAATATTAGCGGTGCCTTCGATGGCGATGTACTTGGGCGGAAACCCGCCAAAAAAAAGAAAAAGGAAAAAAGGAAAAAAAGACACTCGAAAAGAATTATGTCCCTGGCAACTGGTCTAAATGTTGACTTAAGAGAATTAGCTTGACTGTGTTCGACTCTTGAAGTGAAAAGTGAATAGAGTGTGACTTTCACGTGACTTGTCAATCATCACCCAAAATACTTAAATGGGTCATAGTAGGGAATGGAATAATAGATTGATAAGAATTATTACTACTATGCAATTTAAGACCGAGCCTCAAGACATCGCCATTGCCAAGTGCGCTTGTAAGTCCAAGGCAAAACAACATATCAGTCTCTTGAGAAGGCTGTGACTAAATTTGAACACCGAACATTTTGTTCCAACGCCATATCGGCCGGTGTATTACTTACTCCACATTGCTTGAAAGTACTCCTACTTATGTTCGGCGATTACAGTGGTAGCCGGTAAATCTCCAGACACACCTGCCGCATCTGGCAAAGATCCTGAACCCCGCCTCGGCATTTGCATCTCGATTCTGCAATTGCTTGCATGCAATTGTTGCTGATAAGAACTGCTATTTATTACACCCTCAGAAAAAACCTCATAGAATCATTAATCAATTGTGCTGAAAACTGAGAAAGAGCGCGCGATTATATCTAATAGGATGAATTTAACCAAACCTCAAATCCAGCGTCTCACAAGTCGATCTAATATTACATATTTAGAGCGTTATACAAATCATCATACATGACATTAAGCTCAAGGATTGTGCAGTAACGCTGTAGACCGATCTCCTGGGGCCTTGCACCACTTTTTCCTTATCTCCCTTTCTGTCACTTCGTATTCTTCTCATGATCGTTCTACAATCTTGCTCTTCTTCTCTTCAACAGCCCATTGCACACGACTTTGATAGGATACTTCTTTGATATTGTAGGCACTTAATGAGCTTTTTGGTTTGAATGTACCACGATGGATATCGGGAAAAACCTTAATACCTCCTCAGGAGATATCGAGAAACACCCTGCTCTCACAGCCGTTGGCTCAATTGAAGACTACGCCGACAAGACATTTCGCCATGCAAATATCAATGATGGTGACAAAGCTCTCCAAGCACTCGAAGGACATGAAGGTGAGGAAATAATCCTTACACCAGAAATAGAGAAGAAGCTCCTTCGAAAGATTGACCTGAACATTATGCCAGTAAGTACACCACTTATTTGTTCACAATTTGGCACTGTCACACACTAACAATTCTCTTCTGATGCTTTGCACGGTCTATGCCCTGAATTACCTTGACAAAGTAACCCTCTCCTATGCCAGCGTAATGGGCATCCAAAAAGCCATTCACCTAACATCCGACAATTACCAATGGTTAGGTAGCATGTTCTATATCGGTTACCTATTCTGGGAATTTCCCACTGCACGACTCCTCCAACGTTTCCCATTGGGAAAATGGTCAGGCATCAATGTTGTTATGTGGGGAGTAGCAGTTAGTTGTATGGCAGCAACAACAAACTTCAAAGAGGCGGTAGCGGTACGGTTCTTTATGGGAGTGTTTGAAGCTGCAGTTACGCCGGGGTTTGCACTATTTACTAGTCAGTGGTATACAAGGGGTGAACAAGGGCTGAGGGTGGCGATTTGGTTTAGCTTTAATGGGGTTGCGCAGATTGTGGGTGGTGCGCTTGCTTATGGTATTTCGATTTCTGTTAAACATTATGGCAATGTGTCTATTCTTCCGGCCTGGAAGATTATCTTTGTTGTTACAGGGCCAGTAACGGTTGCTGTGGGGCTATTGTTTATCTGGTTGATGCCGGATAGTCCTTTAAACGCATGGTTTCTTTCGCCAATGGAAAAATTACAGGTTGTGGAGAGGATTAGGAAAAATCAACAGGGAGTTGGGAATTCGCATTTCAAGTGGTATCAATTGAAAGAAGCCTTCCTGGATCCTATTACCTGGGCTTTATTCCTGTTTGCGGCAATTGGGAATTTGCCGAATGGTAAGTTTTTTACAATCCAATTAGTACGTCTACTAACAGTTTTAGGAATTGGAACATTCTTCAGCCAACTAATCGTCTCGTTTGGTTTCACAGCAGATGAATCCCTCCTATACGGAACACCAGGCGGAGCCGTAGAAGTAATTTGGCTGATCGGCTTCGGCTGGCTGGGCATGCGCTTCAACAACCGCCTCTTTTTCGGCTCCCTTGGAATCCTCACTTCCCTCGTTGGCATGCTATTAATAATTTGCCTCCCCACCTCTCACAGAGTTGGCCGCCTAATCGGATACTACCTAACACAAGCCGCACCAACAGGCTTAGTAGCAGTCCTCTCCCTCATCTCCAGCAATGTCGCAGGCTATACCAAAAAG
Organism: Tricladium varicosporioides; assembly: GCA_021365295.1. Lineage (NCBI taxonomy): Eukaryota > Fungi > Ascomycota > Leotiomycetes > Helotiales > Tricladiaceae > Tricladium > Tricladium varicosporioides. The sequence goes on from JAJTIW010000029.1 coordinate 313,073, forward strand.
ACCACCGTAGGCGCAATCATCTTGATTGGTTATTGTACCGGGAATATTATTGCCCCGCAAACATTTAGACCGAAGGATGCACCAAATTATCGCCCGGCGGAGATTACAATTGCTGTTGCGTACGTGGTTTGTATTTTGCTTTTGGGGTTTATTTATTGGTACTATAAGAGACTAAATAGGGTGAATGAGGGGATTCGTGCGAGGCCAGGATATAGGAAATTGGATAAACAGGAGTTTCTTGACTTGACGGATAGAGAGAATCATGAATTTGTCTACAGTTTGTGAGATCGGAAAGATCTGGATGAGGGGGAATAACCAGAAGTAAAAATAAAAAATAGACTTCAACGGCAAAGATACTACCCCCAACGAAAGAATTTGACACTGCTTCTGCTATGTCGCCTCCCGTTTATATTTTCCGTTTACATCAACACGATATTGACGATGGCTAGTCACCCGGGTTCGGACCAGCAAGTTCAGCTCAAAAAGTACACTAGAATATTTCCCTATTACTTGCCGGCATGACATTAAAATTTTATGTTGGGAGTCAAAGTATACTAGCGAGATCTGGAGGTGAGGTTCATCCTCTGTGGTATTTAATGCCGCCTGATACCTCCAAGGTGTGAGTGGTCATATTGCACTTAGCTGTCCTTCCTTACCCTGCTGTCAAGCCTTACTTCCCTTTACATGGTTAATCTTGCTCCTATATTTGGGTGGCATCCAGAACATATATAATTCAAGCTTGCCACCAATCCCAAGTACTTTAGAATGGTGATACCAATATAGTCTAATTATTAAAAGGAATAACAGTAATGACATAGAAAGCATTTCTGAACCGAGGTTGAACCAGGTCGAACGTCATCTTTCGCCAATCGAGCATCTCAGATTTTCGGACGTAATCAAGACCGAGAAGAAGCGATGAACATATGATCAACCGTACACACTGCAAGCAATCCTCGAAGCGATGTCCGATTAGCGATGTGATCAACTATGGGACTTGGAAACGATCTAAGACCGTGCGAAACAAATTCTCCACCCGAAACTTGGCCCAGAAACAATGAGAAACACACCAAGAAAAAAGAAACCAAGAGAAACACTGAGCAGGAAACACCTCATGTCACCAATAAAACATTACTAAGATAGGTATGCAATCTGACAATCATGGTATTTTACTCCCCAACTCCGTAACGAACTCCCCCCTTTCCCCTTGCCTCCTCTTCCCCCTCCCTCGATCAAACCAAACCCCTTCTAAACTTTTTCAATCCACCCCAGGCATTGCTATTCTTACGAATCCAAGCCCACAAACCTCTCCGTCCAGGTAGTATTGCTTAAACTTCCCATGACCATCCTCCCCCCACCCCTAAAGAAAAACCTCGCCTGATCTCTCCACCCAACAGCTCCAATACTCGCGCCAGGAAAGTCCGCCAAGCCCCAAACATGGTTTCGTCCGGGCTGTGGCGCCCACGTCGTATTAGTTGTAGAGGCTTTGCTACCCAAAAATTCGTAGGTACCGGCGTCAAGGCCGGTGTAGTAGACGTGCAGTTGGTCTTGGGTGGAGGTGTAGGCGGCGCCTAGGCCGGAGGTAGGGTTCCAGTTTGAGATGCGTTCGTTGGAGAGGGGAGCTCCTGGGTTTTGTAAGAATATGGAGATATGAGTTGGCTAGGAGAAGATCATACCTTGAGTCCAAGCACCCTTTGTGAATTGCTGCCCGTACAACACTTGAGTTAACATATCAACATAGAAGATATTGATATTATTTGTCGTTGAATTGCAATTTACGGCTGCGATACTTGATCCATTCAGCACCAACCCGCCAACAACACTTCCCCGATCAAAACCTGAAGCATTTCCTTGTAATTGCGAGAGTTGATTGCTTTGATCTTGGTAGTAAACTCGCCAATCTTGTGCGTTGTCAACATTTACGGCTGCGAGCCCCGTAGTGTCGGCTATGGGAACGGTGGTTGTAAGGAGGTTGTTGGCGATGGTACTACAAGATGAAGAGCCTGCTGCGCAGGCTAGAGCAGCCATCGCTATCTTCTTTTCTTCGGATACATAGAAGAGCGTCAACTAAGATGCGTTAGCTCCAAGGAATCCGGGTTCGTGTTATTGAGACTTACGTAAACGACGCCAGTATTGTCCGTTGCAGCCGTAGCTGAGATTGGTGATCCAACCTTTGGTCGTTGATAAAGCGTGACATTTCTAGTTGAAGAGAAAGTGCTTCCATCTGTGCTCATTTGATAGTTGATTGTCCCATTTGTATTTTGCCAGAACGTCTGAGTATTCCATGTCGTTTTGTCCTTCAAAAATAACCCCGTCGCCGCCACGCTTGCTTTCACGTTATTGGTGACATTGATCTGTTGCTTCTCTGCTTCCCTCTTCGAGATCCTCGGTACCAAAATCCCTATCACTATCCCCGCTACCAGACTGAAAATAACTAATAGTCCCACTAGCAAGATCAAATGCCTCTTCCAAAAGGGTTTCCGGGGAGTGGCAGCGAGTTCGTGTTGATATCCAGGTGGTAGTGTTCCTGATCGTACCGTCTGTCCGAATTGTGCCGTGGGCGGTTGCTCATGACTTATTAGAACTATCTTGTCATCTGGAAAGTAGTGTCCTGGCTCCACCGGGGAGGGAACAACATGCTTTTCATCGCTTCCAGACTGATTTCCGTTAGTAAACCTCAGCCACTTCCTCCGGAAGAATCGCTCACCATGGTGCTGACACTCGACACTGGGGACGCCGTCGAGATCATATCTAGAAGTGAGAATGTATGTGATTAGGATATAACGAGTGGAAGCGGACGTGAAAAGTCCTGATACAATTGGTCACTGGAAAAACATGGTAGGGAGAGAAGGTGAAGGAGTCCAGTCTTGGAACATCGCAATGTGACCTGTGGAGTATAGGAGAGAACAGTATCTGTAGACGAGCCTCATCTCAATATGCCTCGAGAGGCCAATGACTATCATCTTTACAGGACCGAGCTCTGTTTCGCCCTGTTGCTCGGGTATAGTGGGCAGCATAACTAGCGCTTTAAGGCATAACAATACTGCCCTATTTGAATGGGACAAGATATAAGGAGGAGATGTCGATTGGTACGATTGCTTCAGTGGGGATTTAACTTCTTTGAAAGGCCATGGTACCATCAGCCTCATGCCCGGAGCCGCTATACATGCAACGTTCCGCTGTCACCAAAATCCCACTGTCCGGGTAGTCCCAGCCGAGCTTTCATCTGGCCTTCGAAACATGGCATGATCTCTTTAGGAAATATAATGACTCGCGGTATCGATTGGAAGACCATGGTCCGGACTTCGCGATATTTAAACTTTGGGCTGAGACGCCGTAGCTATGCCGGGCACAGGAAAATCATTGTGCTTGTTTCGGATTGCATGAGCTAAGACGAAAAAGATGAACACCAAGATCTCCTCAACATATGAAATCATACCTGCAGCAATAATATGCTCGAGCGCCACGCAACTACTCTCGCTCATACCGAAGAGGTATGTCTGTGTCAGACTTCCCGAAATCTAGTATGTTTAACTTCAGGTGGACAATTCAAAAGGAAGGAAACAGGACCAATATCGAATCACGAGAGAATCAACAATAGATACACTTGTATCACTTCCCTGCACTGAGCTGCATTCAAGGATATCGAAAAATTGAGATGGTTCTACTCCTGCTGCCATGTTCAAATTCGTTACTTATTCTGATTTTGAGGATGAGGACGAGCGATGAGGTTAGAAGAAAGTTTACCGGAAAGAGCCCAGTCTAGCTCGGCCGGAGCACTCTGCTTAATGGGGACTAGATCTCGGCCCCACAAAGCCTCCCCAGGCCAGCTCTAGGGATTCCCTTCACGGTCTGCTATGTCAACAGTTTATCTGTTACTTCTTCCCTTTTAAAAACAGAAAGCTTATTTATTCCACCCTATTTTCACATTCGTTGAAAAAGAACTCATCTGCTGCACAATGGACCCCACAAAGCCCCGGAACGCTAAATCCAATCCGCTGAACATCTGGGTCCATTTTATGCTGGTCCAAATTCCCTAGCATTTCTGTTGAACAGAAATTGCAAATATGTTGTTATTTCTGACTGAAAGCTTTCGTCTTGCACCCGAAACGCACGTTATCAACTAAATCCATATCCATAGCCTCATTAATTGGTACATACATGGCTTTGCGCCCCCGAAGATGTGGCTCGATGCTATCTAGTTTACGTCACTAGTGACATCTCGAAAGCTGGAGGAGCGAATAATGAGTCCTCGCTTTCTCTCTAATAGTGAATTCTGTGACATGACGCAACCCAATTAACCTTCGTGTCGACATCGAGGCATTGTTGTAGGTCAATCATATCGATCGTAGCGGGAGGCAGTTGGAAGACAGCGAGCACTTCGTATTATTACTAGATGGCAATATTCTCTCCTATAAACCTGTTCCACAAGTCAAAGCTTAGCTCCACATAGACACAAAACGGATTTCCCTCTCGTACCAGATGCCTACAGCATTGGCTCTAAGCATAAAATCGATTTATATGTAACTTGGTTCAGAAGTGCATGCTACATATTTCAATTATTGCAGCCCAGGATTATCGATTGGCAAGATAGAAGCGCCCACAAGACTCCTCTATGATGGGGCGGACAGATTGGGTGACATCAAGCATCGCAAAAGCGTATCTAGCTAGGCAGTATATATAACTCTGAGTTACTACTAACCAGGATTTAACACATCTTCGAGCCAACATCAACGACTTCAAGCACGTGATATCTCTTGAGTCACTTCCTCCTGCTTTCAAGGAGGGCGGGGATTTAAATTGGTGCTTGAGGATTAGCTATCTTTTGAAATACTCTCTGGGCATAGTATGGGATTCGAAAGAGGATTAGTGGGGGAAAAAGTGCGTTCTGATGGGATCTGGTATGCTGGTGGATATCTGACCACTGGGAAATGCTTCCATGCTTTCCAACCACCTATTATGCAAGTGATTATGGAATCCTCTTTTTAACGATATCATTAATAAAAGTACTATTTAGTCTAGAGCATATGTTTATAAGAAGTGTTTGTTGTCTAGACGGAACACCCACTTTCCCAACATGCAAGTATAAACGGGAATGTCGCCAAGTGATCGCATCGAGGTCATGCCACGAGGTTATTCCTTTCATCAAAGGGATTTGTCCTGAAAAGACTTAGTCATCAGCACGGCACAACACTGTTTGAGCTACACAATCCGATGAGCAAAGCAGCAGATCCCACATGTAGTAGGTTTGCTAGTAAGTACAAAATAGCGTAGCTCTACGAACGTGGCGACTTGATTTATGGATCTGACAAACTGATCGCAATATCAGCACCTGAGGGGCGCTGCGAACGAAGTTCGTAGCTCGACCTGGTACGTCTCGGGACTTCGGAGGGTAGATTTGGCCATGCAGCTCACGTGGTTTTTGAGACAGAACAAAACAAAATCACATGAAACAGCCCATCACAAAGCACCTTCTTGGCCCAAGCATGTCTTGAATCACTTGTTGATCCGGTCTTAGTTGCTATCCTCGAAGTTCTTATTATAATCAGTATGAAAGTAGATACTGTCCTTATTATGGATGACCTCGGCCTATATCAAAGTCCTGGGTGGCTGCTTCCAAAGGAGAGCCATGTTGCTCTCTATATGAAGATCGACTGATTTGTTCGAATACAAACAAATATAGCAACCCACAGCAGGTCACAGCAGAATTTCTCTTCTTGTCTTCGAGAAGGGAACACGCAACAATCCGTTGCTCGGTAGTCTTCTAGAGCCAGTCGGAGGATGCTATGGTGTTTTCAAGTAGTTTGGATTCCATGCACCGGATTTTGGAATAAATTGGGCTCTGTCCAAATAGGTGCTGAACCTGATTTGTATAACTAGCAAAGAGGTGCTCGAATATTCGAAGAACAACAACAATGAGATGATATACACAATAGCAATTATATGATAAGTGGTATCTTGTGCCTTTTTTGTCGCAATAGCTGGGCAATTGTGTTAGCGTGATGGAATGAGGTGGTCTATTAGCGCCTCCGAACACTCCACAGATCATCCTCGTACCGGCCCAAAAGCTTCTAAGTGTCTAAAATAAGCTCACTGGCGCACCTAATTCTTACTCTCCGTAGCGTCTCGTCTTACCTTAACTGCGTGCAAACTAAATCAGGTACAGAACATGCAGTGTGAAACCTCCATGTCAGCTCATCAACATCAGATTGTCGAGCTGAGAGTAACATGCCCGCACCATCCTGCATCGTTTGCTGGTGGCAGATCTGAATGGCTAAAATGCGCCCTGGGCTTCAGGGTGTTTCTGGTTACGGAACAACCTACCGCCGCAACTGAGAGCAGTCGCAACCCCTTATGTTTTGCCAGAATGTCTTCCTTGGCACAGTTCCTCTCCTCCTCATTGAATATTTACAAATGACCAGATGGGCTATAAGGATAAGGAAAGCCTCAGCATCCATGTGCGGGGGTTCGATGAGTCGTATGTGGTAAGTTCTTAGTACACTGTGGAGCTCAGAGTGGAATTTCTAACATGGTGACGACAGGGGGGCATGATGCGCCATGCTCCGGCGAAGAAGATCACTCGAGGCATTGGACTTGCTGGCCTTTTGCTGATACTCATCTATTACTTTCATGATAATTTCCTGAACTCGCAGGTACAGTTTAATTATGTTCCGAAACCAATTCGACCTGAGCTATACCCTGTCTCCTCCCTCCTTCGAGTTCCTAGGAACAGTGCAAAGAAACTCCCGAAGATACAGCATACACCAATTCCTGAAACACCCAGCGCGAAGGCGCTTCGATTACATAGGTTGAAGGAGGTGCGCAAGGAGTTTCTCCATGCTTGGAATGGCTACAAGAAGGAGGCATGGGGGAAGGACGAGTTGAGGCCCATCAATGGCGGATATAAGACGCCGTTCTGTGGATGGGCAGCATCATTAGTGGACACACTGGACACTTTATGGATAATGGAATTGTACGATGAATTTAATGCTGCTCTGCTAGAGCTAGAGAAAATCAACTTCACTCATACGGAGGGGTGCCAGATCAATTTGTTCGAGACCACGATTCGACATCTCGGAGGGATGCTATCGGCATATGATCTTAGTGGATCAAAGCATCCTATATTGATCCAAAAGGCTGTGGAATTGGCAGAAATGCTCTTCAGTGCTTTCGACACACCAAATCGAATGCCTGCCCCGCACTACATATGGTCTGCGTGAGTTGCTACTTTTATTGTATCTGTGCAACAAATTCTAACAACCCCACAGAACAGATCCTAATGCATTCGACCATCAGCCGAGTAGAAGTGTTGTACTAGCTGTACTTGGCTCTTTGACACTTGAATTTACTCGACTTTCGCAAATCACTGGCAATGATAAGTATTATGATGGCGTTACTCGCATCATGCTCGAGCTTGAGAAGTGGCAAGACAAGACGAGCTTACCGGGCATGTGGCCTGCTACGGTTGACTCGACAAAAGTGAACCAGACCATTGCCCTTAGTTCACCGTTTGAAGGAGGGGATGAATTGTATACGCTTGGTGCTTTAGCAGACTCCACGTATGAGTATCTGCCCAAGGTAAATAATTCCCACTATTAGACCATGAAAATACTAATTACTATAGACGTATATGCTTCTTGGTGGCCGTGATAATTCATACCGCACTATGTACGAGAAGTTTATCAGGGTAGCTAAAGAACATTTGTTCTTTCGTCCAATGACTGTTACTGAAGAAGATATCTTGATTTCCGGAGCGGTGAATCGCATCGCAGGTCAACCTACAAGATTGAGTCCTGAGCTCCAACATCTGGCGTGCTTCACAGGAGGAATGCTTGCAATCGCAGGAAAGATTTTCAAGAGACCAGAGGATGTCGAAGATGGAGCAAAACTCACTGAAGGCTGTGTATGGGCTTATCGAAGCACAAATACTGGTATCATGCCCGAGACCTTCACCACAGTTCCATGCAAGAATCGGACGAATTGTCCATGGGACACCAAGGCATGGATGAAGGCTATCGATCCGGCAGCAACTGAGGATGTAATTCGAGACAGAGTAGCGTACAACAAACTCGCACCTGGAATGGTGCGAATATTGGATGGGAGATATCTCTTGAGGTATGTAAATTTATGCTTATTTGTTGACCGCTCTTCCGTTTGTCATCACGATCCTTCCGAGTCATAAATTTTCGTTGCACATCGCAGATTTTGTCATGTGATGATCTTTCAAGGAGATCACGACTTTGGGAGGGTTTATAATGTGTTAAGTTTCTTGTTCCCAAATCTGGGTGCTACATGACGAACCCAGGCAGTTGGTATAGCAGGTATCAGGTTACGAGCACTGACAACCTACCCCCATCTCATCTGCTTGGCGTCACTTTCCTGACATATTTTTTCACTTCCCACTGCCATGTTCTAACTTCTATCTAGACCAGAAGCCATCGAATCCGTCTTTATTATGTGGCGCATAACCGGCGACTCGCACTGGACCAATAGTGGCTGGAATATGTTCAAATCTATCATGGCGCATACTAAGACGGACATCGCTCACTCCGCGATCGACAATGTTATGGATGGTGTTCCTGTCAAAGTCGATGAGATGGAATCCTTCTGGCTTGCGGAAACGCTAAAGTACTTCTATCTTCTTTTCAGTGAGCCGAATGTGGTTAATTTAGACGAATATGTGTTGTAAGTATCCCCCGCCTCCACCCCTGCCTTTCACGATTTCATAATAATTCGATAAGAGCTAATACCGAGGCAGGAACACCGAAGCTCACCCATTGAGAAGACCACGGTAGTTTTGAAGTTTTTAAGTCTGGTGGAGACCTGCAATTACAAAAAGCATTATAGGACTGCATGGTAGGAATTCATGGGACAGAATTCATTCATTCATCTAGCTTGGATCAGTAGGCGTAGAGGCGTTGCATTGCATTGCAGGGGCTATGCATACCTAGGAAAAGCTCTCCTAGACGGATTGAAATACTTCATAAATTTTGTTCTTCATCTTCAACCCCTCCTCGTTTCTCCCGTGCCTTGTGACTTCAAAAGTTTATCCTCTGTTAATTTACACAGCCTGCCACCACACTTCATTTCCCACCTCCTCAGTATGGAATTCCCAAGATCCGAAATCCCCATGATTACAACTACCGAGACCCATCCCATCCGCCCCACACTCTCGCCCTCTCCCGCCCTGTACAACCACACCCTTCCCCGCAATGCTCTGCCCAGCAGCTCGATCCCTTACACGTGACTATTCCGCAGCATCCTCCCACCCCGGAACTCCTCCCACCAATTATCATCCCCCCATGACACCCCGCATAATTTGTTGCACATCGCGGTGAAAAGGGCGATAATCCCTTTCATTTTCTACGTTGCCCCACTAGCTTAGCGAAACGAATAGACAGGAGAGTGCTTGATGGGAGACGCATTTTAGTTTTCTTTGTCTGCTGAACCGACCTGTGCATCTGAGCCGTCGCCCGAGTTGGCTCCCAGCATTCTCACACAACCAATAGAGGCCCCTTTTAGGGCGCTGGAATCTTTCCTGCTTGCATGGAGTTACTTATTAAGCAAGGCGAATTGAGGAGGTGAGGGTTGGTGAGCTCCTCCTTTTCATTTCCCATGTCAGGTCATTGACTGGCAATGTCTGGGGGTGTTTCCAAAGCTCGTATCACAAGGAGAATCGAAGAGCAGGCTTGAATTCGCCCTCTTCGTACCGCGTGGCGACATTCACCTTTCTTTTATACAAGCGAGACGAACTCGAGAGCTTTTTGATAATGCCTCCTCATTTTCTTTTTGCACTTGTTACCTAGCGGAAAGCAACCATTCAATACACGCAGACTCAGCCCGAGCCGTCGCCGGAGTTGAAATTTGAATGCAGCGCCCAAAAGCGCCTATCAGGGTGGCTCCACTTCTGCCCGTTACGCTCTCCCAATATGATATGGATCAAGGACAAGCGAGGTGAATCAACGCACTGCTTGTTAAACGGCTCCCTGTTTTTAGGTTTCAATTTCGGAGGGATTCAGCTGCAGAATCTGAGCCGTTCAGTGGCTGAGTTGGGCGTTACCCCTCCCAACAGCCTACAGCAATCCCATTGCTCTCCCGCCTTACACATCTTTCTTTCAATAATGTCTTTGCCTTTAAACCTACGCACACAGAGCATATGTGAGAAGAATTTGTAGACGAGGAGTTGACAAGCCCGTTTTTGGATTTCCATTTTGGAGGGGATGCCATTAGTCAAGTAGTCTCAAGTCTAAGCCGTCGCCCACGCGTGCTACCGTCAATCAGTAACTGCTTTGATATTCCACACTTACACCTAGCTGAGCGTAGTAAAGTAGACTAGGCAGATTGAGTATCTAATCGTAAGGAGCTCCCTACTTTTAGTTCTCATTTTCAATATCACCTACTACTTCGCTATAACACAAAATTTAAAAGTATTTCCACCCAGGTGTCTAAGCCGTCACTGAGGTGTGAGGTGATCCGATGCTGAGATGATGATCTTGGATTAATAGCTGCCCCTAACCTGAGATCTCATTATAGGGTGAACCAAGGTGTTATTTTCCCCATGTGTTACCGTCCACCTACTTATGAAAACACAAAGTCCAAAAATACGAGATGAGTTGACTCTAGATATTGAGTGAAGGCCCTGTCTCCTATGATTTTGGTTGTTATTTTCCTTCTTCCAGAATTGTTCGCTATGATCTATCGAGGCTCTGCAAAAGACTTCTATTTTGCAAACCACACTAGCAAAATTAGCGAGGCGAATCAAAGCGCTTGCTCCTGACCCCCTCCCTATTTTCAGTTTTCATTTCCAGCCACATCTAAATTTTACAGCAAATTTTCGGCGAAGTATCCCTCCCCGGTTCTGAGCCGTCTTCGGAGGCCTGATTCCACACATGAGACTCGCATGTAAGACAACCCGGACGAATAGAGTGAGGCTCCCTGTCTCCGTTTTGTAGTATGGCGCCACGTTGTTTTGGTTACTTTACCCACCATAGGAATTAAACAATAGCAGCCAGAACCACCACCAGAGTTGAGAAATTGGGACCCAAAACTGGTGAGCCCCTCTAGGTTGAGCCCCGTCTATAGGGCGCCTTGGACCCAGAGCTAGTAAATGTTGTGAGAAGGGTGTATACGCGTGGAAACTTATTAAATATATTTGGCGGAAGAAAAGGCAGCGTAAAACATGGCGTTGAGCTTCTTAAATTAGGTTTGAAAGGGGAAGGTTTAGGGATTCGATGTGATGAGCGGACTTTGGTAATGTAATATAATTGAATTTTAGATGTTCTTCCTGACCTTAGAATTTACATCTCCATCCATTGAAGACGCCAATACGTCTTTCCTGGCCTAGTTAGAATTTACCTTTTTCTCCATCCATTGTACACGCCAATACGCCTTTCCCATCCGCATATTGTGTACAGTTACAAATTCCGCCTGCACACTTCACTTCAAATCCACCAATCCCTTCTCTCTTACCTCCAAAATCGCCTTATTTAGTTTATGGTTTCCCAGGGCAACCACCCTCCTTCCAATAACTGGTCCCAAAAACTCCTCAATAACTCCCGCCTCAGTTCCTGCCCCATTTGTTCCATTTGTTAACGTTGATGATGATGACTCAGCGATACTCGTCACCGCTTTCATAATCGCAGCAACAACCATACGTATACCTTCGTCGTTTTCCCCGCGTTCGGATGATGCTTTATTAAGGACATATTCGAATGGTTTGATGTTGGGGATGAGGATTGAGCGAATTGCTTCTGGACCACCAATGGTGGAGAGGCCGTTTATGGCACCGTAATGTTCGCCAGGGGAACGGGAGGGGTCGAGGAAGTATTTCAAGCATGTTCTTGCAAGGCGCGGACGGAGTTGCATACTTGATTCTGCATATTTTCTTGATATTTGTCCAATCAATGAAGCAGCTAGATCTCGGAGTTGGAATTGATCTTTCAGGTTGTCGACATTTTCAGGGCCGAGGTTGCGACCAACAAGGCAAGTAAGGACGGGGGGGACGAGAGCAGCGACATAGGGGTCTATGAAGAGGGATTTGTTGGCGATCATGGCGGCTGTTAGTTCCATCATTTGGCGGAGGACGAAGGTGTTGTTTAGAGAGTGGGTGACTTTTTCGGCGACAAATTGGACGAAGTATGGGACTAATTGGTGTAGACCTGGGTCTGAACGGACGCTTTCGAGGGCAGATTCTCGTAAAGAAACAACTTCTGCGTCTACTTCTTCATCGAGTATTGCTCCTCGTATCTTGTCAAAGAAAAGTATAAGTTCTTTCGACACAACATGTTTAACCAAGGGTTTGAATGCGACATGGTCGTTTCCTGCTAAAGCTGCCAAACTTGGGTTCGCACCAGGTCCCTTCGGTACTAACTCCGTTGCTCTCGATTCGGCTGTTGTGGGGTTCTGTGGTATAGACGGTTGAACACCTTCAACTGCGAGCCAATGTGCTGGATATTGTTAGCATATTTTTTGCTTTGTATCGGGGATGGTAGCTTACCCGTAAATGACATGTCTCGAGGAACCTTTGGTAATGGCGCATTTATTAGCTTTTCAAAATCGACCTCTTCGTCCTCAATATAAAATAACGGTTGCCCAGGACCCAGCGACGCTTCTCCAAACCTCAATGGCCTCGTAGATTCATAACCATATAATGGTTCAACATCTAACACCTTTAAAGCTTGTGATATATCCTGTGTTCCTAGTACCGTTCTCTTTCCAGCATGCATGAATCGCATTGCTTCCACAATGACCTGTCCCACTCTATATTCGACTTCTTGTGATAATGACCGTACCGCTTCCTCGTTCAATGATGATATGCCGACGGATTCTGCGACATCTCGGACATTGTCTGGATTCCAGACCAGCTTCGTGCCGGGTGCGCCCTCCGCCATCTTGGATTTTGGCCGAGGTTGATGGTCTTGCTATCAATACACAAAGAGGATTTCAAAAGATGGATTCTAAACAAAGATGTATTCTAACGGCCAAGGCGATGGCGCGTCAACCTCTGGCTCGATGAAAGTGTATGCACCTTCGAAGTTGAAAGACCTTCAACGTTGTCGCAATGCGCGGGCTGAATCGTTTGTTAAGGGGAAAAGTTCTCGCTTTCGAGGCTTGAGTGTCGCTCTGGCAACAGTAGATTTAAAGGAAAAGAGACGGTCGTGGTCGTAAAATCGTGAGCTCGATATTGAAGCTTTTCGTGATGTTGTTGTAGCGTCTTTAAAGTTACAAGGCTGAAGAGCTCTGCCTCGCTAAATCAATCGCGTTTGTTGGTGATGCGCCTTATCAGATTCCCGGATCTAACAATACTTCAATGAATCAGTTTATTTTCAAAAGGTTACCTATTGTGAATTCCTTCTTGTGAGACGCATTCAGTATGGAGAGCCCAACACAAGACCCTTATCCTTATAAGGCTCCTTCAAAACCTGTAATGAGGGGCGCATTTGTGGTGATAGAGGGGTTGGATAGAGCAGGCAAAACTACGCAAGTCCGAAAATTATGTGATACGCTGTACAAAGAAGGTCATAATGTGAAGAATATTAGATTTCCAGGTAATTTTCCATTTGAGTTCATCTATTCTTGGTCTTGTGCTGAGACTTCTAAAAGACAGAACCTCTCCAATTGGCAAGATGATAGATGGTTATCTACAGAGCAAAACTGAAATGGATGACCATGCGATTCACTTGCTGTTCTCCGCAAACCGGTGGGAGAAGGTGTAAGTACCCTTGCACTTCTTTCATCTGTATCACTTTAACTCAAGTTTCATCAGGTTATGGATTAAGGAGCAAATAGCTCAAGGTTACACGATAGTATGCGATCGGTACTACTATTCAGGTATGGTCTACAGTGCCGCAAAACACAACCCCGCTTTATCCCTTGAATGGGCAAGGACACCTGATGTCGGTCTCCCTCGACCTGACAGAGTGATCTTTCTCAGTCTTGACGCCGCGGAAGCTGAGAGGAGGGGGGGTTATGGGGAGGAAAAGTATGAGAAAAGAGAAATGCAGGAACGAGTGAGAGATTTATTCCTTAGTTTGCAGACTAGGGGGGAAGAGGAGGCTACAGATATGATTTTGTTTGATGCAGAAGACTCAGTAGAGAACGTCGCTTCCGCTATCTGGGCTGAGGTTTCTCAGGTTGTCAATGCTGTGGAAGTTGGTTCCGGAAGGGAACTAGGTGTGGTTGGAGCTTGGTCAAAAAAGTGATGAGACTTATGAGAGCTGAGTCTTTAAATAGATCCATTGTAAGATGACTAGAATCCTCTAACCCAGGATGGTTATATCCATAATGGTGGACTAAGTGTAGATACCCTAAACAAACACATATAGCTTGACATGGCGTTAAGACCAACGTATGACCCAAGTAACGCCATCCCTGTGTGCCGGTGTTGAAGACCGCGGTTGCCCCTACCTATAGATCCAACGCCTGGAAATGCAACAAAAGACCTCCTCTATACATCACCTTCTATTAAGCCCCACCAAACTAAAGAACTCATTTCTAGTCTTCTCTCTCTTCTCTATACACCCCAACACACAGCTGGTAATTGTGGTAGAGCTCGTCTTTTCGACACCACGCATAACCATACACAGGTGGCTTGACTCCATGACAACTGCGACACCTTGTGGTTTGAGAACTTCCATTACCGCATGAGCGACATCCTTTGTAAGCCTTTCTTGTATTTGAAGTCTGCGAGAGAACATATCTGCGATTCGAGGAAGCTTGGAGATTCCGATAACATCCCTATCTGGTATATAGCCAATATGCATCTGCCAAGGACGTTAGCAAATTCCGAGTATTGGCTGAGGAATATAGGTGGTATACCTTTCCAGTAAATGGGACCAAATGATGCTCGCAGAGGCTGAACACCTCGATATCTTTTACAATCACGAGCTCATTGTGCCCCTCATGGAAAATAGCGTCATTTACAATATCTCGCACATTCTCCTGGTAGCCCTTTGTAAAGAAAAGCATGGCTTTGGCATATCGTTCTGGTGTCCCGAGCAGCCCTTCACGGTTGGGATCTTCGCCGAGGCATTCAAGAATTGTTCGAACAGCACCTGATAACTTATCAAGACGTGCTGCAGCTTGTTCGGTAGTCTCTGACTTTCGCTCTCGGGTTCCTGCACCTGTATATTGTGAGTAGCTTCAAATTGGAGCGGATTGAGAACCTACTAGGCCTGCTCAATCCATCGAAATCTATGACTGGGCTTGGTGACCTTGTCTCGGTTTCGTCCTTGGAGGGTCTAACAGGAGATGGGTCATCTCGTGGATCTCTTGCAGGCTTACTGATACTGTGACGTCTTTTGGAAAGAGATCCATTCATTTTAGAGCTCTTTTCTGTCTTGGACTTTCTCTTCTTTTTCTTGGTGCCATGCCCCTCTTCCTCGGATTTTCTCTTCGATGTGCCATTGGAAATGTCGTGGTCGTCTGAGCTACATCCAGGCATCTTGTCTGTGTCCTCCTCACTTTCTACCTTACCAGGAGAAGGCAAATTGGCAAATTTTACCATTTGTGGTGGAAGTTTCGGGATCTTGAAGAGCAAAAAGTTAGAACTCGGAAGTAAGAATTTCCAACCGATGCGATGCGATGACGCTAGTTTGCAACCCTGCATCTTCGCTTATTCCCGGCATCGTGGTTTGATGTGATGGCTTCCGCCTCAGCCTCGTCTTTACCAACCTCAACTTTAAAGCAACCGTCAGCAAGCATCACCAGTGTAAAGCGCGCCGCATCAATTCAATCAACGGTTGCGCACACCTTGCACACCTTGCGCTACCGTGACAGCCTCATAAAGGCCCCCTTTCCCCCCACCTCCACCAATGGCTTCTCCGCACAGCTACACCTCCGCAATCTCCCCCCCCTACCCTTCCAACGTGCAACTTCCTCAACCACCAAAGCGACGCCAATCAGATATGCCCTCATCTGCCCCTGCAATAAAACGAAGAAAAGCTTCCATGTTATCTACAACTTCAGCTTCTTCTGCCCATCCTCTTCGTCAGACCTCATTTCCTCCCGAAAACGCGCAAACTCCAAACTACTCGAGATCGCCCAGCGCAGACACGATGGTTTCTGGAAGCGCGGTCGGCCCTACAAAGAAGAAACGTGGTCGGAAATCAAAGACTGCGAAAGATGATGATGCCTCTATAGCTGGTGAGAAGTCGCAGTCAATAGTGTCGGGACCGTCAGGCAGAAAGCGAAGAGCAAGTCAGGAACCAAATGGTGAAGATGATGATGACGATGAAGGCGGTGACACCACAGTTATAGCTTCCACTGGGAAGACGACGGAGGAGCAACAACAAGAGCTAGAGCATAGGGCCATGCTCGTAGGGTCCTTCGATTCTGACCAGATGCTTAGGTATGAGGGCTACAGATCAGTTCGGTTGCCAGATGCTACCACTAGACGAGTAAGGATATTGCTTTCCAGCGATATGTAATTAGTGCTAATTATTCCCAGATTGTCAATCAAACTCTCTCTCAATCTGCACCCGCTAGTGTCATCCTCGCTGTAAGATCAGTCGCGAAAATGTTTGCAGGGGAAATAATTGAAGGCGCAAGAAGGGTACAAACGCAATGGCTTGAAGCATCAGGTGAGGACCAAACAACAGGTCTTCCGAGCCCGCCTGCGGAAGGTGGTGAGCCTAAGGAAAAAGAGTTGCGACGAGGACCTTTGCTCCCGGATCATTTGAGAGAATCTATTCGGCGATACAAGCTTTCTCAAGAAGGTGGTCTCGTGGGACATCTAGGGTTATGGCAGTTGCAACAACAAAACGGCGTGGAAAGATTTGGGTCCAAGGTCCATGGGAAGCGACTCTTCAAGTGAACCTAGGCCGGCTTGTTCTTCTTTAATCCGGTATAAAATATGGTGCAGAACATTGCATTTGGTGGCGTTTGGGAGGTATATCCTTCATAGCTCTATGGCAAGCTAATAGGTGTTACTGGAAATTTTAGAGGTATTTGTAATAGAAATGTATATTCCCCATGCCATTCAATCTAACAAAAGCTCACTGAGCGGTGTCTGCTACATAGTCTTGCGACCTTTCCATGAAGGAGAACATTCTTCAAGTGTTAAAAAAGCCTTTGTTAAATACCATCACCATTTGCGTACTAGCTTTCTTGTTTATTCTCAATTTTTTTTCCATCGTCCTGGGTCTATTCTTACATTCTACACCTTCCTACTCAATCAGATTCTCAGACCATGACTACAGTTAACAATTTTCGAAGGGTGTGTATCTCACATACTACGACTGCTAGTGAGGCTCTAAGTCTATGCATTGCGATGATGCTATTGAATCCTTCAAATACCAAGATCATAGCAGCACTAGTTGGCAAATACCCTTTTATATTAGGGATCTTTGTCTGAGTGAGGCAATGAGGAAAGGCATTATGTCGATACTTTGATTCTTGATAACTTGAATGTTTGTAGATGCAGGGCAAGCTATTGTGGGAGTGCTGTATTCATTCAGGATATCCCTTGTCCCATTAAGAGGACTGGGAATGACCCATGTGCCCCTTCTGCAAAAATATGCCCCATCACCCCGCTCCATGATACAAGACCAGTCCTCGCTAATCTAAATAAACACAATCACTTCACCCTCGTACCCCCACAACCCTAGCTCCCAAAAGAAAGAACGCCTTGTGCTTCAAATGCAATCACTGGCAGATATGCTTCTTGTCTAAAATCGGCACGTAAGCTAAAAGGCCCGCAGCCATCGAGTCTCTCTTTGCACCTAATACTTCTTTTGTCGATCCCATCTTGTCACCTGCAAACCAATAACTTTCATCCACTCATCCTGCACAGAGTCATACCCTGGTCCATTCATAAACTATGCGCTCTCTATGTGCGCCCTCCATGTACACCTACTGATATCCCATACTCCACTTTCTGAACTTCATATCGTAAAATGGCAGAAAGTACAACCACTCGGTGTACCTGATTTCCCCTTTATCTACTTAGGTCAATGCACAACTATATATAAACACTTTCGAATTTTGGAAACTATTAAGATACCGAAAAGCGACGAGTTTTTAATATCCGTAATGAGTATACCTCAAGACCTCTTAATGCATCCTTCGTAACAAGGCCTTTCTCCGATTTGATCAAGACGAGTGTTAAAGTTTTGTATTGCAGTAATGCCATTAAAGTGCCAAGACAATTAAAGCTCTCTAGTAGTTTTTATCCTGAGACTAGAAATGTGGACAGGGACGACGAAGATTTTAACATAGCAGTAGAATTTATAGAAAAAACACGGGTTAGTTTTAATCGCTTAGTCTCAGCAGCTCGCCAACCCTAGTCGCCATCCATCTGCCTTTATAATGGTGCCTGCCCTAGTAATACGATGTAAAATATCAACTTTTTATGAGTAGATTTATAGGAGTTAGAACGGGTCCTCAACAACCAGAACAAGCTCTTTATTACTGAAAAGGTCCACTTTTTAACTGTCTTATATTCCCTTGTTGGTACTTTTTAGGACGAAGAACGCCCTTAAAAGTGCTGCAATTATAGTAAATTGCCGTAAGTAATAGTAGTGTCGGCAAATGAAGCAAGCGTTGTAAGCATATGATGAAAGCAAATATGTGTATTAGTTAGACATCAAGAGGTTAAAGTTGTAAGACTCTTGTGAAGCGCGTCCCTTGGATGAAGTTTATCGATAGTATATAGCTATCATGAAGAGTTAGGCATTCTAATATACTAGAAGGGATTGTTTGCTTAGAGTTCGATAAGATACAAGTCTCCCTACCCGGAACAAAAGAATACCATGGCCTGACATAACCACTGGGGGTGCCAAAGGGATTCTCAGGGAAAGGCTCTAGGCCGACAATGAAAAAAGTGGTATTGTACCAGATGAATCGCCCCTAAGTGGGGCCAGGGATAGCTGTACTCAAAGTTCACGATTCGTTATCATAGTCGGTTGACCTTCACCTCAGGAGAAAAATACCAGTTTTTTAAGCCGGTGACTGCTTGAAATAATCAGGTGTCGGTGCCAGAACACACCAATATGGGTTCTTCAAGAGTCTTCTTCGTATGCAGTCCAGGCAAAGATGCTCTCGTCATCATAGTTTTTGAGGAACCCCTCCTGAAGCCGAATGAATACTCTTTCTTTGCTTTCCCCGTACAATAAATCCATATTGACGTTGAACAGACCGAGTGGACAGTAGGTGATACCTTCAGGCCTAGTTGTGTTTCTGCCGGAAGCCCACGACATTTTGATTCCGGCAACAACGCCGTCAAGAGACCCATCGTCAAGGACAATTTTTGCTACTTTGATAATTTCCTGAATCTCACACTTGAGGCTTCTCCTCGTTCCAAAAGACTACCATTCTTTATTAAGGGAAATTACCTCTTTTGGCGCGATAAGCTCTTGTAGCGTCCATCCCCGGGTAAACTACCTACTCGCCCAAAATCCAGAGTCTTTATCACTATTAGAAATATCAGCAAGGAAGGCGTAACATACTTCTGGGTTCTTATACCATGCGAACATGGAATCAATGGTCTCGGATAGCTCAGCGCTACTAGATTTATCGATACAGCAAGTATCTATCCAGATATAATCAAAGCCTTTTGCACGCACGAGTTCGGCGCTTTGCAAGATTTTCTCATCACTTTTCTGGGACTTTCTCTCTTGTAGCATGGCAGAAATAAAGGATCCTCGGCCACGCTGTTCAAAAATATCATCTAGCCACCTTGCTAGCGACCATATTTACTCTGGTTAGAATCAAGAGTGCTATCTAGCTGTAAGCATGAAGGCGGTGTAAGTTATATCTCACCGCGTATAGACAGAAAGTTCTGTCACTAATAAAGTACGGAAGATCAATGACTTACTACAAGGCGGTAAGACACATATTACGGCGTGCAGCTCTAAAGTGGCTCTGTCAAAGAACTATTGTCGACCTCGGTGCCATCAATTGACAAAGGTATAAAAATCATGGGAACTATAAGAGGGAGCATAGGAGCAGTTTCTGTCACGCTATATTTTCTATCCTGATGGCGGGGTTATTATCAACTCACCCAAACTCAAGCTCTCTCTTTCCTTAGTGATCAGTTTATCAAATAATAATACGGATATTTCCCTGCAAAGAGCCTACGGCATATTAAATGGTTCAGTGATATTCGATTGCCTAGGTAAACGTGGGTTTTAGCTGGTCGTGACAATAATCAAGCTAAATTCTAACAAGAGCAAAATCCAATACGAACAGTTGCAGGACACAACAACTTCGTAGGCGTATCGTTGGCCTTTAATCCGAGACCGTTTGGCTCTTGCATCTTGGGCCAGGAGCACCTGGGTCCTACGCTACTACTCGTAATGCTAGGGAGACAATGTCTTAATACTCACAACACGTTTCAATATGAATGATACCCCTTGTTGGGAAAGACACCGCCAGTTTGCAGGGACACTGCCACCATTTATTTGAAGCTAAGAATTCGCTATCTCTAGATTGATGCATTATAAATGGTTCAAGATGATTCTGAAAATTGGACTGTTGAATCTTTTACGATGGCTCACATCTTGTTACCTACCAATACGGCGGTAAATTTCCTAATGCAACACGATTCCATACACTAAGAAGCTCATCTCGTTTCCCAGGGCAGTAAACTCCGGTCTAGTGAGAGAATACCCCTTGGGAGTTCCCCTAAGCTACGTTCCAATACAATTAGACTCATACCGTTGATGAGCCGTGGTGACTTAACTAGAGAGTTAACCATAGTGCAAACTTATGTTAATGATGGTAGAAATTTTTGTAGATAGAACTGGCTAGCACTCTCCACACCAAACAAATTTATTTTGGCTTTATCACATGGTAATCTGCTGGGCGTTCCACTCTTCAGTCATTTCCTAACGGCTACTTTCATTGCTCAACCTAAAAGTAAGACCAGTAGCCTTCTCGCTAGTCTAGTATATTTAAGTTCAATATAGAAGTTAATACACACGAAACGATGAACATGACACTCTTTCTCGCTATCACCTGTGCTTCTCTATTGCCATTAGAGCGAATTAGACCGTCGAGTCATTGCCTTCAACAGCCATCCATGTAGATTGCCTCCTGCTGTAGATTGAGCGTCGCCAGTAATTGGGCAGTCATCGTCCGAGTCCAAATTGTCTATCCACTCATGTTCACGAATAGCCCTCTCGGCAACAGGAAAGCCATCCTCATCGCGCAGCCAAGTGAAAATGTTCCTAGTCACCATTTCGGAGGAGTCATCATCCTCATTGTCGAGATTGTTGTAAGTGACGGAGATATTACCATCTGTTGGCTGCCCGTCCTTGGCGCGTGAGGGAATTCTAGGGATAATACTAGCTGTGCGCTGACCACCACGACAGCGCCATTTCAAACCTTCGTATTCGAGGCTGTGACTCGCTTTACATCGTGCATGTTGACGAACGTCGATGTTGGTGTCTATGATCGCTGTAGAACCGAACGGAGCGAATGGAAAGAGCGGGGGGACAGTGTAGTACTGGCTGTGAGACAAGTACATCAATCGACATTCATCAGCACGTGAAATATCTTCTGCCCTGAGGGGCAGTGTTGACACAGGCTCTTGTATAAAGGACATAAGCGTTCCGGTCCATGCTGCTACATGAAGGTCGATTTTCCACCAGGCCTGACGAGCCTCTTGCAACGCACATGTTTGTGCTCCAGTGATAAATGCACCAAGCCAAAGAAATCCAAGGCTAGGGTCCCGCTTCATTAAGACACTTAGTAGGATACTCTGGTCCTGGACGATATCTGAATCAAGAAACGCGAAGGTCCCTTGTAACCATGCTCCGCAGATATTACATGCCACACCAGGTTCAAAGAAGATGCTGTTTAGAAGTGCTTTGGTTCCCACCGCATTGCAGCTTAGAGTGAGGAGTCTATCTAGTTGGATGAGATTATCGCTCCAGATCGGAGCCCTGCAGGTGGTTTCACTATTGAGTCGTGCTCTATGGTGAACTCGAGGAGTCGGTAGCTGAACCCTTCTATTATCGAATCTGGCCACAGGAAGAAGTAGTGTCGCAGCCAAAGCAGCATGGCTCTGCTGAGCTACTTTGTGGAACTCGCAGTAGTGAGAAAGATAGCCCAGCGCAGTGGTAAATGATGCCGCATGGCGTTGAGTCGGAAGAGGGAGAGATGTCGTGCCGCGTGAAAGAGCAAAGCGCTTTTCTGATACCAGCTTTGTATACCAGGGTGAGTGGAGGATGTGACCTTTATCGCTTGAAATAGATGCATCCCAACCCCCTTCTAGGGCTAGGACCGCTGCCCACCACCGAGCAGCGTCATCATCAATATCACCCAAATCTATAATTACTGTGGTGGAGGCACATTCAAGTGGGATATTTCTGTCAGCCCATTCGGCCTCGCAATTGTTGTATTCAGGCCCAGACACTCCCGGGATGATCTCAGCCCATCTTGCAGAGAGTATGTAGGTCCAAGCAAGTATGAGCAAAGTAATGTGGTTATCATCTTCAATGGCGTTTCGCGGGAACATGAATGTAGACTTTTGCGAATCCGAGATAGCGAGAGTCGTAGGACGATCTGACGCAACTGGGATAAGGAATTCTTGGTCAAAGGACGGCAAATCGCAAAATCCCTGCGTAGTTTTCCATGTAGATATCCCCATTGCGATAACAGTATTCGAAAATGAGGCGTCTATCTCAAGGTTTTTGGGGAAGCAAGGGTAGTCGAGAAATGCGTTTTCAAGCCGAAATAGACAATCCCACCAAAGAAGATGGGTTTTGGTATCTGCAATTGTCATCTCGTAAAGACTGAACCAAGTGCAATAACCTCTCTCGAACATAGCTTTAAACGCCTCCTCATTTGGACGGACCGCATCCTCCATGACGTTAAAGGAGATGTTACGACTGGAAATCTGTGACTTATCTCTATGTCTATATAGGTGCAGGTGTAGATGTAGTGTAGGTATAGTGTAGTATTTTAATTGCCGAAAGGCTCATGACAAATAAAGCCCGTGCTGAGCGATGTAAGCACAGAGCCTCGGGCTGCCTTCTCATATATCGCAAAATCGATTCTACATAAGCTAAGAGAGTAGCATACTAAGAGGCTGGGCTGTTATTTAGATTTTAGTCAACCTTTCAACAAGGGGTATCCTAGGCGGCAGGAATGTGAGGTTGTTGCTGGGTGGATGGCTATTAGAGCCTTTTAATTCTTTTTTAATTCATTTTTAAATATACGAGTTACCACTACATCACCTATTTTTCTGTATATTTTTGTAAATGTAATAGCTTTAAAGTTCAAGGAGATATTTTATCTGCTTTAAGTTATTAATACTATGCCATATATACCGCTTTTGATTTTAAATGTGCTGAGGATTCTAAGAGCGGGCATGTTCGATGGAAAGGGATGGCCGTAGGCCGTATAGTAATGTTTGTGATGTATCAAGCTGTATTATGGTGGGAGATAGCCCACATATTCTATGTATCTATGCTGATAGGTAGCGACCCAATCCTCAAAAGAGCATGAATAGAAAATGATATTCCAATCGCCTAATCATAAATATCTTGGCGTGGCCAACCGGCCCCTCTCTTTTGCTTCAAGTTCGACTAGTGAGCTTACCGCTCTTGCTCAAAACTTAATCACCCCCAGCCCGCCCTCGGTTAACAAGCTCACTAAGTAGTCTAACCAGCACTTGCAACTCCTAGTATAGCTAACATAAAAGAGCATTTTAATTCATTCAAGATAGATATACCGCCGTTTTTCTTTCCACCCGCTTCCAATGGTGGGAAGATAATTAAGGGGATCCCAAGACAGCCCTACTTTGAAGTTTGGCAATTGTATATTTGCGGCTCATGACCCTGAGTACTTATGTTTCAAGTTCCTACAAATTGGAAAGACAGAGAGCACCAAAAGTTAAAAGCAGACCCGAGGAAATTTATGATAGTACATGAAGACAGAATATGGATTGATGGCGTTCGAATAGGAATGGCAGGATTAGGTTTTGTTAGTTTTGTTATAGCTCACGTTTAGCAGTAAGCAATAATGATGAGCCAAGGTGATGTTTATATAGAATTACTCGTCAACAGGTACTATCATTTCCTTTCGTTATGGTATCCTGGAGTTTCATCTACCACCCACCCCACCGCATATCCCGCAAAATTTGCTCATATAGTTATACAAGAGACATCGTGTTCAAACGAGAGGTGTCGCAGTAGCAAGAAAGCTACCAACAGCACTCTCACAGAACCCTGCTGGAAGCGTAGGGAATGGCTGCTGGTAAAACTCCAGTCCGGCAATTTCGACATCTCCAAACCCATTAGGGAATGTAACAAAGCTCAGTAAGTCACACGACCCTTTCGCACCAGAAGTCCCGGGAGCAAACGAAACACCAATACAATCTACAAACTTCACATCCTTGTTATGCTCCACACATAAATCAATGCATTCATCCAAGTTCCTCGCCGCAATAGATTTCAGCGTCTTGCTCCCTCCCCACGAGTTCCCGCATGAGCGAAACCAGGGCGACCCATCAGACCCAACATATTGTGCGTTTGCTTGCAAGGGGCAAGTGGTAGGGAAGGGCAAGGTAACGGTCTGGGTAGACGTGATAAGCGTGATTGTATTCGAGAATTCAATTATCGTGGTGCTTTTCCCTCCAACTGCAGTGAAGACCGTATCCTGAGTAATGGTATCGGTGCTCACGTACTGCGTCGGGACACTGTCACAATTCACATTCACTGGTATGTTCCGTACTGCTGCTGGTGGTATAAAGCACGAGCAAGCGCTACTGATTCGTGAAACCGGAAATGTCGCAACAAATGGTTCGGGTGTAGGAAGCGAAAACACGGTGCTAAGTGCTGTATGAGACGGGACTTGCGGTGCGTATGCCGTAGTCACTGTCTTTGTCCGGATGGTTTTGGTGCCAAGCACAGAGAAGAGTGTTGCGATTTCGGTGGGGGCATAGGTTTGCGTAAATGTGCCTCCTACGATTGTTACGTCGAAGAGTATTACCGATGCCGAGAGACTGGAGTGGCCGAGGTAGGTTGCACAGAAAGAGGAGGCGTCTGTGGACTTCTCTACTAGAGCGTGCAAAACATTGTCGGTGTGACAAGCTATTGAAGGAGCTGTTGCTATGCAGAATTGTGTCAGTGTAGACAAAATGATGATTATAGCCAAATTCATCTTGAACTTTGAATCCAAAGCTGCTGCAAATAGTGCGTAGAACAGCACATGAGAAGAGCCAAGAGCCAAGCAAGGGGAAACAAAGTACATGGGGAAATGTAGTCTTTATCATGATCAAGCTTTTCTGGGCGCGGGTTGTGTGTGGTCACATTCTTGATTAATGAGACATGGCGAGAGATAGTGTTGTTCAGCTCTCAGCCACAACATTTGCCTTTGCTCTTCAGGTGCGGGAGCGGGGAAGGTGCTTAGAACCGATACCCCCGCTCATATCCTGATCTAACCATGACCGATGAGAGAGAAAGCCAAAAATTGCTTCTTCCTTTGGATACTAAATGACTGCTTGGTGGGGCTGCGAGATCTTAAACAAAAATGATATCTCGAAGCTACATGCAAGGTTAGCGAGTTTCGTATATTAAGGTCAAATAAAACGGCGACCAAATCTCCGTATTCTCATTAGTCTAAATGACAGAACTTAGACATATATTACTATGTAAAAAAAAATCCATAGTGAAGTGAGAAAATTTGCTGCAGTATATTTCTCTAGGCGTTGTTGCATCTTGTATATGTGAATTATGTGGGGAAATCCTAAATCGGCTCCAGAAGGTCCCTTGTAGGGGGCGGATCGACGTGCCTTGGTAAATTTAGATGGGAAACTCCCATATGAGTGCAGAAAGCACTACAATAGAGCCCCAACTATCATAAGATAAAGCGTGCTCAAGATACCCAGGATGCCAGGCTCTACTTAGGCTCTCTCTTGAGCTTACTCACCCTCGGCTCAAGCCGCTGCTCGTGTACAGAGACTTAAATGGATCTAGCACAGGGGTGGGGGGAAGGGATTACATAAAGAGTTCTGGGTATTGCTTAGAGGTGTTTGAATGACGAAAATAGGGTTCTTGAGTTCCGTAAACTTCTCTACGTCGTTTACAAATCCATCGCATCAAGGTGCGCTATGTACTGCACACTAGTTGACCAGTTGGCTCGGTCGTAACTCTACCTAGTCTAGTTAGTGGTAAAATATTGACAACTGCATCAATCACACTGAGAGACCGGTCATGCTTGTTAAAGTATAGGAAAGAGTGTCCATAAACATCATAGTATATTAACTAGCGACCTCTTTGCCGTGCGCTCTGATATACTCTAGACAGTTGTCCCAATCGAGGAGGTGTTTATCAGTGTCCGAAAGAGCACTCTCCGCAGCCTTGAGTATTCTCTCTGACCATCCTGCCATCATCCACCAGCGATTCTCGTAGTGTTGTAAAAGCATAGCATAATGCGCAAATATAAGAACTGCAAAGGGCTCATGACTTCTGAGCCGTAACCAAAAGGAGTCCCCGACAATTGCTGGCCATGCCGCTGCTATTTTTGCATCATCATGTCTAACCACGGCCTTCTGTATTAAGCGTTCAAGCTCCTCTATGGCAGATAGTTGTGTCGAATCGATTGCTTTCAACCTTAGTGCCTGAAAAACTTGTTTTACCGACGGAGATAGCTCCGCATACGGTATTTCCAGTTCCCGGTGCATCTCAATAAGTGCACTAATCGGAGTATCCATGATGCTGTGCATATGAAGTCGGAATACCGTGTGGCATCCGCGGGCAAGATCCAGAAGTGTCAAAACATCATCAAGTCCTAAAATCTCCTTGCCTACTGCTGGTGAGGCATAAACCCATATGACAAGCATGAGAGCAAAGGCGAACAAAATGTGAGACTCTTCTGCTGACACATTTTTCAAAAGATGGTTGAAGCTCCGAACCCCAATGTCATGGTGATAGAGGGCTCGTATGCGGTACATAGACAAATTATTTGGTTCAACAAAGGCTAGATGCAGTGCAGCTACAGATAATAGTCCATGCATAAGTAGAGGATATGATCTTGCTTGAAGTGGAATGTCCCTTTGCCATAACTTTTGTTGCCTTTGCCCCGCGAATATGCTGAAACAAGTCTCAGCGGTGAATTGATTCATTAGAGTTAAATCTAGCATATCGAATGCGGACTGATTGGTTGGATTTGGTGAAGGAGAATTGGAAATCGAACAGCTAGATGCTGCTGCTGATACAGCGCGTAACGTTGATGTAGATGGGCCACCGGGTAAGTAGACACAAGTAATGCCTCCTCTTGTACAGGATGAGCATGAAGGGCGCACCTCGTCACACTATTACAATCAAATGTTAAATATGCGGCTAAAATATGCTAGCAGTCATGTGGAAGCATACCTTCACTTTCCGAATCTTACAATGACTGCATCCAAAACGCGATTTCTTGTGAGCACGTCTGGAAGGCATGGCGTTACCCCGTGAAGGGTCCACCTCGCTTAAGTTTACGAACCCGAATTTGCCGAATCCGTGGATAGGAGGATGAGTACTAGCCTTAATTTGAGAAGAACGGAGAAGAGGCTGGCCACTGTTTGATATTCTAGGAATGTATACGACGTCCGATGGAACAAACATATAATCGCCTCTGTTGGCCGTCGCAGCAGGAGGCTAATCCTTATTTGTGTTAGTGTACGATAGTGTACGAAGTGCTTGGGCGACGTTTCACAAGCCCAAACCTTGTGCAGTGGGCTAAACTAGGAACACTCTAGTGTTTGGCACGTCTTTTCAGAATGAGCCTCAAAATGTTGAAAACAAGAAGAATATATACAGTTCCCAGAATCCTTCGGTATATTTCATATATCTAAGCTTTTCGTGTTGTCAAAGCCCAGACGGATACTGTTCTTGCGCCGCAGAGCTTGCGTGCTCCCATTAGAGTTTGGATAATTTACGGTGGCTAGGAACCAACCAGGGAAGCGTTCCAGGACGCGCGGGTCGGAAAAGCTGAATGAACTCGCCGTCTTATCATCTGATAAAGTGTCACAGAGGTTGTCAATGAGTTTCCAGCCACTAAGAACTTTTTTAATACGCATTGCTAGGATAAATTTCGCTAATAGTAGCTCTTGCATTGCCACTCCTACGGTACCACAATGAAATGATGACGACCATTGGGATTTGGTTTGCCATGTAAGAGCACCAATCACAGGCTCTTGAGTCCGTTCAAAGATTCAGAATCGATAGGGCTGCGCTTTCGTATTTCGCTTTGATTATGAAAGCCAAGATATTGGACGATGAAGCCAATATCTGCTGCCTTAACGTACGGTAAGTGCAATTCAATCGAATTTTTAAGAACCCTATTCTATATGTCCGGGTGTTTTTGGGGGGTTTCTTATAAAGCTACATGAGAGAGGTTCTTTCTTGCTGAAATTATTGATGTGTCCCCCATAACTTTCACTTCAATCACTACATTCGAACATCTTTTCCGTCCCTTCACTAAACAAGATGGATTGCTCAAAAATTACACCAGAATGTCCAGTCGAAGCCACAGTGTATGGCTATTATCCCAGCCTGGGTGGAAACATCATCTTCGCCGTTATTTTCGCAATTTGTGCTATTGGCCAAGTTGTACTTGGCATCAAATATCACCTTCGGTTTTACACAATTGTCGTGGGGCTTGGCTGTGTTGGAGAAACCGTTGGGTACATTGGCCGGGTTATGTTGCACTCCAATCCTTGGAGTAACGGAGGTTTTATCATCCAAGTCTTGCTTCTCATCGTTTCTCCATCTCTTCTGGCAGCTGGGCTATACCTCACACTCAAACACCTTGTCCTACATTATGGTCCACAATATTCCAGACTTCGACCGAAATTCTATACATGGCTCTTCGTCACCTGTGATGCGATCGGCTTCCTCACACAGCTGGTCGGCGGAGGAGTTCAGGCCTCTGCTAGTAACGGGAGTGGCTCAAAGAAAACTCGAGATGTTGGTAATGTAATCATGGTCATCGGCATTACGTTTCAAGCAGTAGTTATGGGAGTATGTGGTTTGGTGGCCCTCGACTTTACATACTCTTTATACAAGCATCGAGCTGAGCGCGACCCATCTCAGAGAGTCCCATCACCCAAAGGTCCCAAAGCCTTCAGATTCTACATGGCCTGTACGATAACCGCCTTTGTTACAATTTTTGTGCGGTGTATCTATCGGTATGTTCTATCATCTGTCTCTACCATACTTTTGGTTCACATATTAATGTACGGGACAGGATTCCAGAGATGGCAGGTGGATGGGGTAATAAATTGATGAGAAATGAAGTTGAATTCATGATCCTTGACGGGGCGTAAGGATCCATCTTCCTCTTTCCTATGTATAACCATTGGCTAATCACTCACATAGGATGGTTGCCATCGCTGCAATTCTAATGACCATCGGATTTCCCGGCGCATACTTTCCATCGATCAGCAGCCGCGCTGCAACAGGCAATCGGAAAACAAATTCTACCGATGATGAATTACAGCTCAGCAATATACCATCACCGAGCCTCCAGCGGACGACGGCAGTTCAAAAGTAACTTTTCAGGCATGACAAGGGTTACCAAAAAATGGAGCCGAGAAGTTAGCCAAGATGTTAATAATTCAAGAGAAAAGAGGAAGGGGTAATGAATACATAGTTTTTGTATAATAGTTCCAATTTAAGACTTAATTTGGACAGCTTTAAGTATGAGGCATCTACTAGAGGAAAGTGAGGAGGAAGTTTGTATTATTTTAAAGTGCAATCAACTTCGACGAACGAAAAGTCTATCTTCCAACATTTCCCAAATACCAAACTTAGTAAATTATTTGAGGCACGTAAATCGAACCAAGATAAGTTCTCTGTTGTCAAAATCAGTCCTCTTAGTTGAGCTTTTTGTTGGGTGAATGTACCGAAAATAATGATAATTGTGACTGGGGTGATTGAAATTGGAGACAATACGTTATAATCAAAGCGAACGAAATTTCGCAACGATCTCTATTTAATAAAACTACCTTGAGCCTAAATGTGCTGTGAATGATACAACTCTATAAATCATGTTACGATATGGACGCCTAAAACTTAGGGGCACTACTACTAACACCCCCATTTGTACGATATAAGAATATCTATATAACAAGAGTTCCTAACAATAATCTAAACAAAATTCGTCGTCTTCCTAATACTGAAGTATCTAAACAACAGAAGAAACTCTCATTTGCGCATTCTATGATAAACTTTGCCTCTAGCCCACTCAAAATTTCTCATTCCCAAACCTGCATCATCATATCCACTAAACTATTCTCTATATTCTTCATTACACCCTTTGGTTCAATCCAATATCCGATTCGCTCTGGTTAGAAAGTTTCGCCATCCTTGCGTTCTTGGGGAAAATATCCCCAGCATGCACAACATGAAACATAACTTGAACAAAGAACATTGGCAAAGCATCGAAAATGTACAAGAAGACTTCCCGGGAGACCAAATATCCATTATGGCCTTGCGCGAATTCAATGACCCGGAAGACGCATCTGAAGATAATCAACGCAGCTGCGCAGAATAATAGCTTGAGAAGAGTGATCCAAGTATATTTGCCATAAACTGGCACAGCGTGATCCATGGGGTGTGCTCGCATTCGTTTCCAAAATATCAAGGCGACGATGAGAAAAAATCCGAAGAAAATGAGTTGGATGAAGAGCCCCATGAGCATGATGGTTTGGCCGAGTTTAGCACTACTTGCTTGTGCCATCATTCCACCTCCGCCGGCCTGCAACAAAAATGCGATGACATCTCCAACAACAAAGATCTTAGTCACATGGGTTGGCCTGATGAGGGAGGCTCCTGGTGCATTGACAAAGAGAGTGATTCGACCGTATATCATATATATTGTAGCTGCGTAAAGAGACGGTGGAAGGATGATGAAAAGAGCCTGTAGGATGTACAGCATTGTACTCGATGTGTTTTTCGAAGAGAGATATCGCGCAACGTAACCTATTGTCATCACTAATTATAGTTAGTATGGCCCAAGATAAGGTTGCAAGTATAGTTATTCCTACTTATAGATCCTATTACCATAGATGTATAAAACCAAGTCTTCTTTCTGATCATTTGAAAGATATGGTAGCCTGCGCTGGCACCAAAGAGCAATAAAGCCGCAATACATGCTTTTTGATTGGGCAGGTAAGGGTAACTTCCATTTGGGCCATCCTTTGCCATAGTTGCCGAAATTGCTGGCCCTTTAAATATGATACTGAGTTCCCAGACGTCTTTGGTAGTTGTAAAAGTAAATATGGATGTGAGGTATTACCATCAAGAAAGTTAAGAATGCAGGAATATTGTGAGGAAAGCTCATAGGTTTCTCGGGAAATGGTACTACTTAATGATAGATTAGATTAGCATGAGCAAGAGGGAAATAGGAAGATATATGCTTGATGGCTGGAAGACCAAAAGGAGGAAGTAAGCCCATTACTCTACGTCTACAAGGTTTTCAAACACATGGTCCTATCTCGCTCATTCATTGCGATATAGTATACGAAAGCGTATCCGAGCAAGAGGCTCAGCCTTTGTCGACCATGAGCCTTTTCGTCTGAAATTAATACATATGTTCTTGGCAGCCCTCGGCCTTGCCTGACTATGAATCCAAATCTGCCCTTCCAAGCCAATCTTTACCCGCCAGTTTCCCAGCAAGCATAAATTTAGAATTGATGACGATGCAATTAACAAAAACATAGCCCCTGTCCTTAACGCGCTCTCTGATATGCAGATA
Organism: Tricladium varicosporioides; assembly: GCA_021365295.1. Classification (NCBI taxonomy): domain Eukaryota; kingdom Fungi; phylum Ascomycota; class Leotiomycetes; order Helotiales; family Tricladiaceae; genus Tricladium; species Tricladium varicosporioides. The sequence continues at coordinate 344,759 of JAJTIW010000029.1, forward strand.
AACTGTTGCCGTGCAGAGCTCTAAAACATGAGCTGAAGGTTGTTGTCGCTTGGCATCACTAGTGTACGAAGTACGAGACACGAAAGCGCTCCGGAAATGGAACGTCGGGGGTAAGCGAGAGTGGCAGGTAGGGTGGAATATATATACAAAAGGGTATCGATCCCCCTGAGATTGTGGAGATAAACAACGACGCACATTAAAAATCTCCCTCCATTCTAAGAGAGAAACGTGTTATGTAACCAGCGGATCACTACAAAACTCCTTCAACACTTTGCATAGCAACTTGGCTGAGAGTATATTTGGATGAAAACTGACTGTACAAGCCGGCAGACGACCTCCAGTTTGGGCATTGGCTAAATTTATTGCTGTTATGGCTATTGCTATAGTGGCTACTTCTATGATGATAATGAAAAGAACCGCGATCTTCTCTAAACTCACTAAAACCAAACCAACCACAGAGAAACCAATATCCACTGCATCAAATACTCCACGCCTTGAACAAGCCAAATTGCGACCAGAACACCCTCAGCCAACCCCCCTCTAGACTGTTGCTTGTGGCCAAGAGCCATTCTTAATAAAATATCGAAAGCCTCTGTAACTTTCTCCTACCCTTCCACAATCATAGCATCCAAAGAATCACGCAGTGTCAGCGAGTCCCTAGGCCAATATATATCCAGAGGTAGAAACTTCAAGCGGTCACTACCAAGTATTTTTCCACTTATCCCTCCGTTTTTCTTACTTCGTCGTCATTTAACTGGGGTCGCTCTTCTGCTTCAGTGATTTTGATAGCCTCAAAATCGAGATACCGTATTGCCTTCCCCGTAATTTTAGCCGAGCTCTTCATTGCTGCGTTGCGCCACCACATATTACACTTAATGAAGTTCAAGAAGTAGAAAGGAAGGCAGTGTGGCAATTATTTCAAGGTGATTCAGGCTAGGACATTGTTGACAGACACCCAAAGGGTGATATTAAGTCACTTGAGAGCATCCAGTGAGTTCAAGTAGCCAATAAGCTCTGTAAGCACGAGGGGAATGGTGCTCGCAGATAAATCAAAGATAACCAGATTATTGGACAACTCAGGAGCAAATAATTTGTTGCTGCTAGAACCTTGCCGGAATCGGTAGACTGATAAAATTCCTCGAAATAAGTCCTTGCACTCCTATCTCGCTCACCTGAAATGGCCCGTGGTCACATGGCTTTTTCCCCAACACTCAAAAAATAAAAAACCAAACCTAATTAAAATCCGTATCCGTTTAGTTCTTTATTCTTATACTAAATATACCTTGGTATACTGAAGACGATGTAGCTATAGCCATCCAGGCTGTCCTGAACGGCAAACCTATGTGGGCTGCAAGCTGAGACTGGGATGTTCCCTATAGTACAATTAAAAACAGGTTATCTGGAGTAGAGTCTCCTATCCAGGTGCTCAAGGCCAGTAGAGGCTGTCTAGGGTTCGGGAGGACTACCTAACAGGCTAGGTTCTAACTCAGGCGCCCTAGGATACCTACAGACTAAGGGCTAATTTTCCCTTTCGCTGCTTCTGTTTCAGTCTGCGGGCGTGAGCAACTGCTGCTTCAACCTGAGCAGAGCCTGAGCATTCCTGAGTCAGCCTCCGTACTGTAATGTGGAATCCATCGCAATAACAAGCAGGGTCAATATCGTGGCACGCTTTCAGAGTCTTCACAGGGCTCTTATTAATGATTGGCAGTAGTTGAGAATAATAAGAAGCCACAATAGCAGGAAGAGAAAAATGTCCACCTCATCTTTCGAGCGGTGTGCTAAAACGAAGCCTGCCTATCTCAGACATGGCACTTACCGGGAACGATTTTTCTGGTCGCAGTTTGCCAAAACGCCACCCTTATTGAAGATCCCTGAAGGTGGCTCCTGATTCTCCTCCACGGCCGGCATTCCCCTTACCGTTACCTTCGAAAAGACCACCTGGTCTACAACTTCCTACACTGGCTCCTTAACCTCAGCCTAATAGGCTCAAAGCGGTCTAGCTAGTACTCTAACAGCAGCAGCATCAAATTTCTTGACTGGCTGTTTTCACCGCCTTTATCACTGATGGAAATATATGTGTAGAGCACATCTAGCAATTCTTTTTGTTTACATCAACAGCCTCTTCTCATTTTTTTGACTAGAAACAACTAGCCATCACATATACTACAAAAATGGTTTCTAAGATTTCCCTATCCCGGCTCTGTAAAAGGTGTAAAGTTTTGCAACTGAACGAAAATAGCTTTATAGAGCTGTTAACAAAATGCCGCTTACCTTTGGATTACAAATTTACAGACGTACCTCCTCTCTTTCCCGGTCTTGAGAAATCTGGAAAGGAAGGGTGCGAGTTCTGTTCTTTTTTGAGGGCAACACTTCTTTCGTCTGACGTGAAGGCGGATAAGCACGAGCATAGACGTATCAAAGAACTTTACGATTCCAATGAGGAACTATCATTCAAGCGTGCAAGCTACTCTTCAATACCAAATATGGATGGAAAACTTTGGGCTTGGTTCGAAATATGGATCACGAAGTGTGAGTTTCGAATTTCTGAACTTTGTACATTCCGCTGGAACATAGAATCTGACACATTGGTATAGCCTGCGAGGATTCATGTCTTCTCTTCATAATGGAGGATCCACGGGGAACATTGAAACATCTATCCCCTCTTGTCGAAATAGAGACAATGGATGCTTACCGAGGGGAGTCTCGTAAAACTGTCACGAAGCTTCAGTTTCGTAGTGTTCCATGTCCAGAGGTCTTGGAACCAGAAACTGTCAGATTCCTTATTGATGCCCTTGAGGAGTGTAGCAATGGCCACGATGAGTGTAATGTACACCACAGGCATCCATTTCTTCCCACCAGGGTGTTGGATTTACGAGATGATCCAGTCAGGCTCCTAAGAAGTAATTCTTTAGGAAACAGTGACAGCTTTGCTACTCCCTCAAAATATGCAGCTTTAAGTTATTGCTGGGGTTCACCCTTAAATGCGGAAAAACAACTCAAAACCACGATTAAAACACTCGAAGAGCATCAAAAAGGCATACTGAACGATCAAATGCCTGAAGTTCTGCGCGACGCTATCAGAGTAACGCGGTCCCTATCCATTCCGTTCCTCTGGGTGGACAGTCTTTGTATTATCCAAGGGGATAAGGCCGACTGGGAAATTGAAGCACGTAAGATGAAAGATGTCTATGGAAATGCGTATGTCACACTCTGTCCACTAATCTCTCGATCCTGCCTGGAGGGTTTCCTTCGAAGAAATCCACCGAGCATAAGCCTAACGTGTGCCCCCGAGATCCACCCATTAGATGCTGGCCAATACCGATTACGATTTCACCGATCATGGCTCTTCAATATGTACATGGATACACCATTAGACCCATTTTCACAGGATATCATCGCAGCCCCATGGATTCGACGAGGATGGACATTCCAAGAAGCAGCACTGTCAAAAAGGGTCATATTATTCGGTGCTACAGCAACTCACTTTCAGTGCCGAAAGTTCCGGAAAACTGAGGGTCAGGCCAATCCGAGTCCTACCCAAGTATCAGCTTTGGGTCTATTCCCCTTGTTGTCAAATCAGCTTCACGACGCGGAAGTTTGCACTGCCTGGAAGCACATCGTCTCTGAGTACACCCGCCGAAAGTTTACTGTGAAGTTAGATAAACCTGCAGCGCTCGCAGGAGTAGCTCAGACCTTTAAAGAACTGTCTAACGATGTGTACTGCTCAGGTATCTGGTACAAGCATCTTCATGAGCATTTACTATGGCGTAGTTGCAGGTATGATGCTATCCAGTTTTATTACAATACGTACCACCCTCTTTCACGGCATATACCAGATCACGTCAAGCACAATGCCCCATCTTGGACCTGGATAAACTGTCCGAGCATTGATTACACATATCTGAATCAGGCAGCTTCTTCTGCGGACCTTGAAACCTCCAGTACCCAGGGATTGCAGAACGAAATAAAGCAACTTGAGCTCCACCTACCACAGGATGAGCAAAGTCGATACATAACCGGGATTGGACAAGAAATAATTATTACATCTCATACGCTACCATTCCCTTCCGAAATGGTTGACCTGCCCACGAGAGGGGTTAAGGAAGCCAACAAGGATCTGTTCTGGCAATGGTCCATCGACAACATGTACTTCACTCACACAAATTTCGACTGGTACTTCTTATATGAAGGGGAATCCCATTTCAAAAGAGGGGATTTCAAAAACCTTGTAATGTTATTGTTGAGTAGCGGATCCTATGCTTCCAGACCTTCTCGAGAACTGTCTGAGGCAACTGGAACGGCTGCGTCTGCTTCTTCAGCCAGTACCATACGCCCACTTCAAAAGCCAAATGACTCGAAGGTTCCTGAACAATCGAAAAAAGACATCTCCCAAGGAGATCAGGATCGGGTTGCTTTTGGACTCCTGTTGTACCCAGCAGATGATCCTAACAAGTTTTACCGAGTTGGAACTTGGCACTCATTTCCCCAAGGAAAAGGGGGACTGCAATATTTCAAACACCAGCCAGTAAAGACATTTTGTGTGATATAGAATATAGGGTCCCTACTCTGTATTATAACTGGACTCGACCTAACTCCACTTGGCACCACCTGGATTAGTCCCTCTAACCCCCCTCTACGTTTTCAGGTGAGCGAGATGGAGGTGCGCAGACTTATCATGTTGATGAAGATAGTCTTCACAAATTCGAGAAACTTTAGATCAGGCCAATCGATCGTGCTTAACAGTTAAGGAAAGTATTAAAATAATACAAGCTTGGAAACGTTACCACAATCGAAGGCAAATTTAATTCGAAATATGATTTACGATACAGAAAGCATAAAAATGCATCATGATAATTCCGAGCACAGAGAGGGGTCCTACTCAGTCTTGGAACCAATGATTAGCAAGAAATACTGACAAATAGATGTTTTGGAGGCGGCAAGTATTGTGCGGTAGTTTCAGGAGGTTATTTCTGGGCATTATTTCTAGGGGTGCGAACACTCTGTGCACTTGCGTACTTGGATTAGAAAGATGAACACCTGAAATACCATTATAGCAGCCGATATACAGGGTGGGTCTAGATTTTTGTCGAAAGATCACCACCATAGGTCTGCTATTAGGAAGTAATGTTAAAATGAGGTTTTCACTACCTATAAATCAGATATATGTTACTGTTGCAGCTGCTATGGTAGCAGTTCAAAAGGGGCCATTTTGGTAACAAAGAATCAAATTTAGTAATCCATTGGTAAGAATTAACGGTGTGTGAGAAATTATTTCCCATTGTTGAAGGTTATATATGCAACAGACTCTATCCAAAGACCTCCCTCCTTGAATTCCATCTAGAAACCAGACATTAGTTAATCGGCAACACTTGCATTATGTGGGTTCCACTTGTAGACCTATCAAATACATAGCTTTTATCCCTCACTTCGTGTATCACCACAAGCCCCAAAAATATCTAGTCGAGTCTATCGTGAAAAGCACATATTCTATTCCCAACCCCTATGCTCCCTTCATCTATACCTCAATCAGGCACTTCCAATCACCGAGGATGTTCCTCCGGTGATCGTATCAAGTCATATGGAGGCCTTGAAACCTCCGCTCTGGAATAGAGATACTAAAAAATATCAAGACCAATGTAATGTTATAATCTACCCCAGCCAAGCAGGAAAAATTACAAAAATAAACGTGTCCGTAAACTCAAGGCTATCAGAATCCATCTACAACTCTCCCTTCTTGCCTACGGCGGTCTTTGAGGCAACTCTAGCAACGGCAAGCTTCGCGGCTTCCTGCTTTTGTTTTCCTTACATAACTCAGTCCAAGCCCGATTAAGGTGGTGCTTAAGCTCTCCACGGAGCTGCTTCGGTTGGCCTGACATGCCATTCTGTTGGAAGACCTTGTAATTCGGCATCTTATCCTTCATAGTGTAGAAAGGAAGCGCATAATACAACTGTTCGTATGTGATGAAAAGGCCATTTGCCTCAGGAGTGAAGGTTGCCTCGTCGTATCGTGGGACAATCAACTTCACATCGAAAGTCTTCATGTTCTCGAAGGACTTCAGGTGGTTGATGATGCTGCCGATAAGGCCGTGAACAGGGTTTGCGGCGCATCCAGCCCAAGAGGGTTGGGTATCATCATTCGTAAATGAGTCGTCAAACTTGATGCTGACTGTGATGTACTTTGCAAATTTTACACATTCAGGGCCGAGGGTTCTAAGTTGCCATAACAAAGAGCGCTGGTCATTAGTGACGAGTCGCTCCTTAGCAGCGATGCTCACACCTTGGAAATTAATTTTGTCCAGAGCGGCGAAAGAGACGACAATGTCGATGGTATTGTGCAGCCAAAATCTTTTCTTCTCAGCCGGGCACATAGATAATAATGCCTGATCAAATATGTAGTTGGTACCATTAAACCTGTCGGTCTTGACTTGAGTAATCTCGCCACTAAGGGCTTCGCGCTCTTCAATCTCCTCAATGTTGTGGATCACGCCGTTGCTCGTAACAATAACATCACTCCTTAATTGATTCTGGCGTCTCTGGAAGAATCGAACGTTTTCCAAGTTTTGTGATTCGCTGGAAGCACCCTCTTGGGATCTGGTTAATGCTCTCTCCAGTGGTTGAGGTCTTGAGATGATAAGAGAACAGGGCTGAGTCGTGATGCGAGTCACTCTTCTACAAAATAACGTTAGCGATTATCAGAAAGAGGTCCATCAAACTAAAAAAGGAGTCAATAAATTGTGAAGGGTAAATAATAGGCTCACCCTATCCGAGAATGAATGTAGAAGGGTGTGGGGGACGAAACCCCACAGCTTCGCTGTAGTGACTGAGAGAAGAAACCAGGCGATGGACCATGATGCGTAAAGAGCGTGGGATCATGCAGTGGTGCCATGGGAAAGGAAGGTGAAGAGGAGTGCGAGGAAGAAGTAAATTAGTAGCAAGAAAAATCCAGGGCTTTATATCCGCAGGATATCCAAGTCAGGCAGAGAGGTAGTCAACATGGCTGTATAAAATCAAACTCGTATCCTAAAAAGGCCACGCCGAATGAGTATCTCGCGATGGACTTGGCAAAGATTTCCTCAAACCTTAGGTTACGTAGAAGTCAACATGAAATTTTCAAAGAGATGTATTAATTTGAAATTAAGGGTATAAAGCAGGGAAGCTCACCGAGTAACTGCTGGAACCTGGAAAATTGTTGCCAGTTTAATATGCTTTGTATATAGGTACATATCGCGGGTGAGGCTATGTGCAACCAACATATCCCGGTATGACTCAATTCGCCGAAAAAGAAATGGAAAAAATCGAAGAGGAGATAACTAGAGTATGAACATAACATGATAGGATAGAAAGGAATCGGTATTCATCAAGACCACTATTTCTATTCTTCGTTCTAGCCAAGCACATGCTTACCCAGTTAGCACCAAGAGATGGAGGTTCCTCCATAATTCAACCTAAGTTTATTCTACACAACCCAGAACGCCACGTTTCAAATAATGATCGCTAGATTTTTGATAAATACATATCATATATGCTCTTCCCTACCTTAACCGATGATAAGGTTTTATCAACCCCATATCGCATCTTTACTCCATCGCTTTCCGGAAACAGTTGGAGGGGAGAGGAGTACGGAAGACCATGCTTCAACGCCATCAACATAGAGTCGGAATTTGAGAATACTCTGATCGCTAGTAGTATTCTCGATCGTGACTGCGCCAAGCTTGGAATTGCCAGAGGGAATGTATCTACCAATTGTTAGCAATAAGCATTCGCACAGAAGTACGCGACTCACTTGACCATGACGTCTTCGTCATCAGTTTGCCTGTAGGTTGGTGTAGGAAGATAGAACTGGCTGAGGGGGCTTGTGGAAAATTCATTAACGGTAGCACTAACTGGCCATTTCCCCCCAGCTGGTGGTGGGAAAGCAGTAGCAGCAAACTCATGTCGATCCCCAGAAAGAATAACGACGCCAACACCACCTCGCAGTCCGACATCCCACATGGCCTCAAGAATTTTTTGGCGTTCGTCTAGATAGCCCGCCCAGGTATCGAGCGCGTTGACTCTCCAATTCTTCGTAAAAGGAATGCTAGATGCGACAATTTTCCATTTTACACCTTTCGGTTCCGGCTTTTTCAGGAAAGCAAGGAGATCCGCTAGTTGGTGTGGTCCCAACATTGTCTTACCGGGGCTGTCAACCGGAGTTTCGCTCGATGAGTCTCTGTAGGTCCGAGTATCGATCATAAAGAATGAGGCTGGTCCTTGGGTAAACTCAAAATAAGTCGCATTCTTTCTTGGAGCATTGTAGGTACCCGCTTGACGAGCTTTGGGCGGATTGACTGAAGTCTGATAGTTATGCCACGGGTCAGCCGCAGCTTGATATACTCCAGTTGTATTGCCATCCCAGTCATTAGCAATCTCATGGTCGTCCAGGACATGAATCCAGCTGAGATTGTTTCCGACAGCTGGCCAGTCCGGCGAAGCGTATACTTGTCTGTACTCCCTTCTATAGTCCTCGACCGAAGTGCCAAATCGTTTTGGAACATCAATGTAGATAAAGTCACCAAGGAATAACATAAATTGAGCACCTCCTGGAATTGACCGGATCACATCTGCCATATGTCTAAATCCAGGAATGCTCAAAGCATGGTCGAACGGATTATATGGAAAGCGAGGCTTGATACAACTCGAAGTGAGGAAAGTGAAAGATCCCTGCTTTCCAATCTGGCCTGGCTTTGGTGGCACGGCAAAATATCCACTGTGATTGTTCGATGTAACCCACTGATATGTTCTGTCAGGGTGATTTGGAAGTGGAAAAGTGACCGTCCCAGTGTAATCAGTCTCATTACCCAGCCAGGTTATCGTTCCTGCGGATTGCCAGCCTGCATCCTCGTATGTAGCAGGCGCGTTTGCCAGTTTATAGGAAACGAAAATTGGGAGCTTCGCCGGGTGAGGTTCTCTGACCAGAATATTTGCTTCTGTAGGTGAAACATAGCCCACTCTCGCAAAAGACAAATCATGGCTAGGGTGAAAAACCTTAGCCCGGTAGACCAGATCTGTTGCCGCTAATACGAGTAACGCGTTGATCAACAAGGTAGCCAGGGAGAGAAGAGATGAAGTTGGGCTAGGTGCACCAGTTAATATCGTTCGCCATATCTGCACAGACTTCTTTTCAAGTATGATAGTCTCCTTGATATCGATATCTTCTTCCATATGTGTAGGCTTCTCCCCAACAGGCAGATCCTGCGAATGGGCAACTGAAGATGAATATTCGGGGGACGCCTCCTCAACCACAACATCCGTCACCGTTATATCCACATCGTCCTCCACAAGGTTATATGGCGTTTGTGTCAGGTAGCTGGCAACGAACGACGACAAATAAACGGCAAAAGCGGAATAGATGATAGGCGGAAAAGGCTATTATATATGTCAGACTGCAAAAAAGGGACATAAAAGCTCATTTACTTACATGGCCTGGTATCCATCTCAAGAATATAAATGCTGCAATGCGCAGAACAGACGAGCTCAGCGCCGTAGCCTTCTCCTGCAAAGTCGACATTATGGTGGAAAGTTTCCTAAAATCATGAAAAGGTTATTTGAAAGAAGCGACCTCTTAATGAAACGTCATAATACAAGAAGAACTAGAGTCGTGACCTTAATCGAAGGGGCGTTTGGAATAGCATCAGATAAATTCCAAGGTCCCTGACACTAGCCAATTGATGTTTCGTCATTGGTAAGGATTGTGGAAACCAGGTGAGCTAAGCTATTTTAGGTCGAGCTTGAAAAGACTTGGCGCACGTGTCTAGGTACGGCTTAAAAGTCTAATGATCAGCCTTCCTTGAACCTAGAAAATCTTTCGTTTCCAGTTATTCTTCTTCGAAATCACTTCTCTGCTGTTATTCTTCAAGTTCTCGGATCTGGGCCGAAAGGTTTCCGTTGCTCGAGCAATATGACTAAGACTCTTCAGAACTTCTTAGCAAATCTTATTTATGTTCAAGTTTACGAAGGTGGAATTTATATAACAGGGGTTTCAGAAGCATAAGCTTGCTGAACTTGTCTCAAAGAACCACAAAGAAGACGTGTCAAATGGTGGGGGGCAAAGCACACCGCACGACCCCGCTCTCTGTACATGGCTTCAAAGGTCACCTGAGAGTGGATGCCCTTTGACAAGCCAAGAACAAGAGAAAGGTCGGCCTTCGGACTTCAATGCAATAATCCTACTCACTTGGCATGCCCATACAGCATATAAGCAAGCCAATCTGTTGGTTTGCATGTCCTTTTACAATTTTGCCTAGCCGGCTATCAAGTGATCAGAGCCACAGAGTATCAACAGCTCGGCCTTCGGCCCTTCAGAGGTTAGTTGTGTACAACAGGGCACACATACTCAACTGTACGAACACAAATTTATGTTAGACAGACAAATAAGCAATACCTCGATGCTTGGTAATTGCACCGATCGGAATGGCTTAGATTACGTTATCCTCCACCCACGTGATCTCATTTGCTCATATCCCCAGGTCTCTCCCAGTCAAGACAAAGCAATCAGATATAAATCCATTATCAGATGGTGGTCCCCGCACTTCGCCAATCTTCAAGAGCTGTAGCTTCACTCGGCAAAAATACTCGAGGTCTATCGCAAATATCTTCATCTTATAGCTTCGGACAGTGGCGAGCAAACACAAGTCTTGTCACTAACATGGCAACACCAAACACTATTCGCCTAACTATCAATGACACTGGCGTTGTCAATTTCAAACCTCAGAATCAAGAAACTGCAATCAGAACTTCCGAACTTCTACAAGAGAATCATGAGGTGTGGAACCCCTTCAATGTACGTCTACTGTACTAATATACTCCAGAAACATCACATTTTCTTCAACAAAGAGGGTTACCACAACCACATCGTCCATCACTTACTCACACTCTATGGCCTCGGTGCCCCCACTTCGATCATTGAGCGAGGATATGCAGATAATGCAAACTACCAACGACCGGCCATAACGAATGGTGATATTCAGGTTGAAAACCTTCAAGATCCCAAAATGTTCGCTAAATACCTCGGAAGGGAGAATTATTATCACTCTTATCTCGTTTTCTTCCAGGGCGAGATGGAGAAGAAAGGCTGGGAAGCCGTGTTAAAAGAGTATTTATTCTCTGGGGATGAAAGATCTGATGACTTGCTGGGAAGGCTCTATGCTGGTACATTTTTCTCGGATGTCATAGCCTCACCTACTTACATGTCTAGGTTTTCTTCATTCTCTTATCCATCTTGGATTTGGGGTAGAATTCAATCAACCTGCAATCATGGCCGAAGCACTTGCACAGGCAGCAGTCCATGACACCTGGACGGGGGAATATCTTACGATGGTGGAGAAAGCAGCCAAAGCCAACGCAACATCCACCTCCAAAACAATTCCGGAGCTTCTCGACGAAATTCGAGCTGACAGAAAACTATCTACAGCGGCAGAGTGGAACGATGGGAACAAGATTCGGGATGGCATTCTTGTTCGTGCTCCAAATGAAATGATCAAATATGCCACTCAGTGGGTAGTAACACCTGAGAACCTCGAAGAAAAGACGGTAGAAATGATAAATGCCTCGATGTATTTCACGGCCGCAGCTCAACATCCGCCCAAACAAGTCAAATTTGATTTCTACTATATGCATTGTACCAATTCCTCCATTTTCTTCCCAACTTTCAACAAGCTCTCCTTTCTATCGGTTGAGGATAAGGTTCGATTATTGCAGTTCAAAGGATATCTCGACCTCGCCATGTATGCATCTCGGCGCTCGCCACCTCTTCTACTTGACGAGATCTCAACTTATGTTCCTGCCAAGTCAGGAAAGGGTGAAAGCGAATGGCCAGGAATATTTGAACGCTTGTGGCAGTATAATGATGATGGACATGCCGTTAAATTTGGCCGGGCTGTAAGAAATGGGGAAATCTTGAGTAAGAAGTGGGAAGATGAAGGTAAGAATTGGGTCAAGGTGAAGGGCTTTATGTGGGAGAAGATTGGAAACATGGTGGTTGATAGCGTCGAAGACACTGGAGCTACCTGGGCTAGAAGCGTCGGGTTTGAGGAAGCATGGGCGGAGTATGAAGACAGGCCGAGAAAGGCACACCTCTAATACTAAGGTGTAAAAACATATGCCTATAATCTTGAGCTTTTGTTCAGAATCGGTATATGGACTGCAAAATAGTTACTGGTGTGGATTAGTTAGAAACCCAGGGTAGGATATGAAAAAAAAAATCGACCGGAGGATAGCGCAGGCACCAAATTGTATAGTAAGCATGTTACTTAATTCTTATAATTATTATATGCGGCTACTTCAACAGCAATATAATTTCAGGGTTGAGAATATATAAAACGGGGACATAGCAGCCAAAAATGGAAGACGTACTGTAAAGCAGGGAATGAGGAGGGTGACCTGAATAAAATGGACGCCAGATACTCGTCTCAGTTGCTGGATATTCCTAGTCATCCTCGGCTCGTGCACAACATTAAGGATGAAAGACTTACCTCGTCGTTTCAACACCTCTCCTACCTTATCCATCCATCTTTTTTGGTTAGTCATGGTCCAATCTGATTTCTGAAGGGGCAGTGGCAACCAGCTCCTTGAGGTGGGGATGGACTAGACACATATCTCAATTTTACTTTTTCTTTTTTCCTCTTTTTCCTAGCTGACTTGCTATCGCTGAAACCTCTTAGATTACTAGGATGTTGATAATGTTCTTCCGGCTCTTCGAGGTTCCCATCTTTGACGAATCATATCCCTCAATCCTCTTGGTGAAAAAATCCCGAAGGCTCCAACGCAAGGCTGGGAACTAGGTTCTACACGGCTGACATGGGGAATGGGATGTTACTTTCAAGTAACTATACCGCAAAGTATTTACTCGCACTATTTGGACCTCTGCCCACGCCTGTAGATTTTAGAGTTTCTTTATACTCATCTTTTTACAACAGCATTTATATCTGTAAGTCTGCCAAGCCTCATTGAAGCCCAACGCTCAAGTGCCTTCGTAGCGGTGTTTCTGTTGTTCACAAAGCATATTTTTAAGAATTTAGTGATTGATGGGGAAAAGGGAGGGTTGTTTGATTAGGTTCACTGCCATTGCACTTATACCAATTCAGTTTTGTTCACTTTTTGGTGCTGGATATCAGGAGAGGTGAAGAGCACAGTACGCTGCCGAATAAGAATACTGTTATTCTGTATATTAAACGGGTTTATGTTTGAATAACACGAGCGAGGGATGCTTGAGAACAAGATTGATTGAGAGGATAAAACTGCAGATAAGTAAATGTATCACTTTACAAATAAATAAAACTACAAGGCTTATATCTGCTTCCACATATAATGCAGATAATATCCTCCTGAGGTCTAACTCTCTAGTGTCGAAATCTATCAACAAAAGACAGGGATCTCCAGCCTCGCCTCTCAGCCTTACCAAAAAAAAAAGCGGCCATGGCCGGCAGAATTTTAATTCCTCATCCAATATTTCCCGAGCTTCTTCCTTCCAACTTCCATCGCAAAGACGCGCCAAAGCGACAAATAAACAAGATGAATGGTCCGTTGTGGAATCCGAATGGCCAGAATCAGGAAATGCAGGGCGCAGATGCGCAGACGATGGCTGCGGTGAAGGCTGTGAGTATTGCGATCCGTGATAGATAGGTTGAGAAACGGAGAATGGGAGGGAATACGTGCTGATTCTTTGATGGCAGATGCAAACAGTTATGGAGTCTTGTCCTGGAGTAGGTTGGATTCTTTATGTGTTGCTTCAGAGAAACGTGGTGGGAATTAGGGATGCAAGAGGGCCGCGACTTTGAGATACGCAAGATGATACAACATCACTTTCAACGTCTCGGTCTCCGGCTTCTGCGAATGTAAAATACAACGGATTTCAAAGTGCTAACTCTGTAATTCAGAAAACAGTAATGTCAGGTGTAATGGGGTTCGCCCTCGGCGGTGCTTTCGGCCTCTTCATGGCATCTGTACGTTCCCCATCCTCTCAACCCCTTCACTCACTAATTCCCCACAGATGCAATACGACACTCCCCTCTCCTCCCCCGGCGCTGCCGCCATAACCTCCCTCCCTCTGCGCCAACAACTCAAACAAGGTTTCAAAGACATGGGCGCGCGCTCCTATTCCTCCGCCAAAAACTTCGGAAAAGTAGGGGCAATCTTTTCTGGCACAGAATGCTGTATTGAGGGCTTCAGAGCGAAGAATGATCTAGCGAATGGAGTTATAGCGGGGTGTATTACGGGGGGTGTATTGGCTGCGCCTGCAGGACCACAAGCGGCGGCAGTAGGATGTGCGGGTTTTGCAGCATTTAGTTTGGCTATTGATAGTTATATGAGGAGGCCGAGTGAAAGTGACTAAGGTGCCAAAGACACAGGGGCGAAGGATTTCGACTTGAGTGCTTAGGTTGTAATATGGGCCGGCAGAAGGGGTTTGGTATGTGCGAGAAGTGTAAAAATGATGTATATCATGCTGGGATACTGCATTGCGCTGGAGTTTGGGTATAAAGGCGCCTACATACTGTACTAGAAGGGATATATTGGAGGCATCCTGGGTCAGGACGGCTGCATAATTGGAATCTCAACTACAAATTTCACATTCAGGTCATGAGTTTTGTATTGCAGACTCTATCACTTCCATAAAGGCTCCAGCTCACAACTACAGCCTCTCCCAGCATCCATCACAGGAGGAAGGGCTTTTTTGCATCCAACCTAAACAGAAGGGAAAAACCAATCAACAGCTTCAAACTATCATCTATCACGAGGACAAAAGTGGTACCTGTAGAAAAGGATGATCTAAAGAATTAGGTTACATTTCTTCATGTATACACACGTGAACTTCCGCCAGTTGTTTTCTTCATTGGTTCGTAACTATAAATTCTAAATCTTCTACTGTTGGTTGGCGGATATACCTTGAATGGTGCTACTATAATGAGGTGATCCGGATTCAGAGCAGGCCGAGAACCTGCTAGTGTCCACTATAGCAGAATTTCTAAAACATCTAGACAGATTAGTGATAGGTTTGTTAGTGTAGAAAAGGGTGAGCTGACGTATTTGTAAGCTTCTATGATTGATAGAGTATCAGGCTCCGTGCGACAAAATGTAGCGGTGAGTGAATGCTCAATAGTGATAGCATTTTTAGTATCAAGATACCATATCTTTATATATTCTTCACTTTCTCCTAGCATCTAGTTCCACTAGCCTCAATATCACCAAGAAATAGCCACTCCAGCCCAAACTTTACCTCCCAGTCCCCAACCCAAATCTCATAATAAGACACACGTGAGACATTAACCACGTCCAGCGTTTGGATACAGGCTCCTTTTCTCTGCTTGCAGTCGCAAAGCAATTCTCGCGAACCATCCCTATTTATCCGAGACGCCGAGGCCAAGCAAACCATGGTATTTACAAACCAACAAACATTCGCTAAGAAATATTGACATGAAAACCACCCAAGAAATTGTAAGAAAGAGAAAGTGATCGGTAGCAAATTAGGTAGAGGCGGAGTAGACTTTGAAGGTTCCAAACTCCCAGTACGCATTTGTGAATGCAGTGTTGTTGTTTGCTACTTGGTCTTCGCAGGTTCCAGAGCCTATATTCGTAGATTAGCAAAGTGTGACAAGTGATAGGGGAGAGAAGAAACATACAAGTTTGGCTATAAACACTCTGGGTGCCCGCCCAACTTCCACAAAGATCAATATTCGCAATGATGCTCTGATTGCGGAAATGATTCCCAATATTACAATCCGTGTTTGGGAAATCAGCAGTCGCTTCTCCCCAAGTGCTTGGATCCGGGCTTCCTGCTGTGACATCTGATGGGATACTCGAGCGTCCGAATTGCCACATGCGAATTCCTGCGCTCCGGAGTTCCATGGCCATTACTCCGCCTCCGGCACTGTTGAAGGATGAGCCGAAGGTTGAGGTACCGGCATCGACGCCGCAGCCGGCATTGGAATTAGTTGTGTTTACGCAGGAGGATTGGAGGGATTTGCCGGTTTCCTTGCGCTTTACACCCATGCTGCATCCAGACGAGGTATGGAGAGTCATTTGGTTTTGCGCATCGCTGACTACATTCACTGCCTCCATGATATCGATTTCACCATTAGTGGGCCAGTTTGCGGGATCTGATAACCACAACGCCGGCCATGTGCCACATCCGATAGGGGTGTGTTTTACATCAAAGATGAAGAGATTATTGAGACCGTATTGTTTCTTTGATGTGATACGAACTGAAAACCGACCAGTCGAGGCATTAGGAACCGTAGTCGAAGTGACTGAGGTGTCGACTCGCAATACGGCCGAGGAGGAAGAGGCATAAGTGAGATTGTACTGCGCCGCCATTGATGAGTCGACGTAGTGAACAAAGCCGGCAGAAGGGTCGTATCCAGTGAAGTAGTCGAACTGATCGAAAAACGTCGAACCAGAATCTAGAAATTGTTAGTAAAGTGATTTGGCACCAGGGACGCGAGGACGAACATGTCTCTGACAAGCTATATGTGAGTTTGGAGTAGTCTGGGTATTTGTTGTTCTTCGAAACTACAACTGCAACCACCACAACGATTATGATAATTATCACAATTCCAGTAATAATTCCCGCCCAGACTCTCTTTCCCCAAGCCTTCACATCGTACCATCTTGGAGCCAAAGTTCCATCTCCATCGATCTTGTACGCTGGTGGCGGTCCCCCCATCGCAATGTTTTCTTGGAATGGATTCCTGCTTCCCGAATTCATCTCACTGATTGCACCCAAGCTCCTATCCTTCTTATCCGGATCGTAATCACTTCCAAGCTCCAAATCGTTTGAGTATATGGAAGAGGTCGGTCGTGCTACCGGTTTACTTGTTACTGCCGTCTCTTTCGCAAATATCTGACTGCTCTTTGAACGAATGTGACGGACGGCCTTTGGTGGCTTCCAATACTCCAACGGACGAAATGATTGCTGTGGTTGCGCCAGGGTGGGCAACAATTATATCAACCTCCTCGAAAAAATCGCATTAGTCAAAAACCGGGGCCAGCCTCTATTACACCCAACAAACGGTTCTTCCAGATCAATACGAGCCAGCTCTATTCCCAAAGGGTTCCTCTCCGATAGACGACGCAGCCCGGCTGCTTCTAGGCTCCACTTGGAAGATAGGGAAAATAGATTATGTGGGTGCTGCTGACAAGCAGATACGGACGTGATATGCAGGGCGACGTAGGCGTTAGCGGGCGCAGCTCGCCTTGGAGAAATTTAAGATGATTATTATTATGGAGGGCCTCTCTTCCTTGAATTCCTCGTCACCGAGAGAAAGGTCGCATTATTGTATCACTGGCGGAGTCGTAGATCACGATGGCACTGTCCTCTGTGCCACTCTCCACTTTGCTTTAGAGGACATTGCTCTTTCTTGCTGGAGGACAGACGAAACACGCCGCCAGAAGACTCGCATGCTCCTCATCGTCTGTAAAACGCTGTGTGTTGAACATCAACCAGACCATGTGGGGGGATGTCAGTGATCATTGCAGGGAGGGCAAAAAGAGCAGACAACACTGGCTGTCTAGAAGGGCCACTGTACCCGATCGTTCATGCCATCTGAAAGACTGATACCTAACAGAGGCCCTCTATTGGGTACACACTTCACAGCCGTTGGAGAACAGATGTTTGTGCTGCGCTTTCTGCAAAGGCCAAGAGAAATGCCGTTTCACGATATCGCGAGGAAAAAGGAAACACCGCAAGGTTTGGTAGAACATCCGGCTGTAAATGCAATGTTGAGTGAAAGTCCCGATAGTGATCCAGGCGTTATAAATGGAGGAGTGAAATTTCAGGGAAGCTTTGGTTTGATGGCTGCCAGGAGGCTATTTCTGGGATCGCCACTGCCGGCTTCAGAATTTCACTCGACTCACTCTTCACTACCCCTGAATTTCCCTACGAACGACATCACAACAAACGCCTGGCATCTATCACTTTTCGATCCCTCCCAAACTAAGATCTCCCTTTCAACACAATCTAAAAAGCAAGTTTCTATCCCCTCATCCCCAGACCTATCTGAAGCCTATCCCACCCCTTCCCCATAATTCGTACTTCTGTACTGCAAAGCCAAACCAAAACTCCACTGAAATTCATGCGCTGCACGAGAGAACAACAACAGCGCGTACAAACTCTGCACTACCACTGAAGTTTCCTTCTCCCCTCTGAGGTCAAACTTCCACCGGAGCCTCCTGACCAAAAGCTAAAAGAAAAAGGTTCTAGTGGTCTTCTCCCGCTCCAGCTCCCGCCATGCCGCGTCACAGAAGTCGTAACTTGCGGATCCTATTTTCCACTCCACTTCCCACCACGAGTACATCTTGGCAACATTTCTTACTAATTTCTTTCTTTCAAATCTTGAATATGATCTCGCAAGTTCATCTCTAGTTAAAGGGTGATCATACCATGAGTCGCAAGAGTGAAAAGATCAAGTGTCGTCTCCGGATTTTGAAGTGGTGATCTGCGACAAAGTGTAGCACTGCAGGTTTAGACAAGCTTTCTTTTGGCGTCGGGCTTAGGGGCTTGCAGCGCTTACAGCAGTGGCTCCCGACTCTGCCGCTGTGGGCTTGGGCCTTATTGATCCTGCTTGTTGATCGATTTTAATCTACTTGACACTTATATTGTTAATCTAGACATTCTTGCGATGTTGATATTTGCTTCTTGATGTCTTGATGGTTTAATCGTGACCGAGGAAAGTTTTGAACATGTCGCAAGCACAGAAGAATTGGCATAATGCTGATGATGGGACGAAACAGACGCTGACGTATCGTGATTGAGATGCACTTCTTGCAGTAGTGTTGACATGCACGTTAAGAGTTTCAAGCACGGAGGGATTGGCAATTTTGGGATGAAACGAAGATTTTCACATGCTGAAGTCAGCGATAAGGATTCCTAATGAATGATCTTCTGGAGGCTTCCTACCTAATCTACCTGATGCGTATTTCTGGATTTTGAAGGTTGCTGCATTACTGGGGGTTGAGTCGATATGTGTTTACATCTGATTCTGTACTCTTTAGAGCCTCGTGTGCGTTTTTAGAAAAGTTACCTTATTCCAGCAAGAATCAGGCTATAGCAATGCTATCATGAATGATTATCATTTTCGCACCCTTGAACTTTACTGCTTCAGGAGGAAAGTATTATATAAATATTCCAAAACTAGTGAACCTATTTATCATATTTGAACTCTTTCTAAGGACTAGGGATGCTACAGTTCGGTATGATCCGCAGCTTACATGGTACTACTATATTACTATTTGCCGCCTTGTAACTTTTCCCAAATACAATATAACAATTATCACCACATCCAGCTCTACCCCTAAGAAAAATCGAACAACAGCAAAAAGACTTGATACACTTCTTAACAGTATAGGCATTGCTATAAAATAACCTTTAAGTCCGTGTACCCCCATTCCGATCACCCCCCCATTCCGATCACCCAAAAAGGTCCGTGCGCCACACCGCTATTTCCCCAACACTTTGAAATAAAAAATTTAAACTTAATTAGATTCCTTATATATTTGAAATTTATATTTTCGTACTAAAAATGGCTCGATATACAGAAGACGACATGACTAGAGCTATTCAGGCTGTTGTAAATGGCAAGTCTATACGACAGGCTAGCCAAGACTCAGGTGTTCCTTATACTACACTTAATAATAGGCTAGCTAGGTCGGAGTCACATACCCAGGCTGCTCGAAGTCAGCAGAGGCTATCTAAGGTTCAGGAAGACCATTTAACAGACTGGATTCTTACCCAGGAAGCCCTAGGATATCCATTAACACATGCTCAAATTAAGGAATTCGCCAAGCGTCTATTACTAGTCAAAGGAGACTCAGCTTCAGTAGGAAAACATTGGCTCCAAGCTTTCCTACGAAGGAATCCAGTTTTAAAGACTAAGAAGCATAAGTCTATAGACTCCCAGCGTATTAATGGCACAACCCCAGAAATAATTAAGGCCTGGTTCCAGAGACTGCATATTCCAGAAATCCAGGCTATTCGTCCAGAGAATCGATATAATATAGACGAAGCTAGTATTATGGAGGGTCTAGGTATTAATAAGCTAGTAGTAGGAAGCTCAGAACGTCGTGGAATTCAAAGGAAACAGCCTGGTTCTAAGGCTTGGACATCTTTTATTGAGTGCGTGTCAGCGACAGGAATAGGGCTTGATCCACTCGTGATATTCAAGGGAAAATCAGTACAACAACAGTAGTTTCCACAAGATCTAAGTCAATATAAAGGCTAGCAATTTACTACTACTCCTAATGGATGAACAACAGATGCTACTGCTCTAGAATAGCTTCAAAAAACGTTTCTGCCTCAAACTCACACAACCGAGCCTAGACTTCTTATTATAGACGGCCACGGAAGTCACGAAACTACAGAATTCATGTATATCTGTTATATTAATAAAGTTTATCTACTTTATTTACCTCCACATACGTCTCATGTCCTTCAGCCTTTGGATTTATCTGTTTTTTCTCCTCTCAAAAGCTACTACAGAAAGGAGCTTGGATATCTAGCTTCTATTATCGATTCAAGCCCTCTAGGCAAGCAAAACTTCCTTATTTGCTATCAGAAGGCTCGTATAAAAGCCCTATCTACTAGTAATATACAAAATAACCAAAAAGCAACTAGTCTCTGGCCTCGAAGTGTAGCCAAGCCTCTTATAAGCCGTTTACTTCTTATAAATAGTAATCAAGATACTACTATATCACAACAAGCTCTAGAAAGCTATAATAAGCCTAGTCAAGCCTTAGAATTGTCTCAGATTACCTGGAGTACGCCTAGAAAGTCAATTGAAATAAAAAATCAGGCCCTGGATTTTCAAGCTTTAGAAGACCCTGATTCTCACACTCAAAGGCTCCTATTTAGGAAGATTTCTAAGGGCTTTGAAGAGCAGGAATTTATAATAACTAGCCAGGAACTTAAAATACAGAATCTAGAAGCTAGGCTAGAAGCTACTAAGCCTAAAAAACGAAGAAAGGTCCAGACTAGTCCAAATTCTAAATTCGCTAATATCGAGGCAATACAGCAGGCACAGGAGGAGGCTAGTAGGGCTATGAGGGCTGAACAGGCTAGGGAAGACTTATATGAAGCTATTATAGCCTCTAGTAGCTCTGATTGTATAGTAGTTGATTTTTAATATAAATGTTTTAATGTTGGTTGGGGTGGCGCACGGACCTTTTTGGGTGATCGGAATGGGGGGGTGATCGGAATGGGGGTACACGG
Organism: Tricladium varicosporioides; assembly: GCA_021365295.1. Taxonomy (NCBI): domain Eukaryota; kingdom Fungi; phylum Ascomycota; class Leotiomycetes; order Helotiales; family Tricladiaceae; genus Tricladium; species Tricladium varicosporioides. Next base: position 365,994 of record JAJTIW010000029.1, read on the forward strand.
ACTTACATGCGTGACATGTGTACAAGGGATGCAACATTATCAGGTAGCAAAGTGTTATAACGGGAACTGTTGGTCCCGTCTTCATACTTGAAACTAGAAGATGGAGTTAAATGCCCATTCTATTTTGAATCTGCTGTGTATTACTGTCATCTTACTGACCCGCTGCATCGTGGTATTTATGTCTTTCCTTCTACATTCTCTTATTTGTGCTTGAGAGCGAGAACTTAGATACCAGGCATTCGCTTCTAGGCACTTCAGATTCCTTAAAATTCTTTACAATAATCGTGTTAAAACTAACATGTATATCACCCGAAATCTATGTCCACAATATTTTCCTCACAAATTGGAGGGGGGTTTAAAAGCCCGCAACTTCGTCGTCCCCCAGGCCGTACACTTAAATGATTCTTAATAACACGAACTAGAAAACCAACATACCTAAATCACAATTCTCGTTATATCCCATCAAATTTTGATTTATCACACATCGATTACAACACCGAATTTAATATACTAAGGCCAAAAAGCTTGATTGCCGGTCTAACTGACTTGGCGCCTCCATATTAGATTTTAGCGACAGTAACTCCGCTAGAGGGATGAAGAATACAGCAAAATACATGCTCCACCTCTATGAGGGTCTACAATAAGCATGCTTCCCACTTGGCTGTATACTAAGAATAGATGAATCTTGTAAAGAATGCTACTAATATATTTAGGAACAACTTTCCCCAACAGCACTCCAACTTTATAGCAGCTAAAGTGGTTTACTCGAATTTCCTTAGAAGTTTTTATTTAATCCTTATACTGCGTCTTAAAGTGAAATCAGATTCTGCACTATAGATATCTTAATACTGCTCAGTAATGATTGTTTTACAAAAGGCACCTAGAATGACTAGTGCAAGTTGGAATGATCGGTAACCCTGTCATCCTTCTAGGCGTTTTTGGGAATTCAATCTTTATTGGTAACTAAAGGATTACAGAGTAACTTTCAGGAAGTCTGCTTGTATTTCTTGTTGTTTGCTTACAACAATTCAACACGAGCCAATCATATAGTTATGACTAGCAAAAGCGTAAATATTCACAATAGCACCACCCCCACGCTGGTTACACCTAGCAATTCATTAGTGGGTAGCCAAAGCCTTTCCACACCATGTCACGCCTGTTTTCCTAAAATCATGGTTAAAAACCATGTCAAAGTGAACCCCGTATATTTTCTACGAGGGGGAAACTCAGGAATTGACTTTTGTGGATATTGGATTTCTTTGTGATGAAGAAAGTATAGATACAATTGAGAGCCTAAAAGTGGGCGTTTCCACCAAGAATCATTTTACAATATTGAGTTTGACAGATTAAGCACAGTTTTCAGAAGAGGCTGAATTGCCAGTAAGTAATATCACGTCATTTACTTCCCAAATTTCCTCACTTCCACGCGAGGCAACATTGTTATCTAGCTTAAGTCTGTACTACAGCCCACCGAAACTAGCAACTGAGCATGTGGATCCTTGATGGTCCCTTGGACATTACACTTTACTTGCGCCACACCCTTCTACAGAGTCAATTGCCATAGTGGAACGCCGTTGCACAACATTATCAATTAGTATATCAACTAATATAATGCTTGCAATCTCCGGCACAATGAAGATTCCGGCTTTAGAACTGTTTTTTTTATTTATTTTTTTTTTCAAAAAAAAAAAGCAGCAATAAGACTGAACAGCCCATCAAATATCTTCTTTTTCCGTTATCGAGCTCAGCATGACTCGGCTTTGTGGTAAAGGTCAACGAGAAATAGAAAAGCGATGTAGCACTACGACTCGACTCAGATGTTGGAAAGGCATTTTTGGACATAGGGAGCGAAAGGAGGATCGAGGTGTATATAGGGGCGAAGGTTAGACAAGCATTTAAAATGCACTACACCGAGCCGAGTAAACACACCCGAGAAGTAATACATATGGGTTGTTATCCTTTTGAATTTATTGATACGCCTCCCAATGCAATACAATGCCACCCAGAGCTAGAACCAAATTTCGGTATTCTTCATACTCCCCGTAATCCTACAAACGCCAGTATTCTTGAATCCCAGGAACAAGAGCTCAAGAATTCTATTAGTCATCATCCTCATCAACCCTCGCTCTCTTCCCCGCCCTTTCCTCACCTGTAGAGAGGCCGTATTCCCGTTTCTTCGAGCTCTCCCCACCATCACCAACCTTACTTAAGAACTCATCCACATTAAATACATCCCCTGTGTCCTTCTCAAACTGAACTGGTCCTTCTCGAGCCTATGTACCGCATTCATTAGCATCCCACATTTCAATATCAAAACTGAGAACCATATTAAGAGAGGTGGAATCACTAACCTCAACATCTCCACTCCCCTTAAAAGTCCCCTTCCCCAAAGCCTCACTAAATCTACTACTCTTCTGAATCTTCCCCATCTCTGCCTCAGCAGCCTCCTCATCATCTCCGTCATCCATATTCTGTCGTGGCCGATAAATACTATTGATTGCATCGTGGGCTTGGAAAAGCGGTTTATCATACGCTTGGTCTTCATTAAAGCCGCTATCGAAGCCGGATGTTCTGTTGAAGAGGCGAGAGTCAAACATGCTTTCAGCAGATTGAGTTGGCTTTGCGAGACCTAGGGCGACCTTTTCGGAGATATCGCGGTTCTGCTCGCGAGCCATCATTTGAATTCGTCGTTCGGCGCCCATTCGTGACTGTCGGAGTTTCCGCTCTTCTTCCTTGCGTTTTTCTTGGCGGAACTTTTCTCTTTCTCTGACTTCCTCGTCGTCGCTGTCTGAGCGGGATGATTCCGAATCACTGTAGCTGCCCGACCGAGATCTCGACGTCCGGGAGTCTCTCCTTCGTCCAGATCCAGCTTGTGCTCTTTCTTCTCTAGCCTTCTGTGCAAGCATTCTCAGATGATCTTCCTTCTGCTGCTTCTCCTTCTCCGCCAACCTCTGCTGCATCAAAGCTCTCTGCTTAACCTCCTCTCTTGCATGTCTATCAGCAGTAAACAGTGCCTCGGCAAACTGAGCAAATTTATCATTAATGGTAACATCTTGTAGCCCTCTCCCATCCGCCGCCAACCGCTTATCCAACGGTACCGTATAACCCTTCGGATTCTTCCAATTTGACACAGGTGGCGGGATCTTCCAGGCCTCTTGATCCTCGGCCGTAAGTTTTCTCGGCGGACTGTGCATAACCGGTGGTGGTGGACTAGGTGGCCCTCGTGGAATCTTCTTATGTTTGAATTTCGGTGGCTCCATAGGATCAACTTGCCTCTCGACAATCTTCATAATCCGATCATTCTTCCTCGTATTATCGCCCATCTGATTTGCAGGTGTATATCGTACAAACGTAGGGTCCTTCCTATTCCCAACATTAACATTCTTTGGTTTCTGTGCAGCCACCGCTCCCATCACCAATTTTGCAAGCGCATCTTTCGTTCGTTCCGTTGAAGCAGCAACTTCTTCTTCGCTCGGTCTGTCTAGGTTTATATCTCCCGCATCTGCGCGTTGTCGTAGAGGTATCAGGTCCTTAAAACTGGTATGAACAATCCGCTTATCATTATGCCCTTGACGTGCAATAGCATCGTATTTCACTTTTCCTTCTGCATCTACCTGTACTGCAAGTGCATTACTCGAAGACTGTGATTTCTTTCCCATTTCTAGAGGGTATTGCGCGACGGGTATCTCAGGGAACGCCCCTCCGTCTCCGAAGTCTTCTTGGCCTCGTGGTCGCCATCCTGATCGTTGTCCGTAGGGAGGAGGGCCGGATTTCTGCAGAGCCATATTAGTATTTCTCATTTCTTTGGCCTCTCCTTCTGGGCGCTGCCTGACCTTTAAAACGATCTGCGAATCAGCTAGTGCTCCAGCTCCCAGTATTCGTGGTCCTCGTTGCTGCGCATGTAGTGGGATTTCCTCTTCTTCGCCTGTATATTTCGGTTTGGGTAGCGCGCGGGAGAGAGAAGCTGCGAGAGACATGTTGTTTGGGTGGGAAAATTGGTCTGGTACAATCTCCAGGCAGGTATTGAGGAAGTTCAAATTATCGCGATTTAATCCCTGCCACAGCACTAGCCGAAGGCGTTCTAGCGTGCTATTGAATCTGGAGATTTCTTGTGGCTTTTAGGGGAGGCATTGTCATGGGAATTTGATAAATGAGTAGGTTGAAAAAATAGTCGTGATAGTGAAGGTCCAACAATGATTGGAGGAAAGTAAATTAAGGTTGTATTCCTTTTCTTTTCGGGTTCATGATATAAAAGTACATAGAAATACCGACTCCCCTGATGCGTTTCGCGCCTTTCCGCAGCACTTGCGGTTCCCATGGTTGCTCCAAAGTTTTCTTGTCATCTTAATTCTATTCCATATTCACACGTATCCCTTCCTCGCACCTTGGAAGAAGAACCTGACAATAAAAACTTGCAATCCTGCCATACAAACCATCATCAAGCTCTCAATAACGCTGAAGTTGAAAATTCTCCTCTCTGTACTTCTAACTGTGCTGAAATTCCTGTTCTCTCTTGTGCGGAAGTATTTCTGGTTTCGCGTAATAGTCGAGAGCTGGCCGGAGAGCTTGAAGATGGATTCTTCAAGGGCAGATGTTTGTTCGGGGGATGTACCTTGTTTAGCAGGGAGAGAGGCGCGCTGTTCATGCTCGACCTATTGTGATTTCCATCAGCTATCTACCCAATTTGCGTAGGAGGAATGGTCGAGATAGAGGAATGAGAAGAGAGGAGAACATACAGCAATCTCAAAGTCGACAAACTTTTCCGCAAAAGTACTCATTTGATTATTAAAGCAGAACTTATACTCGCCCGTCTCAGTCGCAGTGAAGACGAAATCACCCTGGCGCTCCTTCTCCCCATCCATAATGACATTTCCATTTGGTCCCACAACCTCATAATCAACGTCGAACGAGCCACCTGCTTGGACCTGTGATCAATTAATCCATTAGCCTCTTCCTCTTCAAGTTCAGTCCTTTTATAATGAGTGCAAAACTCACAGCGAAGTAGAATGCAACCTTGCTCCCCTTATTATCCACGTTGCTATAGAAGCACGCCTTCTCATTCGCACTTAATTTGTATGTTAACGCCGTCGCAGAGACTAGAGGAGCGACGCAGGCCAGTAGGCCGGCTGATAGTATCGAGAACTTCATCGTGTGTTGTGGTGCTGACAAGTCGATGAGTTATTGACGAGCGACGAGGTGAGGTCCTGCATTGAACAGCTGCGATAACCTAGAGGCCAAATTTCGAAGTCACGAAATCTAAAAGTGGAAGTGTTAGCGAATATCGGCCATTCAGGGGCTTGAAGACCGACGACGGCTGCCAAGACGTGTGTTTAGCTTAGATCTTACAGGATTTATCAACTAGGTAAATGTGATTTCTATCTGACGGATGTTACTTAGAGTTGTCGATTTTGATTTTAATAATCACGGATAATATTCAGACCTGTACATTAAGTTGTATGTAAATTGTTTCATTGATCGGTCTCAACGCTCTGCCCCACAAGCGCTCTCATGTGCTATGCTCTGTACGCTCTTGCCCTCAGATAATGCAAGTAACCTCACTCACTCCATCTAACACAGTCATGCCTCATATCCATCAACCTTATCGGTCGACTGGACCTATTCATATGACTATTTTAACCTCCGTCAGAGCCTCCACCAAAGCGCCATCCCATCGTAGCATACAAAATTGGAGCTCAGAAGAAAATGTGCAGCTCCATAACTCTATTTCAGGAATAGATCTCCCACCCCATTTCGAATGACCCTAGTTCTATCAACATGATCTAACCCAAGCATATCATCGTCGTGCGTAGCAACATCCCATATTATATCATCTGGGTTCTGTTAGAAAAGTTCTGCTATAGTTGCGAAATGAACCTACCATCGTTGAGATATACAGGTTTCGAGTATGATGCCCTCCGAACAACTGCGAACTTGATCTTCTCAAAATTCTTGCCCTTGATTCCAAGGCGCGTTTCAAGTCGCCTCTTGGTATCTGAAAATTTTTCGTTCTAGAACATGTTAGAATGGTGCTTAAATAGAGCGAGTGAGATTGGTTTACCTCAACTATTCTGAATTTGAACGGTATGCCGTGTGCCTTGTTAGGTTCGTTTTGAAAATGGAATGCTTGCATATAATCCGTTCCAGTAGCATCAATATCCTCCTTTGGTATTCGTTCTGCAACGAGCTGAACATATTCCGTAATGCTAACAACGGTGTGTGTTCGAGGTAATTCTTTATGGATTTTGTTGCTGTGTATTTCGTAAACTCGGATAGGGCCTGCTTTGGCCTCATCCTCGAGTTGTGCCTTCTTCACAAGCGCGGTAATAAGATCCTCTACAGTGCCGTTTTTTGGAACGAGAACGTCGAAAAATTCCTATATACTGTTAGGCCTTGATCCAAAAAGAAAAAAAAAAGTAAAAAAAAAGTCGCAGGACTGCTGGCTTACCTCTTTCGTTAAACCTTCACTTAGCCATAAGACCCGAAGAGCCTTTTTTGTGTCCAATTCTGATAGACTGATTTCCAAAACCTCGAAGTAAAGGGCATCTGATCTTTGATTGTTATTGCTGAAAGTGCTGTAAGGAGGGTTAAGAATTGTCTGTAAAGTTTGACTTTGGCCACGTTTTACGGTGGTCTTGACGTGGCCACTTGTTGCATTTACCGTCCATAGTCTTATGTGGGTTGAATCAACACCAAGTTTCTCTCCAATCTTCGCGCAAACTTGATCATAGGAGTGCTTCGCGCTCAAAGTTAGCTCGAAAACCTCGTATGCCTCAGGATTGATAGTTCTAGTAGGATGAGGGTGAAATTTGACAGTGCGTTTGTGAACTAGGAAATCATAAAATTGTCGTGCGTCTTCAATTCGATCCAGATAGTTGGTCCTTGATGATATACTCCTGCTAAGTTTAGTACTTTTATGTTTGTAACGAGAGTGCAATACTGACTCTCTATCTGACTCTGAACCCTTCCCGTCTGGAACCTTCTGGAAGCAAACAATGTCGCCATCTTGGAGCTCGGCTGCTTTCAAACTCTGCTTACCCTTCATTGGTTCGATCATGGTGGGTTTAATTTCCTCAAAAAGCCTTAAAGTAAGTTTGTCGCCACTGGACGTTCGTTCAGACCAGCCCATTTTCTTCAGAATTGCTGGTACCAAGTCTTCAACCTTCTTCTCCCTGCTAATGTATATATGACCTGCTCCAGACAACGTCTGCGTTTCAGGATCAAAGAATTTCAGGAATAGGACGATGAGGTCGGTTTTATGAGCGGCCCCGTTTGTGAGATTTGGTTGAGTTGGCCATATGCCTTCACCATCTGCCGTTACTTCATCCGCAGTCTCAGCCCACAATCGCAACTCAGCCGTTTTGCTTCCTACGAGTCTTTGGTGTGCCTCTTCAATAGATTGATTTGGGTCAACAAGGGGAACATCTGGTCTGGTAGTCTTGTTTTGTCGATTTACCATTGACCAAAGACGTATCCTTTTTGGATCGACCGCAGTGTCCTCTGCTACCTTTTCTATCAGCTGACGAATCGTGGACTTTCTTAGCATTCGATAATATCTGGCCGCTGCAGGATCCTGGGTATGATCGCCGTCAAAAGTTGTGAGATCAGTTCCGCCATGTGCATGATATGTATCTTCGGTAATCACTCTAACTCCTAGGTATAAGTGCTGTTCTTCTCGTTCTTTCCTTTTTGCTTCCCGGATTGCGGCTTCTTGATCAAGCTTCTTCTCTGTAGTTCTGTCAGTAGATAATTCTGATGGCTTAGCTTTTTTACTCACGTAAATGCGCTGGTGTATCATCTTGGGTGACTGGAAGAAGGACGGAGTCTAATCGACTTTTGCGAATGTAAACCAACATGTAGGCGCTGTTTTGACGCATAATAGGTGTTGATGCCTTGGACATTTGAATTTGCCCGTTCACTACATATTCGCCACCAAAGTTGTCCTCTAGAACCTCTCTCATGGTGGCTTTTGTAACCTTGTCATCATCGTATTTGTAAAACCAGCCGTCCTTTGCTGGCTTAATAAATGCATAGTAATGACCGGCGTTCAGATCTCCGCTGTGGACAAGAACTCCATGAAGCTGGTACTCCCATGACTCAGATCTATCGGCATCATCAGAAAGGTATGGAGCGGCATCAAATGTTTCTGGAAATTCGTATCGGTCGTTGATTTTCATCATCGCGTCATGATCGATATCATATTGGAATCTTTTCAGTTGAAGATGTAGAACTTCCGGGAAGGTTTCAAATATGACACCCTTTCTGGCATCCTGTAGTTTGAACTCGTCGCCTGCAAAATACTGGTTTTCACCGTCCATCGTTTCGACTTGAATGTAGTCTTTGAAACTGTCCTCGATATTCTTATTCCCGCTGACATTCAATTGAACGTCCCAGAAGTCCTCCACCCGCCGCGATTCATACTCCACATTTATACAAGAAATGTAGGTCCGTACTTTGCCGCAAAAGAGCTTAGGTAAAACATTTTCGGCCTCGGTTCCTTTCATCTTCTCTTCCATCCTCTCCATAAGCTTGCGTGAGAGTTCCTGTACGTCCTGTTGCTCGAATATATGTCTCGTCTCCCAGCCAAAGGACTTCGTAAGTTCGTTCGTCCCTACAGGCCCATTTGAAGTTTGTAGCTGGTAGAAAAGACGTTGTAAAGTGTAAGCAGAATTTCCTAGACTCTCCTCTTCCTGTGTTGGTATTTGGTAGACAGCCTACATACTCGGTTAGCATTAAGTCCCCCCTCCTTATCGATATCGATATACTCCTTATCGGAGCTGGCCTATTTGATCGAAACTTGCCTTTCGGAATGCATTTGTGAAATACAAGGACTGAATCAGAGAGTTCAGGTAGCAAGTTGCACCTTGATTCTTCAGTCCAACGTACCCAGTTTCCTTTTTCGAATCGTAGTTTTGAAAATTGTGCCATAATACTCCTGTCTCATCTTTCACGATTCTGACATATGCAGTCATATTGGCAGACTCGGACTCGACAAGAAACCGACCTGTGCCATCCCATGGTTGCGTCCATAGTTTTCTCAATTCTACAAATCGCGTAAACCCCCAATCACCCTCCTCCTTTGTGAAGCGGTGGTGAGCAGTATGGTGTGTGAATATTTCCGGCGCATTCGGGTTCCATAGCACTAATCCAAATTGCACGCAGCATACAAAATCATCAGGTGGCTTATTGTCTGCATAGCCTTGCTCGAGGTAGAAAGATGCATGGTCTACGTTATTGCCGAATGGAAACATAAGAACGCGCCTAGTAGTGTTAGAATTGAGGCTAGGTAGACTTTAGCTGCCTAGTTGCAAGCTTACCAAGGAAATCCTCCAACTTCAAAGACTGGCCCATGTTCTCTCCTTGGCATAGTCCGCCATCCTTCTATATTCCAGGTGTATTCGCCGTCGCAGATAACTTCTGGTTGTTCTTGAAGTGGAGGTAGGACGAGCTCTTTCATAGCCTCATCTAACAAATATGTTAGGGCTGCATGCGCAGTCAAAGGAGCTGCATGAGACACGCGAACATACAATTGTCTGCCCGCAGAGGGGTTTCAGCATCGCTGTCGGGGTCGATGATAGCTAGATCATCCTTCTCATTTTCCTGCTCCACTAGAAGATCCTCGGTGTCAACTAGCATATCATTGGGAGATTCTATGCTTTCCATATATGCCTGTAATCGTTCGTTGACAATATTAGTAGAGTATTCATCATCAAAGAAAGCCCTCAGTAAAGGGCGCTGCAGATCATCCATCTCTAGGCCGAACTGGTAGTGCCAGTGACAATGGGTGGAGGGGAACAGATTGCAGACTTGTAGCTGGTACGTACAGGATTCATGGTCGCAGATGCAGATACGCCGTCCCAGAAACCAGAAACCCAAAGGCAATGAACAAAGAAGGCAAGAAGATTGACGCTGTCGTGGTTTCCTGTTAGCGGCAGTGCATCAGCGGGCAAGAGTTGGATTTGGATTTCTATGCGGGTTCGCTAGTTTCGCTGCCGCCACTGCGGGATCCAATGAATGACGTTGTGAGCGATTGCGAAGAATGCAGCACAACGACGATAGTGGGTGTCGCAACACAATATGAATAGAGAAGTAAGGTTTCTTATGTACTAAAAGATGAAATTAGACTTGCGCATGAATATCCGAGTGAAATTTCTGTGCAACAGGGACGAGAAGGGAGGGGAGACCCACATGCGAGAAAGGTTGCTTAGCAGCGAGGCTGACTGAGCGACGGGAGGCTGCCGGTTTCACCTAGGTACAACACCTAGAATTTTTATATGTTGGAGGGTTTGGTTCTCAAATGATTTGAAAGTGATAAACTTGAGACAATAGTGAACGAATAGTTGTTACTGTTGGGGCAGAACATTCGTGGATCATGGAGTCTGATTTTTCAAGTTCAGATGATTCACAGTGGTTGCTCAGTGAAACGTTTGAATCACATGTCAGCTAGAGATGAAGTTTCAGGTACAATGCACAATAGTCAGGAGGTTCGAAAGAAGTTCATTTGATTGAAAATACCTAGATATAACAATCAGAAGGTGGGCCGGAATCCTAATGTGGCCGTATTGAAGCGGAGATGGTTTCTGCTTAAAGTTTGAACCCCAACTCCATCCTATCTATCTGTAATGCGTATTATTTGTCCACAGTTTGGAAACATAATTGAAGGGTATGCGCGATGCAACAAGAAACCCCCCAAATCTCAAATTTTGTACATAATGTCATGAAAGTCTGGATTGTGCCACAGTGATAGTTTACTTATCCGCTGGCTTGGTGACTTCAGCGGGTCCTGATGCTTCAGCAGCAGTGACAGGAAGAGAGTTTTCGCTAGTAGTAACTTCCTTCTTCTCCTCCACGGGATCAGTAGCTTGGGTACTGGGAATAGGGGCAGACTGTTCGGCAAGATCCTTCTTCCTCTCAGCGGGTTCAGCAGCCTCTGTAGTCGTAGCGGGTGCGGATGGCTTCTCAGTGGCAGCATACTTTACAGTAAGACCCTCCTTGGCATCAGGGCCCTTGCCACCATATTCCTTCGGAAGCTTGTCGCCGATCTCAGGAATTTCTCCAGCAAGTGCACTTCCATACGAAAGTGGGTGAAATCGCCTGACAGTTGCGGGACTCAAGAATAGCTTCATGGCGGCGAAAACCCAGCCCATGACAAGCGGGACGTTGACGAAGAACTTTTGACTCAGGAGTTCTGGATATGCCATAGAAAGAGTGGTGATCGTTGCCTTGGAAGATGCCTTGACTGCGGGATCCATTCTCAAGAAGCTTACATTGAGGTAATCATGTACTTGCACCATCTTATACGGGTCTTCTCCTCCTTGTTTGATGTACTCGGTAGCTTGGTCTAGCTTGAGGTGCTTGACGGAAAGTTCCATAAGGGCAGAGCGCCATAAAACAAAGCTACGCAAGCTGTTAGTATTATGAAGAGGGATATTTCATGAAAGCTCCATACTCATCAACGTTGCCAAAGGTCTTTTTCAAGTTCTTGGCTGCACCGTAGATGTTCCAAGTAACAACCTCAACACCCTTCTCGCTCTCGTACACAGAGACATACCCCAAGCCTTCGAACTTTTCACTGTCAAACTCCACTTCTTCGAGCAACTACATTACATAGAGTCAGCAATCTATCTCCTTTCTAGCCTACAATCCAAGCAATTTGACGAAAAGATCGACCTTTTCTGTTTTGTTTTATTTTTGGAAGAAGTGCAAAAGGGACTGTAATTCACCTTTATTGGGTTCGTCTTCTCACGCCACTGGAGGGCTTCAACAAGTTGCTTGCGAGCGGCATCAAAGTTATTATCGTTAGCCCGGAGGAATTTTTCCAGAACGATCGTGGTTGGAACGTCGTTGATGTCCTTCAGTGCTACACCCCACATTTCCCCATGCTCTGCTTCAGCTACAATAGCTCCTAGATCATTCAGTAGAAGGCCTATGGGGGAGTCAGGCTTAATTCCAGAGGCCTCGTGAACTGGATTAGGGGCAGGGGTGGTGGTGGTGGCAGTAGCCCCTGGTGTTTCCCCATCCGTGGCCATTTCTGCAAAGTTTGGAATTATTTCCGGTGCTCTCCGCAAACTATTAGTAGGCTCTGCACTGAAATGATTGTGTTAAGTCGATGGCTTTGCTGTTGATTTGATGTGATGTGAGGGTCGCAGTTGAATGTGGTGGAGTTGAAGCTATTCGTGGAGTTGTAAAACGTGCATGTAGCAATAAGCGAGTGCCGTCTAGCGCACACCACTCAAGGTTACCTAACCCTGTGCGAGTGCCGTTCTCGGATAGCTAGGTACAGGGTTGTCTATCTGTAGTTGACTGGATTTACTCCGTCCCTTTTCTTTGGTATCTCCTACAGACTTCAGTTATTATTTCCTCACAAAAAAGTGTTGAATTTTATGAAATCCAACTCAAGAATCATAATACTGCAAAACGCCCCCCTGTGATGCACTTGTCTAATTCGCTCATAAATCGGATGTTTCCTTTTCTTTCTAGGATTGTAACTGCATCAAGAACAGGGGACCCAGGAACTCTGCGGGACGCTCCTGTGATCCAATGCACGCCCTTGAGGTCACCATCACCCCCACATGAGCAACTCGCAAACAGCTTTCAACCCAATTGTCTCGGAGCTTCACGATACCTTCTTCATTCTCGTATGGACTCGTCACAATGCTGCGCTCCTGTTCCCAGAATGGGCCACGGACCGTGGGGTTGACCCCACGAACTGGTCCTAGAGGGACGAAACTGCGATGTCGGGCACGATTTGTCCATAGTCCACCACCATGGAGGCCAGCATACTCTCTTGATCAGTGAGCTCCCTAACATAAGAATCTGTTTCACGACTGATAGACAACAGATGGGTAGCAAAGGAAGCCAGGCCGATCAGTCTACGGCAGCTCATGGTCTTTGGGAGGACTTTGACAGATGCTCGACTCATAAGCTCGGCGAACTATGTGCGAACGGAACTTCCAACAAGGTAGGACCTAACTTACCTCCCATTTCGAGTTTTAGCTAACAGTAAATAGATTAGCACATCGCATCCGAGATATGCAAACACTGCCCTACGTTGTTGTAACAAACCCTCATATCAGCCAGGTCTACGAGCTATACTACAAGGCATTTGAGACACTCAGAAAGGTCCCAGAGATCAAGACATTAGAAGACAATGGAAGGTTCTGCGAAAAGATCAGCCATACTTTGCATGAGCATTTGACTGTTATTCCAAAATTGGCTATGGGTGTGCTGGAATGCCGAAACCTAATGAGACCAGAAGACATGGATAGATTTATGAACACAATCTTGCGTTCGGTAGGTTCCCTCCTCCGTAGAAGGCGCATTCTATTATCTCACACCATGTAGCGAATTTCCCGCCGAGTTATAGCCGAGCAACACCTTGCGCTCTCCGAAACCTTTCATAGTCCATTCCATTTCCCTGAATCCCAATCACCAGAAGCGGAGTTTGTAGGAGAAGTCCTTGTAAAATGTAATGCCAAAGAAATTGTAAGCCGTTGTGGTGAAGAAATAGCCAGTCTCGTCTCGGCAGCCTACGGTCCATCCACCCTGTTACCGGCTATACACCTTTCTGGTCACCTTCACGCAACCTTTCCCTACATTCTGTCCCATATAGAGTACATAATCGGCGAGCTCCTTCGAAACTCTATCCAAGCCGTAGTAGAGAAGCAAAAGATATCAGGACACAAAGGGCGGCCAGCACCCATCGAAGTTACAGTCTGTGAAGCCGCCCAACATGTCATAATTCGAGTATCAGATCAAGGCGGTGGAATTCCTCGAGATATTTTGCCACATATATGGTCCTTCAGCAAAGGCTCCCGTAGCGGCGAGCTTCTCGAAAACCTTGAAAAGGTCCCTAAGATGGCAGCAACCCTCCAAGAGCTTAAGAACCATAATCCAAAACTATCTACAGCACACGCCTCGGCAACTCTAGATCCAGCAACTCATGCTGCTGCCTCCAAATTGAGTGAAACCAACAGAGCTGTGCACGACTCTTCCCTGGCCTCTTTGTCGAGCAGACCACCTAATCTAAGACTTGGTATGGGCTTACCATTAAGCAGAGTGTATGCGGAGTACTGGGCGGGTAGTCTTGAGCTGCATAGTTTGGAAGGGTATGGTGTTGATGCGTTCTTGCAAATTAGTAAGCTGGGGAACAAGAATGAGCAGTTGACCATGAGAGCTAGTATGGATGCTGTTTGAAGAAAATATCGAGCTGCGTGAATTTGTATAGGAGTCAAGTGGGCCAGAAGCAAAGAAATCCTTACGCACTTAGTTCAATGGGTGTGAATGAAGCAAGAAGGCTGCATGGAGCAGTATCGGGGTGGAGACGAGTTGGGTAGTGGTGAGGGAGAAATATTAGGCATATACGAAGGAACAAGGACATATACCCATCAGCGTTTAAGTACCGCCACATATTTCGAGAGATTGAGAATTGGTCGTGGCATTTAGTTTGGTCTGTAAGGAGGCATCAACAGAATATAGAGAGAGCATGAGCTAGAAGGAAGCGGCATGAAGAAATATTCTTTCTTTGACAATAGAACAAATGTCTATTTCTACAATGATTAATTTTTGGTGTTGTGTATCTCGTGTCACGAGACACCTAGGGTCACATGCATATTGCCTCTAATAACATTCATTCTCGTCAACCGGTAGGCAAAATTCTATCCAAGTAAAGAGGCACAATTAGTTTCTTTTAAGGTTGTGTCGCAAATTAGTGGGGGTTTCCAGGACAGGAACAGAATATACGTAGAGAAGCATGAATTACATCGTGGCTAAAGCTAAGAAAAAATACGTCCATGAAAGCTAGCTAGCAGGAATTAGGCTGCCCACCTCCTGAACTTCTGGGGAATCTGGTAGGTAGCAACAAGAAGAAAGAGAATCGTGCTGCTTTGACCCGCTCGCAACACTCCAGCAAACACCATCCAAACGTGAAGTTGCACATTTTAGCTCCACTTTCTATGGATCTAGCGTCTTCGTCTCCATTCTCAAGTCATGATTTTAACGACGACCGTGACTGCGGACGGCGCTTCCTTGCATTTGCTCGAGTTCCTGCTCCAACGATTTGATGGCGGCGTGGGTGCTCTCCAAATCCTTGTTCAGGCGGTCACGCTCACTAATGAGCTTCTGCTCCCATTGTCTGAAACGGTGCTCCTCAATCTTGACTTGCTCAGTGAATCGCTTTCGCAGACTCTCTTCCTCCTCCTTAAACTTGGGGTTGTCAAGCTTTCTTGGTCTTGCCTCACCGAATTTCCTTGTCTCCATTTGTTGAGCACGATAGGCCTCGTAGTGTGCCTCTTCGGTGGTGTGGATGAGATCGAGCATGTGGGTTCGGATGAGAATCGATCGGAGTTTCTTGAAATCACAGTGATCCTCGTTCTCCACCTCGGCGACACCCCAGGAGTATTGACGACCCTTGACGATACGTCCATCACTGGTTTTAACATCCTTCTCAGAACCAATCACGGCAAATGGCATAGCAGCCATTAAGCTTCGAGCGTGTTGGGCAGCGGCTTCATCATCCTCCTCGACAGGTGGGGTGTATATCTTAATTCCTTGGGCTTCGATAACGGCACGGATCTGTATATTTATCAGTATATTTAGTCCTCACCGCTCACATACGACTACCTACTCTTTGTTTGAATCTAGCCAAATCAGCTGGGCTTAGGGTATCTGCCTTCGCAACAACTGGAATCAGGTTTACTCTGGAGCTCAGTCGCTTCATGACCTCAATATCCAAAGGTTTCAGCGTGTGTCCAGTAGGTCTGACGAAATACAAGCATGCATGTACACGGAGATCGATTTTGTCCACACGTCGTGGTTGTTGCTCTTGCAACATATAAGACTCATGCTGGTCATCCAAGAATTCGATGATTGGCATCCAGGAGTCGCGGTTGTTGACATAGTCCCCAAAACCTGGGGTGTCGATAACAGTAAGGCGGACTATAGAATATCAGTAAGTAGTAATATACTAATCTGAAATTTCCAAATCTCTTACCCTTGAAGAACTTCTCCTCCAACTCAGCCTTTGTGATCTCAATTTCAACAGTCTTGTCAACCTGCTTTGCGTGCCTACGCTTGTGGTCGGCATAGTTCTTAATCGTTGTTGAGAAGAGTGTGTTGATGAAGGTAGTCTTTCCTAATCCTGATTCACCAGCAACCTATAATCGATTAGCATATTGCTCCAAACGAGGCAGAAGCTTAGACTGGTGGGTTCACACCATAATAGTGAAAGCTGCTCCTCTCTTTGCGACAATCTTGTGACGCTGGTTGGGTAAATTGGCAATCCCAATTGGGGACGCGCTTTCTGCTGTGGGGGGGGCCATTGTAGGTGTGTATGATGCGACTTTCTCAAGATCAATCGGAGTTTGAGTTTGCGCAAAGGAGATGCAGCGAGGTAATTTGCTGTTAGGAGGAGAGTTGGTGGAGGCTGTCGGTGTGCTGTTCTAGTGTCGTTTCCTGAGGAAATTCGCACCTGCCCCTGAACACCCCAGAAAGCGCTAGGGAAGTTGTTTTCGGGCTTATGTTGATCCGTCCGAGACCATCAAGAAATTCGGCGATAGCGATAAAAAAAAGTTCTGGATAACAAGCAACAGAGATGTTGATGCGCCGGCGACGATGAAAACGGAGTTTAAGGTAATGATTTGGCCACAGCGAAATCTTTTATATGATTCTAATTAATTCCCTAGTTCTCCAATCTTCTAGGGACTGTTTATAGCCAGGGCAACCTGCTTTTCAGTCCTGATGGTACATGTCTATTTTCCCCAGTAGGGAATCGAGTAACAGTCTTCGACCTTGTCAAGTATAATTCAAGCACTTAATTACGGCGGCTTAATTTCTAATTTTGGGCAGTAACAAATCACATACCCTCCCGTTTGCACACCGAAAAAATATAGCCCGGATAGGTCTCACGCCGCGGGGTAATCTACTACTTTCGATTGATGAAGACGGCAAGGCAATCTTGACGAATGTACCACGGCGAATTGTATTACATCATTTCTCGTTCAAAGGACCTGTTACGGCGCTTTCATTTTCACCTTCAGGACGATACTTCGCGGCTGGCGTTAAGCGGCATATTGAAGTATGGCACACACCCTCAACACCAGATCAGAATGTGGATGGGGAGCTAGAGTTTGCGCCGTTCATACGGCATAGAGTATACACGGGACACTACGATACAATACAATGCTTAGAATGGTCCCAGGATTCAAGGTTCTTCCTAAGTGCTGCCAAAGATTTAACGGCTCGGGTATGGAGTCTAGATCCAGAAGAAGGATTTGTGCCGACAACATTAGCGGGACATAGAGAAGCTGTCCTTGGTGCATATTTCACAGACGATCAAGAATCAATATACACGATTAGTAAAGATGGGGCGGTATTCCAATGGGCATATATGGGTGATCCAAATGCAGACGAGATGATAGACGAAGATACTCACGAGCGATGGAGGATAAAAGAGCGACACTATTTCTTGCAGAATAATGCAAAAGTCAACTGTACAGCGTTTCATGCGGCATCGAATTTATTGGTGGCAGGGTTCTCGAATGGAGTATTTGGCCTTTACGAAATGCCGGAGTTTAATATGATACACACTTTAAGCATTTCTCAGAACGACATCGACTTTGTTACGATCAACAAATCGGGGGAATGGTTGGCATTTGGTGCCTCAAAATTAGGACAACTTTTAGTCTGGGAATGGCAATCAGAGTCATATATTCTCAAGCAACAGGGGCATTTCGACTCGATGAATGCTTTAGCGTATTCCCCAGATGGACAAAAGATTGTAACTACTGCTGACGATGGCAAAATCAAGGTTTGGGATGTCAACTCAGGATTCTGTATTGTTACCTTTACGGAACATACAAGTGGAGTTACAGCATGTGAATTTGCCAAAAAAGGCAACATCCTCTTCACATCAAGCCTGGACGGATCAATAAGAGCATGGGATCTAATCAGATATCGAAACTTCCGAACCTTCACAGCACCAACCCGCCTCTCGTTCTCATGCCTAGCCGTCGACCCAAGTGGTGAAGTCGTCTGTGCCGGCTCGCTCGACTCCTTTGATATCCACATCTGGTCCGTCCAAACTGGCCAACTTCTCGACCGCCTAGCAGGTCATGAAGGCCCTGTTTCAACCCTTGCCTTCGCTCCCAACGGTGGTGTAGTAGTAAGTGGTTCCTGGGACCATACCGTCCGCATTTGGTCTATCTTCGACCGCACCCAAACCTCCGAACCCCTTCAACTCCAGGCTGACGTCCTCTCCCTCGCCTTCAGCCCCGACTCCCGGCAACTCGCCGTCTCTACCCTTGATGGCCAACTAACCTTCTGGTCTGTCTCGGAAGCAGAACAGCAATCTGGTGTTGATGGCCGTCGTGATGTTTCTGGAGGAAGAAAGATAACGGATCGAAGGACTGCAGCAAACGCAACAGGAAATAAATCCTTCAACACGATCTGCTATTCAGCAGACGGGTCATGCATCCTCGCGGGCGGAAATAGTAAATACATATGTCTCTACTCTGTCTTGTCCCTTGTCCTCCTCAAACGCTACACGGTCAGCATCAATCTTTCCCTATCCGGTACACAGGAATTCCTTAATAGCAAACTCCTAACTGAAGCTGGTCCCGCTGGTCTCATTGACGAACAAGCCGAAGCTTCCGACCTAGAGGACAGGATAGATAGAACGCTACCCGGTTCAACACGTGGCGGTGATCCCAGCGCGAGAAAACGAATGCCAGAAGTCAGAGTAACCTCGGTCTCCTTCTCACCCACGGGACGATCTTTCTGCGCTGCTTCAACAGAAGGACTACTTATCTACTCCCTAGATACAACACCCCTGTTCGATCCCATTGATCTCGATCTCACAATAACGCCTTCTTCAACCATTCACGTTCTACAGAATGAAAAGGACTTCCTCAAAGCGCTTGTGATGGCTTTCCGACTTAACGAGTCACCCCTCGTCAAACAAGTTTTCGAAGCTATCCCACATGGTAGCATCTCGCTCGTAGTATCGGAATTACCCACAGTTTACATCCCCCGCCTCCTCCGCTTTGTAGCCTTGCAGACTGAGAACTCTCCTCATCTTGAATTCTGTCTCCTCTGGGTTCAAGGGATACTTGTTTCACATGGCCAATGGGTAAGTGATAATCGTGGCTCCGTTGATGCTGAACTTCGCGTCGTTTCAAGAGCAGTGGGAAAGATTAGGGATGAGTTGAGGAGGTTAGCAGATGAGAATGTTTATACGATTGATTATCTGCTTAATCAACCGAGTGCGAAGTCAGTAGAAAACGGTGTGAAAAGAATTGGAAATGGTACTGTAGGGGAAGATGAGGATATGGCTGATGGTAGTGAGGAGGAGGATGAGGATACGGAATGGATTGGGTTAGATTAGTGTTGGGAATGGAATATGGAATACCAAAATGTTAGATTTTCAAGCGACTATCTTTTTTAACTCCGAAGCCATACGAGAAATCCCCCTTATACTCTCTTATAATCTCATTCAGCTAGTATTTTATTTTATTTTATTGAGATGGAGGGGGACCGGGGAAGGGGGGTTACAAGTCATATGAAAGCAACAGTTCAATAAGTAAAGTTCTTTATTCCCACCATCCTTCTATCTACTCCTCACCCTAGTGGTGGTTGGTATCCTGACAAGTTCATGATATAATCTAATATAATGCCAAGAATAAAACAGACATCCTGCCCAAATTCCCTCAAATCCAACAAGAAATCGCGAAAAGGGGGATTGCGCATAAATGCATGCAATGGTATCTTAAGTGTACGCGCGCGCATCGTATCGCCGAAAATCAAAGCCAAAAAAATGAAATATACAGAAATATTCCTCCAATCCTTCTCCCTTCATCCTCCACTGCTTCACTCACGGATCGCCACATTGACCCCCTATGGGGAAGCAACAAAAATAAGTACTCGAACGCTCAAGGAATAGCATTCAACTCCTCTCTCTGCCTCAAATACGTCTTTGCAAGCGTGTCGCCCCCCAGAGCGCTCAACTCCATCCAATGATAAGCAACACACATAGTTGCCGGATCACTCCTTTCCCTATCTCTCTCCTCCTTCCCTGCGTTTCCACTCCCACCACCGCCATGCATCTCCATAACCTGCGCCTTGAAGGTTTCCCTTGGCTTACTCAGAGGCGCTGTAACGCGATCGACAAGTTCAGGATGGGTAAGGTAGAAAATAGCGAGTTCGCGCTCAGCGACGGGATCGCCTTCTTTGGCGGTTATGGTCCACATTTTGGCGGCATCTTGCATGCTGTACTTCATGAGCTCACCTGAAGAGGTTGTTGGCGGGATAGGGTCGGGGGAGGAGGCTGAGGTTGGTTTGCGGGATTGTGTGTAGTGGACTACTACTTCGTCTGCGATTTCAATAAGGGTTCGGCAGACATCTTGTTTTAGACCAAGAGCTGCAAGCCCAGCGTCCCAGAAGGCTTTGCCGCGTTCAGTCTTATCAAGGACGGAAGCTGGAACAAACGACGCGATAAATTGAAGATCCCGGAAGAGAGTCTTTGGCCTGATTTCAGGATCACGGAACAGGTCTTGAAGGACATCTACGATCATGTCTGTGCTGGCTGGGTTTGGGGGAACCATGGCTCGTTCGTTTGAGCGATACACTGGCGAAGATGAATCTTGTTGACCGAGAGTCTGCGAGCGACGCTCCTTGCAATTGTCAATTGCTTCCTCCAGGTTCTTGGCTCGTGGCGTGGCTGGATTTCCATCGGTATGACCAAAAGCATTGACATGTTGGGTCTCGGTCTGGGGTGCAGCTGTCAGTGTATCTTGCCGTAACCTTGGTCTTCGAGGAGCGGACGGCGTGAGAAATGCAATAATAAGATGTTCCAATTCATGCAAAGCACTGAGCTTTGCATAGGGATTTGGATGAACAGAGAACATTCTGAGTAATCGTTGGAATGCCTGTCTGTATGGGAAGTCTGGAGATTCTGACTCCTTAGACACGCTCTTCCTTGATACCCGGGCACTGTTCTCACTCGTCGAGGAGCTTTCCGTTGCGAGTGAGTCTGCAGTCGCGCGACCATCAGATTGTCTTGCGGGACTTGGCGAAATCCTTTCATCTGATCGTTCGTTTGGTGGTTCCATTTTCTGCGCTCGGAGATCCCGGAAACTCTTCTTCTTCTCCAGTGTTCGTCTTTTGCTCCTCTTCCGAGCCTTCCTATCGGCTCGCTCCTTCCTCTCCATACAATCTTGCCCAAGATCGCCAGCAAACCATGAGTCTGTCTCGCTTCCTCTAGCAAACACCAACATACCCAGGTCACTGAGCAGCAAGCTAGTCAAAGTATGCTTCAGATCTGTAAGGAATCTCTGTTTGACTTGACCTGCTCGCTCTTCCTTCATCGTGACGGTCTCATTAGTTGATGAAGCAGTTCCAGGGCGAAAGCTGTTGATACTTGTAGTTGGTGATTGTGCTCTTGTCTGAAACGGGGACCAAAATGTTGTCGCAGAATCAATTGTCAATACGGGACTTGCCATCCCAAAATAGTCTTGTGAGTCCATCAAATCGCCGCCTGCGGTACTCAACCGCGACATGCTAAATCTTCCAGAATCAAAACTCTGTTGTGATTGATTCCTTGCGGACATCGCGCGAAGGTCTCTCAAGCCAGGTCGGTTGAAATCTGTGTTTCTCAGACTTCGTCGCCCAGTGTCCGGATCAGTCAGATCATCGCCGGACATGTTTAGAGAACCAAATCCATTGATGAAGAGGTCTCCTTTCTGCCTTCCGCTATCTAATATACGTCTGTCTCTATTGTAGAGCTCGCTCGACCATAAGACTGGGCCATCCATAAGATTGTCCCCGACAAGTTTATTGATGACGGCCTCGATTTCTAAGCAAAAGCGGTGAATTCTTTCCTCGCCTTTGCAAAAGTTCTCGATGCCGAATTCAGATAGCCAACGTGAAGTTTTTTCAGATTGTTCATCAGATAGCTTGTTCGGCCCGCCTTGATCTTCACTCGCAGCCATCATATCCATGACTTGAGCTTCCGTCTTGAGCAAAAAGTTGTTTGTCGAGGATTTCGAAATGTTGCGAGGCCTCATGCCCGTTGGTGGCAGATACGAGGCTTTCTTCGGTGAAGCCATACACTTCAGAGCCACTGCAATATTTCGAGCCCCCTCGTATGCTGCCGAGTTTCTGACATCTGTCACATACCACATCTTGTCTCTGAGAGCCTTTAGCCGCTTCATCATCGACTCAATTGTGGTATCGTGGCGTTCTTGAGATTGCTTTAGCCACACGAGCCAGGCATCATACTCCTCGATAGCACTAGTGGACCGGCGCATGGAGTCCCTCGGTCCACGGGAGAAGATATTGAGAAGGGATGCAAAGCCATCTCGCTTCAGGGAGGGAGAAGACAGCTGATGAAGTTGATTCAACGTCTTCCAGTAAAGATGAGCATTGACAAAATCTGACTGAGCCTGGCATTGCGATTCTGCGGCTTCCAGCATAGCTATGAGGACAGACGACGGTTCTTCGGTCTGTTTACCAGTGTCAGAGTCATAGCTTCGTCTCAGCTTGAGCTCAATCGTATTCATGCCTCTTTCAAACCCAGGAGAGGGGTCACGAGGTCGATACGGATTTTTCGACTGTGTTTTCGCAGATGAACCAGGACGACTCCGGTGCTTCTTTCGCGGGCTTTCCAATGCAGAGGTCCTGTTGCTGAACGTCTTGGACTCCATCCTAGAATTCATAGATTGTGGAATCTCATAATCTTCAACTAATTTCAATATGGAGTCCCTCAGTTGATGGTAGTCCTTATCCAGGTCTGGTCGTGAGCTGTTCATCTCCTCATCATCATCACTACTTGTCGTAAATTCGTCCTCTTCAGCATCATCGTCAGGATCGTGGAGCATTTGTGTCGAAAGATCTTGTCCATCAGGAGACATGAAAAGGACAGTCCAGCGCTCGGCGCACGGGTGGCAAGTTCCCATAACTGCTTCATGGCCTAATGTCTGTGTCATTTCCTCAATTGCATAACGAAGCTCAAAGGCATCGTCTTCATAGAGACTCGAACGTTTCTGGCTTGATGCGATAGATGTCGTAGGATATCTGAGAGCACTTGCATTATCCTCCAAAAGTGGTTTGCGAGAAGTGGTGACATCGCTGATCACCGAATCACTATTACTGATGACAGACATGTTGTCAAAAGCATCGCGAGGGGTGCTCATTGGCATCGATGCGGTCATCATTGACATGCCTGAGATCGAGGATGCAGATGATCGTAAGCCATGGATATCTCTAGCTAGGGAACTGGAAACTGGACGTTGCTCCTGTGGGAAGAGTGCATTGACCATTGTTACCAGATCAGATGGACCAAGGACAAGATATGGATGGACTTCCACTGTTTCACGTAGGGAAGTGATTGATCGTGCAGGTAGTAGCTTGGCCTTCGATTTTGAAGGGCGGCTCGAACGAAAGCGTGACATGATGTTGTCGATGTGCCCTCGGATGGTTGGTGGTGCATTCGCCTTACCCCTAGGGACTACATTAGTTGCATTTTCCATAATCAAACTACAATACATACCAAAGCATATCTACTACGTATTTTGATGCCCGTAAAGCGACTTCCTTTAAGATCTTTTGTCTACCATATTCCGTTATATGATACTCGGACATCATTCCATGTGCCTAAAGGAGTCAGTCCCACATGTAAGCCGGTAGCTAAAGGAAGTGTACGTACTTCAGGATGAACAATGACATTTAGCAAGAAAACTGAGAAGAGCCATTTTGAAACCAGAAATCTTCTAGTAGGGAAATGTGTCTTAGGATCAATCTTTCGCAGGATGGCATTTCCAAGTTCGAGGAGGCCCTCTGGAACTCCTCCGGCACCTGGATCATCCACAATCTGGAAAAGCCCTTGGACTGCGGCTGTGTAGAACTCATCTGCAGCAATAGAATCCTTGGCATTTCGAGGCTCCACATGGATACGGGTCCCAGCCTGGTCTTCAGCTTTTTCCAAAAGAAAGGCTCCATCTTCAAGGATTTTCATAAGATACCATTCCATATTGCTGCGTCCTGACCAATCCCGCATGGCAGTCCAAACATTGAGAACACTGCAAAGAAACGCTTCCGCATTGGTTTTGGCCTCATTGATCAACCTCGCGCATGTAGTGGCCCAAACATCAGTTCTCCGGAGATCCTCAAGGGAGTCTGGACCAGCTGAGTTTGCAAAACACGTATGAATCAAAGCAGATAAGGGATCATGACGCTGGAAGGAAAGCAATCGCTCAACTGCAGAAGGAGCTTGGGGAGAATTCCTGTGGTTTGCGGCAAGACGGCCCTTTGAACGAGTGTGAAATGGTAATACAGAATCCACGGCTTCCAATCCTTGATGGAATACTGTCAGAGCAGTAAGTTCATTTGGAGCGAGGCTGGAGATTCGGCTGGCTAGATAGTCTGGGTTTGTCCTAATCTTGGTCAAGAATCCAAGAAGGGTATCGCGGGATCTAATGGGTATCTCATGCATAAAAGTCGATAAAGGAGTAGTTTCTTCGCTAGGGGATGGACGTCCGCTCTCCAAATCAGGTTCCAATAAAGCATATCGTCGTGTGGCATCGCATGAATTTCGGACATCGTGAATGGCATTATAAAGATTCGCAAAACTTTTCTTCTCGTCGGTCCTAAAATTGTCAACAAGAGTTCTATGGGCTAATTCGCCGCATCGTGCCAGACGCGCAGAGAGAGCAGTAGAAACAAGGGATCTTTGCAATCGCAATCGGGAATGGGTTCTTTTCTTCTCCTGGTATGTAGAGAGCCGAACGAGATGTGCAAGTTCTTCCAACGTGGTAGAAGCAGTAGAAGCTGTCACTACCGCAATCTGCGGATTGGTATATTGTGATATATCTTGGAGGAGAGGTGGATGGGGAGGTTTGCTGGGAGAAGGAAGGGCTTCTGGAAGAGTTTTGGGCATCGGGGAGCCATCTCGTCTGCGAGGGGTTGGAGAAGGTGAAGGCTGACGCGATCTACTTCGAGTCCTCTCACGTTCAGAAGGGGTCTCTTTGTAGGAGGTTGGGGGCCTGCTTGGGCTCCTGGACTGGTACCGATGGAGTCTGGGAAGAGAAACATGATTATCGAGAGGGGAGGGAGTCGGGCTTCGCGAAGAAAGTTGTGTAATAGTAGGAGACACAGCTGCGAATGAAAATTAGTTACATGGCCTGTAATATTGTGCGAAAATCTGGTAGAAGAGCACAGCGGCCCTTCTAGCAGACTAATAACGTACGAGGAGAGGCATGTGCTGGCCCGGGGAGGGAGAGGGAACGCTGCATGGATATCATCGCTCCATCTGGCGGGTGCTTTTCTGCGATCTCGAGCAACAGCTTCGAGATGCGAAAGCAAGCAAATTAAGGGAAGGTTTGGTGTTGTTGCGCAAAAGCGTTGAAAATGACGAGGCGGCGAAGAAGGCTGAACTGCGCAAGGAGAGGGGAACTATCTCGGCTGGGAGAAGAGAGATAAGAAACACTGCTCAACCATCAAACACGAGCAACAAGTGTTGCGAAGTAAAGATGCAGATTTGTGGATATCGCGAGGTAGAGATGCAGAAGAGTTAGGACGAGTGTTCTGCAAGAAGAGACAGACGGAAATCCATCTCGCTGGTCATGGTCGTGGATCACCACGCTGTCGCCAGCGCAGTCGGACGAACCTTGCAGCGCTGGCCCAATGAGAAGCAGTACAGGTCCTCCTGTTTATAAAGACCTGGAGCGTACTAGCCAGGGTGTTCTGGATGTCCCACTGGTTGGCTTTCTGCCCGATGCCACTTCCTGGTGCTTTGTTCGTCGTTCTCCAATCCTCTGTGCAGCTGGAGCGAAGAAGAAGACTCGAAGGCAACTGCTTTCAGCCTCCTACAGCTGGAATCTGCAAAGAGATGCAGCTAATGCTGGGGGAGGACAAGCTTCTCGGGTGGCACTGAGGTTGGATGGACAGCCTGGAAAGGTGCTGAGTGAGGGACTCATCCGGCTTTCTCAGCATGGCTGCGAAAACATTGTGGGACTCGATGAGACGAGGCGGCTGTCATATTGTTCCCTACCTAGCTGGTGACTGATCCTCAAGAGGGGATTCCGGTGCGGTGGCAAAGTATCAAAGTGGTCGAAGTGCATCTTACGCCTCCTTTTGTTATTTTGCCAGCTTGTCATTCGAGTTCCGCCTCATGCCTTCGAGACAGAGGCAAATAACGGTACGCCATCGCATCTCGTCTTGTCTCGTCGATGAGAAAGCATGTGCTGGACGACTGCGACGGTTCCATACAGAATCAATACCACGAAACCCTTGGCTTATATTATTCCCCGTGCTGTTCTCCCACCACTCGATTTTGTGGTCCCAACCGTTTTCCATCGGCATTGCATACTTGCATACATCCTGGAACGTTGACAACTCATACTACATGCTTTAGTGGCAGCACGTATTCAAGCGCTGGTCGACATGAACCTCTCTTACTTGGTCATTTCATCTTTGGCTATTTTTACTAGAGTCATCCATGCACTGCGGATCCGGATGATGCGACCTCATCATGACAACAAACTCATGGTAGCCTCAGTTCGCACCAAGGGAGATGAGGTGTGTCACGTGATATATGGCATTATCCACTGATATTCAGGTACAGATTGGGCTGAAGGACCTCTCGAAGGCATCTGATGGTTTCTTACAATTCCTTGGGTTTTAGCCTCTTGCGCACACATGAGGATGTCGGGATGGGCCAAGGCTCCTGGGGTCACATGACTAGTTCTATCTGTCGTCACATTCACAGCCCCTTGCATGAATTCTGTGCAGGAGAATGTCTAACAGACTGAACGTCCCAAAAAGGCTAGAGCACAGCCTGGGACAGAATCATCTCATTAATTCCTCATTTCCTTTCTTTTTTATTTTGACATTGTGACTTTTTTTCTTCCACGACGATATCACCGTTTCTTTCAAGTCTGTATTGTCAAGCAGTCTACAATTCATGCTTATTTCTGTTTCAGCAGGCATGACCTTGAGCTCTCACCGCTTACCTTCACTAACATCTACCAAAAATGGTAACATACTTACGAGTTTGAATTTGTATATCCTCTATTCACTCCTCCACAACAGTCAAAATAAAATATACAGAAATAAGATGTAATTCACCACGTGACCATAGTTGTCGCAGCTTTTAAAGTGTTCACAGCCGCATTATCACCGAATATCTCAACCCTATCCTCAATATTGACACCGCCTCATTATCAAAAACTTCTACATTTTTCTTGTGCTTTCGTAGTAGGAGTTATTAAAATCCGAGGTGGAACCAAAAGCCCAAGGCGAAGAAGATTAAGGCTAGACTATAAATGCGGATTTGGAAAGCGGATGTTCGTTGAGTGAGAATTCTGGTATGGGTAATGAATCAAGAGGGGAGGGGGACAAACTGGATCGTGCTTCCTCTATGTAATTTATACAGAATGGGAAGATGACTAGAAAGAGAGATCAAGTAGATTATGGAGCAAGTGACAGGGTAGCGTTGATAGGATTTTGATCCAGATAGCCGTTCGTTGTGAAAGGAGTTATAGCACACAATTACAGTCGTATAGATCCTCCACATTCGTGTCCTCGAGGGAAATTACCGGCTTTACATTCTTTATGACACTTTGATTTCATCGTTATATTCGAAACTAAAACAAGATCCTAGGTCCGCCACGATCTTTAATTTCAAATATTCAATAAATATAAATCACTTTGATACAAAATTCATAAAACTATTCTTTGCTTAATCTAGACATCAGATGGGAACGAACTTGAATGTAGATGAAAAGAATAGACAATTCCTAGTCTTTCCAGCCACGGAATTAACCTGGCGTCCTTCACAATGCCATAACAACCACAAAATCATCTTGCAAGTAACAGTGCCTGAGAAGATAAAGATGGTTATGTAAATATGGTTCGTGAGTGGTGGACGAAAAGCGCAAAGTTAATATTCACATGTGAAAATGATTTAGACCTTGAAAATAAACAGCGTGCCACTGTAATATATATATTGAGACTACCTTGACTAACTAAGCGTTCTTTCTATCTCGTCATTTTTGTCTTATCCGTCTTTTACTACTGTACAAGAGAGAATGTTTGGATATGTGCGAGAAGCTTACCTTTTCAGTCATACGTGAAGGTTGATCTCAGGGGCCTCGCTAAAATACAGGGAGTTGGGCCTGAAATTTAGCAAGTAGGTCCCTAAACTATAGCGTTAATGCGCTAAAGATGAAAAAGTGCGATATGCAACAAAGCTTCATGCGTTTCTTAAAATATGTTTTGTTTGCGTCTGAACGTTGAAACTCTAAATAACATGAAGAATTGGACCTCCTTTCCCAAGGACGACTCCCGCATCAAGGACTCCAGTCACCATGCAACTGATACCTCACCCCATGCCCAAGCTCATGCCTCATCGACATGTGATCATCAACCTCCAACACATCCTTTTCTGGCACTGGCGGTGCTGTATTTCTCCTCCGTAATATTTCCTGCCTCCTTGTCCAAAACACATATCCTAGAGCTACAAAGGCAGCAATAAGCGGCGCGCCGATTCCAACACCGAGACCTGCTCCGAGTTTTGCTGCCATGTTTGATCCACTCGGAGGTTCCGTGACTGTCGTATTTGTTAAATTTCCAAAGATTGAAACTGCTTTCTGCCATTTCCCATTGTCGAGTGTTGCTTTTATCAGGCTGCGACTCGAGAAATAATAGAATGAAGAAACAGTGTCGGACGAGGCCATTGCATATGCTGCGTTCGGTTGATCCGCAAGCGGGAAGAGCTCAGTGTTGTTTAGAGTGGCAAAGGTCCAGGCGCTCCAATCGGTACTAGTGCTGAATTGCTGAAGCATCCGATTGGTGTTGATGTAGAAGAGGTTTTTAGTCAAATTATTGAATGAGATGTTTGATGTGAGGGTTATGTTGGAACCATTGAATGACGGGACATTTTGGGTGGCTAGCGTCGTTGCTGGAAGATAGTCAATTGTCTGCAAATACTCTGGTGATCGAAAAGTCAAACCCACTCTTCTGATAACTTCCGCTATCTGTCAGTCGTGCTGAAACGATGTTCAAGTCCGAATCAATCGCGTATGTCGTCAAGTTTTCGCCACCATCCGCTGCGAGTCCAGTAAGACTTGGTTGATTTCCATCCAGAACTGGTATCTCATGGCCCCAGGTGATATTCAGGGCCCCGCTGTATCTAATTTGTTGAACGTTACCAGCTGTATCATGGTAAAAGACCCGATACCCATCGTTAACACCTCGTGACGTAACTGCTAAGCGAGTGTCTGGATTGATGCCTGTTGTGACGTTTCTTGATATAGTGTCGCTCCCCTGGAGGACGCATTCGCCAGATGGAATGGTGCACTTGATGATTGCTTGTATTATGCTTCCAGTGCTGGATATGTAAAATACTTGGCCCTGGTGTTGAAAGAATTAGCGAGTGTTGCTGCGATCGGTGATAGACCTAGTGATTTTAAAGGGGCAGGGTAATGCTTTAGAAAATTAAACCTACATAAATATTTCCATCTCCCCCGGTGTAGCCAGTACCCGCCAGCCCTGTACCATTGCGTGGTGGAATAGCCAAAGATAATTTCGCCCACTTCGTGAAGCCACTAGAGCCAGATCCAGTCCCCGTTGCAATCGTGTATAACAAATCTGCGGAAGATGCATTCTGATACACAATTTGATCTCCCACACCCGTATGCCAGGCTGCGAGTGCTTGAGAGGCCGTCAGGCGAATGTAGGCAGCCCACCAAAGAAAGATAACAAGTGCATACATCTTGTATCACAGATTCTGAACTCGGCTGATAAAAACACTACGTGACATTTCGAAACTTCGAAGCCGTAGTTAGCATCTAATGAAATGATTTGCAAAAAGCTGGGCATGAAAGAGCCGCAGCAAATATCAGCTGTGAACGGTAATAGAAGATAAGAAATAGAAATAAAAATATTCTCCCGGACCCTTGGATGCGAGTAGCCTCCACAGGGCACAAGCTTACTGAGGGGTCATAATAGATCTACTGTACGTGATCAGCGTAGGATTTGCAATATGTATTGGGTGAGGGTGGTCGATTTGTGATACTGCACGGTTTGACAAAAAGAACCGCCAGCTCCTGCACCACAAAAGGGGCCATTTTCACCGCCTTCCCATTGGGTAAAAAATCCGGAGGCTCACATAGGGGAATGCAGTTGGTCAATAATAGCGTTGAACCTCCTGCATATCAGCCGCTTCATATTTGGAAACATTTTTTTGTGCTGCACCAGTACGGGGTGTGACTTGTCGAGCCAGGTTAACTTTTAGGTGCACGGTTGTGGAAATTCGCAGGTGGTAAAAGTGTTGAGTTTCAGCGCGTGGCGAAACGTCTTTGGTCGCCAAGCGAGAAATTATCAAGCGAGCCTTCCCCTTTTTGGATTGCCGAGGTTTCTCCCCAGGATAATGTGCATCTGCTGTCTTACCTCTCTCAAATATCACTTGATTGGCATTTTGCACTGTAAGAACGAATCATCAATGCCATCCACATCATAAATAAATAACTCTACCATTATTAATATATCAATACTCATCCTCACATGAACGAATACACCAAGTGCCACTTTATTAGCTTTTACACCTCAAATACCCCTCCATATGCAGCTATAGAAAATTGCCTAAACCACAAATTATAGGCAGATATCTAATTGGAAAACTGACTACAGCATAGGCATCTCTCACGAAAGGTTTTATGGAGTCTTAGATCCGACGAAATAAAGAATTAAATCACTCCGGTGCCTCAGCTAGCAAAATTCTTGTAAAATCTAAAGTTCATCTAGAAGAAAGTTATACGACTCATTTCTAACTCTAAAATATACATCTTAACCCACAAACAAAATATATTAAATTGTTCGAGTAGCATTTCGGCGATTGATATTGTCATACATTTTTATTTTATTTTATAAAGATCGACTATTCCTACTTGAACATATCCTAGACATGAGGTGAGAAAGGCATCATGGGCAAATATCAAGTATATAGCATTCATGAATCCTGGAGGACGCACGCAGTGGAATTAGAGTTCAATTTACGAGTTCGCCTTTGTCCCTTTCCCCTAGTAACTGTATCTCATCTTGCAGTGAAGCGAGATTTGGGATATTCCATTTCGGTATTTAAGAGACCAAACATATAGGTAATTTTAATCGTCACTCCAGAGATCCTGTCTAATTGGATAGATTGGTCATAGAGAACACTAGCAATTCTGGGTAAAGCTCGTATGTGTTGTTGCATAATGCAATCTTTGAGCATGTGAAGGTTTCTCTGAGATTTTTATATGAAACTTCAAATAAAGATCCACGCGTGTGGACTAAAGCAAGACTATGGCCATTCATGGTTGCAACAGCAGGGTGCAACTAGTTGGTGGCTTTTCAACAGACAATTGTGTTCCAATGGTCTGATTCTGAAGTGTGGTTTTGTCATGCTCAATGGGACTGGTCCACACGGTCAGTGAGATTGAAAGGGGCATGAACTTTTCACTTGCCATTGTGATCTAGTGGCTGCTAAAAGATATCAAGGAGCCGATTATCGGCTCATTTAAGGTGTGAAGACGGAGTATCTCGGTTGACTTCCTTAAACTTATACCTAAATCCTTTTACCTCTGCATAAGCTGCTCGGAACTAAAAAGTGTATACTGCCCACACAAATTCTGGTTCCCCTCCTCTCGGATCTTACTTGGGCCTTTGCAACCCCCTCCTTCTCAAAGTCATACCAAGCGAGGCAGACAATAATTTGCCTAGAATACTCCCGTTCTAGCCCACCGTGAGGTAAGGCTAGCGTAGAGAGGATAATATCGAGTAATTATTTTGAAATTTCCCCGGATTGCTTGAAAATGAAATGATTTAAACATCAAAAATTGAGCTCAATAATTGTTGAACCATGATACGATACACGACTTTTAAGATGACACTAAGCCAGTGACAATCTACTTTCCACCACTCATTGCCTTCCTCAACACCTCCTCCACCTCCGCCTCTGTCTTTCCCTTAATCCCTAACAACTCATTATCCGTCTTATCAAACCTCCCCCCGTATCCTTCTGCAAAAATCGCCCTAAACAAGTACGGAATCATAGTTCCCATCGAATAATCCCCCTTAGCCAGTGCCTCGTTACTTTTCTTCTCTAGCTCCGCTGTATCAAGCTGAACAGGCTCCCACTTTTTCTCTGGCGCGATCTTCTTCGCCATCTCAAGCAGTTTATTCTGGCTGGTCTTGATATCTTCAACAAAGACAAACCGATCCTTTGTTTCCTCAGGGTGGGAGAGGACACCGACAACTGCGTCACCGACAGACGCGAGTGTGGTGGTGCTGAAGATCCGGTCACCGCCGTCATAGATTGCTGGTTTCCCCTCCTGCCAGCCAAGGAGGAAGCCGTTGTCGAGACCCCAGTCGAGGAAGCCACCGTTTTGGATGTAGGTGTATGTCATACCGGGCGTCTTAGCTAGCGCATCCTCGAGATGTTTACGAGCTGCTTGTTTGTAACCGAAGACTGGAAGAGCAGCAGTTTTAGGGTTGGAGAGATCAGAACCGAAGTCGGAAGGGAGGAAGCGGTAGACACCTGCAGCAATGGCCGCGTCGATCAAGACAGTTTGGCCGAGGAGCCCTTCCATACCGACGGCTGAGACAACAGCATCTTGGCCTTTGAATGCTGTCGTGACAGAGTCAACGGATTTCACGTCGACGGGGACGACCTTGACAGATGCTGGGAAAGTCGCCTTAGAACCTTCCCTGGTGACTGCCGTGAGGTTGAACTTTCCAGATGCGATGAGGGCATCGAGGATGGGTCTACCGAGAGCACCAGAAGCCTAAGAATATATTAGTTGATGAAAGCATTTTGAATTGAAATATGACGTACACCAACAATAGCAACGTTTTTGATGACTGCCATATTGAAATTTGAAATTTGAGATGGTAGTGTTGTGGTTTTCAAAGGCGAGGAGACTCAGGACTTGGGATAGAGGTTTATAGGAGATTGAGTGTGAACTGAAAAGAAGTAATGTGATGAACTGATTGAGAGAAAAGTAATGGAGGCAAGCTGCGGTTAATATAAGAAATGGAAGGCGGGTTTCAATTCAAGAGAACGTCCTCGGCCTCTTCAAGCACGAATGTCTAAGCATTCTAGCGATTTCCGCATATTGACCAATGGTAAAAATTGCGTACACATTACATGAGCTTATTAATTGGCCTAAAGAATCAGCCATCAAAGCTTCTTCTCCAAGGTTTTTGAGGGATAGAGTTTCACAGCATAAGGGAGTGACGCAGTTTCAGAGTTTGATGATACAATTGGTGAATCTGTGATGGAGTGGGAGCCGTGGGAGCCGAGTTTACGGAGCGCAAAGATTATGTCAATTGGCTAGGGTATTGGTGATGAATAAGTCGGCATCCCACATGTACTTGGGCTTTTGTTCGGCGATCCACATCCCACCGTATGTCTTCGCATCCCACTTCCACAGTTCTATTGCTTCTCATCCTCAGAAACATTGACGACTCGAAGTATCTAGCAATTATCTTAGTTGCGTATGAGCTTAGGTTTGAGATAGTCACTGTTAATGCTACTCACACACGAGAAGACTTAGTTCCTTTTCAAACGCAAAATATTTAGCTTTTCTAGTATCACAAAAGTTCGGCGCCCACATATCCCAAAGCTGTGGAACCATTTCTGCCGTCATGGAGAATCAAGCGGCACATGATATTGGGACCCGACATCATTGCAGGTTCGATGGATGCGATAAAAGCTTCATCCGAAAGGAACATCTGAATCGACACGAACGTATTCATGCCGGCTCCCACTTCATTTGTGAAATTTGTTCCGAGAAGTTTCATCGTAGGTAAGTTATCGAGTTAAAGCTCGATGTATGTAACATGTTCCCGGATTTGCTGCTGATAGTGGAATAGTGATAGTTTGCGACGACATTGTAAGATAATCGAGTGCTGCGTGACAATTGTTACAACTAAGTGGTCCTCTAATGTTGATGCTGATGCTTCGAATCATTCCTGGCGTTTTCCATCAACACTTAACTCGTATATTTATTGGCTAACTCTCTCTAGTATTAACTCGCCATAGTGATGTATATAAACCGACCCCATCGTCCAAAACCAAGAAGGCATGCACAGCATGTCATAAAAGGAAGGTGAAGTGCGATGGATCCCAACCATGCTCGAGATGCCGTGAAAAGAAAGAGGATTGCATATATGAGCAGTCAGAGACTGTTGCTCCATCAGAAGATCGTCCCGTGGGAGAGCGGCCTCAACTTCAAAGTAGCTCCAGCTTGGGAGCAACAGGCAGTCATGACGCACATATGCTTGACGCTTTCTCCGGAGATGTTCAACCTGAAGTTGCAGCACATATTGATACTCCGAGTATAAATGATTCATTTGAAATGAATATTGATGATGGCTTCCTGGCAGAGGCGCATCGACAACAGGAACCAGCACTACAGCCTTCCACAGTAAGTCCAAACGGATCTAGCGGAAGTGGTATAAGTCCTCCACAAAACCAGCAAGCAACCTCCTCCCCGTTCGATCAGTTCATATTCAAGACTCCAGGAGTCGTAAACTGGTCAGCTTTGCGTATCCAGAAAGACAGACAGTCCACTGGGGAAGTGCTATCAGAACAACCACCTACTATGTGTAGGGATGCCGATGATAATTATCGTGAGACCGTATTTAAAGCATATTTTGATCATTTTCATCACCGATGGCCTATTATCCATCGCCCAGCATATGAGGACCAGAAATTTAGTCTTGTTTTAATATCTTCTATGAAGATGATTGGAGCTTGGTTCCTTCTCGACCAGAGATCTCATGATAATGCTTTTGCGATGCATGAATATTTAATGCAGCATATACCATGTATATTAGTAAGTCTGTTTGACGGAATAGGGTTGCAACAACTGACTGAAATTCCTATCCTTAGGCAAAGAAATCCTCCAGTGATCACTTCCACGAGACATTACCTGTCTCCTTATGTCAGGCTGCTTTGTTAAATATTCTATTTGCGTTGTATTGTGGGGTATGTGCTCTTCCAACATCTGTGAGCCCTGAATGAAACTGACATGGATGAAGATTGAGAAGTTAGTTTCCAGAGCGGTCACACTCCATAATATGCTTGTCGGTGTATTAAGAGAAGTCCGATTCTTCGAAAAGGAAACTACATATGCAGATGAAAAGCCAGGCATGTTCTTACCGTTGCATATCAAGATGTTGGGCGACCGTCAGAGGTGAGCTACTCTGCGATTAGGAAAGAAAATCCCACTAATATTTTTTAGATTCGCTATGTATCTATACAAACTTGACAATTACCTTAGCCTCATCCGGGATCGACCGCCTTTGCTTCTCCCTGAAGAGTTGCACTTCTCATTGCCCTCATCATTGTCACACTGGGATTCGGATGGTCTATGTATGTGGGAGAAGCGACTCTCAGCTGAGTCGGTGAGGGACAAAAGGTTGATGACTGAGGTTATCCGTAGTAATACGGATTCTCTGAACCCAACCGGCGAATTGCAACTGATCGAGGATGTGCAGCTCTGTATGTGCTCACTGCAATTTCGTATATGGATGCTAGCGCAGGTGTCTGGGACCAGTAGTCCCTCTGACCCAGCGAATGTGTACCCCCGAGACTCTCTACAGCGACGACTTGACGCCTTCAAAAGCCAACTTGACCGAATGGCGTTACAGCCAGGTGATGCTACTCACCACCGCCAAAATTCCAATTCTATTTTTCGTTTCTATTACGGGTACGAAGATCAATCGCAGCCAGGCTGGGAGACCATAGTCACAGCAAGAATGAAGGACTTGGGCTTTGATGCTCTCATGTTGCACCATCTGCTCAACTTAAATCTCCATGCTGACATTCGAAGCCTTCGACAGCTAGCAAGTGACCAAGATATCACTGACTTCTCAGGGCTACCGGAAGATAGGCAGTTCTTATACAAACAGAGGATGCGGACAGCGGCAAGTTGGTCAGAATCCGCATCTGCGAGAAGATCTTTGTTTAGTGCAGTCTCGGTCATGACACACCAGTGTCTTGAAAGATCTGGCACCGTCCACAAGCGGGCCAACGACCCCATTGCTCAAGTCGCATTAGCAACAAGTGCTCTCATCATATGGGCATATTGCAAATTTAGCCCCCCTAGATGCCAATTGTGTACGCCGAGTATCAATGATTCACCCTCGCTCTCAGTTGAGCTTACCAACTGGTGTGGCCCTTTAGTTGGAGACATGGGTAAAGATGGTTGGATTATTGTTGGTAAGGGATGTCCTGTCGACCTTGAAGGAATTCGGTTGTGTCGATGTAATATTGGAATTCTTGTCGCAAAATTCCAGGTTCATATCCAAGAGGGTTGGGAGCTTGCCCAAGTCATTGCACCAGGAGTCTTTCCTGGCAACAGTTCTACTCGGAGGCAAGGATCCATAATTCCTCACTGATCTGCACCTTGTTTTCTGCACAGCTAGTGCAGATCCATTAGACACTCATGTATTAGTGACCAGAATAATCGCTCACCGCAATGAACATCCGGCAAGGGAAGATCAGTATCCGCTAACTCTAGGGGCTTCGCATGTATCGAGCTCAATGGTATGGGGAATAACGAAATCTATAGAAGGATCTATGATTGGAATCGTCCTGATTCATTTCTTAGTCTTCTTCGGGGTGGTTCCCTCCCCCATCTCAAGTGGCACGAATTGGTGATCCCCTGGCAACTCGATACGTTGGACTGGACTTTTCGCGCTCATCTCAGTAATAGCGTCCTGTTCGTGCAGCTCATGGATTTTCTTGCCGCCCAACTCAACTCGAGGCTTCTCAGTCCCATCCATCTCAGGCTTGGTGAACGTTTCTTCCTCTGTATTCGCCCGCTTGGGTTTCGGATTCTTTCTTCGTAGGAACACCAAAATGCCACCAGTTGCCAGAAGAGCTGCGGCTGCACTGGAAACCCCAACCCCAGCCTTTGCTCCTGTTGAAAGCCCGCTTTGCCCCTTCGGGACCGCACTTGTATTTGTCAGGTTGGTAGATGGATTGGTGGCGGTATTGACAGAGGGTGGCGCTTGGGTTGTTGTCCCAACAAGTGCTTGATGTGTCCCTTGGCACGAGTAGTCTCCTTTGATGATGGATACAGCCTTGTTTGCATCGAAAATCGAACAGTTGAATTTTGGGTCAGTAGTTTGGATGCTGAAGGTTTTATTCACTGAAGTGAGGCCAGGCATATTGACACTTTGGATACATTAGTATTGACCCTTCAGGACAGAAACGCAGCATACCTTGAGAACTTGCCACTGAATGAAACGCGCTCAGCTCTACTCAATTTCTCAAAGGTCATATTTGTCAATGCAGAATTGTTCGTGATCTCCATTGAACCTGCTGACAGAAGGCCCGCAAACGAGGCTTTCCTTAGCTGTACATTGTCTTGCAGATACAGATCTTGCGTAATAACAGACAAGCTATCGACCGAAAAGTTTGTCATGTAAGAGCTTTGAAGTGACAAACTACCAGAAAGAAAGCTCAGCGATGGCATGGAAACGGTGGAAATGTTCTTCAAAATGACCGAGCCTGCAGAGGTTAACTGAGGAAGATTGACGTCTGCATTCACTCCATTAGCAGCCATGGTGATCCTAGTTTTTGCAGTTTCCAGCGGTAATGTGATATTTTTCAACCGGCGATTGTTGTCAATCTGAACAATATCGGCATTCTTCAAGTTAATGCCTTCCAAACTCGAGAGAAATGTATCGCTGATCGTCACATTCGCCACAGATGTGATACCAGCTGAAAAATCGAAATTCGGCGATGACGGCAGTGCGACAAAGCTGATTGTGCCCACCGTAGATAATACCGGAAAGTCTGTGGTTGATATAAGGGTGAGGTTGTGATATATAAAGTTGCCATTGATGCGCCGTAAGTCTTTTCCGCCGAAGGCGACGAGGCTTCCTATATCTTGTACAACGACATTTTCGAGGACTTCTTGAATTCCATCTATGTTTAACGATCCACTGACTGGAGGTGTTGTTGCTAGTACAATGCTGCCAGAGAAAACGGTGCAGCTTGCAATCGCGGTGGCATCACTTTGAGCCTTGATTGTTCGAGTGACGCCTTTTGTTCCACAGTCTGTTTTGTTAGATGGAAATTATACTGCCGTGTACCTGAGAGTACTTACCGGCCCCAGATTGACAATAGCACAGTTGGGCCAGGCAATAAAAAATCACCCAGACATAACCAAAATATTGTTTAGTCAGTTTCTTAAACCCCATTTTGCGGTCAAATAATTAA
This sequence comes from Tricladium varicosporioides, assembly GCA_021365295.1. NCBI lineage: Eukaryota > Fungi > Ascomycota > Leotiomycetes > Helotiales > Tricladiaceae > Tricladium > Tricladium varicosporioides. The sequence continues at coordinate 404,260 of JAJTIW010000029.1, forward strand.
AGAAAGTGGAAACGAAAACCTTAAAATTTCACGTCTAGGAGCTCAAGAAGAGGGTGTCATAAGGTATCACGGTAACCTGGTTTTCGTCGTATGTGGCTGATGCCATATGCTGCGCCGTTTTGCCAATTCTTCAAGGTATAGGAAGTGCCTGTGTGATTCGTTGTTGTCTTGCCCAAGGATTCCTACACGCAAGTTTACATAATAATCCTTACTGAATACCCTCGCTTCTTTCAGGTGCTTAATTAAATATCCTGATCTGTTGATTTCCCTGTTGTGTTCTGAGAGGCTGTGCAAGCATTGGATGTTTATGAATACATTGGAAGATGCGATACAAGGGATCAGGGGCCCAGAAGTGCAGTTTCCGTCTCGGCACATCCCTTAATACCAAGAGTCGTTTCAATTTAGTGCACAACAGTGGATAAACAAGTGAATATCAACTTGATTCCTTCGCAAATACCTCGTACCTTGATGCCGGGTAGCGAATCAAGTTGGCATGATAGAACCATCCGAGAGTAAGAAGGTGTTTTGAATACTTTTTGATAGATATGGAGAATTCCTACTTGGAGATTGAATGATCCCAAGAGTATGTATTGCTCCATAACTTGAGCAAAGACTTAAGCAGAGTATACGGCAGCCCTCCTCATTCATAATTCTGTTTGATGCTTCGCTCCCAACCATGAAGCCATCATACATACTTCAGGATCTAAGAAAAAGATGGTGGCTCCGAAATTATAGCTATTCGTTAAGTGATGTACTGAAAGTTGAAGTAGAGACAAGAACTCTAAGCTGCACATAGTCACTGGAACACAGGCACAGTCTTTGGGTGAATAAAAATGCACTACCATGGTCAAACTTGCAGTTCCGAGAGTCTGCGCTGGACACTTGGAGCGGAAAGTTCACCACACAATAACAGTATTGTTTTCTTGGTGTTTTTCGCAATTGCACTGTTCTCCGTCACTGCCTCGGCGAATCTTCGTGTAGATTAAAAAGAGCAATATTCTCAATGACTTGTCTCACAGAGAAAACTTGAGCTTCCTCCATTGCATTTTCGGATATTGACTACGAATTGACGGTAGCACTCAATCGGATATTCATCTACACCGTTCTCAAGACCGTTAATCGATTGACGGTTTGGATCTTCAGAAAAGGTTGTAAATTCTCCGCTATAGCTCCAGTGGGAGGTGGTTGAGGTTGGATGGAGAGATGAGTAATATGATACTTCGAAGTATGTTCCAATTATCTTGCTCAAAATTTGACTTGTTGAGGCGTAAAGTAAATTCGCCTCATGTGTCGTTTAAGGTTAAAGGTGTTGTAGCAAGATAGTATTGATGTAGTTTCTGAATAGATCTGTATGGGTTGCATAGTATCCCTCCAGATCAGCGTTATATAATATCAATATCAGATGTCTAGAGTGGAAGAACATCTTATGGATCAAATCTCCCAGTTCTAGCGGAAGTTGCAAGGATTTAGACATATCTTGTGGTTCCGTGTTTATTTCCTGCATCGACACGGAATACACTACCTCAAGATGTTGCCAAGCCCATTTCAAACGCTAGACCATAACGACCCTAGCGCCAAAGTCTCAATCAAATGGCAAGCTCCAAAAATCGAACACCAAAAAAATATCGCGAGTCCACCACCACCAAAAGCTCCCCAATCACACGACCTCTCCGCTTAATTCTTCAAATCCAACTTGAGTAAATAAACCTCTCCGCTACTAGCCTTCGTTAAACTGTAATGTACTAACAATCCCAGCTCAATCTCCCCCTGCAAGAACGCACGACCAAAATGCATCTCATGTACACCCTCGACGCCCAAGGCAAACGCCTTTATACTCTTAAGAAAGTCGTCTCAGGCGAAGTCACGAAATCCGCACATCCAGCACGCTTTTCGCCTGATGATAAATATTCGAGACATCGGGTTACGTTGAAGAAGAGATATGGACTACTTTTGACACAGCAGAGTGAGTTTACACCTATTTGAGATTTTTTGGGCCAGGGATTGCGATCGTGGAATTGGCATGGAGAGAATGGAGAGCTGATTATCTGCTTTAATAGAGGATTTGAGAGTGCTAGGACAGTAGAGGATGGTTGGTAGACTCAGCAGAAGTTGAGGGCTACTGCTAAAATTTTCGACACAAAACGGCTAGCGGACAAAAGGGTCAATTGTTGGAGTATACCAGGCGTTTATAGGACGGTCAATTCAAGCCGGCGGCTACGATAATTGAAGGCGACAATCAAAATGGTCTTTACTGTAGATACGGAGTTTCTACACTGACAAATGAATGCGACTATGCACAAACATACTCTATGTGATATTCTGCGCCATTACTCCAAACACCATACTGAAATACTTTTACTTCCTCTTTCTCGAGTTAATTGTCTTTCCTGCACCAACTTTTGGTCTACCACCAGATCGTCTATCGCCTGATAGAATATTTGGTAGATAATCTTCGTCCATCAAATCTTTCTCCTTTTTCCTTCTGGCGCCTGTCATAGCTTGAACATATTCCTTCTGATCCTCTGCTAATATTAAAGATTGACCCCAGCCCCCCTTGCCACCTCCTGCTACTAGCTTACCGTTCGATGTACCCGCTACAGGTTTTGGGATGCTATAAACGTTTCCACGAGTATTCCACTGCATGTTCTTCTTGAGGTGAACCTTGAAATTCCCATCTTTGTCCGTTGAGCATGATGTTCGTAGTAATGTAGGCTTCCCACATCGTGCACAAAATTGCTTGCCCATATCCCTTGTGATAAAGAAACATGCATGACATCGTAACACCCAGGTTTTGAGTTGGCGGATCCTTTGCATGTTGGGAGCCAAAAGATTCAAATTCATCCGTAGAAGAACATTCTGCATGGCGAAATCGGATGTGATACATGCGACCTGTATTATTTTCACCTCCGCTTCTGGTTCTGCCAGTCCATTTGCATCCTTTTCTTGATGTTGTTTGAGATTCTGTGGCGTAATCCAACCTTCTTCGTCTGAATCTTCGACTTCATTTTCAGGAACTTCTTGGATATCTTCGGGTGAAATGGGGGTTTGATTCTCTCGACTTCCTGAGGTGAGATTCTCCTGCCCGGAAACACCTATTCTAGGCGCATCCTCAGGACTTATATGGGACTCGGCAAGTTTCTCTTCGACTTCTTTCATCTCAAGTTTACTTTCCTTTATTGGTTCAGCTTCAATATCTAAAGATATTTCTGTCTCTTTCTCGGCGCTCGACCCCTCTGTTGTTGAGGTTGGTATCGTATTACTCTCGGAACTTAGCTCAGCCTTCGTCGTATCTTCAACCAAAGTCCCCGGTGGTTTGCCATTCAATCCTTTCTGTCCCGGTACACTGCGGAGTCTCCAGTTGCCATTATTCCTTTCACATTCCAACTCATATGTCAAAGCCATTAAATGAATATCCGGCCGACTCAGTACCTCCAAATCACCTGTCCTTCTTGCAAAATCCGTCATAATTTTCACACTGGCAGGCGTCGGCGATCGCAGCTTGATGAATGGCTTCGAAATCGTCTCGAATCGCGCTCGAGTAATAGGATCACGAATTTCTTCAATAACTGCAGGGATCGTATAGAGCTCTTCGGCTTGTGAAAGCAGGGTTGAGATTGCCGGTTCATTCTTGATTATTGGTCCAGCGTCAAGGACAAGGCTATGGACGGGTTTTGTGGTATTTGTCGCCATTTTGTGAGGGTTTATCGTGCCGTGATGAGGATGGGATTCTGCTGGCGGGGTCACAAAATAAATTTTGGTCTGGGAAGATTTCGCCGATAAGATATGTGCTTAATACAGCTAGTGGGCAGGCAATAAAAGGCGGTGAGCTCAAGCCCCTCCATTATTACTCTTGAAAACTCCGACCTATTCACTTGTCTCTAATAAAAGATATAAAGTCTAAGACTGGAAGTGCATTAGATGTAGAATTTCAAGGAAATTATCATCTTGCCCCCCAAATTTGAAAGTAAATATTTGCATCTTGTACGAATGAGAACTTCTGATAAACATTGTTGCCAGCTTTTTGTTTACACATTGAAATGAAACTCTCTAGAGCTTTTCTTGTTGGGGGTTTAAACAGACCTCAACACTCTTAATTTAAGAGAATTAATAGATTCCTAAATTTTCTCTTAAAAATTCATAGTAAAAGAGAGAAACCTAAATCTTTCAATATAATCTCATTTACTATACAAGTCGACCATCCAAGATTATTCCTCTGCCAGTTTTTGAGGCGCCTTGTGACCACTTAGCTTCATATATAGGAGTTGGGATTTAAATAGGGCATGATAATTAAATAGAGGAATCGCCAAAGGTTTGCTGAGGATAAGGTAAGTACAAATAATAAAAAATAGAGATGAGCATATGGGTTTGTCTTTATATAGGCCCTGCAGGTCACTATAGATTTGCATCCTGTTCTTCGCAATTTTCATTATAATGGTCATGACCTTGTCTTGCTTCCAATGTTCTTTCCGTTTCAGGTCTCTATCAAGATAAGATTTATAATCTTGACTACTCTGAGACTTACTCGCTTCTCTTATTCTGAGTATACATTTGTAACCCGTTAGATCCCAAGCTGTCCAGCATCTTTTGAATACGGGCATCATGATACTATCATCGATTAACGAAGAGCATGCTACAAGGTAACAAATTTATCCATAGGGCCCAAGTACGAGTACAAAAGGCTTGCGAAGGTATGGTACTTTGTAGAGATACTACACTTGACGAAGGTTTGAATGTATTATGTTCTTGAATCTAAAACTATGAAATAGTCTAAGGGTATGTTCTAATTACAATATTTAGGACAAAGAAAACTTCAACTACAAAGTCGATCAATTCCGATTGCATCTAACGTTCCTCAAACCTCTAGCTTCTCCACTCTAACTTGCACTCTTTTCTTCTCATCCATGCTCCCCTTATATTCATCACCAGCCACCGTAGCTCCCACTAAAATCGGCTCTGGATTTTCCTCCCTCTCCAAAAGCAACCCCTTCGCATAAGGAAATAACGTATCCCGTCTAGGTGGTGGCGTACTTGTGGCATTCTCCCAAATCCCATTTGTCAAATTCTTCCCTAACAGCTCTACGAGTGGCGTCAAAATCGGTAAGCTAGCCACGATGGCAGCGTAACAACACGTAGCAGTCAACAACATATTAAGTGCGTAAGGCCAATGCAAGACGTGAAGGAAAACGCAGATAGTTGCACCTAGAGACCAGAATATGAGCCCGTGGAAGAGGTAGATGGTGAAAATATGCGGGAAGATCCATGTTAATGCCTTGCATGAGAAGACTGCTTGAACGAGAGGGGAGAGTTCGATAAGAGCTTGGAGAGAAATAGCGAATAAAAGGCCGTTGAGGCGGGGGATGTAGTATTGTGCTGTTTCTGTTGGATTGGAGATGTACATCGGGTTCCCTGTTAATAGGTCCGGATGAATGCGGTGTTCGATGTCGATGAAGGAGTAGTTCGATACTTGGTTTGCAACATCTACACTAAGAGAGGCGATGGTGGTGAGAGTGTAGAATATTGCGAGTAAATAGAAGAGCCAAGGGCGGGAGAGGATGAATTTTTTGTATTTGAAAACGATGTCGAGGTCCGCTAGTAATAGGCCGAGCCAGAAATATGAACCCCAGCTTGAGGCGTACCAGTTTAGAATTGTGCATACTGCGTAATAGCTGAATCGTTTCCAGGGTGTTTTGATCTCACGGATTACTACAACGCCGAGAAGGATCTGCCAGGAGCCTTGAAGTTGGATAGGCATGGTCCAGAGGACGCCGGTGCAGTAATTGAAGATGATTTGAGGAACGGCATTAGGTACCAGATAGACTAATTCCAAACACTCAGAAACAAAAGCTCCGAAGTTCTCATATGAAATAGCGTATGGCCAAGTAGACCAGGTAATGGCTGGAAGATATTGAAGCCATTTGGTGGCTCCGCATTCCATAAGAAAATATTCTAACATCGCACATGCGACAATTGGTATCATTACTAGGAGGGTTTCTTTAGTGTTATGCCGTGTTTTCTCAAGATAGATTAATCTTACCTCTAAAGTTTCGTGTGACGGCCTTCTCACCAATCCACATGAGGTCACCAGTGCGGAGATATCTAGAGACTAAAAATCTGGTAGATGTCGAGAAGAATAATCCTACCCAAATCTGATTCAGGAGATATGGCGTAACAATTTTGTTTGCCCATACTTCACTCTCGTAGTGGTGCGGTGCTCCAGGGAAGATAACTGCTGGGATGAAAGTGGCACAAAAATGGTCAATGGAGACGATGATAGCCAACATCGCAGTAAGCCCGGCGAGGTAATCAACCCGCTGTTTTGGTTGCAGGGGCGCTTTGCCATTTGATGTGTCCGACGGAATTTGCGTTACGGTGACATCCACACCTTTGCCTTTTTCATCCCACTTGTTCTCTTTCGAATCAATTTCATTGGAAGGTTTCTTGCCTGAGATTGGACTTTCATTTGACACCTCGTCAATGTTATCGAGGATTGTGCCCCCGCCACCTGTAATCGTCATAGTTGTTGTTCTGCTATCTGCAAGTGGTGTTGCAGAGTTGGAATCCATGAATGGGCTGCCAGGTTTAGACAGCATCTCTGCTTCCACAAGCGTGTCTGTCGACTCTGACCTATATGCGGAACCGCCTTGTTGCCAGAAGGCTAGCTTGCGATCTGTCATACTGAGATTGAAGGATGCCTTGGATGGACTAGGGCTAAATGCTGTCCCCGGACGACTATGTAGTGTACTTCCAGAAGGCGTCATTGGAGGAGTTGGGAATTCAAATGGGTTGAGAGGAGGCGGCCGAAGAGTGCTGTCCGAACTGTTTGAACTAGAATGACCAACAGAGTATGCAGGTGCTGGTGTGCTTGTTCCACTTGCTGCAGTGCTGCTCGAATATCCCGAATCATTTGTTGCCCCCGTGCTCGCGCTTTGCTGTGATTCTCGCTTTTTCTGAGACCCAAATCTTGCTATAGCTCGTGGTAAAAGTGTGTGTACTAACAAGATTGTTGTGCACAGAATGCAGGCTACTGCCATCCAGATTGCAATCCACTGTTGGGCTGTCCTTGGAGACGCTTGCTTCCAGCGCTTTGTAGCCTCGGGTGTAAATGGCGATGACCCCCGTAAGGTCCAATCATCCGTTGAACAGAAATTAGCAAGCTGGCATTTCGAATCGAACTCTTTGTGAGCCTCTTCATTCATTAAAGAAGAATTGAAGAACAGACGTGCCCACCCGACATTCGCTATTGACCCGTTCCTCGGAGGACCTTGAGTAGAGTAAGGGTTGCCGACCGACCAGTGCTTCAAGAATACTGGACATGGGACGCTTGGAATGCTCGTTGAACCTTTCGATATTGACCGACTGCGAAAACCACCAATGGAGAAATTTAGTTTGGTTTTCGTCCAGTCCACGCGATACTCCGTAAAGTCCCATGGATTTGCATTAATACTGGAATTTGAGGACAAACTGCTGAAGTTTGTTCCCAAGATACGGTCAGGAAATTCCTCGCCAACCAAGGTGCTTATCCATGCATTGGATGGGTTGTTGGTATTCATAGAATTAATCTCAATGGTCTGGCTGTCGTTATATGAAAGCACCATTGATATTGAAGTACCACCATTGCCGGAACCCGCAGGTCGTAACAATGAGCGAAATGAGCCATATTGAATGTCAGATCTTAATGTGCGAATTCCTCCGCCAAGGACAAGATGTTCGTTGTCGGGTTTAGAGATATGGAGTTGAAGTGACTGAGATCCGTTTGCAAATTGAACATTGGCGTTGTCAGCGCCTTGTCGGTATATAGCATTCCAATCCTTCTCAAATTTGTTCTTGTAATTTTCGGCGACAAAATCTGGGGACAGAATGGTTGTCTCATTGAAGTAGGTGATGATTGCTTCCGTAAAGACTTCACCAGTTGAGCTATCGTAATAGCCACAAGAACAATCCGAATCTCGGGATTGTATGAAGCTATCTGTTGCTGCAACGAGATATTCTGAAAAAATGGCACCAAGAAAACATATCGATGAAGTTTGAAAGCGCATCTTGAGTAAAAGGAGTAAATGCGTATTCAGAGAGCATGGACGAGGTAACGACTGAAAATGGCTGAGAAAATGCCAGAATTACTGAAGAGAAGATGCCAGGAAAGAGAAATCTTTCGCCATATACAAGAAGATACCCTTGAATCTAGTATAAGCTGAGATCGTACTTCCCAGCTTGTATGACTGGTCAAAAATCAGAAAGCAAGTAGTCTAATCAACAGCATCCTAATGCACTCCTGAATGGCCCGTTACCTTCCATGCGGCAGTAGTCTATCGCGCTTTGGCAGATTTTGCCGCAAGCTGGAATACTACCCTTGGCAGCGGGAACAATCGAAGATCATCTGAAAATATCATGCAGTCCGAGTGTACCGTAGTATCCACTTGGATGCCCAGAGATCTATTACTGTCCAGCCCTGGAAGCGGGAAGCGAAAAAAGCATAGAAAATGGGTGGCGCAAACGTGGAAACATCCCGAGTCGTCTGGCTTGTCAACGCATAAAATAAGCTGAGATGAAGATCAGTTTGTAAGTTACTTATGGACGTTGAAGCAACAATACTCTTGGGATATCAGAAAAGCAAAGGTAAAGTGAAGTTTGGGAATAGTTTTGTTTGTTTCAACGCTAAAACCAGAAAAACATGGTGCGATCTGCCTTGACTACGCCAATTGTTTCCATCCCGACGCTCCATCCTCCAACATCCCTAGCAGTGATTTGACCCCCCCTCCCCCTTTCTGCGTTATCGCTTCGTCAAGCAAGGTAGTCCTGGCTTGTTGTTAACCATCCATCTCATCTTGAGGCTACTGCCAGCAGAGACCTCTCATACCGCTGATGGCTGGATTTGTCTTCAACGGATGAGCCGATCGCCACATACAAGCCCAGTGTGCCTCACCATCACAGCCAGCGCTACTAGGTATTTCTTCCTAAGTGGGGTGTCTCTCAATACTTGTCAATTTTGCGGTAATGTGAGTCAATATTTATGCCCGAGCGAGATGCAGTGAAGTTAGAATTAGAAGCAGCTAGGGAAGAAGAGATAATGTGGAAGTGAAAGAACATGCAGGCGAAAAATGACATGATATTTCTGGCTATAGTCACTCATTCCTTTCCTTAATACTGCAACAAAGTTTCCTGTTCAACATTCTACATTCGTTCGTTCACGTAGTATTCTATCTTTTATACCATCACAATGGAGGGCACCACAACGACCCAAACTGTGCTTCCTACCAGCATTTTTAATACCACTTCTCACACCTCTGAGAAACTCTCCTCTTCGAGCCTGAAGGAAATATGTGAAAAGTTTCATCTCTCACTACATCGATTCTCATGTTTCGTTACGGAGTGGACGCCATTCTTGCTCGTCGCGTCCTATTACTGGTTCTCCGTCAGTTTATATGTTTTGTTCCCAGAGAAGTTGATGGCAGCATTCTGGTATATCTAGTAAGGATTCATCCTATGCTACATTCGGTACTTGAGCTTACATAAATAGTATGATCTCGAATTTCTACATTGCCAGTTCAACAGTATTGGAAGCATTTATGAGCATTGAGCCTTGTCGGGAGGCGCGAAAAGTTGTCACGAAAGCTCAAGACAATGATTGGAAATTCCCAACTCCAGATGACGAGCTTCTCATACTCGATCTTCTGATTGTGGCATATCTACCCAACGAAAAAGACATTATAATGGATCGTGCACTGTATGCTCTCGAACAAATATCATATCCCCAACATTTAATTCGAATCAACATCCTGTATAATACGCCTTATCCTATCGAACCCTTGGAGTCAGAGCTCCATGAATTAACTTTGAGGTTCCCTCATGCAAGAGTCATCAAAGTTCCAGGGTCGACTTCTAAAGCCGATAATTTGAATTATTTCTTCACACTTAATACCGGATCCGATGTCATTGCTATTTACGATTGCGATCACTACCCTCATCCCAATGGTCCAAGGTGGGCTATCGAGAAATTCCTTCAAGACACGAAAATCGATATTGTTCAGGGTCGATGTGTTATCATGAACACCACTGCTTCATTTCTGGCGGCGATGATTGCTGTTGAGTTCGACAAAATTTATGCAGTTTCTCATCCCGGTCGCTCTACAATGTGGGGATTCGGACTTTTCTGCGGAAGTAATGGATATTGGAGAACGTCACTGCTTCGACGACTGAAGATGGATGGATCTATGCTAACCGAGGACATCGATTCAGCTCTCCGAGCCGTATCTCAAGGTGCGAAGACAGTTCATGATCTCAATGTAGTCTCATACGAGCTCGCTCCAACACAATGGTCTGCGTTTTGGAAACAGCGGTTGAGATGGGCACAAGGCTGGGCACAAGCGAGCCTCCGGCATGTGGTTATGTCTTTCAACAAACCTGCAGATGGTGTTCGCGCTCGGGATGCTAGAACGCGATTTGGACTGTTTTCCCTACTTATGATTCGAGAATGGTCCTACTATCTCGTCACACAGTACACATGCCTAATGGCTAGCATGGTCATCACCAACTTCCCAAAAACACCCGGACAGCTAGGCAAGCTGGTCTTCAATCCTTTCCCGCTGTCTGCGTGGTTCTTCATCCTGAGGTAAGCAATAGTTTAAAGGATCTACAGACTCAGAAAGCTAACCTCTTCCAGCGTTATTTGCTTGATAGCCACACTTTGGATTACAGCTCGTGTTAAGTCCGAATTCATCAAAGTGTGGATGTTGATCATTTTCTCAATCCTATACCCCTTCTATCTAGTTCTTTCGGCCACTATTGGTAGGTTTTGACTTTCTTCACATCATATTTTTCTCTTGTTAACATATTTAGGACTCTACGGCCATGCAAGAGCCATCACAAAATATACAGCCTGGAACCCAACTGCTCGAACTTGAGCGATATCCGAATTTCCTCATGCTTTCACGACTTCATGTATATTTATTAATTTCTATTTGTGCATTTTCTCTTCTTCGCTATACCACTAGACTGTAGAATGATGAGATCTAGATAGTAGATGCGTTTATAGATGATGACTATATCACTGTATTCTAGATCATAATTGTAATCAGGTGCACAGAACAATCAATACATATACAAGACATTTCGAAACACAAGAACTCTCTAGTCCCTATATTCCATATATCTTGCTTGTACACGAATCGTGAAATATCTGCATGCGGCTGAATTTTTCGCCATCTTCCCTGCAGGAGCCCCGAGTAGCTTCAAGCTACTGTAATAAACTTCCCGGGTTCCACCGTAAGGTCCGAACTTCATCCCGGTGCTAAACAAATGCCATAGCACTGGCATGTCCTTATCACGCAAAATATCCAGCTTGGTACCTGAAAAGCGGGAAGTGACTACCACATGCTGGTATCTCCTAGCGTCAACTCGTCTGTAGTGAGGCTGCAAATGCAGGTCCCGTCGTTTGAAAAGATAATAGACTGCGCTTAGCTGCATATTTCTCTCCAATTGCATACTCCAAAATGAAACATATATCTTCCGTCTTCGATACTAAAGCTCAATCGACGATTAAGGTTAAGTCGCTCCCCTGAAAACTCGCCTACTTCGTCCCTATTAGCGATGCACAGTGGCGGAGCTGAATAACTCCCGTGTCGATCAGCGGGAGATGCACGGGAGTACCTGCAGAGCCTTGTGAGGGGCCTGGGAAAATTCCTGTCCTGGCCACTTATCAGGTTGTGATAAATCCCCTTCAAGCTTTAGCACTGGCCTCCATTTTAGGGACCTGTGCTGATTGAAAAGATAAGATACTACGCTCCTGATATTTCCACTGTCTCACAGCGGAATCGCATATCTGATTGCCATGATTATTAAAGGCTATTCTAGAATCTTCAAGTGAGATTCTCCATTCGGGAACGCTGGATAGGTTTCCTGTGCACCCTCGCCACCAACATATTTCGCACGAAAGCATCCTTTAGAAATGGACGCATAAATATAGTGCATGAGGGTTTTCACTTTTCCTCTCATTTCAAATCAATACTCATCCCAACAACCTACGCACAACAAGGTCATCGATAACGCAGCCCGCAGCGAATGAGACACGCCGAACGACGTTGCATTAAGAAAACTTTCAAGCGAATAAACATCTTCCTTTTTCAAACCTATTCCTGTCCTGTCTAGCCTTATCAAATAGCAGCATATTTAATGCCCGTGCTGGGGTCTGTGTAGTACAAACTTTCTTTTTCAGCCCCTTTCAGAGATCTGGTCCTTTGCCGAGAAGCAGGGGGTTGACAGCCGCTGGGTGTTACATGGGTGGCTGAAAATAGTCTCAGCCGAGTTATTTTGAGGCTGATAATGTCCATGATAGTATTAACTTATTCAGGTATTTTTTATGAGTTGCTTGGAAGATTAGAATTTTTAAACCATATAGGTGTTTTGGAGCTGTGGGTCTAGTGAAAAGAAAGTCGGCTCAGGTTGAAATTATTAGCTGCATGAGAACGCGTGAGAATCATCTTAGAGCATTTACAATTTGGTATGCAATGTCACTTACTACCTCACTCTCTCGTAACAAAATGATCTGAAAAGCTCACTACACTACAGCAGCTCTTCCCAGTTCACCTTACTTCACCACCGAAATGAAGCTCCAAGACCGCCTCATACCATTCTCCCCACAACCAACTGCTCTTCCATCACAAGACTATCTCATCGGCCTCCGAGGTCTGCTGGCAATTCAATGTTTTCTCTGGACCTTCCTCCGCGTCTTCGCACCTGCTGCTGTCAAAGACTCATCAAACACAGACGGTCCATTCGAGCACATTCTCCTCCGCAAAACCCTCTCTGTCCTCTTCTGGAATGAAGGTCTCATCTACTCTTTCTTCATCTTTCTCTCCGCCCGGAGTATCGCTATCCCATTCATCAACTCCCCATCCTCGCGCCTCGTAGCATCAGCCGCTTTCCGTCGTGGTATCCGTCTCGCTATCCCCATCGCCTGCTCCGTCTTCTTCATACAAATAATATTCCTAGCAAACTCCACAACCTACATCTCAGAGTTCTCAGCCCTTACCTCCAACAAGAGCATTAGCATCCCGTACGAGATCCCTGGTGCCCTCGGATATATAAACTCCGTTTTCGGCGTATTCTGGATATCAAGGGACTTTGCAAGTCAAGCAGCAAACAAAGCCTTCCCCTCCCAACAACTATGGATCCTAAGCACAATCTATCAACAAAGCTACACCATATTCATGACCATGACCATAATCCCATACACACGTCCCTCATGGCGTGTCAAGGCTCTGTTGTTTTTCGTGTTGACCGCGTGGTGGGTTCAATCATGGGCATGGTTTTCTGTCACGGCTTTGATTATTTCGGATGTGGTTATGAATATGGACTTTTCTGAGAGATCAAGACGCGGTGTACCAGTCAATATCTTTCGTAAACCATTCTATTTTCCTTCTTGGATTTTGTACATGGGTATCGTGCTGGGAGGTTTGATAATGCAATATATTTGGACAACAGCCAAACCAGAGTTGAAGAATGGAGAACTGAGGGTCCATACTGCGATTTATGGAGATTCAGCAAGGAAAGGACTAAACACTAACTTTGACCCCACGCAACCTCAGGCAAGAGCTGATAATTATCTTGTTATTGTGGGGTGTATATTGATGCTTGAGACGTATGAGTGGGTTCAAAACATCTTCACTTGGGGACCGTTTCTGGCACTAGGGAGGAGAAGTCTTGGTAAGTGTTCATAGGCTTGATCGTTTATTGCAGGAATAAAAGCTAATGATTTCGGATAGCTTTCTTCCTGATGCAAAGTACAATTATTTACACTGCTGGCATCAAACTTTATCTGCATCTGCGAACATCACAAGGGTGGTCAGATGGTGGAGCGGGGACGATGTGTCTTTTCGTTTGTCTTTTGGTTACTATTCCTGCTGTGGAGATCTTTTATAGGATTGTTGATGTGCCTTCACAGTGGCTTGCTAAGGGAGCTTTTGATTGGATTAGAGAGTAGGAGCGTTAAATGAGAAGGACCTTTAGAGAAAATATTTGACGGTGGGGCCTGGTGGTGGGATGTGGTGTAATTATAGAAAATATCAAGAAGGAGAGCATAATGTTGAACGTAGATAGGGGTAAATTTCTATCCTTGAACGTAGTATCCATTAAATAATATGTATATAAATTTATTCTACCCATAATTCAGTTAGAATTAGTATTTCAGAACACATTTCTACAATAAGTCAGGAGGCTATTATCGTAAGTTTTCGACTTCAAATAAACACAATATTAATATCCATGCCAAGGTTAGATGCATCTATCCATCGTTGGATATTTTCTCGACTAGCTTGGAAATCTACCTCTTAAACACATTTAACAAGAGGCCGGAATTGATAGTGGCTTTCGCAAATGGCGGAATTTTCACAATCCAATTTCTCCCAGATCCACAATCTTCATTACTCCTTAGTTCCGCCTTGTCTCTTGATCCGTCAACACTGGGATGATGGTGAAGTTTTAAAATTCACTCTCGGTGACTCATGGCTTTTCGAAACATGGTCAACCCAGAACTTTGGGCTATCAATATGTTAATTCTTAAAGATGAAAAGCATAATCTATTTTGAAATGAAAACTTCTTTCCGGCACTGCTCTTTAGAAACATTGTCAAGAAAGGTGGTCTCGCTCTGCTTATTCGGGACACAGCAATAATGCTTTGAAAAAAGTGATGTAAGGACTGCCGAAGACAACACTTCAATATTGGGAAGCTATGAGCGTATCTCTCATCCGTAGAATCATACCACTAAGTCAAGGAAAGTGAGGGGGTAGAGATGGATAGCAGCAGTATTCTAAGACATGACTTGAAGATAACACTTCGCAATACCCTAAATAATGCAAGAGTCAGGTCTTGCAGAAATTTAAATATGTATTTATTCTCATTTCCTTTTTGGCTTCCAAACCTTGGCTTGTTTATATTTTTATGCACATATATCATTCTGACTTGCTCTTATAGCAATTGGGCGAGAGAACAGAGCTGGGAATGAACAAAATAATGCTACCGAGTCAGCGTTAGGCTTGATCAGATATTCATTTACTTTTAAGGTGCCTCTTAATGCAAGCTTCAATTAAATTAAACCCTTCGCACAAAGAATAATTTTAATTTGTTTTTTCAATATCATAATACTTTCTGTGTAAACAGAGATGGCAATATATTTCTTCATATGGGCCACAGGAACGGTGAAAACAGTGTTGAGACTTAAATATTTTTGAGTGATGTGAAATTAAATATAAGAATTACAATCATGCTCTTTTCAAATCTCCAGCTCCGCTGACAAAGCCCTGAAGGCACCTTTATGTTTCAAAGCTTTAGCCACAAGTAAACGATAAATGGTGTATTTGAAGCCATTGGTTTTTCAAAAACAGAAAAATATTTTTAAAAAAACTTCAAGGCTTGCCTAAAGATATTACGTTTTGCCAAGGCATTCAGAAGTTCCCTGTGCCCAAGAACAAGTTTGCCACGCTCCAAAAATGCTGAGGCTATCCTTTTTCCAACTAATTGCGTAATTGAATATCATGTCATCTTTCCTCTACAAAACCACCCAACCACACCTCAAAGTAACCAAATTAAAAAGGCATTAGAAATCTCAAAATTATTGAGAATATAGGTAAAATTCATTGGTTTATTTAATGACATGAGCTGATTCGCGTATGGTAATCAATTCTAATTTTGAAATTTAAGTGTTGAAAATGCTACTGCTATGGCTTCGCCAGCCTATTACCCCGCAAACCCCGCTGTTACATCAATTTACACATGCTCCACGGAGCTCCTTCCAAATACATAGGTGAGTTGAGCCATCAATACTTTTTGTGCCACTGATCAAATGCAGGCATCGGACATCCAAGAGGCTGAACCAATGTATTTGATATGCTGCTTACTCCCTTTGATTTATCCGCTGCAAATGCAGGTACCCACATCAGCCACAAAAGCTCTATGGATAGAGCTGCGTATGAGCACGCTAGCCTGAGTGGTTCAAAGTTTTACCCAGAAAGATTCTCACGCACATAGTGAGAATGCCAGTGTTTTTACCATGAAATAGTATGGGCATGTGGGGCCCAGAATTGAGTAGCAGCTTTAAATTTCAAATAGGCCCCTCAATGGAAAATGATTCAGTCTTAGATAGAGAAGTGTAATCTTGATTTTTGGAGAGGATAAGGACATAATTGAGTTGTCATGATGCATTCTCTTCTTCCTCTTGTCGTTGCGCTTCTTCCAGCCGTCAATGGCATCAACTTCCCCTTTGAACGCACCCAACTTTCCCCTAGTGACGCCGACGAGAACCCCTCTCTCCAATTCGGCAACACCAATTCTCAATCTCCTCGTG
This sequence comes from Tricladium varicosporioides, assembly GCA_021365295.1. Taxonomy (NCBI): domain Eukaryota; kingdom Fungi; phylum Ascomycota; class Leotiomycetes; order Helotiales; family Tricladiaceae; genus Tricladium; species Tricladium varicosporioides. Next base: position 420,594 of record JAJTIW010000029.1, read on the forward strand.
CAAATACAACTAGCTGCCGCAATTTCCCCGGCGACGCCTCCTGGCCCTCAGACTCTACCTGGGCAGGTTTCAACAACTCCCTCTCTGGCGCCCTCCTTAAGCCCACTCCCCTCGCCGCATCCTGCTACCCCGGCCTTTCGTATGATTCCGCGAAATGCTCATTTTTGCTAAATAATGTGACTGGAACGACAAGAATCTACAATGATGATCCAATTACGGAACTGTCGCAGTGGACTCAAGGAGGAACATGTATGCTGCCGGCGAGCGGAAACTGTACCATGGGAGGGTATCCAATTTATGTGGTCAATGTCACGAACGTGAGGCAAATACAAGGTGCGGTGAACTTCGCAAGAAACAGGAACATCAGAGTAGTCATCAAGTGAGTTTCGAATTGTGCACCACCTGAGCAGAATTGGAGGGTGAATGCCTGACCAAAATGTAGGAGTACTGGTCATGACTTCGGTGGCCGTTCTGTGGGTGCGGGAGCACTGAGTATCTGGACGCACTACCTAAAAGACTTTGAGTTTCTCCCTGAATACTCGCAAGGGAATTACACTGGAAAAGCAGTGCGATTCGGCTCTGGTCTTGAAGCATGGGAGTTGTATAATTACATGGAAGATAACAATATCACAGTTGTGGCCCCTGGGTGGACAGCTGTAGGCATGGGTGGTGGATGGATTCTGAATGGAGGACATGGATATTTGACTTCAATGTATGGAGTTGGGTCTGACTCAGTTCTCTCAATGCAGGTTGTTACTGCGGATGGAAGGTTTGTGACTGCTGATTCGGAAACAAATGAGGATTTGTTTTGGGCGATGAGGGGTGGCGGTGGAGGTAAGAACCACTCCTTTGAAAGTTAGGTAAACCGTGAATCTGTGACTGACTATATTGTAGCGACTTTCGGTGTGGTAACATCTATCGTTATGAAGGCATTCCCACCAATAAACGTCACAACCTCCCCTCTAGCCTTCGCCACAAGCAATGTCGACAGCGTTGAAACGTTCTGGAAAGGCATCAGTATCTACTACCGGTTCGCGAAGAAGGTGAACGACGCAGGAGGGATAGGCTTCAGCTACATCTATCCTCTTGGAAATAACACCTTTTCATTCACCACCACATCTACACTTCCAGGAATGTCACCATCACAAGTCAACACCCTCTTGAAACCCCTGTATACCGATCTCAATCGCATCGGAATTAATGTGACCAATCCTGTGAATCCTTCAAATACGCTTTACGGCTCTCGTCGCCCAGCAATTGGTGACCGACCCGGGAATGCTCGGTACAGATCTCGCCTGATTCCCGCCAAAAATTGGGCAGATGATGCTCTGTGGAATAAAACGATAGCGGCTATCCGATCTGCTACCGAAGCAGGTTATACTTTCCACGGCACTCTGCACAGCCCAACTCTCGAGGTAGCCGGCTCTGGACGAGACAGTGCCGTCAACCCTTCGTGGAGAAGAGCAGTGATGCACTCCATGCTCCTCGGAAACCAGCCTGTGGGCCTCACAGCCCAAGAAGCTACAGACGCAGACACGAGGATTCAGACGTACATGAACAAATGGCGAGAGTTGACACCTGGAGAAGGAAGTTATATGAATGAGGGTGATCCAGGAGAACCGAACTGGCAACGGTCATTCTTCGGTGATCACTATCCGAGATTGTTGGAGATTAAGAAGGCAGTGGATCCATGGGAATTGTTTTGGGCACAGACAAGTGTGGGAAGTGAGGGATGGGCCGTCAAGGTTGTGGATGGGTATCCGAACACGCAAAATGGGAGGTTATGCCGAGTCTCTGCTTAAGGCCGTGTGAAAATTATTCGTAAAGAAAAAGCTATTATATATATCATCATGCCGGCTCTTAAATCTCGGCGCTTCTTTTATACGAAGTTTGGGGTCTAGTAATGCCTTCTTGGACTATTGAAACATTCTATCTCTAATGATCTCGCTCATGAGTCTCGGTGCTTTCTGATGTATGGCTTGTTGCAGTCCTCACTTCTGTCGTGCCACTCTCCCAGTCCTTGTGTTCATTCTCAACCAAGCCAGCTTCACTCCTAATGTTGCTTTCGAGATCCCCTACTTTCGATCCGCTAGCCATCTGTGGGTTGATAGGGGAAGGAGGTATTTGGTTTTTTAGGGAAATGACGAAGCTAGGTCGAGTAATTTCTCCACTATGGTGTTTCGAGAGCACCCCGACCCGACGGAGGAGCTTTTCTACAGGTGACTTGAGGCTAGGAGCGCAAGCTGCAATAATGCCAACAAGCTCCTCAAGCTTGCACCATATTGAGAACCAGACTGATGTCTGGAGGAAGTCGCCAATAAAGAAGTATTTCGTGATATACATCTTATATGCCGCAATGCCGGTCGCAAGGAGACCTAGTGCCATGAGGCAGGCAATCAATACCTTCTCCCGGGTCGAGCGGTTCAGTGTCGTGATAAGCTTGATGGGCATTGTAGCTAGGAGGAAATCGGTAAGAATCATAAGTGCTTTTATCATTAGCCTTGAAAATCTTGGAGGATTGGACTGTGTACCATTGCTCACATAGCCATACACACTTGTGTATTTTGGGTCCCAGCAAACCACATCGACTACTGGTTCCCAAGATGCACGTAAAGGACGACAATTAAAAAATTGGATGATCATCCATCCAGCACAATTCAGCAGCTGAATACAGATCATGGCCCACAAAGTGCCCCGCCATAGCTTTTCATAACCAACGGCACTGCTAACAATGGTGAGTCGAAGGAGGGACATTGCCACGGAAATCCGAATGATAACGACTCCCAGAATCCATAAGAGTTGCATTGCGAACAAATATTTGAAGGTTTTGACCTGATCCGCTGCTGAAACGTAGTACGACAGACGTCCCCACCCATGATTTGAGGCAGCAACGCCTAAGGAGGTACCGGTGAAAGCTAATATCTAGTGAGGGGTTAGCTATTATCTGTATAAGATAGAACAGAGGTACTTGCAGTCCCGACTCCAATTAGGTAGTCATCTAATCTTAATTGAACCGTGGGCCGAAGTCGGGTATAAAATCGAGCCGAGCAAAACAGAAGCGCAATGATGGCAAATATTCCACAAGGAATGACATATGTCAGGGATGTATTCCTGTCAGGTCCTGGAGGGGTGGATGAAATCATCTTGCTCTCGTTATCAGAGATTGTAAGATTAAGGGCAGCTGTTCCGGACTCAAAGACGGCTTTCGGGAAGTATTCTAGAGAGGTTCTAGAAGTGACAAACGGGACTGTAGATCCACTCTAGAGATATACTCATACTTAAGAGCCTGCCGAACTTAACGAAGTTCGCACTTGAATAAGCCCATGGCTGAGAGCCTGGTCGGAATTATTGCATGGCTTTTGCGTGTGGAGGCGGGATGGGATCCATGCTGTCGGGTTTCTGCCATCGGTTACAACCCAGGCGCCACAGGGATAACATTTGATCGAGGGGATCTCGATCCGTCAAAGTAATCACAAAGTCACCCTGGTAACCGTGGGAGAATAATATGAAGTAGCCATAAAGTCGTTTTGTTATTTTGAAGGGAGAAGAAAGGGGATACTCGTACGTAGTAGAGGGGTACTGCTCCCTTCTATCTCTGCCCCTCAATCAATCAACCACTGCGGTTTGAACAACACGCGTTATGATTGGAAGAATAGCAGCACTTACGATGAGCAAGCACTGGAATATTCTTGCCTCCCCGGTTTCATTTACTAGAGCATACCCCTTTGTCTCCAAATATCTCAAGGGACATCCCAACTGGCGAATCTTGGAGTGTTGATATCATATGTCATGAAGTTATCTGACTGGGTGAAATCTGAAACCATCACGAGTCCGAATATCATGTCTCGTTACCGATCACGAACGTAGGCCGAAGGCTGGGCTCTGAAAGGATAGTCTTACTTAATGCTGATGTTGCTTTTTTTATCTTTACAGATGAAGAATTGACTTCATGAGGGGTTAATAAGCGTTCCCGCTCTTGGACCGCGGGGAATGTTCCGGAGTTCCGGTGGCTTGTTCCAGCTGAACGCCACCACATATCCCTCTCATTCTTCGAACATTCAGGGTAGAGGTTTACTCTGTTCGACAACCTCAACGACTGCTGAAAAGGAGTGTTCATAATACTGTGTCATATACCCTCACTGTCGTGAAAGGAATCCTCTCTTCGATTGTAACAACACCAGATAAATATCCCCAGGGCTCCCGGTATCTTAGTTCGGCTTGTGGACTTAGAACCATGATGGTGAAAGTGGAGTGAGAATAGAAAGGAATGAGTGCACTTAGCCCTGCCGTCTTTGAATGGCAATGATTTGCAAAGGCTTACACAGTCCCAACTATACTCGCTATGTTTCGAGCCTCCATGGGCGGGATCAGCGTCTGCCCTTGAATTGCACCGTCTACAGTGCGGCGGACACTGTTAGCCGGCCCGGAATGTCTATCAATTCCTGCAGGCGGCTACGTTGGGATAAACCCTCGGATCCGAAGCCTTGATGGGAAATATTTGTTTCTTGGAGTCGATTTCGGTTCTCGGCATCATTGCCAGGCCGAGCTGGCTTGCCGGAGGTGAACCACCAGCGCACAAGCACACATAAAAGAACGCAAAATACCCGCGTGATGAGGAGAGTAAACTACCAGTGAGGCGAGTTGAGAGCCCATTTGTGGCCGGTTAACAATCGGAAAAAGCAACAAAAAAACCAATTTGTCGAGTCTTCCTGGTGTTGTTCGCCTAGTGGAAAGGAGGCTTGAACAACAGGAGACTCGGGTATTTAGAATTGCTTTCCGAAACCCGATTTTATGATCGGGACGCCCCGGCCCGACAATACCCCATGCTAACTTTCATAAACAGCCTTCATAGTTCAGCATTTTCCTACTATGAAAGAAGAACGCTTACACAAAACTGACACACGCCAAGGAAATACATAGTATCGGCTCTCAAAAGCTGTGTCAAACCATTCAGTTGGGGAAACTCTAGTCTTCGATATGGCTATATTAGCATGAAAATTGAGCAAAATTGAGCCTTAGTGTTAGACCCATTTGTCAAGACCATTTTATGTTCGAGGGGTATTGACCACGCTGAGCTATATTGAGGTTTCAGTAAATGATTTCAAATCTGATGAATCAGTGGCTTGCCTCAATAGAGACAGTGACCCGCATGCGTGTATTTACGGGAAGGCGTTCGTTGTTGACGCCAAACGAAGATTAGAGTTGGTGTGGATTTTTGTTCATTCCGGTGAGTTATTACAATATTATGTAACGAAATAACTCTTGTCGCGATCTTGGCAGTAAAGAGGAATAATAAGAGATTGGAGTTTGTTCCCAAGTGTTTACTTGGAGGGAGGAGATGCTTTCGATGTGGTGACGAAGCATACCACGGGCCTCCCAGTCCTCTATTTCTTAACACTGGGATTCAAAAAGAACCAAGCTAGTAACCAGAGCAAAAGCAGCGATGTCGCTTCCAGCTTCGTGGTCTGAGCCGTCTCCCCATAAAGCACTTACTTCATTTTGGATTCCGAGCCTATGGTCTTCACGGTAACAGCTTGCCTTGAACATGGAAAATGTAGAGAGAAAGTCTTCGACGTAGACCCTCCAAGAAGACTACCTGAAAGGAGAGAGTGGACCTTGAGAATTCTAGGACAGTTTTCTCCTCGCCTCTCAGCACCGGGTGGGAGGTTCAATGACAAATTTATTATTATATTGGTCTCAACCATAGACCTAAATGATATTCCAGGATGATTGAGTTTAGTAATTATCTGACGGATGCCAAGATGACTTTGTCATAGTCTTTGCTGGACTGCAGGACTTGTCCCTGTGTCACATCCAAAATATTGCATCCTAATAATTCGACATTCAAAATATACGTTTGCCTGAGCATGGATTGATCTTGATCATCAAGTCTTATTTAAGGAATTCAGAGGCTGAGGCCCACTTTGGTTTGAAGCGTGCTAACTAATGATTGGAGGTATGTTATGCGTGTGACATAGGATTTCGACTCGAAGGTTAAAATGAAGAAGGTGGTACTCTTAAAGTGGGGGGTGTGGGGAAGCGTTTTAAATATTTACCGGTTAACTAGGAATAGGGGTTCGGCAGTTCAGCACGCCGCAAGCGACGGAGAGCCTCACGATCAGAAGAGTCAAATCCTGATTAAATACCGATCGAATTGCGAGATGATGCCGAGCTTAGAGCGAGCAGGTATAGTAGGCACATGGACACGTGTATGTGCCTGCGTCTGTGTCTGAAAAAATACTGCGGGATTTATTAGCTGCGGTTAATAAATGCAGGAACGGAAGCAAGTGGAGTCGGTTGCGCACCCCATTTGCCAGGTGAGTAACATAGCAATTCCCTTTTCAAAAACATTATTTTATTCTTAAGAGCAGCTTTGGCTATTTGTCTGTACGCCTGACTTCTTTGTTCTACTCTATACACGCTAGATACCGTTTTTACCTTTTTATATTTGAGTGGTAAGAGACATTAATTCGGTACCTTCATTTACCCCTACACTTGTTTATATTTTCTCTTGTAGGTCGATTTCTCCTCCTCTTCGATCTTGTATCTAAGCCTAGAAGTAGTCACTTTACTAAAAATACGTCGCTCTAGATCTTGATACTATATCCGATATATACCGGCCTCCATGCCGATTAGCCTCCGCAACTTCCTGCAGATGTGGAGAAACGTTAGGAAGTCCAAAGCCGAAGTCTGTTTCTATATTTTGTCCTTTCATCCTACCCTTTTTATGCCACACCTCCGAAGAATTCGCAATGGACAGCCGGGGGATAAATTGTAAGCGAGTGACGTGATTTAACACGATGATCTTGAGAAAAGATGGAGTGATTTCCATATGTGACAAGGATCTCAAAATAAGCTTTGTGGCAAAGCTTGGTGAAGCTTGTTGTCAGGTTGCAGGGTGTAAGTGCAGACGTGGGGCGGGGAAAAAAGATAGAGCCGGCCCAAGTGCAAGGGTATAGATGAGGTGGATACGCGGGGTCAAGTCTGCTTCGAGTTGAGCATTGACAATAACCTCATCGTGCTTGAATACTGGGGCATGGATTCAGAAGAGTCTTACAGGCGATAAAAGCTCGCCAATCGGCAAGCTCAGCTAAAATCAACATCTGCAAGTGCCAAGGGAGTCCAACAAGAGAGCTTACAAGGTTCCACCGTTAAATTTGGTCATATGAATAGTGGAGGAATGGCAAAGATATATAAGAATACAGGAGCCCTTTCATTTCAACTCTAATCCTCACATTGTCCAGCTTGACTTCCTCTCTTTGAATTGACTTAAGTGTTGATTCTTACTTTTGGAATCCGAAAGGAATTTCAACTGTTTTACCCCACTTCTTTCCAACATGGCACCCTCCATTCTCTTCAAATCTATTACACTCACTCTTACTTCGCTCCTCTCCATACCACACGTTCTCTCCGCTCCAACAGGCACACCTACCATTCCCTCTCAACCTTCCCTCCTTGGCTACAATCCCTCTAACACTGTCATAAATCAAGACACAGACCAAGTTCCTGGTGGTTACACCCTCGTACCAGGGCAAACAGACTCGGCAACAGTGGGCGCTTATCTCGACTTTAACAATGTGAAAAATCCACAGCCAATTCGAGGGAGCAAGGGAGGTGTAGACTCAGGGCCCCAGACGCAAGAATATTCGAGACTAAATCCAGACAAGCTAGCCCCCCCAGGAACGGATCAGTGAGTCACTCTTCTTTGTGTCGAGCAGTTTGGGGTTGAAAACTGTGGAACATCATACGCAATTACGTTGGCGAGATTTATCAACTGCTAATAAATCACTCTTACCAGCGGTGCAGTCAAAAATGCCCAATGGCCCCTCGGTCTTTCACACGCCAAACTTGGCCTCAATCGAGCTGGGTGGTCACGCCAGCAGAATGTTGACAATATCCCTGCGGCCACCGAAATGGCAGGTGTGAATATGCGCCTCGAAGAAGGTGGATATAGAGAATTGCACTGGCACAAGGCGGCTGAGTGGGCTTATATCTTTGCTGGCAGTGTCAGAATTCAGGCCATGAATGATGATGGGCAAACTTTTGTAGATGATCTGAATGCGGGGGATGTGTGGTACTTCCCGCCGTGAGTGCTTCGTTTCCTATGATTTGCTGATGGAGTTGTATAAAACATCAGTAGGGACAATAGCTGACTTCTTCCATATAGGGGTATTCCGCACTCACTTCAAGGCTTAGCAGGAGGCGTAGAATTTCTCTTGGTATTTGATGACGGAAGCTTTTCAGAAGATAACACGTTTTTAGCTAGTGAAGTGTTCGCGCGGAATCCAGTTAGATTCCCTGCTCTTACAAGCATAGCAGTCACTGACAAAGCCTTTTAGAAAGAAATCCTCTCAAAGAATTTCAAGCTTCCTCTCTCGGCATGGGACAACATCCCACCTGGAGAACTCTTCATCTTCCCTGGCACCAAAGCCCCCGCTGATATCTCTAAACAAAATGTTACTGGATCTGGCGGCATCGTTCCCCTCGCAAAGTCCTATTCGTACCATCTCTCTAAACAAGCACCAACCTTCAGCGTTGACGGTGGAAGTATAAAGATCATCGATCCTACTACATTTCCAATCGCTGCGAAGTTCTCCGCAGCTGTGGTGACTATAAAACCTGGGGCAATTAGGGAGATTCATTGGCATACGAGCAGCGATGAGTGGAATTTCTTTATTGCTGGGAAAGCGAGGATTGGCATTTATGCTGCAGCAAATGCAGCACAGACTTTCGATTATAACCCGGGGGATTGTGGGTATATCCCGAAGAGCATGACGCATTATGTGGAGAATGTTGGAAAAGATGATGTGGTGTTTATTGAGGTTTTACAAGCTGATCACTTTTCTGGTAAGCTGAACCTACCTTTGTTAGTAGTTGATTTACTGATGGGCGTAGATATTTCGGTTGGCCAATGGGTTGGATTGACACCACCTCAGATTGTGGCAGATACATTGAACCTCACTAACTCGACTGTTTCATCGTTCAAGAAAGAGAAGCAGTATATTGTTCAGGGTGATGTTGTCAACTGATTGGTGGACGGGATCGCTATTGCTATTAGCGCTTCGAATGGAGGTCATTTTGCTTCTCATTTACATAACGACGATCTTCACGGATACAAATTGTCTAAAATAATCTACCAATCACCTTTATGAAGAGACCCATTGTTATCCTTTTTTCTGTTAGTATATTCTATTCGGGAAGAGGACATCCTAATAGCATGATGTTGAAACAAAGTACCTAAAAGTCCTAGTTGACTTTTAGGTTCTATGCTAAAACTTGCAGGCTAGTCAGTTCCAAAATCCTCAGTTGAGCAACATTACTTGAAAACTAAACTGGTTTTGCGAGTCAACAGTATTTGAATTTATATGCTAGCATGCAGTGGACTATGGAGGATTTATTAAATGAATTTTACGAGGCAATTTTAAACAGAGTGAGCCAGTGATTTCTAAGTGTATTATTTCACTAGATGGGGTAATCTCTCCCTGGACTATTAAAATCGTTTTTATGCAGCTATTTATCATCACTTTATCCTCAAATCCTACAGCCCTCCTGCCAACGTTCCAGTTCTGTGTTGTGTAGGCTGGAAATTATGAAGTTCATAGTTTGGGGCAAAGGTAATACTGCCTATTGGATCTAAGGTGAAGGTTGGAAGTGAAGTATATAGGAATGAGATTCACGAGAAAAACACTTTGTGTTTTTTTGTGGAAATTTAGGGGAGCATCAAAAGTGGGTTAAGACTCCTATTATGATAGTTTAGGGCTTCAATATTCAATTGATATTCAATCGCGAGATAAAATGTTGTAAGGGGCCACGGGGTTCTACCTAGGGACGGGCGCTACATTTTGAAAGTCCGAAAACAACTGCCGCTGAAAGGTTCAATAATTCGTGAAAACTCGACGGGGGAAAATTATATCAGTAATATTTATCTCTTGGCAATTTTCGTTAATGAGAGAGAACTACGATATCTAAACAAGAGCAAAGAAAAGTCATATTAGTTGCGTCCATCACACTCCATACACCACCACTATGTCCCTCGGAATTCAGCAACTCTTCTGAATCGCAAAAAACTTTAGTGTCACTATCATGAATGACGCCTGGCTCAGCATCACTGTCGAGAATTTCTAAGTCCTCTGATAGTGTTGATGAAGTCTTAGCCACCATCACTATCTGTTGGAACCTCCTCGCTGCTCACGCTAACAGTTGACGTTGAAGGCATTTTGACACCACCTTCGTCACTCCCATCTCGCTGACGAAGGTGCCGCAACAATTCTTCATTGTCATTTGGGGTTCTAGGAAGAATTGAGTTATCCTCAATACTGTCATTTTGCTGGCTTAGAAACTACACCCATCGAAGAAAACCTAGCTGGTCAGAGTCGACACTTCGTCATTTCCGCTATCATTTTCCTCAATTAGCTCTAGGGTTGTTTCCACCTTAGAAATCCCTTTAATGCCTGAAGCCTTTGGAGCTGCGGAAATGGTTTGGTCTTGACCAATCTTGATAGATGGCAAATTAGATTGTGGATTTGCCACGGAATTGCCGTATATGCCGTCAAATTCGCCGGAGTCTAGTGGTGGCGATGCTATGTTAGTTTGTTGTTCGCAAGTTTCCTCCTGTGGTGCTTTTACCTCCAGGGTTGTTGGCATACTTCGGGGACTAATTCCATCCTCGGTGACCTCGATAGAATAGCCCCTCGAATCAATCTCCCACCTGGCACGTTGAGTTCTACTAACTGCGGTCTTCACCACTCTGATACCACCTTCACCAAGATCCCGTAAATTGAACATCACAGGACTGTCTCTTCCAACATCACATACCCCCCCTCGACGCTGGCGCTCTGCACGCCTGTTTACCACCCCATCCTCATATTTTCCAATGCCAAAGCTTAGAAGCATAGTACATGCCAACCAAAACACCGACAATCCGCCCAAAGCTGTCCATAACCCAATAAACGTTGACTTTGGAAGAAGATCGCTTAATTCATAGGTACTAAGGAATAGGATGATAGTAGCGATGAGATATAGCACGAAGACGGAGAACAGAATGTAAATATGAGTGAGAATCCCAAATTTGGAATTTTTTAGGTTGGATTTAGGCTTGAGGGCTCTCAGCATGCGTCTACCGGGACCGGAGGCGAAGAAAAGGAAGCGGGTTGTGGAGTGTCGGGGTATGTGAAGAGTGGACGGAGTTCGAATGATAGTGGTGGTTGCTGGTGAGGGTCCGTTGGCCCTGGAGAGTGAGTTGAAAGGGCCCGATAATCCGGTGGAGTTAGGCGACGTGTTGGGAATCTGGGCGGTGGTCGTCTGCTTGAAATCTGGCATGAGATTTGTGGTGTAGTTGAGTTGTTCATACTTGCCAAATACATGGTTTTAATATTTTGGAAGAGTGTTGGCCGCGAAGAGGTAAATAGATGGGAGGGTTAAATATTCTTTAGATAATGATTTTAGGTAGTGTTTGCTTGGGTATACATAGCATGGTTCAGAGTTTCGAGACTTTTGACTACCTTCAGCACAATGGACTGGCTGAGACTAGGTTATGGCTTTTAGAATCGAGAGGCTTCCTAAAGGTCTTGCATCCCCAACTAACATGGTGAAAGCTACAAAGAAGTGGTTGAGACGGGCTATTTACCTTCGGAATTGACACATTGTTGACAGTGCCTTAGGTCTTATATTGAATAGTAGAATCTATAAGGGAGTGGCTCAGACTGTCTGGAAAAGGTTATTCAAGTAGCACACTCATACCAGGGCCACGGTCGACTGAATTATAACGGTGGGAATACGAAAGAATGGTAGGGAGGTATGTAACCTGGTATGGACTTCAGAGAATAGGGAGTACATCGGAATACAGACTGATTTCTAGCCAAAAAAAGTTGCTCTCTCGTTTTACCCAAAGAAAACTATAGCAAGTGGTATATAAACCTTGACATCTGACCTCCCAGTACACAGGCTTTCAACTCCATAATAAACACCAACCTTTCCCGCTGTTATTCCATAATTATCTTGAACAAAAGAAATCGTTCTTACATTTAACCCATCTTCACATCAGAATAATGTTGGGCGTGGCCGTTACTTTGTGGATTTATCCTCGGTAGTTCAGTGGGTGGCTTTTCGAGCTCTCCAGATCGCATATCCATCATCTCGCCCTCTGCTTCCTCTCGTTTCTTTCGTCCCAATCGCTCGCACCATTCTTCGGCACTGACAATCGTACCGTCTAGGACACCAGACACTTGCGCCATCATATCAAGGCCTTCCTTGGCCAAGACCAGCACTCGGTTGGCTCCATCTGTAACCTCAGCATCACCTTGCTCTAAATTTCTCGAGTTGTGTGCTTCGGTGTTTCTCGAGTTTGCGAGACGAAACCTTTGAGGTAGAGATGTCAAATGCCTTCTGACCAAATCTCTTGCATTTTCGGGTAGTGCACCACCAGCATATTTCGAAACAATGTCTACCACTTCTTTCAGTGTTTTCAAGACATCATTCTTCAGTTCAGCAATCTTGGCATTGAGAGCAGAGCGTTCTGCATCACTTCTCACAATCAATTGCCCCTCTTTCTTCTCTCCCTGGCCTTCGGAATTCTCGATTGTGCCAGATGTTTCCGACGTTGGTGACTGATCATACTGCTCTAGGACAGATTTCAAAGCTAGGATGACCTTCCCGATGTGTTCATTAGCCCATCGTAGCCACCCTAAGCAATACTTTAAGCTCCTTAGGCTCTCTTCACTCATCGCGACACTCAGACCGCTGGTAGATAGGACGAGGCGTGACTGCCATGAACTTCCCGGACTAGCTACCTCTCCAGGTGGCTGAGTGGGAACCAATGCTTGCTGCTGCGCAGACTCATAGCTTGGGCTTCGGTGGTCATCATAAGCTGGGAGGCTTTCGGCATTCGAGCTCTGACTGGGCATCCGTTGACGATGCTGCAATTCCTGGCGGTGGACGGGATACGGATCTTGTGAGAAGGGATGATCATCTTCGTCCGTACGAACCTTACGGCGTTTGTTCGAGCCTTCCCCGGTACTCTCAACATCAGATGGTGGATGATGACTTGGTCTTCGCCCTCCTAGAAACCACCGTACCCCTCCTTCGACGCCAGTTATCCGTCCAACAGAACCGACAGTATTGACAACAGGGGAAAATCGCCTTTCGACATATTCGGCACTTGACTTAAACCTGGGACTATAATTTTTTGATGCTGAGTATGCTGAAAGAGAGCCACCAATAGCAGTACCAATTAGAGGGTGTGAAGTTGTGAGAAGAGAGAGGAGAGGCTCTGGATGATTCTGCGTCTTGGTTCGCTGTGGCGAGGATGAAGGCAGAGTCACATATTGTTGGGGAGGGGACTGTATAAAATCTGAAATGGGTTAGCAAATATAGCCAGCATTTTTCTCGAAGTACATACCTGCTCGAAGGTCCCCAAGCGCTTCCGCAGCAAGACGAACATCTGGGTCGTCTATTGACAACACACTGCCACCTCTCCGCCCCCGGCTATCAGGAGTATCGAGATCCATCCTGCTTGGCGAATCCATTCCAACTGTTGAACTGTTCTTTGGAGAAAGTTGTGAAGGTCCTGGTTGGTAATATGCCGTCAAAGGATTTGAGGATGGCCAGACAAATTGATGCTCTTCTTGTCTGTGCCGTGGCTCCGCTGGCGCGGGTGGTAAAGGCGGTAGTGTTCGCTCATGATGGATTGTCGGTGGATCTGCGGTGGGCACAGAGGGAAACTCAAGAGACTGAGGATCGTGGGACTGCGAGTACGATGGAGGCCGTTCCTGTAGCATGTGATCCTGCTCCATTCTGATCGCAATCGCCGACCACGGCAGCGATGCGCGTATAAACTGAAGGATTGTATGCTATCTTATAGCTGATATCGGGGGGATTGTCGCTGCCCGATCACGCAGCATTTGCGGAATCTCGTCGGCGCAAAAGTGGTTCTCGATGGTGTACTCGCGAGCGGTCAACCGTGGTGAAGCCTCAATGCGACAACAAGCGGGGTGAGCTGAGCGTTGCAGGGAATGATTTTGGAAGAAGAAATCTAGAAACAAATATATTAATATGACTTTTTAATTCTCATGATGTCGCTTTTAAGTTTTGCCTTCACCACCAGATCATCACATGGCTGTGTACAAAGAGGAGATGAAGAGCAATGATGAACGGCTTCACTTTGAGTGATCACATGCCACCAACCGGCAAAACGGAGATAAATTCCGTGTGCCACACGTGAAAGACGGCAGAGAAAATTATTTATATATGTTATTTGGGGCAGCATCACAAAAACTATTGGCGTATATCTAGAATTTTTGTGATGTTACATAGTGGCTGTAAAGAGAGAGAATACGAATTTGTGAAGCTTGGAAGTATGGAAGGCTCAACCTATGCAAGAGCTCTTGCTAGAAAAGTCTCTGAAACATAGTCCAAATATTTCCATTGATCTGGGCTTTCTTTCAATCCAAGGTGAAATCTTTATCCAAGGTTGAAGAATTCTTCTTGTTATAGGATGTTCTTCTTGCAATATATTTGTCTGGTCCCTCTGACGCCGCCCAAGCAACCTGTTGCTTTTTCAAACAATGCTCGGCCAGCTCTTATGGTACCTATAGTAATTGGTCTCCGCGCCGCGAAATCGCTAACTGCATCAATGGGAAGGCAAAGTAGACGCTAACAGAATGTCAGGTCGGTTGTGCTTATATGTTGAGCTGCACTGTCTAAAAGGGCGCGTTGGAAGGAAAAGAAGAATTCGCGAGCGAAGATTTTCTGATATTGCTCGGGAAGACGCTAGTACTGATTAGTCTCCTACCAGGAACTTGTACAGTCAGCCAAGCGAGACAAGGCCACCGCAATGTTGAAGCTCAAGTGTAGGAAACGATAACGAGGGGCAACGACAAACTTCCATCTTTGGGCGCGTACAACTGCTTCTCCGTACCTGTGAATGCTGCAATTCAACTAAGAGTATTTCTTTGGCCGGTGTGGCCCTTCACATATCTTCAATTCCGTTCACCCCTCCACACCATCACCATGGCATCCGCTGTCTTCTTCCTCGATCTCAAGGGCAAGGTACGATCTCCTGCAGATCATATTGGGCTTCGCTGATACACTTGGCAGACTCTCTTGGCTCGGAATTATCGAGGAGACATTCCTATGTCAGCGGTTGAGAAGTTCCCAATACTGTTAAGTGAAGCAGAAGAAGAGAGCTCCGCAGTCCCACCATGTTTTTCAAACGAGGGAATAAATGTATGCCATATTACATATGGGAGTACCATATATAGCTCTAACACCCTCGCAGTACCTCTACATCCGACACAACAATCTTTATCTTCTTGCCTTGACCAAGCGCAATACGAACGCGGCCGAAATCCTTCTTTTCCTCCACAAGATCGTAGAGGTATTTACAGAATACTTCAAGGAACTCGAAGAGGAGTCGATAAGAGATAATTTTGTCATCATATACGAACTGCTAGACGAAATGATGGACTTTGGCTATCCCCAGACTACAGAATCGAAGATCTTGCAAGAATATATCACTCAGGAATCACATAAGCTGGAAATACAGGCGCGGCCGCCTATTGCAGTCACAAATGCTGTCTCATGGCGTTCAGAAGGAATTCGGTACCGAAAGAACGAGGTATTCCTCGATGTCGTGGAGTCCCTCAACCTTCTTGTATCTTCGAACGGTAACGTGCTGCGATCCGAGATTCTGGGGGCAATCAAGATGAAGTGCTACTTGTCAGGAATGCCTGAACTTCGGTTGGGATTGAATGACAAAGTCATGTTCGAAACAACAGGACGGGCAACCCGAGGGAAGGCAATTGAAATGGAAGATGTGAAATTCCACCAGTGTGTACGATTATCACGATTCGAGAACGATCGCACAATATCGTTCATTCCACCAGATGGTGAATTCGAGTTGATGTCATATCGGTTAAACACTCAGGTCAAGCCTTTGATCTGGGTCGAGTGTATTGTGGAATCGCACTCAGGCAGCAGAATTGAATACATGCTCAAGGCGAAGGCACAATTTAAAAGACGAAGTACAGCCAATAATGTTGAAATTATAGTTCCAGTGCCAGAAGATGCAGACTCACCAAGATTCCGGACAAATATTGGAAGCGTACATTATGCCCCGGAGAAGAGTGCCATTGTATGGAAGATCAAGCAGTTTGGAGGAAATAAGGAATTCTTGATGAGAGCGGAGTTAGGACTGCCGAGTGTCAAGGGTGACGATGAGCATGGAGGAGGAATGACTGGTGGATTTGGTGGTAGTATGGGAGGTGTTGGTGGAAAAGGCGCGAAGCGACCTATTAGTGTGAAGTTTGAAATTCCATACTTCACCACTAGTGGGATCCAGGTCCGGTACTTGAAAATCATCGAGCCCAAGGTACGAGATTTTCCCCTGTTTAACCTCTCCTCTTACGAATGTCAATTTTCTACCTTGATTTTGAACTTTATTTTGCCTTGTGTGCATTTACTAACTTCAAAATAGCTCCAATATCCTTCACTGCCATGGGTCCGTTACATTACTCAATCCGGAGACATCGCTGTTCGCTTGCCGGACGTCAGTTGACGGAATCCAAAGACTTCTCAATCATAATCTGATTGACAGAGATAAACAGCGTCATACCCAGCGAAGGCAAAAACAATACCTTGCATTTACGACGTTAGGTAGAAAATCACAAGATATTGATTGACAAGACGTCCTAGATGATGTTCAATGAAAATTGGGATGATCTTTAAACTGCCTTAGATCGGGGGTTGCCGTGTAGGTAGAAATGACGATACACCAATTAAATCTTGCAAAATATTATATACCTTTGCCAAACTAATATCAACGCAAGGCTGCTAAATTTCAAATTAAACACTCTCCAAGGTTGAGATACCCTAGGTTTAGCGTGGTATGGATTCATGTGCTGTGGTAAGTAATCTCCATTTTACTCTTTTCCGCAGGATGGTACCTGTGTACTTGTCAAGCTTTAGAAACAGTAGGGTGCACCTCGGCTGCCCTTTCCCAACCAGCCAATTAACCATCTGGAATTCCCCTTAACTCCGTGAGGGTGCGCAAGCTATAGGATCACGCCCGGTTTATATAGGCGCTCATCAGCCCACCGCGTCACCCAGTAAGCCTGCATACACCTTGAAGAAACCAACACACAGGCTTTCAATTAAAACATCTCTTGGATTGTCCTTGGGCGAAAATCTATCAAGTTCTACTATCTACACACACAAGTTCCTCCACGAAAAGGGCCACAGCCATAGGATCATCGCGACATCCACAAATCAAAGACCCCCACCAGCTGGCCAAAGCCTCGCTCTTATACAGTATGATTGGTTGACCACGGCAGGCTTCACAAGCTCTGTAGCTGTTCTTTGTGATGGAATCGGTTCGAGCAATCCCTACCCTCAAGTTTGAAGATTATATTGTAGTATGGATTGCTCCACTCGAGATCGAAGCTCAGGCTGCGTGCTACATGCTGGACAACAGGCATCCAGGACGGTTCACTACTAGACCGGGTGGCGAGTACATATATATACCTGGGGACATTGATGGGTGCAACGTGGTCATTGCAACGTTTCCAGCAGGGCACGACTATGGCGTAGGCGCCGCAGCAGCACTTGCTAGTCAAGTGAAGAATACGTTCCCAAACATCTGCTTTGGGCTTTTGGTAGGAATTGCAGCAGGTCTACCAAATCCTTCAAGACACCCTCCACGGGATATTCGTCTTGGAGATGTCCTTGTCGGTCTCGGCAAAGGAGAGAGTGCAGGGCTAATCAGTTATGGATTTGGAGGGGAGACCTCAGAAGGTTTTGAGTTATCACGTCGCGGAGCTCAAGCCAAAACGGAGAAGATTGTCAGCTCTGCGATTGGGAACATCAAGCTCTTAGCACCATCTGAGGGCAACCTCTTTCTTGATCACTACGAAAATATGAAACACCGTGAGCACAGTAATGGCACATTTCAGGATCCGGGTCAGGAGAAAGACGAATTATTTCAAATTGTGTCCGAGGATGGCGTGGAAACCGCTCGACTAGTACAACGGACAAGGAGGGAAAATGCCTCGCGTACTAAGGTATGGTATGGTTCGATCGGGTCGGGTGATAAGTTGATGAAGAATGCCGTGGAAAGAGACAGATTGAGAGACACTTTCGATCTTATCGGTCTCGAAATGGAGGCTGCAGGCACAATCTCATCGATTCCTGTGGGTGTCATCCGTGGGGTTTGCGACTATGCAGATGCTCAAAAGAACGATGACTGGCAACCTTATGCGGCAGCTATGGCAGCTGCCTATGCCAAAGAAGTTATTTGCAGAATCAATCTACACGATCACCGTGTAAACAGTTTAGTTGTGCAGAACCTGACAGTTGGTGTAGCACAAAATGCGGCCACTCCCAGAAATGGTACGCAAATCTCCTTTTTTCATAACCCCGTTGGTCTTGGTTTTTGCAACTTTTCTCTTCCTTATGACTACGTATCTTCAATTATCTATCTGTCTTTCTAAGAGCAGATCTGGTTTCCTTACTCGCCAACCCCGGATGCCGGCCTCACACAAGTGAGCGCCACTAAGGTAACTGGCCCCCTTTCAGCACTCTTTTCAGGTGCAATACGCACCATCTGAGGTTTCGGATCTCCTTCCCAAGTTTTGTTTAGAAGAAAAGAGGTTTAAAAAGGAAAGGGCCATAACTGACAGATCCATAGAACCTGCGATTTCAACACAGCCCTCCGATATTTTGTCAACCTTACCCTTGTATTTGAACGAAAATTTCTCAGGACGAGAAGATGAACTTTGTAAAATAGCAAGGATTTTAAAAAATTCGGCACCGTTGAAGCAAAGAATTTGCTTACACGGTTTAGGGGCAGTTGGGTACAGCATTACCTTTTATGTTTAAACGCAACTGTTGAACCGCGCTAATAAAATTATCTCATTACCTAGCAAAAGCCAGATCGCATTCGAACATTTACGACGATGCTCTGATCGGCGATCTACCTTCTGGGTTAAGGCTGACACTTGGGAACATATCGAGTCCGGTTATCTTGCTATCGCTCACAAATTGTATCCAGGTTTTAGACACGTGAATAGAGAAAATACGTTCTCCATGGTCAAGCAACACCTTGAAAGACCTACCACAAAGCCATGGACCTTAGTTTTTGATCAAGCAGATGAGAAAGAGCTCTTCTGGGGAAACCCAAATGGAGTCAATCTCATAAATTTCATCCCCTCGACAGCGCACGGCCAAGTCATTATCACTACCAGAGACTCGCGTTTTGTTGGGCTGGCTTCCGGCCAGGTGGTCCCCGCAGCAAATGGCCTCAAAATTGAAAAAATGAATCTCGCCGATGGGTATTGTCTATCTCAAAAGAACTTACAGCTAGATCTTCAGTGGAAAGCCTCGGACAAGATAGGGAAAATCTTTTTGGAAATGCTTGGAGGCCTCCCACTGGCTATCGTCCAGGCTACTTCGTATATGCGCGAAGAATATGTCTCCGTCGAGGAATTTGTCCAGCTATACAAGGAATATGAGCTTCATGGCCCCCTTTTCGACCAGCATACCCCTGGTATCGAATTGGAGCAGAAATCCGTCCTCTACACTTGGGATATCTCCTACAAGAGGATCGCAGACCAATCTTCAACGTCAGGCAAATCTGACGCTGCGATATTACTCGACCTGCTCGGCTTCATTGATTCTCGAGACTCGCCCTTACGTGAACTCTCAGATGCAGAATATCTCTTTCAAGATCAGAATGGCCCGAAGCCTGCTGATGGTATTGAATTCCTTCTAGAGGCGCAGGAAAAGCCCTCTAGTTTGCTTTGGTCCGTTTTTAGTAAGAGATTTAGCAACAAATCAAAGCGAGACTTCCACACAGCAGTTACAAGGCTCCGAAATTACTCTCTTGTCATCTGCGCCGGTTGTCTCGTTCACCCGGTAGTTCATAGCTGGATCTCTCACCACTTAGAGGGTGATGAACGAACTCAATACACTCATTGGCTAGCGGATGAAATATTGCTTCAATATGAAAACGCAGTGCCACCCGAGGGCTCTACAGACAATTGGCACTACACCATTCTTCCGTTCAAGTACAGATGGGCGATCATGGGCGAATTGACACCTTTCCGGCATGCCCAGATACTCCTCAAACACTCCAAAGAACAACTAGATACATCAGAGACGATACCCTCATCTACCTACGCTTTGGCGCAGCTTTTATACCGTACGGGAATTATCGCCGCCTCTATGGGTAAAACAGAAGCGGCCGTCAACTATCTCGATAGAGCAGTGTTGACATTGGAGCACTACAGCTCAGCAAGCTCTTCCGATTGGCGCATCGAAGTATGTAAGGTTCGAAGCCGCATTGTTTCGCCGCTCCAAACTATCATCGAAGCAAGAAAAAACCTGGGCCATGTCCCCTCATATCAAGCAGCGCTGTGGCTTGCCCAATGTTTGCAGCGCGGGAAAGAGTACCAAGAGGCTCTGGAACTGTATGATAACATAATTGAGTCGTCCCCAGCGAACTTTTGGGCAGATTTCGCTGGCAAGAAAGAGTTCATAGCAGCAGCTGTTGGGGCAGCACAGATTTTGGCCGTCAGATCTGATTTCTGGAGCAAATCTCGGGCAAGGGATCTAGTTGACAATACACTAATTCCTTTCCTAAATATGTTGCCGCAAAAGCACTTTTTGCAGATCACACTCCGTTCAGAAATCTTAATAACTCGGGTTGAGGCCTCCGATGAGGACAGATCCACCGCAATCGAGACCGTCCTCAATCATTATGCTTCGCACTTTGGAAGCACATTGACAGGGGGGAGCCCAAATGAATGGCTTGAAATTATCGATAGTTTTTGGGTTAGGGAGAAATGGGACATGCTTGAAACTCTTGGTTCGGCATTCCTTACGAAGCAGCATTCACTAGATATCCTACTGAATTGTTGGCAGGGATTTGGAGATGCTTATCAGAAAGTCGAAGCTTTCCTCTCTGAGATTAAACTATGGTGCAGAATATACTATAGGATTGGAAGAGCGTATTTCAAATTAAGGAAATTCACAGAAGCAGCAACGGTGCATTGGTCTGCTTTAGGTTTGTGGACACTGTTCTTAGAACATGAAGGGAGATCTTTTCAGAGCAATGTGTGGGCCCTTCACCGAGTGCTATCAGAACACAATCCTCCGCGGGTTGAGAGTATGAGAGCGCTAGAGAGGTGGTACGGCGAGCAACTTTCTATGGAAATGAGCTTACGGGAAGGCGTGGAAGATGCTGTGTTCTCTATTTCGAATTCGGGATAAGGCGTGTATTAGGGGTTATTTGTACATCTCTATGGTAAGTTCTCAAGAACTATAGCTTGCATCATTCTTGAAGCTTATCTGGTATAGTCTTCACATTCTATCGCTACTTACTTTTTCATTTTTCCGACTCGAGTGGCTGTCAAGCCAGCATATTTTGTGATTCTTGAAGCAACGGTTTCACAATACTACGATTAGATCCCCCACCCATTTAGCGCCACTTAATTCATTATTTAATATAAAATTATTCATATACACAGTCTGCCTTACCCCTAAACTCCTACTTAGCAGATAATTTACGCTATAGATAAGATCGATCTTCTCACAGACTGAACGAAGTAAAATTGAAGTGGAGGAAATAATAATATTCCGTAATATTTGGACCCAGTGCTATCACCTCAACTTCAACAGCTGATCATCTCCTTGGAATAATCGTATTACCATTCGATAAACTAATCGCTAAGGAAAGGAAAGAAAGGGCTTGAGTTTGGGTGGGGTGATAATAGCCTCTCCATCAGGATAGAATATACAGCGTGGCACAGGCTGTTCCTATGTTAAACCCTTACAATTAGCTACAATTGACCCAGTTACAAACTTCCATAAATCGAAAAAAAAAAATTATCTACTAAGGCAAATATATTCCTCGGGCCACAGCAAACCACCACCATTCACAGTAGTGGATAGCAGTGAATGATATAAGATTCTACAGTCGCGAGAAGCAGTCACTTGAACAATGCTTACCAAGGTCACTTGAGTACCTTAAGCTCAGGAACTGCGATACGGAAAGGATCCACCGATATTTTAATCTGGTAGCCGAACGTCAAAATTCTGTTCTGGAGCTAAAATTTATCATGCTTGATTTTGATCATTGTTTTGGCGTCTTGCACGATGGGAAATATTAACTCTCTCAGCTTCCTGGTTAATCTACGCAAAACTTCAAGTTGAAATTCAACAGCTATTACAAATAAATGGTTCTGGAAATAGTAAATAACTCCATAATAATAATTGTACACAGTATAGAGCAAAAGCTCTCATGATTTTCCATTTCTTATCCCCATTTTTGCGTGTGAAGCAGTGTACTGCGGCGGCTCCGTTCCTTGTCTTTCCCGACTCTCATCGCTCCCCCTCCTCTCTTCAAGTTCCACGTACCCTGCACCACCCCTGCTCCGTCCACTCACCAACACCTCCTCAACCCTCTCACCCCTCCACCCACTTCCCATCCCCACTACCATGCCCTTTCCTCCACCTCTTCGCCTCCCCTTACAACAACAACAAAACTCTTTCACCAAACTCCCCACCCCCTCTACATCTCTCTCCACAATGTTTCCAGGGTGAATGACAATAAAGACGAGAGCAGCGAGGAGCATAGGTACTGCCTCTAAGGCGTAGAAGTAGGCCTCTTGGCCTACAAGAGCGTTAGCGGAGGATGTGCCGGCATTGAACTGGACCAAGCGGAAGAGGATGCGTATCTTTCATGATTGTTAGCTGATTTACGAAATAGGCAGATGAGAAACCAAAGGGGCAACATACAGTAATAAATCCAACACAAGCGTAAATCGCCCACAGTAAGCTTTTCCCCCGGTTCCAATTTTCTACTTTGCCAATCTTGACAAATTGCGACATTTCGAGCTGGAATTTTACCGTAAGGAAAACAAAGATGACGATGAAAAATTGCTGGATTCCAATCCCACCCATGTAGATATCTATTCCCTTCTTCTGCTCACTTGGCGGGCTTGCTGGGCTCGCCCAGCTCCCACCCACAATCTGTATAGCGAAAGTCCCGATATCCAAACTCACAAACAGAGTACTCAATACTCTCGGTGAGAGATTCAAGATTCGGCGAGAAGGGTGAAATGAATGTAAGAGGTGGGAGAATGTGATGTAGGCGTGGGCATTGAACCATAGCGGCGCGAGGAGGGTGAAGAGCGTGGATGTTAGAGCTAGGCCCGATGATTGTTGGTGCTTCGTTGAGATGGCACGTGTAGTGAAACCAAGTGTCGACCAGAGAACTCCCATGATCAGGACCCAGAGATATCCCTAAAATCAAACAGTTAGTTCTCTTCTTCTCCATTTTACACTCTCACTTCAAACTTTAAAATCAAAAGTCCAAGAACAGGGGATGGACGTACAGCTTTCCACTTAGCCGCAAGCCAAATATGCGCAATTGTCAATGCCCCAAATAGCAGAGAAAATACTATAGCAGCAGCAAAACTCGGGTAATAATCATATAGCGCTCCGCATGTCCCTGGGGGGACATAGCCATTGCTATCTGGGACTATAGTTTTTGAGCAGGTAGGGATGAGAATTGTGATTGTGTTTGCGGGGATAGTGACGTGGTCGTTTGTTACACCCGGAATAACGTCGAGGATTGTTGAGGTGAAATATTCGACTGGGGCTGGAGTGGTCGCGGGGGCTGATGATAAGGTGGATGCGTCTTGTCGAGGTTGAAGCGTTGGCGGTGGTGTTGGCGTTGGAAAAGATGAGATAACTAACGCTGAAGTTGTACTGGTAATGAATACCAAAAGGGGTAGGAAATGCATTTTTGGCTCGTGGGTGGTTGGGAGACGATGATGCAAGGAGTTTGTGGGCGGAGGGGATGCTTCTCAGGAAGCGAACGGAGAGGGTCCACTTGCGTTAAGGGGAGCGGGACTGAAGTGAGTAATATAAAAAGTTGAAGGCACATAGCACGACTCTACAGAGACGGCTTGGTTGAGAGACGTGAAGGATATATAGACAGATGTGAGAAAAGTCCAAACTTGATACCAGCACAGAATTAGGGTCTCCAAAACACCCAGCCCCATGTACATACATAGAAGTCAGCCACAGTCTTCTCCATGGTCTTCAAGAATGCCATCCTTTAGAGGCTCTGTCGTACTCAAGAGAGATGACTAAAGAATCTTTGGACAGCGAATGGTTACGGCAGAGACAAAACCCTGCGCCCCCAAAGCTTCGCGGGGTCAGGGGTCGCTTGAGAAAGGAGTTTCGGCTGTGCTAAATGACGAATTAAGGTGCGACTCAACCAATCGCAGGACCAAAAACCCTCTTATGTAAGCCATCAATCACCACATCTAACACTCAGTTGATCCTTCACGGTTACAAACCAGCCGAAGAGGTACTTTGAGAGATCCTCCAAAATATCTTTGCTTGGCTTGAGGCTTATTCAGAAGCTTATCTTCTTCTAATAGCCCCATCCAATTAGTATCATTCCATCTTCGTCACTCCCACATTCTTCTGAGTTTCCATCG
Source organism: Tricladium varicosporioides (assembly GCA_021365295.1). NCBI lineage: Eukaryota > Fungi > Ascomycota > Leotiomycetes > Helotiales > Tricladiaceae > Tricladium > Tricladium varicosporioides. The sequence continues at coordinate 445,097 of JAJTIW010000029.1, forward strand.
GTTCTTTACTTTGAGCTTCAAACACAGGAACGTGTATAAGATGCTCAACATTAATCTTTGGTCCTTTGAACCATTTACGAGCATCAATGGCATACCACACAAGTGATAAGAACATTGAACCTCCCCATATGAGACAGGCATAGTTCATGTTCAATGGGTTGAGATCACCTCCTCTTGTTGGAGGAAAGCAAAGCACAGGAATCATGAGCGCGACGAATGCACAAGCCACGGCCCCAACGGGTTTGGAAAATCGACCTAAATTCCAAGGCCCTGTATACGTCAGTTTGGCTGAGAGCAAGGCAAAAGAAATTGGGAGAAATCTTACCAGGTCGGAATTTATCCCCAGCGACAAATAATTTCAGTGCAATTGGCGTGGTGAAAGCGACATACTGGCCGATAGCTCCCATGCTAAACACTGCTCCTATTGCAGCTGGGCTTGCGAACATAAGCAGGCCGAGAAGTGCACCAATGAATATTACGGCCCAGATCGCATTAGCCGGGGTTTTCGTATGTTTGTTGACGATCTTCAGCCATCGTGAGAAAGGAAGGGCGCCATCTCGAGAGTATGCGAAGGTTACCCGTGAAGCCGCAACGATGATACCCTGTCCTACGAAGAATTGTGCAACCATATTCAAGGAAAACATTGCAAGACCCGCTTTCCGTCCTAGTACTTGAAGACAGAGGCTGCCCTAAAATTTGGATCAGTCTACTGATGGTGTGTGGATTTGGACTTTTGAATGTACCATGGGTTGGCCGTATGGGCCTGCAACGACATCCTGTATATCCTTGACTGTATATGCGATGACAAGAACAACGGCGAATCCAAGATACAATGCAGATTGTGCTGTCATAAAAATAGCACGAGGTCCAGCTATATTTGCGTTGCTGCACTAAGTACTGTGTGAGCATCGCTTCTTCAAGAAATAAAGAAGGGTGTGGTTGTAAGGTTGAAATTACTCATGATCATTTCATGCAACGGCTTGAAGAAAGAACAATTACAAAGTCTTACCTCTTCTGAAAGATGGAATGGTGTACTGAGTTGTTAGCATGTTCCCACTAACATCTCGTGATAGGAGTCACTGATTTGATATAAGGCACCTAGGGTAAGCATTGCAAAGTGACGTACTCATAGCCTGCAAGGGTCCACTGAATCTTGTCAGGATGTTCTCACATCGATAAGGCTAGATCTCTTACTATAACTGACAAAAACCCCATCAAGAATGCAAATCCTGTGGGCCATTCTGTGCCATTGATAATTCCTTCTGAAGTCCATACCACATCGTTGGGATTGGTTTTGGGAGAGTTGATTGAGCCAGCTGGCAACCATATAATGAATATGAATACAATAACCAAATTGAAGACCGCTCCAATCTCATTAAATCGGGCTATAAACTTAGTTGAGTTCATCGTAATTAGCCCTTGGATGCCTAGAAGAGCGAGGAGTAAAAGATAAACATGATATGTCTTCATCTCATAATCGGGATGGGTGATTTGTGCTGCAGTAAGGATCATGGCTGCTAGAGCAAAGTTTACTGCGCAGGGTGCAGTAATAAGCCCCAGAAAATTAGACCACCCCGTGATCTACATAATTTCAGCACAGGTAGTTTGTAGTTGTTGATAACATACCCACGAGAACAGTGGCCCCCAACCTTCAGGTGCTAGAACTGCTGAAGCATAGTAGAGGCCCCCCGCCGTTGGCATACTTGAGCAGAGCTCTGCCATCGACAATGCAACGCATTGAATCAGAGAGCCGGCAACAATCCAACCCCATACCGAACCTGCTGTCCCGCTATACCCAAGATTATAACCTAGAGTCGATGCTATTGATGGTATAAGTCCTAAGCAGGAAAAGGACACAGAAAATGATGACCAAATAGAAAAATCTCTCTTGAATTCTTGCTTGTAGCCTAGTGCTACTAAGATCTCCTCATCACTGTCTGCTTGGTGGTCTATCACGGCATGATCGCCCGTTCTACGAAAAATCGATGTCGCCGGTAAGTTTGATTCGTCAACTGTCCGATTCTGGTTGGTAGGCATATTGAGAAACAGTATGAATTTTCAAAAACACGAGTAGCATGATTAAAACACCACTTCCTAAAGATTGACAAAGGTCGCATTATCTATACGCTTCGTAGAACCAAGGTAGTATTCCATTTTTAAGGACCCTTGTAGTACATGGTATTTCTGCAGAAGTAATTGGTCATGGAACCCCACGTCTGCAGCACAACCAGATATTAAATTAACCTGATGCACCTTCTGAACATGCAAGTGAGACATGGTCTGGCGCGATTTATTCTACCGGTGCTACACACGGCTTAGGGCCTATCATTCAATGCAATGGTACTCGAAATGGAATTGATAACTGACACCAGAAAATCGCCAAGTCGGATGCACAACTTCCCCAAAAAGACATTCACATTCGCAATAAATATTGTCTAGACACTCGTCACTGGCTCAAAACACCAACCACAGGTATATAAAACCTGCTTGCTTATTCCATTAAAATGTGGAGAAGCTTGAGGGATTACCTCGCGCTGGCAGAAATTATTGTGTACTGGGTAAAAGAGCGGCTCTCTTTAAAGATCGTGCTTAGCGTGATTATCACTCAACTGCTACAGAGCCAATATCCTTAGGGATGCCTTAAAATCCATATATCGAGTTAAGTTAAAGTTGGAATTATGACTGTATGTGGTGTTCTACACGGATCGTGATAGATATCGATATAGGAAGAGAGAGAATTGATGAGAGGCTTAGGTATCTCAAGGGAATGTAATGGTGTGGATCTATCACCCATCTTTTCCTAACCTTCAACTCCCGTAGCCCTCTTCAAGCCTCTTCGAAGTTTGAATATGTCATAGCATGATATCGCCCACAAATACAGCTAGATTTTTCGATATCGTGTCTGGGTAGAAGACACTACTGATCTTCGTAGAACCGCCAATCAAATATGCATCTCCTAAAGCATTTTGAGTAGAATGACTATATTGGAAGCCAATGGCAAATAAATATTCGGGGTAACAAGAAATACAACATCATACGGGAAAGTGCACAATATCAACAGTGCGAAAGCTATACTTCAATTCATTTCATATTCAACGCCTATCTGAATAATCTAAGTAATCACGACTACATGCAGTAAATATTCCAAAAAAAAAAAAAAAAAAAAAAAAAAATATCAAACTTTCCTTGTAATGCAGTATAGAAAATTTGAGAATATGCTTCTCATTGCTAGCAGCAGCGAATTCAAGGAAAGCTGCCAGGAAGATGGCTAGCCCAAAATTTAAAGGCATCATGGAGTTAGATATGATGAGAACCATCGGGATATAAACCCATGGCACGCACGGAAGGGATATTGTGCTGTTGAGTCATGGTTTCTGTGCCTGGATCAGTAGGTGATCATGTGTCACTTTTCATTCTTCTGCCGTCTGCTCCTTTGCGTGGAGATGAGCACCCAATCTCCCCAATGACACCTAAAATTATACAACACACTAGCTTGCATATTTCAACCCTCCTGTCCCTCACCTGACTCGTGTTCTATGTATGAATAATTTGATCCATCTTCATAACACAATTCCTCGCAATTCTCCCAATCTTATGTCAATTATTTTAGCCCTAGCTATTATCTTAAGAGTTTTTAACTATTTTCTCACCTTTGCTACGGTCTGACGCTCTAGCATATGGGAGCGAGACTAAGATAAGTCCTATGCTTTCCTCCACTTCATGACTGATAAACGCAAATAATGTCAGCAAATTTATTTGGAAACCTCTTAGAATCCCACGAGTTCGAATATTTCTCTTGAGGTTGTTCTGGGATGGAATAACTTCTCACAGCAGGCTTCAGGGCGCTGGTGTCTAGCACGAAACTTCTTCTTTCTACTATTCATAACCACGCACACATTTATCTCTCGAATTCTCGACGTTTTGATCCTTTTTTCAAATGAGTACTCCACAATTTTGAAAATATTAAGTTCAAGTTGGCGAACTTTCCCCCCTGATTCAGTATCTAGGCATCTGACACTGGCACCTGAGTACTTTCTTATTCGCCTGCTTCAAGTGACCTGCTGATCCCTCTTGGCAAGGGTGGAACGTAGCGATCCGTCAATAAATTACCGTGCAGACCTCTGTTATATGTTGGTCAGTTTCGCATATAGTACGACATTACTACAATAAGTGCTTGAGTGCTTGTGTTTCTGAAACAGGATTTTGGGAAGGATGAAATACGAATGGAACATGATTCGTATAATATTTAAGTTTCTTGCTACTTTTTTGACTATACTATCTTGAGTTACAGAAGGCTTCTTCTCCTGTGCAATACAGTGAGTGCTGTTCCCCATCTTCTAACATTACCGGTTTTAGGGTCAAAATTGGTTTGATGCGTAGACATGAAATAATAGCATACATAAGTTTTATGAAGAAAACAGGAAAATACTAGTGGAGGGACGGGATTGTATGGAGATCTTCCTGAAGAACAAGCTCTGTTTGATCACCTAGTATATTCCCATCCTAGTGTTCATAGCTTCACTTTAGCCATACCCGTAAATATATACAAAATAACTTCTAGTGGTACATATCAACGAACCATATATTTACAACCAAACTCCTACATATGCAATACAGGCCCCAACGCCATACTTCGCCCTGCATCTCCTACACCTACTACACAATATCCAACTTCGCCCTTAAAGAACACCCCCCTTTCTCACAACATCTCAAACATTAATTCCATGCTGCCAAACCTCCTGCTCAATCCTCGCACTATACGTACTAACCCTCAAAACCTCTCGCATCTGATCCACCCCCACAAACAGCACATTTCGTGCAATAAACCACCTAATTCCCTCCGTACATGGTGGACTCGTCAAGCTTCCCTCATACGTCCAAAACTCGGAGAAATTCGCAACTTCTCTTAGCACCTGCGCCATATCTAGCGTTGTTGGAATTGTTGTTGTTTCGTCGAAGTTTGGCATAGATGTGATGGTGCTAGAGTTGGAGGGCTGTTCGAACTGGTTGAAAAAGAGAGAATTCGTGTTTCCCGGGTCGACACGGATTGCTACGACGGCTTTTTCGTTGCCTTCAGCGTCGGAATGGACAAGGTGTAGCTCGGATTTTGAGCGGTCGCCTTGGACGGAGTGGTCAGCAGGACTGTGAATGTGCCACCCTTTTAGGTAGACAGTTTTGTTGTCCCAAGTCATGGAGGGAGCAGTGGTTATGGGAGCATTCTTCGTGTTAACTGAGAAGGCAGGGCCATGTCCCCAGTTATAGATATTCCCAGCTACTGGTGTTGAGTATGAGAAGCTCGGTCTGTGGTTTAAACTCAGTCCTTGGGTAAGAAGGAGAGGAATAGGGGCCTGTTGGGTTCCAGTCTGGCAAAGTGTATAATCTGTAATGAAGGTATTAGTATTTTTACTCTTTTAAGTCCATAGTGTGATCAGATGGTCGTACTCTTATTAATCATTCCCCAATTATAAGATGCCTCGTATGTCCAGTCTTTCGACTCCGTCGCTCTTTTCCCAAGAACATTGTTATGTATTGAATAGTCATGCTGTGGACAAGCTAGTACAGCAGTAAGTGCAGAAAGAGTGACAAGAGTTTGGAACATGATGGTCTAAAGATCAACCAAGAGATTTTGTGTCGAAGTAAATAATGAAGGTTAAAGTGATAACCTACTGCATTCCCTCTTGGGGGAAATCAATATTCTTATGTAGACGCTGGTGCATCATGACTCCAATCACTTGCGAATCAGGAAGCCTATTCACGCTGCTCCAAATCTTACTTCGACGATCTTTGCTAAGGATGTCCCGGAAGTTCTAGCGCCCCAAAAGCCAAATGTCTCGCATGCGAACGCAACAGTGAGGCTCATGCCAGTAGAAAGTCTTGGCCATGGGAAAGCAGCCTTCTGCAACTTATGGGGAAATTTGCTGCCAAGCGAAATGACGTGGCGCAGCTCAGCTCAATCGGAATGAATTTTAGGTTTTTGACTTTGTGCAGATCTTGGAATACTTTAATTCTATCGAATCTTCGTTTCCTTCTGCTAAGCCAAAGGCATTCGTAATGACGAGGACTGGCTGTGTTGCCAAGTGGTGATTTGCCAAGGCACATATTCCGATGTCAGCTGAATTGCCAAGCCTGGCTTGGGACCTAACACTGCTATGAGCTGCGAAATAAGAACTTCTCATCTTAGTGCAAGTAGGAGGCAGTGTTGTTCAATAAATGCTATTAAATAATGCTTTAAGACCTATTTGCTGATGCACATCATCCGTTATAAATGGGCACTCGGAAGCAGAATGAGAGACCAGGACAGCTCTCCGTGCTAAATAGGCGGATATCAAGATGAACGTACTTGATCTATCCAACTACACGGAGAGAAAGGGCGGTTTTGTGCGGGATTATTGTACGCTTGGCGAAATGCGATTTCGAGGCCAAGACTCTCCTTAAAGTATGCGTACGATGTGAATCTATCAGTAAATTAAATGCTCAGTGTGGTTAGGTGGCGTATTTAGGAGTCAACGGGACGACGTTGTGAATCACTCATTCTATGTGAGTCTGATCCTGAAAGAATGAGGCGGATAGAAGGTTGAGATGAAACCCGTTTGTACACCAATCTGCCGTTTCACGTAACCGAAGTCAAGCTTATTTTGACATCAGTTGCTGTCACTCCATCCCTTCACAAGAACACGTCACCTCTCATATTGTAGCCTTTGTCTAGAGATATGACAAGGGATGCTCCATCCCTAGCTTTCATCATCTACGTAGTATGTTGAACTCATATTACCGCCCATATTCTGAGAGTCTCAAAGCTGTGGCCAATATCCTCTCGCGGCTTCTAGGTTACTCTCATGTCAAAGCTTATGCTGACGATGATCTCGCTGCGTTCACTAGGCATTTCCTGCCTTGAGATCTTGGTTATTAATTCCATTCGAGTGAAAAGGAGAGCAAACGCTGCCAGAGCCTTGTGGTGAGCCCGACTGAAAGCAATCAAGAAATCCTGTCAAGTGCTCATCAGCCCAAGAATTTCCAAGACACGATTTTGACATTGTAACTCGGCAACTCAAGTGATAGCCGCAGAGCCCTACTTCTATCTACCCCCTAATTATCCTTCCTGTGATTTGAGGCTTGGGGTTATTTTTCCGACATCAGATGTTTATATCTTATCAGCTGAGAAGTCTTGTCAGTGCAAGATCCCGATAAGCGCTTAAACAGGACATTTGTTGATCCAATGGTGGCGTGACACAACCACTGTTCACTAAAACCAATGATGCCTTCCTTTATTCATGATCACGATATTCTGGCATGTTCAGGCTGTGCTTCACCTTGGCATTGTACCATTTTTAAAAAAGAACCAATTCATTGTACACGTTTCGTTTGTAACCGTTATGATTTTCCTTGAGTCTTCAGCTTTTTCTCTTCTCACGCACTTTACTTACGACTTTCCTCATATTCCTCGGGTGATCACAAGAAAGTCTAGAGATTTAGAATTCACCCCTACTAGGTGGTATCATAATTTGGAGGTTTTTATAGAAATATTATATATATGTGGATCGCAAAGATCACACCAAAACTTTTCTTTAATACCACCAAGAACTTTCAATTGAAAACTCAACAAACATCAAGTCAAGAAAATACTTTGCAAAAATGGCCACAACTTCAACAACCCCAGGTCGCCTTGCCGGCAAGGTTGCTATCGTAACTGGCGCCGCCGCCGGAATCGGCCGAGCAATCGCAATTCGCTATGCTCGGGAGGGCGCCAAAGTAGTCTGCTCAGACTTGCATCCACTAGGAACTTACCACATTAGAGACGAAGATAAAATAACTACCCACGATGCTATTACCCAAGAGGGCGGAGAAGCAATCTACATTAGGTGTGACGTTGGAGATGCCGAGGAAGTTGAACTGCTTGTCCACCGGGCTGTGGAGAAATATGGAAGACTTGATATGTAAGCTACTTGCCTCCCTTCTCCTCTAATTAGCTTCAAATGACCATTGACTAATACCCTCAAGCCTTGTAAACAACGCTGGAATTGCTTGCGAAGTTTCCCCCGACTCCTCGGGCCCGCACCCCACCGGCCAAAAAATCCATCTAACCTCCCTCCACACCTATGACAAAACCATGCGGATAAATGCACGCGGCACATTCTTGGGTTGCAAGTATGCCATTGCACAAATGCTGAGACAACCTCCTCAACCTAATGGAGAGCGAGGGTGGGTTATCAACATTGCGAGTGTAGCTGGATTGGTAGCGTTTGGAGGATGTCCGGCATATTGCAGCAGTAAAGGGGCAGTAGTAGAGTTGACGAGGCAGGTTGCAGTTGATTATGGGGCAGAGAAAATTCATGTTAATGCTATTTGCCCTGGCGGTATGTATATTTCCAAACCTTAATTACGAAGGTTAGGAGATCGGGACTAATTTGGAATAGTGATCAACACAGCGATGGTCAAGCCGTTAACGGACGAGCCAGTAGTGGAAAAAGCCCTTGAGCATGAACATCCGTGGGGAGCATTTGGCGAGCCAGAAGATGTCGCTGGTGTAGCTGTCTTCCTGGCTAGCCCCGATTGTGCCTTCGTTACTGGTGCTCTACTACCTGTTGATGGTGGCTATGTTGCTCACTGAGAAGCTGGGCACTCAAACGAACCTGGAGAATCTAAATCGGCTTTAAAATGGAAGTGTGCCTTTCACTACTTGAGATTTATGGGCCAAAAGAGAGCAGTCATAAGTTGATGGGCCATCCCTGACTTGAGACAATACGAGGGTAATATGTGTAATTTTCAACTTCACCTGCTTCTGTAGAAGCAAATTCAAATGTGGTAATGGTAAAAGCGTTTGCGTACGCCGCGAACGCCCTAAGGTCTCATCTTTCTATATCATGACGGATATATGAAATAAATCTTATAGCCTAATGTTCAATTTCCTCAACACCTCCAACATTGTGACCTTCTTTTATCCCAACTCCGAATTCCTCTCCAGGTATCACTCTTGTAATCTGCAATCGTCTTTTCCAAGTCACATGTTTTCAACACATGGAGAAACCTCGCGTATTATCGGTGTAATGTAGGTGTAAAATCGGTCCAAAGTCGGATTGCGACATGCAACAAAATATTATCAACCTCGGCAGGAAACCTGAAGGCTCGGGCAAAGTCTCGATTTCTCTAGAAATAAAGGTCCGAGATCAAAAAAGAAGGGAGAACTCTTGAGCCCAAGGTTTACTAAACTGAAGGAGCATCACGAGAGAGGAAATGATGCATGGCACAAGCCAGATAATTAGACTTTTGGACTACTGCCTCTACCGACGGAGTCTAGAAAGGTCAATCTACACTCAATTTATAGTACATTCCTCTTCTTTACACCCTGGCGCCTTGCAGAAAAACCGAGGCCTAATGATATATTTCCTTTTACCCAAACGCCAATTTTCAGATCTCAATCTGCGGTTTCCTCGGCCTCTTGGAGTAAGGTTATTCATCCAAAGCCTTTCTTCTCTTCTCGACATCTCTCTGCATCTTCTTAAAGAAAGGATTGCTCTCCCCTTTTTTCTTCTTCAAATCCTTATTACGGTTTCTATTTGCCTCAGCATAAGCCATATCATGGCCACCAGCCAACTCGCTAAGTGCACCAGCGGTACGTCTTGCGCCAGCTTTTTTCTTCTTTTTTGAAGGCGCAGTCTTACCATCCATACGGTGGAATAGATCGTCTCCACCGTCATCCATATCATCGTCGTTGGCGATGAGAACGGTCTGGAGAAGGGCTCGACGGTCAGCTGGCGAAGCGAAAGCAAGGTTCTCGAGATTCTCGATGCCCTGGAGATGAGTGATGACTTTAAAGGCGTAGCCCTGGTCCACGAGGAAGGCTTGACGTCGAGAAGAGTAGTACATCTCTTGTGTATCTTTCGAGACAAGCGAGTAAAAGAAAGCGTTAAAGCCTTCATCATTACGGCGCTTGGCTCGTAGGATTCGGCCAAGTCGTTGGGCCTCTTGACGGCGAGAACCATAATGCGACGAGATTTGAATAAGGCAAGTGGCTTCTGGAAGATCAAGGGATGTGTCGCCAATCTTAGAGAGAAAAAGGGTATTGATTTTGTCGTTGTGCTGAAAATTCTCGAGAATTCGCATTCGTTCAGCATTACCTGTACTTCCGTAGATAAAAGCCTTGTTCAAAGTTTGTGCGTAGACCTGAAGAGCGTAGATATTGTCTGCGAAGACGATAATCTTGTCGCCTCGCTTTTCGTGATAATCGATCAAGAACTGACAAGCTTGGAATTTTCGAGGATTCATCGCCCAAAGAAGCTGCTTCTTTCGGCTGGTCTGTCTGAGATATTCGGTATAGAACTCCGTTGTCATTGGACACCACACTTCGGCACACTGAACTCGTGCAATATGTCCTTGCTCTGCTAGTTCCATCCAGTTTGCTTCATATAACTTCGGCCCAATCAAGAAGTTCAAATCACTAATCTTGTCATCCTCACGGAGAAGAGTGGCAGTCAAGCCCAACTTCGAATGAGTCTTGATCTGCGAAGTAACCTTTCTGAACATATTGGCGGGTACGACGTGAACCTCGTCGAGAATCATCAATCCCCATTCTCGGCTCTGAATGAAATCCATCATCTTTTGAGAGTCGTAGGATCTCTTCGTACGTTGTGCAACCATGGAATATGACGTGACGATAATTCCTGTATTTCTAGCAAACTTGTCCTTGTTATCGGAAGTAAATACCGCAATATCACTCGGGTTTATATTTGACCATTTAAGAAACTCCTGTCGCCATTGTATGACGGACATGGAACTAGTGCATAGAATGATAACTCCCTTCTTAACAGTGCAAGCCGCGGTGATACCCACCAAAGTCTTACCAGCTCCACAGGGAAGAACAATAATTCCACTCTTTGCGCGACCATTACCAAACATCTTACTCAAGCTCTTTTCCTGGTAATGTCGGATTTGGGCGCTTGGCTTCAAATCAATATCTAAATTGGCATTCGCCTGATCATTACGAAAGTCGTACTCCTCCAGAACGGGCAAACCTAGTTCCAAGCAGCGTTTCTGAACAATCTCAACTCCATTATCAGCAATCTCGAACGCGTGCACTGCGTCAAGTTCATCGTCGTCGTCATCATCCTCATTCAAGGCGTTGACTATGTCCTCTTGTGCTACATTTTCGCTGTCTTGAGGCTTCACTCCTCTTTGGTCTGTTGCCTGCTGCACACCAGCAAAGTTCTTGGTACCAGGGATAACCAACCCGGCCATTTTTGGGGCAGACGTTGTGGTAATATCATTCGTCCCCTCTTCCGGTGCCTTGCGGAGTGGTCCAATGACTTCATCTTTCAGAAGACGCTGCAACATCTCCGGGTCCGAACTTTCAACAAAATGCTTGGTGTTTTTCAACACCAGTTTGACCTTGCCATAACTTTGTGTACAATTCGTGATAAAGCTCCGAATGTTATCGGGAACAGGTATCTTTGAAAGTCGGTCTAGCACATTTATAATATCTTTCGGGTCCAATCCAACTGAAACAGCGGCGTATAAGCTATGTGGTGTTAATGAATATTCGTGAAGGAATGTCGGTCGGGAGAGAGGTTCAGCGACGGTCGTCAAGAAGTCCTGCGCATGCGCAGCAAGAGGCGAGAAGCTCTCTAGGATAATGCGGCCTTTCTTTGGATCTATCCATAGTGGTCGGTTTTCGTGATCGGGCTTCAGCGACAAGTATGAGAAGTCGTTATTCCCAAAGTGATAGCTTGCGGAATCACGACCAGAGTGTGGATTCTTTTGTGCATATTGTTCAACGGTAAATTTGTCCTTATTCTTTTTATACGTCTCCTGCTCGCTCTCGCTGGGCTCCGAGTACTCGTCGCTACTTCCGATACTTCGAGGTGTTGCGGGACCTGGCGTCGACCCGACGGAGTCTCTGCCCGTCTTGTTGGCTCCTCGGACACCTATGGAGTTCACTGTTAGCGTTGTCAATGTGTGTAGAGCAAGCAAAGCCCATACTAGATGCGGCTTTTCTCTTCGGCGGCATCTGGACGGTATTGTGCAGATGTTGCCACAAGGTTGAGGGAGGGAGACTTGAAGACTGAGGCGAGGTTGTAATCCTTGGGAGGCTGATATAATTGTCACGCGCTAGTGGAATTTGTGATAACCCCGCGACTTCTCAAGAAACTCTCAGCTGGCAACTCAGTAATAAAATAAACTCCCTTCAACTTCATCTCTTGAAGAACCAATACCTAAATATGTGGTATGTATGATATAGAGATGTTTCAAAATAATTCTAACAAGGATTGCAGTAAACACATCCTCAACGCTCAGGTCTCCATCAGATCTCCCTGTTGTTCGTTTCTCACATTTCTTTGTTGACTAAGTCGCACCCTAACACTGAATAGGCCGAAAGTGGTTTGACTGTGCAGAATGCCACCGCGAGCAAGAAAGCCATCCACTTGCCCAGCGAACAGAAATGGTTCGCCCCAACCTATTGTTCCCCACTACCCCGCCATATCCTGATATTGGAATAGGTATTCGCCTGCAAGAAATGCAAAAAGGCCTTCCGAAAAGACGGTGCAGAGTTTGAGGAAAGTGACGAATATTGCCCACACTGCGATAACCACTTTGTCCTTGAAGCTGTCACACCAAAGCCGATACTTAAGTTTGAGGGAGAGGATGCGAGAGTTGACAATAGGATGTTGAAGGACGAGAGAATCAGGGGCAAGGAGCAAAGATCTATATTCGATGTGGAGGAAGCACCAAATAAGCTGGGATAATAGGCTATGAGCTAGAGGCCGTGAAGCGATTATTTGATTTAGCGGCATGACGTGGAATATAATGGGCGTTCGGGGCAAAGAAGACTCAAATAAACTAGTAGATTACATGAGGACGTCCATAAGATGGCTGCACAAATACTCCATGGGCAAGATTCAGCGGGATGTGCTTATAGCAAGGTTCCCAAGCACGAGCTCCGAGGTTTTTGGAGTCAATGTAACAATGGAGATAGAGACGGTTAGGTCTGTGATAAACCATGATTTCAAGATGCTTTTTGCTTTCATCGCTCATTCCTATTGTACACATGCTCTATGGAGATTATGCGATAGCCCAACCGAAATAGCATCTCCTCAATCACCAGATCCTCTCGACAAGATTGCCGCGCTTCCAGTTCCCGGTGTTCGTCCAGTCTTCTTCTTAGCGGCTTCTTCGACCTTTTCTTCCTCAATATTCTTCACGTATGCCTCAATATCCTCAACTGGCAACATCTCGATGGTCTTTCCCGGCGCCATAATCGCAATTTCGATATTCTTTGCTCCAGTTTGTACAACCTCTAGTAATGACTTGATAGTCAATTTGATAGTCGCCTCCCGATCCATGTCGTCCTTGTGATTTCGCTCCAGAAATTCGCGGACGGTCTTGCTTGATCGGCCAATAGCATTCGCCTTCCTATAAAATGAATCAATTTTTATCCTCTCGAAGCCACTTTTGAGCTTACCACGCAGAGTAGATTCCTGATGGCTCTGTTTGGTAGAGTCTTGGCGTCTTGTCATTGTTGTCAAACCCAACAATTAAGGTACTGATACCAAATGGTCGAACACCACCACTTTGTGTATATCTCTGTTGAACACCAGCCACATACTTCGTGATGTACTCTATCGTAACAGGATCTTCGACGGTCAGGCGATGCGATTGTGCTTCCAATCTTGCCTTGTCCACTAAGATTCTTGCATCGGCGTTGAGTCCAGCAAAGGCGAGGCAAACGTGGGTATCGACAAGACCAATCTTCGAAGGTGTGATACGGGTATCTTGTAACTTCATCGCAGATCTCTTTTCACATCCCAGTACCACAATATCCTTTCCTTTCACACCAACAGCACATGTTCCTAGATGAGCTTTAGCACCTAGAGCCTCCATTTGAGCTACTTTCCATACCTCGTTTCACAGCCTCTAAGGCGTATTCGACCTGAAAGACATGTCCATCAGGACTAGAAGTGCCAATTATCAGCAGCTATCTAAGAGTGTTAATCGTGCATCACAAACCTGAAAACTATATTTTGTTAGCTGAAGGTCAACGGCTTTGGCAGAGGAGAAGGAGCTTACCGGAAAGAGCTCTGTCATATCCTGAAGCCATATTTTACTCTGATTGGGATATTAGAAGCTGAGTGAAGCTTCACGGATGATTTGAAAAGGAGATGGTGCAGCTGCGGAGCGGATATTTGAGTTCAAGGTGAGCTTGATGTGTTTCTTGAGGCAGGCTGCACAGGTACGCGAATTCCATTGGAGTCGCGAGATGCGAGCTACCTTCTAAGGCCGAACATCAGGCAAGAACAAGGTGCAGGGATATGAATCAGCAAGGCTGAAAGTTCCGATTCAACGCCGATATATTTCCAGGGTCTGCATCAACAACTTTTCCCCGCAGCCCATTTATAAAATTTTGCCAGTGTCAATAAACATTGACCTTTGTAAAATGGCGAGTCGTTCCCGAGTTACTCTGGCGCTGCGAAGAGCTCGGGTTGCACCAGCGGTACCTCGAACATTACGACCATTGGTTCAATTCAGATACCAAAGTACTACAAATACCGAAGAGAGTGAAGGGATTGCAAACAGCACGACTGGATCCTCGAAAACAATCAAGTTTACTTCCGAAACATACCCCGAAATCGAACGTAATTCGAAGTTTGCAGAAATTACAGAAGGCCATGTTAAATTCTTCAAGGAACTGTTGGGAAAAGAGTCTGCAGTCATAGACGGGGTAACCAAAGATGCCACGGATGATATTGAACCTTTCAATGGAGATTGGATGCGCAAATATCGAGGGCATACAAAACTCGTCTTGAAACCAGGGTCGACAGGGGAAGTTAGCAAGGTGCTGAAATACTGCAATGATAATATGTTGGCTGTTGTTCCTCAAGGAGGTAACTCAGGATTAGTAGGTGGCTCAGTCCCAGTCTTCGACGAGATTGTAATCAATATGAGCCGCATGAATGAGATTCGCTCTTTTGATGAGGTATCCGGAATTCTTGTTGCGGATGCTGGGTGTATTTTGGAGGTGGTAGATAATCATCTCCGAGAAAAAAACCACATATTCCCACTAGACCTTGGTGCCAAAGGCTCATGTCACATTGGTGGTAATGTTGCAACAAATGCCGGAGGTTTGCGACTGTTAAGATACGGAAGTTTGCATGGAAGTGTTCTTGGTATTGAAGCAGTCCTTCCGGACGGAACCATAGTGGATGACCTATCAAAACTAAGGAAAAACAACACTGGTTACGATCTCAAGCAACTTTTCATTGGAGCTGAAGGCACTATTGGTATAGTTACTGGCATATCCATTTTATGCCCCCAACGATCGAAGGCTATCAACGTTGCTTTCTTTGGACTGGAATCATTTGAGAAAGTCCAACTAGCTTTCCGGGAGGCAAAAGGTCAATTGTCAGAAATCCTTTCCGCTTTTGAATTAATGGATGGTCAGAGTCAAGACCTAGTCCACTCTGTCACAAAAAATAAGCGGCCTCTAGAGAATGAATATCCGTTCTACTGCTTGATCGAAACTAGTGGGTCAAATTTCGACCACGACAGCGAAAAGCTCGAAAAGTTCTTAGAATCCTTAATGGAAAAGGAGATCATCGTAGATGGTACCCAGGCACAAGATGAGACACAGGCGAAGACCTTATGGAGCTGGAGAGAGGGTATTCCAGAGTGCTTGGGTCACTGGGGAGGCGTCTACAAATACGATTTATCGATACCTCTAAGCGATCTGTATCTCCTCGTTGAAGAAATCCGAGAAAAGATCGAGAAAGCCGGGCTTTTGGGCGACACGGACGAATATCCTGTTGTAGGAGTTGTCGGATATGGACACATGGGTGATTCCAACCTCCACCTCAATATTGCAACACGACGATATGACAAGAAGGTTGAGAAGGTACTAGAGCCATTTGTTTATGAGTGGATTGCGAAAAGAAATGGAAGTATCAGCGCGGAGCATGGTTTAGGATTGGCGAAGAAGAATTATATTGGTTATAGCCGGAGCGATACTATGATCGGGCTTATGAAACAGATTAAGAATCTATATGATCCTGTAAGTTCCCCTTCATTGCTTTTACTCACCATTATTAACAATTCATAGAATGGAATCATGAACCCCTATAAATACATATAAAAACAACAAAACCAATCAGACATAGACACATCTTGTAAATATTCACAAAACAATGTATATATACTACAAGCACATATTACCAGTGATGGAAACGGTTCGTAAGCAATTCAAAAGTTTTCTTCATTATAAGGATATTTTTGAAATGCTAAGCTTGTCTCCCGAACTCGGTACTCACAGATACAAAATGCAGAAGCCGAAGTTCCCCCCAAGCTAGAACCCACCTAGATGCACGCCACTACATCTCAGCCCGGTGAATATCCATCTTCATCATCGCTCGCCATCCTGTACCATGAGGTTATGGTACTAGTACAAGTATAAGTATAAATGTAATTGCTGATGCATTACTGTTGATACAAATAATTGGTGATGGTCACATGACCAATCACACGATAGATCACATAATGTAACTAGTTCCAATAAGGTTAGAGTGGCGGGAGCTAGAGAAGGAGCATAAAGCTTCTACTCCTCCACAACTTAACAATCAAGATCCAACCAACAAATATAAAACAGCACGTTACGTACGATACGTGATTTGTTCTGTATTTCTGGTGAATTAGTGGGCAGAGTACAGGACCATTTTTTGCCCCACAATTGCTGCCTGAAAACCACTCAGGCAAAAAAAAAAAAAGCAGGTGGATCCCTACCGGTTACCAACCAGTCAGATCAACATTATGCCCTTGCAGTTGATGGCCGGTTTCAACGGGTAACCAGCCAGTTATATGGATTTGGGCCGCTGTCATTTTCCCTTTAGGTTTGGAGTAGCACGCCGCTATAGTGAACAAAGTATAAATGAAGCTAGTCGTGGACTAATTTATATTAATAGAAAGCAATGTAATTGTGTAACAATCTTACTTTCTGGTCGGCGGTACTTACGTAAGTACTAATGTTGTCGGGCTAGTATTGATATTAAAGTACAAACAATCAGGTCGGGTTAATTACTTGAAAGCAACCTCGTTACTAGAAATCTATAGAACAAACTTATATTCAAGATAACTATTTGAGTTAAACATACAGCTTCCATCTAAGGAAACTATCCAGACTTATATAGAACCTCTATTCCTGGATCGCAATAAATTATTACAATCCAAATAATCCATTCTTATTATATAACCCTTTATGTGACTCCCTGTGTCAACTTCTCCAGATTCTCTGTGCTAGATCCCTTGATACCCAGCCGAGCCTCAGTTCTGTGTTACATGTAATAATAAAATCGTAGCAACTTGCTTATAAAGTAATATATTAATAGAGAGGGTAGAAAACAAATAAAGCTATTTATAAATTAATTAATAACTAATTGTTACAATTTGGTTATTATATATGCCCCAGGCCTAAGGCTTCGTAGAGTTGAGCGAATTGAGATCGATTTTAATGTACTTAAAAACCTCAGCAAGAGAATCTAGAGCAATCGACACAGGGAGATATATATAAGTTCACGTAATAAGAATAGGTCGACTAAGTTACTAGTCGACCTGGGTTAATAACTCGACCTATTAATCCAGTAGCAGAAAGGTCCTATATTGTTATAGTTCTGAGCTAGTCTTTAGTCACGTGGTTCGCAGACGCATCATTGACTAGTTTGGGAACCAACTAATGATTAAAATTTACTTGTCTAGGCTAAGCTAAATTGAGTGATTGATTGACAACTGCTTATCAACCGAGCTAGACCCACCTGTTTTTTTCTGCCTGAAAATCAACTCAGACAACAATTGTGGGGCAAAAAATGGTCCCGTACTCAGTACTCCCCCGGTAAATCGACAATTACTATTTCATCTCCTCCTCACAAACCATTAAACTGTCTTCGACTTCCACAGAAATTAAACACTTTACTACCGTCACATTCTTCCACGTACCGCAAAAAAACAACAGGATGCCAGTCCCAACCCACGCTACGACTGATCCAGCAGTGCTCTCACAATTTGACAGGGATATCAGAGATGTACATTTAATCTACAACTACAATGCTAAAGATAAAGATGGGAATCCAGAGAAATGGAAGTATGAAATGTATGTGCTTCGTTGCTTTTACTATCCAACTCGTTTCAGCTTATTCCAGTCCTGTTGTGAGTAGTTAAACAAGTCTGGCAATGGAAGCCCAGATACTTGAAAGGATAGACTAGTTTCAAGCGATAATTATACCTCTGAGCTTTCTACGAAGCCAATGTACATGAGCCCTATCCCAATGAATTCAGAACCAAGAATTTCGAGGGCTCCAGCTCAAGGAGCAGGGATTTCCTTCTTCACAATCATACTCATTTCTATTCTCCAAAGCTTTTGTACCCCTAAGCACACTTCTTCCTTGATTGCGTTTCTCTTAAATATTGCAGATTGCTCATGAGATATAATAGGTGGTTCTTCTCAGAAATGAGAATAGTGTACGCCATCCACGGCGGCCCCATGGCAGGGCGAGTCAACTACCAAACTGCATCGTATCAATGTATACGTCCTGGGGAATTGTGGCAGTGCAACTGGCTCGAAGGTTCGCCTCGTTCCTCCTTTTCTACTCCCTCTTCCTTTTTTCATTCTTAGCGACGATTCACCCTTGCCCTCTCATCCTCCCTACCCTTATCCTGCACTGATCCTAACATTCCAAACAGAAACCGGCACAGTCTGCTCCCTCGTCTTCGACATTGCGCAGCAAAAGATCTCCACCCTCATCGCGTTTTCTCAGGGGCACTGGGAGCATGCAGAAGCGGCGCATGGCGATAAGAGGAACCCTGCTGATTTCAAAAGATGGAGGGAATTGGCAGAGATCGGGAGGCAGACGGATCGATTTTTATTGAATGAGCAGGCGGACATCCTAGAGATGTTCAGAGGGAAAGGCGGTTTGATGCCGATTGAGGGGAGCGAGGATACGTTGTGATTTTGGTGAGGTGTTGATTTGCCAAGAGAAAGTAATGTCAAGTGGAAGTGGAAGTGGTATGGTATAATGTGGTGTAGTCCAAATCTCAGATTGATAGAGGTTATGACGAATAGAATTAGAGTCCACGAATCGGATCGGCAATACTAGGATCAATATCGATATCGATAAAGTCACCCGTGAACATCGTACCCTCCAATCTTGGGGTCTTCAGTTTCACATTTGGCATCTACCATCATGTTAGTATTGATTTCTCCTCAAATCTCCTTTCCTGCTCTAAATACTTACTCCATCCTGTCCCCACTCAATCCTCACCTCCACCCCAAACCTAGCATGGCACTCCTCAAATGCCCGTCTCAAATATTCCCTCTCTCCATTCCTACTTTCACCCTTCCTCAACCTCGTTTTTCCCCCATCGACTTTTCTACTAATTCCCTGAGCAAACCCCTCCTCCTTACTCCACTCTCTCCGCCCAACCCAACACACACCACCTGTCGCACTATCAAAATGCTCGATATCCCTTAAGCCTTCTTGGCAGGCTTTAGCGAGGTACTCTACGTACTCTAATTTCTTGCGACGGATCCCGATTTGTGACATGGCGTCAACGTAGGTGAGACCGGTTTTGTACTCACACCAGAGAACGGCAATAAGAGCGTTGGGGTGGGAGGCTACGGGTGTGAGTTGGGAATAGCATGCATGGGCGAAGAGGATATTTTCTGCATGAGTGGGTGATTCGAGATAGCCCATGGAGCGACCTAGGAAGCGGTGTTAACGGGATTTTGGGGATTATGGGGATTTGGTGGGGAGGGGTGACGGGGGGTTCTGGGGAAATGGGGGTCTCCCACCGGAGCTCAAAGCGAAAAGGGGGAACCTTCCACCCCCTCTTTCCTAGAACAATAAACTGTGCAAACAAGAAATGAATCTCCTACCTCCAACCCACGCCAATATTGGCGCGAACACTATTCCACTCAACACGTGACGTCGAAAACTGACCCTACTCTTCCTCCTCACGCAGCAATAATTCATGAACATTGTAAACATAAAAGTCCCGAAAGACATAGTTACATATGAAAATCCCTGGAAGAGAGTTAGGAGGATCGGTGGATAGGAGAGGATTTTCTCGTCATGGATGCTGCGGTATTGAATTGTATGGGCGTTGAGGTAAATGATGAAGGTGTGTAGCAGGAGGATTAGCGTTGCTGTTTTGGAGAATGCCATGTTTGGGTTTTGGTGGCCTAAGAACCGTTTAGAAAAAAAAGAAGATATTGCCCTATTTCTGGTGTTGAGGTAACCATCGGTTTTCTGTTTGTTCTTGAGGGTCGCGAAGTGGATGGAAAGGGGTAATTTCGTTAGAGTAAGACTAGCAGACGGCACAGTTAATTGATACAGGGTTGCTTGTACCGAGGCAGGAGCGTCATACGATAAAAGCTTTTGTTTATTAATTTAAATTTTCGTATAATACATATTCCGAAATCCCTGTGGTTGTGCTACAGTGTGGCCTAAACATACGCCGTCAGGCATCATGACGTCTTTGCTCGCTAAATATTTATTGCTTTTAGCGTCTAATTGTTTCTTCATTTTATCATCTAATTATTTACAGCATTTTTCCTTGCCTGAAATTTTATCAAGGCGCAGCTCAAATCTTGCTAAATTCTGATGTCTCAAGAAAACCTCCAACAACAGCTCTGAGAAGCTGATTTGCAATGGCAGTCTGAGGAGGCAGTCTTAGATTACCTTCGATATATCCCTCACCGGCAGCCTCACCCAATCCACTCGTACCGACTCTCAACCCTTCCCTAACGGCCTCAAAGTCAAACCATCGAGCATCTTCCAATTCAGGATCGTGCTCAAGGTGGATTTTCTCACCATCTGGTAGTGCCTGTCCAATCGCGCCAATCATTAAATTCGCAGGATATGGCCACGGCTGAGTAGAGTGGATGACCACTCTACCAAGATGTACACCTGACTCTTCCCAGACTTCTCTTCGTACAGCTTCTTCCACTGATTCAGCAGGTTCGCAGAAGCCAGCCAGAGTCGAATACCAGTTTGGTGGCCACCTCTTTTGTCGACCTAAAAGAATGCGCTTCGCATCATGTGAGACTACTGCCATTATCACAGTAGGGTCCGTCCGTGGGAAAGAGAGGTTTGAAATTCCTTTTCGTGTAACACATGCTGGCCGTTCTCGTGGCCTCACTTCGATAGTTGTTGCGCCTCCCTGTACTGTTGGGAGAGATGCGTAGTCTGTTGGCGGGCAGACACGTTTTGTGCCTGCATTTACGGAGAGAGTTGGTTGGCCGCAGCCTCCACAGAAGGGATTTCGAGCGTTCCAGTCCAAGAGAGCACGCGCTTGAGCATAAATAGCAGCTAAATAGTTGTTAGTGTCACCCGTGAATTTTAGTAACGAACATAACCTGCCTTCAGGGGCGTTCAATGACATATGCATTCGTCCTTGGACGAATTGCAGTCCCTTCTCCTTCATAGCTAACAACACATCGTTTGCCTGCTTTTCTACCGAACCCTTCGGTGTGACATCAACTGCGAAATATGGTCTTCCAGTATACATTCCATGCTCAAATCCTTCCTTCTTTCTCTCGTCTAAACCCAAGAATAGCACAAGCGGTAACGTCACAGTACTATCGTACTCCTTGATCATCTCCTCCTCCGTCTTCTCAAAAGGATTTTCCCCGATCAGTTCTCGCACATCCTCATGTTTCGCATATGCCAACTGTGTTGGATCTCTCGCAAGGGGAGCTAAGTCGTTTAATAGGAGGAAGGAAGTAGAAGGATGGACAAGCGCTTTCGCAATGAAACCATGGTCGGTTCGTAGAAATGATACACGGTTCAAGGGAGAGCCGGAGAAGTAATTAGCAACTTCGCGCCCGAATTTTCGAGAGAGCATCGAGTCCAGTTCGTGATGGGCGGGATCTGGGAGGTCAGGTTGAGGGGGCATAATTGCTTCGACTTCGTGAGGGTTGCGGTGTACTTCTCTCGTCTGGTTTGGTGACCGTAATCAGAGGAGCTCTACTAGTTAATCTACTGAGGTTTGAGCAGGCATAAGTAGACTACAACACACAGGAAAAACTGTGACGAGGAAGAAGGGGAGAGCTGCATGCATGCACTTGCTGCAATGGTGGGGTACTGAACTAAGTGTTGTCGGGTTCGGATTGCTCAGCACAGGATCCCTTATCGCCGATTCGCAAGACAAATCATGAAAAGAAGCCTCGGAAGCGGCTTCGGAGCAATCCCGAGAGACACTTCACAAACCTTGCATACTCTTTTTTCTCATAGCAGAAGGGCCACGAGTGTTGATTGTTGGTTTATTCCCAGCAAACCAGATCCCTAATCGTGATGATGTTTTAAGTAGAGTTAAGCGATGAGGAGAAATCTCAAAGTACCACGTGATCACCCTTCTTACACTAGCTCATTTCCTCACAACTGGGCCATTGAAACCTCAGCGAACACTCAAAGTTTGTGATTGACTCGAGATAGGCGTATTACCCTTAAATAAATTTATTAAAATTCTTACTTCGTCGTTATAAATATTTGTCACGTATAATATATACCCAGATAATATCGTTCAAGGTGTGGTGCCTTTTGAATATATATAAAAGGAATAAATAGCACTAGATACACGGGGACAAAATGCCCTCACACAGTGTCCATTTCTGATTTAGCTCCAAACGGCGTATTGATTGTCCACGAGACTTCACCGTCGTTTTTCTTCATCCTTCGGTTTCAAGCCTCCTCTTCCATCTGCGGAAATTTTGTCAACTTGCCGAGATGTCTGCGCTCTACAGGCTTGGTCAAGTTTTAAAGGGCAGTCTTGGAGAGTATGTGATCTCCAAACAAGTCCATGATACCGTTTGGTTTGCACTGTGAGTCTGCCTGTAAAGGTTGAGCTCCGGGTTCAGAAAGCTCACACCAGGACAGGAACCGTTCCAGCCAAGAGCAGGTTGTGATCAAAGCAGTCCCAAACCATTACAGGGTTCAACATGAACGCGACCTTCTAAGACAATTTGAAGGGAAAGTTCCACACCTCAGGCCAATAGTCGACGAGATTCGTGATCCCGCCGAACCATTAGCCATCGCGTTGAGGCATCTCGACACAACGCGTCAAAACAAAAGATGCTTAATCGGAAAGAGCTCAAATACGTCTCTAAACGGATACTAGAGTCTCTAAAAGCGCTACATCAAGAGGGTTATGTTCATAACTGGCAAGTTTTACTGAGATCTTTGCGTAGTTCTGTCAACTGACATCAGGATCAGATGTCAAGTTGGACAACATTCTTGTCAACTACGAAACGGATGATGCAGATAACCGCTTTTCAGCTGTGGAACTCAGTGATTTGGGCTCTTGCTCTCAGGTAGACTCCAAGTTTGCCAAAGAATGCCATAGCATAGGCGCTCCGCTTTGGAGAAGCCCTGAGGTTCTGGTCGGCGTGCCATGGAATACTGCGACTGACATCTGGTCCTTTGGACTCTGTGTATGTAATCTTTACTCTTTCGGTAGCTGGAGATTTTCTCTTTTCCACCAAGAGCTAATTGTTCTTTATCATGTAGCTGATCTCGCTGATATATGGAGACGAATGGCATATCCTACGGCCCAAGGTGTTGTACGACCATGAAGATGGATCCTCGAGACAGACCAACTGCGGAAGAGTTGTTCCAAGACCCTTGGTTCGAGTTGATTGAGGAGGTTGGCGTTTGGGATACGTTCAACAAGGATGTATGATGCTGCATTGGAATACTTACTTATATGACTGGAGCCTGCCTGTAGACTATCAATATTTCTGCACAGGTTCCAGTTCTCACGCATGTTCCAAGGGGGGCTATGTTAGATGTTGGAATCTCAGGTAAATGGGGTCAAAAGAGTGTATTCCATAAAGGAGAAGACCAGCCACCATTTTACAGGTGAGCTCCCAGAGCCTGTAATATGGGTGTGGCACTAGGCCAAAGCGTACCCTTGAAACAGGTCCCAGACCTAGTTGCAACATTGGCCCTAACCAACCGGTCAAGTTATCTTAGAAATTTTTATAATTCGGGGTCTGCTAGGAGTCGTAAAGCAGTTATTTAAGCTTAAGATCCCAAGTTGTTCTCATGTTTATGGCACGATTTTATAGAGTAAAATATGTAAAGGTAAAGGTTGCTAGTAGCAGGAAGAGAGCTGCTTAACACCCCTAAACCTATGAGCTAGAGAATAGTGTAGAGACCTTCTAATAGTATAACGTAGCCTGATTATAGGGAGGAAATACTCTTAACCGAACCATAGAATTTTGCACTTACTTCATATTAAATAAAAACATATACACAAACTAAAGAATGTAAATTTTGCGGCTCCATAAACTAAAGCTTACTAATTTATTAAGATGAAAATATGTTGATGAAAAAAGGCTTATTCTTTTTTCAATTCGAGACATCTAAAGGCTAAATCATTATTTATCATCCATTTGAAATCATCGATAATAAAACATAGGACTCCTCATAGGCACCGGCCTTGCCAACGCGGCCTGCCTTGCATAAACATTCTTCCTCTTCCCCCTCATGCAAGACACTACACAGCATAACACAATCAACAGAACAATCGCACCCCCAATGCCTGCACTCAACCCAATAACTAGTGCCTTATGTCTACTTACCCAACTACTTACACTCTCTCTTACTCCCCCTCCCCCATTGTTTCTCCCATTTCCCCCATTTCCATTACCATTACCATTACCATTACCATTGCCATTACCATTGCCAGTAGAACCAGAGTTTCTACAGACCCCTGAAAAACATCGACCGCCATTTCCACATTCAGTACCGTCGATGAAATTGGATTGCAGTGACCAGCAGGAATTGCTGTTTGAGGGGGTGCAGGATATACGGCAGGATGAGGAGAGGCAACTGCCAGTATAGTTCCCTGCTGCGGTGACACCGGAAATGGTGGATGTGTCGGAGAGGGTAGTGCATTGGTGGTCTCGCGATGTGCATTCGCCAGAAGCGCAGTAGAGATTTGTACCGTTGCCTGTGCAGGATTGTCCTATTTTCGAGTTTATACGTATCAGATACTACTCAGAAGATAGGGAAATTGGAAGTAAAAGTAGATGGGAAAGTGAAAATACCATTAGTGGCAAACGCATCTTCTGGACACACAGCTGAAGATCCTGAACACGTCTCCTGCAGATCACAAGGCCCCTTACTTGCCCTACACACCGTCCCACTCCCCGCAAACCTACACTGGCTCGTACAACAATCATCATTCCCCACATCACACACCGCCCCATTAATAAACCTACAAGTCGCAGGATTACAACATGGATTATTACCACACCCCTCTGGTCCCCCACAATCACATTCTTCTCCTACTTCTACGATACCGTTTCCGCAAACACCATTGGTGATTGTGGTGATATTCTTGTTAGTTGAGAGGCATGAGGTTGAGACTCTGTTCCTACCGATTGCCGAACAGATGTTGCCTATTGAGCAAGGGGAAAAACGATTATTGGAGCGCCCACTTGCCGGGTTCATGATGTATTGGCCACCGGCGTCACAGGTACTCGCTGACAGGGGACAACACTGACCTGAAGACGATGTCCCGTCTGAACAACTTGTAGAGGTGCAGTCGTGGACTGCTCCAAAAGTATGGCCTATCTCGTGAGCAAGAACCTGCCACTCGGCTGCTGTTTTGATGACGATATTGGTAGATGAGACGACTTCCCCAGTGTTACCGTTGCTATTTGCAGTCGGGTTACAGACTTGGCCCAGCCAGGCGAGACCAACAGCCGAGTTTGTATTGCAAGTAGACATGAGCGTCCAAAAAGCATTACTATCAGAGTTGTCGCCTCGCCAACGGGAGAACAGCCCAAGTCTGTCAGATATGGTAGTCGTCGAATCACATCCAAAATTCCAAGGGGTTCCAGTTTGAGCGGTGGCTGGACATGTTGCATCAGAGATAGTGAGATTTCGTATTCCGAGCGTAATGTTGAAGCTGGATTCATATTGGGCAGAGGCGAGGTTCACTTGCTGGATTATATTCTCACGGGCAGCGGACGTGGAGTTGAAGGATGCGGTGTAAGTGCAATCAGTGGCGATGCCCATGAGAGCTACTTGTCTCGAGGTTGGACAACCCGCTATGGAGCCAATGCTGCTGACAAGGTCTCGACCTCGTTGGCGGGCGATAATGTGGGAGAAGGGATTGCTATCTCTATCTTTGAATAGTGAGAAATCAGTGTTGAATGAGAGTTGGTCGGACCCGCAAGACTTCGTCCTTGCTTCTCTGATTTTAAGAAGCTCGAAAGAATGGTCGGAGATGATGTCGGAATCACGCCAGACAACCATGAGGTCTTCATCTGCGACCTGGAGGTTTGGGTCAAAAGTGTGCTTGGTGCTCTTGTAATTGTACCATGTCTGGATGTGGTGGTGGTCTCCATTAAGTTGAAATGCTCCTTCGAATACAGGGTTGGAGCCGTCTCTGTGAACCATCACTCGAGCCCATCCTGTTTCGAACCAGTCTTTTTCGCCAAGGTTGTGTATGTATGCATCTCCCATGAACACTCTATGATCTCTTTTATCTATCATCTCTGTTTTATCAACGCTGCCATCTTTCGCAAGGTACTGTACTGTAGCACCCTCTGCTATTACATCATGGTTTGGGGAGAGCTTTAACTTGACCCTCTGTTGACCGCTGTGTAAGTCAAAGGTCAGGTCAAAAGACGAGAGCGAATCTAATAGGTGTGAAGGTGTATGTATTATAGGTCGCTCTAATGTGGTGAAGTACTCTAGAGGGTTTCTTTGCAAAGAAGAACCTGCTTGAATGTTAGCCAGGACCCAAAAGTGTTTAAAATACTGAAACTACCCTCTGCGCTGTTAGAAAAGATTAAAACGTGATAAAATATCAACAGAGCACCCGATAGAATCCTCATATTCAACTATACCCCTTTGGGTTGCTGAAATTCCACAAAGATACTTCTAAACCAGAACTTATATTTCAATATATTCCTCAGTATGTCACATATATGCCACGCGTCAGTGAGTCTAATTCTTGAGGCCGTCTCCCAAGCTCTGGGCATATCTATGGCCTGGGCACTTGTCTTCTTATCGGTACCATGTGAAGCTGAAGACGAGCCTCAGCCCCAAAGCTTGTCTTCTACGCATGCAGAAGGCCTGTATGTGTTTCGGTGATTGTACTTAAAGTCCGTGGTCAAGGGAGAAAATATGGCCTCACAACTCTATTGCAACACCGAATAAGCGACATTTTAGAGGTTAGTTTGATATTTCTTTTACAATTCTGTGCGGATTTCTAATGCGTGATGATGACGCGTGGAGAAGGGGGCTGAGTTAACCCTTGGCATTTGGTGATAGGAGAGCCAAGGCGTTGTACCCAAACTCTTACCCGTTTAGCGACAAATCAAAGTCGGAACAGAGGAGAGAATACCTTCGAAAGTAGATGAACCAGTTGGGTTTATTCCGGTCCGCGAGGCAAAATATTAACGGTCAGATCCTTGAACAGATCTGTCACCCATTGCTTCGGCTACCCACTTCATTGTTACAAGTATTTATGACTTACTCGAATACTGGCCTCAAATTTAGGCATGAAGTATTGAATAACACGATCTGGTTTATAATTTTATTTATTTATTTTTTAAAAAAAGTCTAGTTAGCTTTGATTTTCCCTTTCTTCGAAAATTATATCCATTAAAATCCAGGCGTTGGAAACTCTTGGTTATCCTCGATTTAAGTTTTCATCATCTTAGCCAAGGCATGACACTTCGGTATCACTTCGACCTTCACATGGAAAGCACCACCGACATACCACCGATGAGCCAAGGAAACTTCGAAGTATCTACTCTCTTAGAATTAGAAATTATTAACTCAAGAAATATGGACTACCTGACTGTTTTGTGCACCCTCGTCACCCTGATGTCATTTAAATTACTAGTTGTTTAATTATTTTCAAGTGTCTTGCACTAACTATATCACGCTACAGCGTGTGAAAAGATCCACTTTTAATGGATAAGCAGAGTGCATTAGTACCCGGGCTATGCAAGCGGGGGTAATTACCACAAGTGTACGAATGGATGATACATGTAAACAGTTTGCATTTGCTTACGCCTTCTACTGACGGTAAGGCTTCGACTACCTTAAGAATTACTATGACTAGCTATGGGTATAGTCATAATCGCCGCAATACTGTAGTAATACATAATCCAGCACTTCAGAATGGACCTCTAATGCAAACTTTACAATCGTGCACGAAGTGCAAATTATCCACCGATCAAGGACTCCTGCTGATAAAAAATTTCACGAAGTTCATATACAAGCGCCCAGTGAGCCGCTTTTTCACGGCTTGGCATGTTTCTCACTCTCGTATAACCCAATGTCCTCCATGCCCTGGTCAACAATATCTTCAGCATAGCTTTCAATATGAATTTGCCGACGGCAGATGCAATTTCATCTTTCTAAAGTCAGAAGACGGTTGGCCTGCTGCAAGTTATTTATCACACTTCCTTTCAACAACGCTATAGAAATAGAACACTATCCTTAGATCGACTTCCTTCCATCTCCTACCATGCGAAATAGCACCCTAGCTATATATGGCGAGTACGATGAGGATTAGTTGTATATTGATATTGTGGAGTTTTGCCATGCGCCGCACAAGCATGCGGGGTTAGTTATGTGGGGTGAGCCGGGAGACCCAGAGGGCTTGGAGGTTGGCGATGCTTTTTAAAAGGTGGAATCAAGTTCTTAGAGTCTGATATGAAATTTACGAGTCAGCGAGTTACTGGAGAAGATGGTAAGGAGAGGGAGGATTAGTGTGACATCTTTAACCCTAAAACTCTTTCACATCACACTACACGAAGTTTTGGGTTTCATCATTACACTTAAAATCCGTGAACTTGGATATATAAAGTACACCGAGAGATGAAACATCTTTTGAGGTACATAGAATACTTCTACTTCAATAAATTATTTCTTGTTTCATTTCTTCTTGCATTGTAGTGGGGATCAGGTAGAATCAGGTGCCATGTGCGTAATAAAGTCCGTGCACCCCCATTTCGACCACCCCCCCATTTCGACCACCTGAAAGCGGCCCGTGCCCACACCGCTCTTTCCACAACACCTTAAAGAATAAAATCTAATTCTAATTATTTTAATTAAATTTTTTAATATAAAGTACTTATACTAAATATGCGTCGATATACGGAAGACGACTTGCAATCAGCGATAGTAGACGTCAGAAACGGCCTGTCTATACATACAGCTACCCGAAAATAAGGTCCACTATATAATACTATTAGAAGCAGGATATCTAGAACGGAGTCCCATAATCAAGGTGCCCAGGGCCAACAGAGGCTATCTAAGGTTCAGGAAGATCATATAATAGACTAAATATTAACCCAGGAGTCTCTAGGATATCCATTAACACATGCTCAAATCAAGGACTTTGCTTCCCGCCTACTACAGCTTAAAGGAGACACTATTCCAGTCGGAAAACACTGGCTACAGGCCTTTTTAAAGCGAAACCCAGCTCTTAGGACTAAAAGACAAAAGACTATCGACTCTCAACGTGTTAATAGAGCTATGCCTGATATAATTAAAGCTTGGTTCCAGCGACTATATATTCCTGTAGTCTAGGCTATTAAGCCAGAGAACCGATATAATATAGATGAGGCTAGTCTTATAAAGGGCCTAAAAGTCAATAGGCTAATCGTAGGAAGCTCTGAATATCGTGGAATTAAAAGTAAATAACCTAGATCTCGAGCTTAGACGAGCTTTATTGAGTATATCTCAGCGACAGGGGTCTGCCTGACTTTACTCGTTATTTTTAGAGATATAACAGTCCAACAATAGTAGTTTTTACAAGATCTTAGCTTATTCAAGGACTAGCAATTTACTAGTACTCCAAAAGGATAAACAACAGATAATACTAGCTTGGAATAGCTCTAGAAGATCTTTCTACCTTAGACCTATACTACGAAGCCTAGACTACTAGTCATAGATAGACACAAAAGCTACGAGACTAATGAATTTCTATATACTTGTTATAGAAATAATATATATTTACTTTACTTGCTGCTATATATATCTTATATCCTTTAATCTCTTGATTTGTTAATTTTTTCTTCTCTCAAAAGTTAGTATCGCAAGGAAGTCAGATATCTAGGTGCTCTGATTGATTTAAGCCCTCTAGAAAAGCAAAACTTCCTTATATACTATCAAAAGGCTCGTCAGAAGGCCTTATCCTCTAGCAATATCAAGTCTGGCTAGAAGGTAACTAGTCTTTGGCCCTAGTATGTCGCGAAGCCTCTTATGAGCTGTCTCTTCCTTATAAATAATAATCAGAACGTCAGGACGCTACAACAGTTATCAGAAAGCCAGAATAGGCTAGGCCAGACCTTGGAATTGTCCCAGATTACCTGGAGTACGCCTAGAAAGTCTATACAAGTCAAAAATCAGGCTAGGGATTTCCAGCAACTTGAAGACCCTGACTTGCATACCCAAAGGCTCCTGTTTCGTAAGATTACCAAGGGTTTTGAAGAGCAGGAATTTATAATAGCTAGCCAGGAGCTTCAAATTAAGTCTCTACAGACTAGGCTAGAGGCTGCACAGCCTAAAAAGCGAAGGAAGGTCGAGACTAGTCCAAATTCCAAGTTCGCGAATATACAGACTATACAACAGGCACAGGAAGAAGCTAATAGAGTGTCTGGGGCTGAACAAGCCACAGACGACCTATATGAAGCTAGTATAGCTTCTACATGCTCAGATCTACTTGTGGTTGATTTTTAGTTTTTAAGTGTTGGTGTTGGGTAGGGTAGCGCACGGGCGATTTTAGGTGGTCGAAATGGGGGGGTGGTCGAAATGGGGGTGCACGGACTTATATCAGGTTCTACAAAAACCACACGCACACCCTCATTTTATAATAACATTGAGGCCTATCACTTCTCTAGTTATTTATCCAAATATGATTCTCTTATCATACTACTCTAGCTGGCCTACTTTGGTAATCGTTTTTTTACGTATCGGATCCTATTATTGTTCCTATCCGTTTGGTGTGGTGTGATTAAAACGCCCTCACGGCATCAATCTAGCAAGTCGCATCTCCTACCAACAGACTAGTTATGGAGACTCCTAGGCATTAGATCCATAAGGTACACAGATGATACATCACGCAGAGTAGTAGAATAAATAAAAAGTACACCTATAGGACCGATTCCAAAGCCGGCATTGGTGTCGCCGGCCCGTAAGCTAGAGTAATCTAGGATTATCCACGGGTGGGGGGTGAAGGGTCGAAGTAGGACGTCTTGTCCAGTAAGTGACGTTAAAGAGGATGCCTAACGAAAGAACTGCACATATCATAGTTAAGTTGGGGTTATATTTGCGGGCATTTTTGCGGTATATTTTGTTGGAAAATTGATGATAGAGGTTTGAGATGATATTCTTACTGTAGCCTGGTGTTTATATGGTTGTATATATAGCTTAGACGAGCTTCACCACGTCATGAATTGTGGAGCAGAAAGGGTAGGTAGAGCCTGTATCACGCTGTATACTCTACTCCTCTAGTGTAGTTGCTATCACCTCACCTAGGCTTAAGAGCTCTCTTTCCCTTAACAATTAGGTTATTAAAATAGTACTACAAAGACTTCTCCGGTGAAAAGCCTGCTATATATTAGTGAGTTCAGTGGTATCGGTTGCCTAGGTAAATATAGGCTTTAGTTTGGCGTAATATAAAATCAATTAGAACCATAACCATGACCATGACGATAAATCCCTTTCAAGATTTGTAATATAACTAGGTTTGATATGGATAGATTAGTAACTTAAGAATTAAAATCAAATTAAACCTGTCGGTACAATTACGAGAAAGACCATTTCGATATTTCTCAACTATGTACGTATACTTTCACTTTGCCTATCAAAAGCCTCCCTCTCCGCATCTATTTTATCTTGGATATAAATACAAGATAATCTTGAATGTAGTCGAGGCGAACTTGGTATTCATGGCTTTTATAAGCCCTACCTCGATATGAGGATATTCTGTAGACACTTTTCTCTTGTGGTTCATAAAGGTCAGAGAAGACAGTGACGGCCGAGAACTTCTGAGAGGTCATGAGATAATGCTTAGATTCTATAAATCTCACTTAATTACTCGATGGGGTAATAACTGCTTTGATTCTCTCTAGAATTAGTATTCTGTTGAAAAGATTGCTGGTGAACATTCGATGCCTTATACATAAAGGCAGAAGTTTCCACTGGCAGATTGATGTTTGTAGTTAGTAGAGTCCCTTTGCTTTTAGCAGTATGCACCTCAAGGCCCGGAAAATATTCTGTCTTCTAATATCACTTATAAGGGAGCATACGCGTGAAATTTCTATGTAAATTACTATTTTGATACCGTCAAGTAAAATTGTAGATGAGTCTTTTCTGCAAGCAATTTTTGGTAAATTTCGAGCCTCCATGTGTCAGCAAGTATATCGAATCTATGCTATAGCTCCACGCAAATCAGTTTCATGCAAGAGTTGCAGCTTATCTGCTAGTTGCCACGCATACCATTGTGGGATATGGTCCTAGCTTCGATTTAAGACAGCTACTATTGTACTCGCTGCCGCTAAAATTACCTCTAAATTATGTCAAAAGTCATGCGTAATACCCAAATATGAAACCCCAAATCGTACTGTAAGCGGCAATTGATACGAT
Source organism: Tricladium varicosporioides (assembly GCA_021365295.1). Lineage (NCBI taxonomy): Eukaryota > Fungi > Ascomycota > Leotiomycetes > Helotiales > Tricladiaceae > Tricladium > Tricladium varicosporioides. The sequence continues at coordinate 477,748 of JAJTIW010000029.1, forward strand.
GGCGACACTTAAAGATACATCCAGTCAGGCTGAACAATAATTAGCAGTAGACTAGGGCCTAAACACTGCAATACGGACCGGAGTTGATGCAATATGTTGTTTCCCATCTGATTTAATCCATACTTCGGCTAGAAATAGCTTCACCCCCTTGAAGAGCTGAAGTGCTGTTTTGACTACCTTGCTATCGAGTGGCTCGTCAATTGCAAACATAGCTGCCTTGATAGCATCTTCAATATCCTGCTCAACAAGGCTATATTGTTGTAGCCAACTCGGATCCTTGGGATCCCCTTGGTCAAAGTCGAAGATGATTATCTCTTTCAGGCTACGCAAGTGATCTCGATACCCATCATTCCAAACACTCCAAGTAAATCGACCATCCCCATCCCGTAGTCCTTGCAGAAAGAGGAGGACCAGATCATCTCTTTCCACGGCTACTGTTCGCATCTCATGAAGAGCATAGCTTACCCATTTGGAAGGTCTGAATATTTCGGGGTCATGAATCCAGAACACATCATCGTCGTAATTAAAGCGGTCTCGAAACGCTTCACGGCCAGGCAAAGCACGCCTAGAAGCAAACATTAATGCTAGTTTCGTAAATGAATGATCGATAACTTGATGGGGATCCAGGATGGGCCAGTAGCGTTTAGAGACTATCACGTATGACTCTTTGCATGCTTGCATAATATGGTATATAGATCTGGGGTGCGGAGGTGAGACTGTCTGTGAAGGGCTCCAGAATGATACAGAACGTGGATAGGGGTTGTATCGCCTCAGGTCATAATGAGTGCTTATTTCGATAATTCTGCGACCAGGGAGTGCTTCTCGCCATATTTTCAAGCGAAGCTCGAGGGGCAATTTTGGAAAGCATGTAAACATCTGGCTCCGAGGGTTGGTTGGAGAATTTTGGAAGGCTTCCATGCTGTAGCTACAAATGTCGGGTCCGCTCATAAAAGGTGGATACCAGGCTCAAGGACTAAAGCTCGAGAGCCCAACGCTGCTCCCTTCCGATATTAGGCCAAGGCGAAGGGTACTCTGTCCCTAAATATGCTTGGGAATTAAATACTTTGACCTTTGCACATTAAGAATCTGCCCTTGTCCATAGGGTAAGTAGTCAAAGCAATTTGTAACTCACAGTGACGAAGGGCACCCTCAGCTAGAGGGCTGTAACTTAACTCTCTTCAAAATTGCGATCGGCGCTAGCAGTCTTGTGCCAACTCCTATTCGATATAACGTTGTTGTGGTTCTTAGCTTGAGTGTTAGCTATCCAAGAAGAATTAGAGGTTTGATGTCGAGGCAGAAACACCCTAGACGCGCGGCTTACATAAGGTACCAACACCTGTATCTCACTCCCTAAGGCTGAAGGAAAGGCATAAACGCTCTTAGCCAAAATAAAGTAGCATGCTTTTCAGGTGACTTGTGGAGCACTTGCCAATAATCAAAGGCCTATTAATCTAGAATCGAGAAAAATCGTAATAGACCAAAATGTACATTTATATTGTTACTACGCTAGTTCTCCATCTAGACTCTTTGGCGAAAACTCGAGTGGTCCTATGCTTGATGATTTATGCCTATGATGACATTCTTGAAGATTCTCCACACAGATAGCCTTTGGCCAATTCCCAACTTATTTCCATAAAACACCAAACACCTAAAACCTCATATATACAGTTAATCAATTCCAGAACCATCCCTTTTTGGGTTTGTCCTGTGTCTCCTTGACCACATCAGATGTCTCTTTCTCTGGGTTTGAGGGAGCTGGACCGTCCTCATAATGTGTTGTTGTTGTCCAGGACTCGCTGCCATCAGCAAACCGCTTCCATATAGTGACAGTTGTCTCCACGGACCCTTCCTCGGTCGTATGCTGTTCAGACGTCGTGCTAGTCGATATGACCCTCTTTGGGTCTTGAATCTTTTCGGTTGACTTACTCTCTTCCTTTTCACCAACGGCGCGTATCGTTTGTTCCTTGGGAGGTTCGATTGTAGTGGAAGCATTATCCCGAGCAAGTTTCTCAATTTTGTCCAATATATTTGACATTTCATCCTTCATATGCTTCGGCACATAGGTGTCTATTACCTCCCGCAATTTGCGGTTCCCATCAGCTGACCCGATGGTTTTGTGAACCTGGCTCTCGACTTCGGACAGAAGTGGAATAGTAGGCGTCTCCGCAGTTGCCGATATCCACTGCAAGAAGTGGTCATACATCTCCTGCTCGCTTTCTGGCCGATCATAATGACTGTCAAAATCCTGAAGAACATGCTGAAGAATAGGAGATGACCAAGGGTCCAGCCAAACCACTTGCTGTTTCATGGATTTAGATTCTTTTTGTTGTAGCATGTTCCGGCCATATAGTTCATGGATCCATGCCACTCCACTTACAGCGCTTTGAATCCTAGGATCCCAACTAAACATCGGGCGAAATGCTGATAGTCCTGGGGTCCAAGAACAAACTTCCGGGCCATGTGCAGTCTCGATCAGATCCTCGAATGCTGAGCACCAAGGAAACACAGCTCCACGATTGCTTGCATGAGCATCTTGAGACAATCTGATAGGTGAATATGATGAAAAGAGGAGGTATGGTAATAATGAGTATTCTGAAGCAAAGTCTGGCCGTGCTTGCAAGTCGTTTAAAGCCAGGCACTGTATCATTCTCATTACATTCGATGATTTCTGGTTCGGTTGTAGCATATACGGCCAACACTCTGGAAGGAAACCTTTCGAAAGCGTACGTATGAAATCAGATGGTCTCCATTCTGGCGATCGGGAGTCTTCGGGTGGGAGCAGCTCCGCAAATAATCTTTTTTCCACTGGCGAGAACAATGGCACATCGTGTGTAATCTCATCTTCAAGGTCTGATTGAGTTTCTAGGTTCGATGAACGTTCCTGAGGGTTGGGCCACTTCTTTACCGGTATGCTCACGGCTTCTTCTGAGCTTCTTCCGGTATCCTGCCGAGCTATACGTTGCGCCTCTGCATCCTTCAATTGTTGCTTCCGAGCTTGTAGTTCGTCTCTTCGACGCATTTCTTCGTCGAAGTCTGCCCATCGCGCGTTGCCAGAGCTTTTCGATAAGGCTGATGGAAGTCCAAGCACGCCTTGCAAGAATGAGCCGATTTGCGCGTCTGCGAACTTTCGAAACTTGATGAAAGGGTTCTCATCTTGCGGAGTATCTTTCGAATCCTTGTTGCGATCTGTGTCGGAGCCCATCTTGACACCTACTGGATTGCGTCCGTAGCAGTTGAGAGTAAGTTGTTCTCCATCGCACGATTTGATTGGGGTTGTAGATGATGGGATGCTTGCCGCCCGCGGGGTAAATTGGAGCGTCAGATCAGCAGACTGGAGCAGTCCGCTTATCACAATGCCACTTTTTTGGCGCATTTCACTGGGTCTCTATGATCCAGCTGGTATATCCAACCACCTGCATATCATATATTCACGGTCCGAACAATCGCCCTGACAGTTCATCGCGCATATTCTCCAGAGGGCGTTGAGCACTTGGGGAGAAACACGCATCTGCTGTCCTGCAATTGCTTCAACAACCTAGAGACAATGTCTTCTCAGATGCAATAAGATCCATAAGAAGATGGCGGAACAAGCTCCTGCCGGAACAACAACACAAGCGCTGCCAGCGTTCGATACTCCCAACCTACATCGCCCAAAATCCCCTCAGTCTCTGCCAGACCCCTCCAGGCGGCACTCCCTTCCTCTTCACTTCCTCCCACCGAGTCTCTGGAGTTCTAATACCTCGACCGCAAGTCTCGTAGTCGAGTCCGAAGAAGCTGCTCGTGGAGAGCATATCCTTGACGAAGCAACTGTTGCGCACAGAATATCCGCCCTTCGGCAGCTTAATGGTGCGACACTCTCCCGTCATCGATATGCAAAGTCAACAGGTGCAAGAAACAGTACATTTAGCCAACCGGTAATTGTGCGAACCTACTCTGGAGCTACTAGGCCTCGATCTCAGCAAAGGGACCTCGTCACAGTCAAGAAAGAGAATGGGCTGTCGTCGATAGCTACAGCTAAAATGGACTTAAAGTTGCCTCCCATTGAGGCTTTTAGCTTCAAAGGAATTATGGATGAGATAAAACATGGCGTGGCAGAAGATTTGGAACGAATTGCTGAGATTTGTGCCCGAAGCAAATACAGCTTAAGCAATCAATATGAAGTTCATATGCCTCCACATGGACGGGGCGAGTCCTTCCTACACTCCTCCCTTCATGCTTCAGGATCGAGTTCGAATATCGGCGGCCCGACCCTTCAAGCAGTTGGTTCAGATGACGAACAAATAAGACATATTGGGCGAGGTTCGAGAGGTGGTCGAAGACCCAAATCTGTAGCATATGGTACATTGGAAACGATCATGTCATCGTCGAGATCTTCTGATGAAGACAAATCAAAGAAGAAACCCGCTGCTGTCATAGCGGAAGAAGTGCGGGGAAGAGCTGCTGCCAAGAGAGACCTTCACATGGAAGTCGAGAACAATGTCGTCGTCGAGGACCATGTTTTACCTGCCACACCCCAACCAAAACCAAAACATGTCCGGTCGAAGTCCGCTACTTTTGCATCTGTTATAATTGATAACGCACATGGATCAAAGCATGAAGACATGTCTCAATTAGTCTCGCCAATCTCATTGATCAGTGAGCCTGCAAGGCCTCAAACCTCAATGGCAGATCTTGGAAGTGTCCCCGAGTTCGGTCGTTCAAATGGCTTAACATCACCATCATTACAAAACTTAATGTCCTCGAGGCCGAGTATGATTACGAATGAGTCTCGAGCATCGACTCTAAGGCTAGATTCAGCTGGGAGACCTTCAATCTTGGGCAGCATTAGCTCCTGGTTGCCGTGGACCAGAACCCCCAAAGAGGTCCCGAAAGGGAGAATGAGGAGTTCTTCTCATGCCGAAGGTAGTCTGAGGGAACTTCTCAAGTCACAGGATATTGATAGGAAGGGTAAAGGTGTTGACCGATCTGGTTGAAGAGGTAGAAGTTTGGCATGCCAGGAGCACAAACGTACAATTTAGATCCGGGGTTGATTCAAGGTAAGTCGCAATGATAGAACATACCTAAACAGCGTCAAGTCCAGACGCAGGGTTTTGCGGAAGGATGAGGTATCCTACGATACAATCTAGATATAGTAAGTGTTTCTATACTCCAATTTACGAAGTGTAAATCATTGACTCAAATTAGCTCTAGTCCGACTGAAAATCTGCGAGTCACTAGAATGAGACATCCGTTGCGGACATTGAAAGACCAAAATTCAGAATGTACAGAGCTTATAGGTCTACATTATAGCTAATATAGCATAACAAAGCGAGAATTCTAATTAACAATTTTATTCAATCTGTGTTACTGTGCAAGCTCATTCTTCTCTCCTTAAGTAATGCGACCCTAGCGTCCACCATCTCCTTCCGCCCGCAAGTGTGACTGATCCGGAGAGAAGTGCCAAGGTTTGTCAAAAACCGTGGTGCTTAGAGACCTTGGGTGTCGGCAAGTTCGTCTACCAATCTCATAGTTCTATAAAGCTCTCTCTGTAGAGGAGGCTGCCAAATACTTAAGATACGTATCAACGCAAGCCTGCCACCCCCCGCCTTCGGTTGTCGGTATGTCGATTGCATAACTTCCATCTAATACGTAGTTGAAACCAATACAACTTTGAATAAAAGCTCGCTCACAAGAGGCGACTTACTTCCAGAAATCACCTATCCCTATAACAATGGCACCCAGCGTCTTACCGTTACTTCCAAGGAGGGACAGCACTTAATTGCACTTGTCGCACTTTCCATTCAAACGCTCATAGTACCATCCATAATTTTCAACGGGAGTGCCAGGGAATTGCTGAGTAATTATTTCTCTACTGCGTGCCATGAATTGAGATCCATAGACAAATTCTTACTTACTCTCACCCAACATTCTCCACACAATCAGCTCAGGGACATGGAATCCAAGAACCAATATTTTCAGACAAGGAGAGACAGCTAGAGGCTAACAGAAACCTTGGCAGTCGAAACCTTACCATAATATTAATCTAGGCAAGTGGCGTGTATATCTTACGATACCCCCGCAAGTGCGCAGAACATAGGAAACAAAGACTCAAGTGTAAATAAGTAGCACTGCAATGTAGTATTGCAATAAAGGGAATCCAATACCTCTCTTCCCTGCTTTCCAAGTATCGGTCTATGGAAATCAAGCCAAGGAACTTTCTTTCATCGGGGTCACCTTGCTGCGGCCCAAGTGCAAATGCTCTCCCCAACTCCAACTTCAGCTCCAACAGAGAGGTGTGGCCGAATGCTGTGTCCGACGACTATTCCAAATCTGCATAACTAGTAATAAACTATCTAACTGTGGGTATACAATGGTTATAGGCATGCGAAGCGGAAGAAACGAAGGCTTATGTCCCATTCCTCACCCTTTGAGCACATTCTAATCCTCATCAAGCCACGGAAATGTTTTTGATGGCGCTGTGCACAAACTGTGAAATGGTGGTGTCCAATCACGTAGGGTAGGATGTATATCCTCCCCAATATCTCATTACTCAGGTGTTGCGTTTCTTGTTTCTCTGACACTATGTATTTTCTGTGACCATTCCCAAAGCTAAGATCAACTTGCACTTAATCCCAGATAAACCTGTCAAAAATACTCCAATAGTAGGTTTTTAGGTGATATTTATCAAGGGGCCACTCAACCTAGAGATCGAATCGACGAAACCAAAGAAGCCCTGACTGAGACTCATGACTAAATCAAATAACGAAGGAGTGGGAGGTATATCTACAGCCGGTACTCACAAATGGGAAGCTCGTAATTGAAATCAATATGCTAGCCTTGAAACTTTGTGGAACTAGTCTTTTGTACGAGTGCGTGTATTCTCAGTGTCTTGATGATTTATCCTGGCTTTGAAGCCCTTGCGACATTGCTCTTGTTGTGGTCAGTCATTATTGAAGTTCATACGGTGGGCAGTTGTCGTGGGCAACATGCGTTGGGGCTTCCAATGGATGTTGGAGGCTTTGACAGACTGGTATAGAATGAAAGGTGTTGTTACTTGCGCGATTGACCGCGAAGTTAAAACTTGCTAAGAAAATGCACTCTGCGAGATATTGGCAAAATCTGACATCGGGATGGCGCAACAAGATTGAGAAAGCCTCGCATTACCTTTTAATCGAGCTCAGGAGTTAAAAAAAACACTTCTGATGGTATTTGTCTTTTCATTCACGAATCCGCATTTGTATCTTAAAAAAGAATAAACTAGAAAGCCGAGAAATTTTTGATAAGGCTCTCTCTCCTTCTATGCACATACAGTGAATCAGGTGCTCTATTGACTGTCGTGGCCAGGGTTGATATGTCCATCACAATTCCATCGAAAAGCTATGCACAACTAGAAATTGTAAATAAGCGCAGGCGGTAAGTTAATCCACCAAGGCTTGTGTATTGAGTAAATAAAAGCCTGTTTAACACGAAAATACAAAACTGTGCGTGAAATGTCGTTATGATCGATAAATCGATCGAAGTGTTGAGGTGGTGCATGCGGGTCACGGCTTATATATACGGACCACCAAAAGGCAAATAAACGAACACGCCAACCACGAACAAGCCAAATGCATCTTCCCGTAAAATAAACAGATTTCTTCCTTCTGAAGAGATTTCTACTTGAAACCAAAAGCCTTTTCCTGTCCCCACTGAAACACAAAACTAACATTTCTCGCCTCACACTCAAATCATTTTTTTATGTCGAGCACTCTCCTACATTTGTTCTCATCAATAAATTTGCAACTCAGCGCGATGACAAACTCTAACAAATATGCTTCGGTTAATGAACAGTTAGTTCACATTTATCATCATCCACTGAGATTCTTACTAATGCTAGAACAGGATGTTGGCTTCTGGCAGATACAGCGACCTCACAATCAAATGCAAAGGCCTGATCTTCAAAGTTCATCGCGCTATAGTATGTTTGCAATCAACACGACTTGCTGCTGCTGTCGATGGAAATTTAAAGGTCTGCCGATACCTATCAAGAGTCTGTGCTTCAAAAACGGTTCATACTGACTTTGCTATTTGAACAGGAAGGTGTCACAGCCGAGATTGATCTCAGCGGCAATGAACCTCATATCGTTGAAAATATGCTCAAGTTCATGTATACATCGGAATATTCCGATAATCGAGGCGGTGATTCCGCTTCCACTCCTACAGCTCCCGCTCCCTCAAAGAAGGGTCGAAAGATAAAAGGGTTGCTAGGAGCTCAATCTACTACTCCATTGGTCACTATGGATTCCGCAGATAATGAAGCTACCGCTCTAGAACCACTCCTGACGAATGCTTTGGTTTATGTCATTGCCGATAAATACAACGTCCAGCCACTGAAAGAACTTGCAAAGAAAAAATATGAGGAGTTGATACCGGATAACTGGAATAGTGAGGCATTCGTGCAAGTCTCAAATTGCTTTATGAAAAGACGGCAGAGATAGACCCTCTCTTAAAAGGCATCGCGGTAGAAGCTGCTGGACAGCATTTGAAAGAGCTGGTCGTCCGCAAAGAATTTGCCTCTTTGTGTAAACAGAACGGCACAATTGGGTTTGATGTAATGAAGTCTGCTTTGTCTTAATCGAGTAAATCTATCACTACCATTTGTATTTTTATAGTTGGCGACTTGAGAACTATCCAGGAAGAGTAGCCACAATCGAAAATTTACATTAATGAATTCTCGAAGGAAAAAAGCCAGTCTCCAGATGTCTTGTTCACCGTCCCTCGTTTCATTTGAAAGCTCCTCATCAGACAAACCACTATATTCTCCAACAAATAGTGTATCTCGGCATCCTATGTTAACAACTATGGCCTCATCATAGTCGGCCATATTCTACTATGTTCCACAACTACTCCACCGCTCATCAAAAGACGTACACCCTTGTTACCTTCACACCTAAGTCTTGAATAAAGTTTGTCAGCATAAAGTATAGCATGCGCGCGGGGTGAGAAAATTCCACTAACTTTATCAAATTATGGGATATTGCCACACTAGTTGAAAATTCGAAATCCTGATCACAACCTAATATTGACAGTATTCAGCGCTACCAAGTTCTTCGAATTAGCTGACCGCCACAACTTTGAAGGCAAAAAATGCAGATTGTACTCAGCATCTATCATCCCGAAATAGAGTCTCTTTCTAATTCTGTCCAGAATCGACCCTAAGATTGTCGCAGATTGTAGTGCCTCATCCTCGTGTACGATAAAGAACCAACTTCCGTCAGGATGATGTAGTTGCTTTATCTTTTTTCCCCCTAAGCTGGAAATCCAAGATATTGTACGCCAGATCTATTCAAGGTCTACAGTGATGCTAAGGGATGAAGTGGGAGAACCTCTAAATATCCTTGCTTGGGTTACTAGCGACGCTCCATAAACAACACAATGACACTAAAGCAGGATTCTAAGTCGATGAGATAGAGCAAGTCTGATTGATTTGTTAATAAGAGAACTTCTAGAATAGGGTGTGAAGAATTTCTAAATTGCCTCACTTAGTTTATATTGCTAGCGGTGGCATGTTAATAGCAAATCAATAATAAATCAATCCTCCAGATAGATAAAACATAGCACTTGAGACTAACTTAGGGACTAGGAAACTTCTGGCAAAGGGAGTGAAGGAAGTTCTAAATAGACTGGCTTCGCTTAGGTCGCTAGCGGTGTTATGTAAACAACAAAACAACACTAGCCCGAGTCTACAAATAATATATTCCAGTCCGTAGTTCCAAAACGGGAAGTGAACGAAAGTATGTATAGCTTCACTTCGCCTGGGTTGCTAGCTCCCACACAAACATCAATATTTACGCGTCCCTTCCCACCAGCCTTCAACTTTCCTTCGTCAATCTTCTTCCCTCAACATCACCACCTCATTCTCCTCCTACCTCACCCTTTCCACATTGCCACTATTTACTCCGCATCGCCACCTCGCTCGCTGACGAATCTCAAGATGTTTCACTCTGCTCCCTATATAGATGCGCAAGGCAAGCAACGAAAGAGCATTTTACGTCGTGGTTTCTGGAAAGTTGTCTTTCTCTCAAAGATGACTCGCAGCAATCAAGTTACAACTCTTACTGAAAGCCACCAGGATGATTGTGACCCAAGAACTGCCCTCGCCAATATTATATCGCAAACCGGCCCCCGCATCTCGCCCGGCCTTGTCGAGGCATCTTTGATCACCCTTGTCGCTCCTTTGTCTCCCACTACTGAGCATGTTCAAAATATAGTCAGTCTTCACAAACAGCAAGTCCAAAATTCACAAGAAAGATTACCATATCACCGTGGCTAACTCTGCTATAGATTGCTTGCTACAGGCAACTTCTCGGATCTCACCATCACCTGTGGAGGAAAGATTTTCGAGGTACACGAGGCCATTGTCTGCAGCCAAAGTGAGACTTTCAAGGCTATGTTGAGAGTCCCTATGCTTGTAAGTTCATTGATTTCTTCTAAATCACCAGATATTTGCACACTCAATCAATTATATAGTTGCTAATAATGCGGCTATTAGGAAGCTGCTACACGCACCATCAAGCTGATCGATGATGAACTAGACATTGTCGCCCTGGCTCTCGAGTACCTCTATACTAATGACTATTCATGGCCCAAGTCGAGTGTACAAAATTCGGAAGAGATCATGAGAACTTGTGGTCGTGTCGGACATACAGAAGAGGAGCAGAACCAGTTTGTAGTTCACGCCAAACTCCACATCTTTGCCGACAAGTACATGATTGATGGCCTCAAAGATGTAACTGCGGATAAGTTCAAACGTGCCCTACCTGTTTTCGGTCACAAACCCTCATTTCTCAAGGCTTTAGGGTTGATTTACCAAGAGCTACCTGGCACTGATACTAATCTGAAAGACTATGCAGTCAAATTTGCAGCTAAAAGCTATGTACGATTTACGAATAACCCCCAGTTCATCGAAATCTGCGAAAGCAATGGAGAATTGGCTGCTCATCTCATGGTAGCTATCGCAATGCACCCTCACAATCCTTCTGTTTGTCCTGTTTGCGACTCAGATATTTATGTTAGAACTATGAGCCAGTATGAAAAGGAGAGTATCCGAGACCGCGGTTTTGTTGCAAAAGCATACGTCTGCTCACGTTGTGTCATGAATTTCAATTAGAATAGTTTCAGTAGAGTTATGTTATCGATGTAGTTTAGGATGTGATGAATGAAGACTCCTCTCAAGACAATTCGCTTACGTACTTCTGATACGAGGTGAAAGCACCTTCGATATTTATCATATTGTGAACGTTCAAGAATCAATCCGCTTTTTAAATTTTGTGCATTAAGTGAAAGGTTTTTATTCTAACGATAATGCATACTCCCTTATAGAACATTTAAGAACCTATGCTTCAAACTTTCAAATACTCGCATGGCCATTATTTAATTGTCAGTAATTTGCCGCTGTGAACTATTTTACAGTTACCAGAGACCTAAATTGACTACAAAATTACAACTACACAAAATACCAACAGCTCAATTAACGGTAATTTACTATCAGCAACTAGTTCACTGTCATTAAAATCATACCCAAATTATTACATTATAAGTAAAAAAAGGAACAATGATTTGATAGATATCAATTTGTCATAGTCAGCCATTTCACATTTATTGAAATTATGAATAAATTAAAAGATCATGAGTTCATTTTGTTAATCACGTGTTACAATAAACCACTTCAGGATCAACTTTGTCAGATTTGAGTTAGAAAACATAATCACAGGTTTACTTGACTCTCCCTGTATCGCAATGAACTTTTCATGATGCGCAGTTTCATTAAAACTTTGAATGAGTTTACAAATCATAAGTTTGTGTCACAGTCTATGTGCCACAATGAATCACTGAATAGTCTTTGGATGGATGAGAGCAAAGTAAACATAGTCTATAATTTCTTCTTATCACGAGCCTTCTCACAATCTAATTTCTGTCATCATTTCCAAAGGATGAAAGCAATCCAACCTAAATTCACAATTTCTGTGTCATTATAAATTCCTTCATAATTAGCGTTGAGGTTGAAAAGGGGGGTATCAATCAGTTAGACAATTGTATTTGGAGCCAACCATCATTGAGGTCAAACTCCAGATCTCTAAACACCTGGCCGCCAAAATCCAACAAATCAGCCTATGAATTCCACGTCAGCTTGACCCGAAAACCTGGTAACACAAGTCGGAATTCGGAAGAAAAATGCTCCCATGATCTCTGAGTGAGATATGCAACGGCTCGCAGATATACAAAAGCCCGTATCCTGGTTCTGCGGAATCTGCCAGGTCCAAAAATGGTATACAGAAGCACGACAGCCGGCCAGCCTTGGCTGTCCATCTCATCCACGTGGTGCGGAGCTGGTGCACCGAAGCACTACAGATACAACTAAGTCCGGAGTTTCGGGAGAGCTCAGCTCTTGTGCTACGATGAAACTACAAACAACCGCTAAACTGACGAATTTGGCAATTTGAAGCCTCAGACAAAAGGGTATGTTGCACAGGTTAGAAAGCATAATTGATTTGGGCAATTCAAAATTTCCAGGGTTATTTGTGGCAACATACACAAGGCTCTCTCATGACCAACGTCAATCAAGGATTAAACGAAGCAATGGTTCGTCGAAAGCTTATGGTTTACTCTTCCAAGGAGCCTGATATAACAGCTTTCCTTCCGATTTTAACCGATGTGATCATAGAGGCATTTTCCCTTAGTTTCACAATCTTAATTCCGCTGATGGTTTGTTCAAACCAGGTGGTTCTCCTCAACAATTTTCAATAAGTAGCAAAAACTCAGGCTGTACCTTCTATTCTCATAACTGCAGAGAATAGGATATTATTGAAACACTCCGCCGTATATTTGGGGATTTAACCACAAACATGACGTCCATAATTAACTAAAAATGGTATTACCTCAGGTCTTGGTATGCGAGTTGCGGAATCCTTGTTCAGCGAACTCTTCCACAAAAATACATTTTGAATCTTCCTCGCCAACAATGTCTCATTCTCCCCAATCAAGAACCTGAAATGAAGATTCGTATATGTTCTTTGGCTCGAGGCTTAAGCCACGAGGGTACTCACAGCAGAGTGGTACTAGTAATTACTTCTCTTAGCTCTCCATCAATGGTGCTTTTCAGCCCTTACTTACTAAGATTTCTAGCAACTTGCCGTCTTACTGCCACCACGCCTAACAGCAATAATACCGCCACCTCGATCTCGAGAATAGAGGTTATGGATCAAGGTAAGAGGGACAACTCCGAAGAATGCCTCGGGAGTCAACCTTGAAACTATGACAATCTGGTAATCTGGTTCTCAGCACTTCTTAGCGAAGGAAGTTCCTAGCTATAAAAATCTCTTTTCCATTTCTGAGATTGGAGAATGCAAACCGATTTCCAAGCCCATCCTCTTCTACTCTCTATTTTCCTGTAAATTACCCTTCATTATGTACTCCTTTCAGCCTCAGCACTTCTTATCTCTCTTTGCCTTACTTATCTCTACACTCTCAGAAGCTTCTTCAATCCTTCTTCATGGAGGAACAATTATTGCATTCGATGATGCAACACAATCCCTCAAAGTCTTCCGTGGGGGCTCCCTCCTCATTGTAAACGACAGAATTCAAACACTTTACGATTCCTTTCCCCATACCACACTCCCTCACAACACCCATCTTGTCAACTGCACTAACAAAATTATATCTCCTGGTTTCGTGGATACCCATCACCATGGCTGGCAAACAGCCATGAGAACTATCGGAGCCAACACTAACCTTCCCGGGTACTTTGCTGGCCCACTTAGCGAATATGGTGCAATGGAGTTGGCTGGTCCCGATGATGTATACATTGGACAGTTGATGGGATTTCTCGAGTCAATGAATGCTGGTACAACAACAACACTTGATCATGCTCATGGAACCTGGGGCGATGCTTCTGCAGACGCTGGGATGAAGGGTTCTATCGACAGTGGGGCTAGGGTGTTCTTTGCCCACACGGTTCATCCACTACGGAACAACTACACAATCTCACAACAAGTTGCCAAACTTAAAAGCTTTGCTAGAGAAAGAGTCTTTGAGGGAACAAATGTTGAGCTGGGTCTTGCCTATGATTATTGGGGTGATGGTTCTCCCGAGGATGTCAATCAACTTTTAGATGCAGTAAAGTAAGTTGGTTTTCCTACTATCCTCCGAGGTAATGTTAACAGGGAAAGAACTACAAATCTTTCCGTCGTAACAACACACTTCCTCGGTGGGCCATGGAAATTTAACAATTCCCCCCAACTCATCCACTCATATAATCTCCTCAACACAAGCACTCCATGGGTTTTCTCACACGCCAGCTTCGTTCAGCCAATGGACATGTATCTCCTACGCAGCACAAATCAATATATCAGTACCCTAGCAGAATCAGAATCCCACTACGGCCACTCCAACAACAAGGTGGAAATGATACTTGATCAAGATTCCATCGGCGTCGATACCCACTTCACATATTCTACAGACATGATGACGCAAGCACGGATGTGGCTTCAAACCGTCCGTCACAGATTTTACGACGAAGTGGTGGTGAGTCACTGGAATGTTAGCAAGAAATCCCCCATGTCTGTTACTCAAGGATTCCTGCTAGCTACAAGAAATGGTGGTTTGGCTTTGCGAAGACCAGACTTGGGAGTCATTAAAGAAGGTGCGAAGGCAGATATTATTGTATTTGACGGAATGACTCCCGGACTTCTGGGGTGGGCTGATCCGGTTGCTGCCATCATGCTACACTCGAGCGTTGTGGATATCGAACACGTTATCATCAACGGGAAATTCGTGAAGAAGAATGGGAAATTGACTCACCCTCATTATGATGAGCTTAAGTTAAAATTCCTAGAAAGTGCAAGAAGGGTACAAGAAAGATATAAGAAGGCCACACTACCTGTCCTGCATGGCGCCTACAATGAGGCATCGATGATGGAGGATCCGATGCAGGCGGATGTGTTAAGGGGGGAAGGAACCGGCTATGGAGTGGATTTCCTATAGCGCGATATACTGATATATCGTTTGATATATTTGATAAACGCTTCATGTATTTGTAATTACACTTTTACATTCTTTAGATAGAGTCAAAACACTTGTCAAAACCTAGCATGTGTGAATACGGCCGCACTAGAAAATAAACGGATATATATAAGCTTCTCTTAATTTTGGTACAGAGGATAATCGCATTGGCAAAAAAAAACTCTTACAGCTTGGAATTGAAGATTTGTTGTGAAGTGTGAGTTTCCAGGCCTCGAGCGTCGGGCACTAAAAAATTTATTAGACACTTTAATGCATGCATTTTTAGCACAACCAAAATGAAAGGAGGTGGTATTTTCAAAGAAACTCGGACATCCGAACTCCCAAAGCTGAAACACAAAGTTCAATGTAAGTACTCAATCTTTACCTAAGTGCGGCTGGTAATATACTCCCAAAAATTCCAAATGGTGGGGTCCCGCCTCCGAACACCAGAACTGCCCCACACGAATATAAATACTGCAGATCCCCTGAATTTATCAAGCGGACTTGACAGGCTTTAAGATATATCCTTTATCATGGCGTTCCACGAACCCCTCGATTGTGGATATATACTATCCGGGAATTGAGTCTCATGTTCAATTGACTGGAATTATTGGACGAAAGTGCCGAATGGCATTTTGACATGTCCATCGTTCCGAACAGCAATTTGAGGACGGTTCCCCTCTTCTCAAAGATGGGAACCTCCTCGTCAAACGAGGAGTATTTACGTGACGCCAAAGGACTCCGATTATAATTGACTTGGGTGTGCTCCTTTAAAGTAACTCAAGTTGACCTTGGATCTACGAGAAAGGGGTGGAAAAAAACACCATCACAATGCTGCGCTCTCTCCTCCTTGCCGGCTTTCTAGCCACAGCAACCTCCGCAGACTGCCCTATTGCACTTCTCAAGAATGCAACGGCAAACTACATACAAGCCCAAACCGTCGGCGCAGCAGGCGGTATCTCAGCCCACGCGGCCAATTCCTTCACCTACACTGAAAACTTCACCCCCGTCCCAATCCTCACCAGCACCCTCAGCATTCCCATGTCCATCGACCATAGCCGCAGCATCCATGACCCCGTTCTCTGTGCCACATTCACCGAGCTCATCATGGCAAAACAAGAACATCCTTATGTGATAGGAACACGAATGGTGATGAACGCAACAGAGGGAAAGATAAGCTTGATGGAAAGCATTGTAACAGATAAAGGTGACTGGGCCTTCAACGCAACTGGAACCCTCTACTGGAACTCTCTCGAATCCTGGCTGCCCATCCCCTTAGCCAAGCAAGACACCCGTGCCACAATCCAAGCAGCAGGCGACGCCTACTTCAACCGCTTCGCCAACATCAATGTGACTGTCCCATTCGGCACTCCTTGTGCACGATTAGAGGGAGGAGCATATACAGGTCAGAGAAATATGACGATAAACAGTTGTGATTTGGGCTTGCCGAGTACCTTGACGGTGACGAATAGGAGGTACGTGATTGATCAAGAGATGGGAGTGGTTAGTATATTTTTGGGGTTTCCAGGGTTGGATAGAAGTCAGGGGCAAACCCCCATGCCGGATGGGCATATGTTTCGAGTTGAGGGTGGACTGATTAGGTATATTCATACCGTTTCGAGTTGTGTATCGATGGGGTGTGGAATGAATGGGACTGGACCTCCTGGCCCATCGTAAGCTCAAAACCAAGTAGATACTTGAACGATTGTGTTTATATCGCGAAGAAGGGGGCAAGATAAGGGGCTTTTGCAGTTACCCTATGTATATATATCCTTTCTTGGAATATCTAGGTTTTATCAAAACATAGCAAAATTCAGTCACAAACACAGTTCCCCTGCACTATGCAATGAAAGTAAAGAATGAAACATTTACCACGATATTTCCTAATGAATCAGGAAGAGTTTGGGCATATGGGAGGATCTTTGAGATATATATACATTGCTATAAATTGTACAAGAGTTCTTCGACCCGGACTTTTTAGAATGCTGCTCCCTTCTCATGATTCTTAGCTTGTTCAATCTTGACATCCCACGTAGTCTCAATAACTACACCGTCTTTCGCTTTCCCCACTTTTCCATCCTCCTTAAACCTTCCCGCCGAAACAATATAATCTGTGCTTTCAACGGGACTAGGGATTTCGCGATATGGACTAGTTGGATTCTGCGATAATTCGATCCCATCCCCAGTAGTCCTAAGTACTGATCCTTTCCCATTCCCATACCATGACCTGCGTCCATCATGGACCGGTGCTGGCTTTCCGCTGATGAATATTCGTCGAGTGATTGAGTATAACAGAACATTCATCCAGCCTCCGCATGCCATGAGAGTTCCTCCAGCAATGAGATATGTCTTCGTTGGTGATTTGCCAGCTAGGCCTGATATACGACCAGCTGCGAGCGGTAGGGTAGTAACGACATAAATGAGTGGGTACAGGATCATATACATGGTAGCGCGAGAGATTTTCTTTGTTTTCGTGTTGTTCTGGGGACCCTCAGCGCCGCTTGTCGTTCCAGAGCGCTGTCCGAGTTGAGGAAGAATTGTGCCCATGCGTTTTCTCAACACAATAAACGTTGTCAGATACATGATGACGACAAGCCCTTCGGCAATAAAAACCCATATGTAGTGAAAGTACAGACGGAGGATATCATACTTTGCATTGATAGAGCACTAAAGGCAAAAGGTTAGAAATTCTCTACCGAACGGATTTAGAGTCAGCTCTACGTACCCAATTGCCTTGAGTGACGAATATATCCGAAGGATGCATGAAGATAGGAGCTAGAGTCAAGACCAAAGCCATTACCCACAAAGCTACACTGCCTAGGAGGAGGCTCCGAAGACCGATCTTGTGGCCAAAGACCACATTTGAGAATGTATGAGCAGCAATGGCAAGGACGAAGAAACCACTTCCCAAATCGCCGACATTGACTAGCCAAGCTTGAATCCAACACCCAACACTAGGTGCAATGATTTCTCCTCTGTGTAGCCACATTACATCCAGGAAGAAACCAAGATCGCACTGGAAGTCAGCTAAAACTAGCGAGAAGATCAATATCATGTATTGGTTCTTGTAAAGTGGCGAGCGTGTCTCGTTCCGGTCTGCAATAAACCGGAATAGGAGGAATCCCATAAGTCCTAGAGTTGCTAAACAGGATATAAAGGCGAAGACACAAAGAACGATCATTCCTGGTCGCATTTGGTCTGGCAGGGGCGATATGGACATTGGATACTTGTAGTGTGGCCAGTCCTTAGACGTGAAGGTCGCATTAGTTACTGCCATATTTACTGTCGTTCGAAGGTCTTGCGAGACCCTCAAGTTTGATACTTTCCTCCGGGTCTATTCGTTGACTTCTTAATAGGTCAGGGAAAACAGACGAAGAGCAGTTGTAAACGAAGGTAAGAGACCCTACACCTCAAAGTGTAGGATGCTCGTAAAGAAAAGAACAGCAGTTACTGCAATGGCCAGCAGAACAACATATGGGAAGCAGACCATAAACTGAGTATCAGAGATACCTGAGTATTTAGTACTCGCTAACATCTGAAAATAAGGGGAGGAAAATTCCCAGATGTCCACCCCAGAGCCCTAACACGTTAACTCTGCGGCGAGAGCAAACCAACTTACGAAAAGGTTTGACGACTTACCGGAGTTCAAGGGGTGAGCACAGGGGCATGCTCACACCTCGCACATGTCTACCATCTGGCGAGGTAACGAAGGATTAGAGTAACGCCAGGATAATAGCCAATGCTTGTTGGGTGAGGAAACGCATACCCATCGCCGACCATCAAAATAAACAGGCTTTAAATGATCCTTCAGGTCAGGTCTTTCGCAGTGATTCGCCCCGGCCAGTCTTGCATATCCCGGTTATTATAACATCTAAGACATGATGTTTGAGGCCTTAATAGAGCAGGTCCGAACGAACTTCAGGAGTGCCTCAGTCGAAACTCAGGAATGAAACTTTGTGTGTTGGAACAGTTGGTTCATCCGGAAAACGCTTGATTGTTTCCAGCATTTTCTCCTAAACTCTAATCCAGCTTGACATTTTCCGCCTATCATCACTTGTCTCGAGCTGGATGGTGTGATGCCTGCGAAAGGCTACCAGTATGAAATCGAAACTAAGGTTTAAATTGAGGCGAATCGTGTTATTTCATTGTTCATGCCAAATCGTGCACATTTGCTGGCGCCTGGCATATTCAAAGGCGGAAGAACTCTCCTTGGCCGCGACTTCGTGGACCGATAAAAGGTCCGTAAGTAAACCCTTCGAGAGGCTTTACCATACTGTCGGGTCCTCTTACGGAAGGCGGTGTTGATTCGTTGGTGGCTGGCTGTGGTGCAGGACACCTGCAAATGAGAGGCCCGCATCCATATCGTTTCAGCAAAGTTAATTGGCTGGAATACCTCCATGTTGACGAATTTACCTGCGACTTTGACATGAGCACATTTCGTACCCTGGAAGATATGAAAATAATTGCCATGCTGTGCCGCACAATCCGCCATTCCCCGAGTAGCTTGGGGCCACCGCGGAAGCTTGTTGTCAACCCGACAGCACAGACTTGCGGAGGAGTGGACTCTTCAGGGTCTTCGATTCTGCAAGTTGTCTGCATCTTTTGGCCGTTGCATATCGACTTTGCAAGGAAAATTAGACTGCATCCTTTTGGAGCACCTAGACCGGCGAGAAGGGCAACATTATGCGGAGAAGGATCTGCATATGGGAGAGGTCCGTCCTGAGCGAATGTTTGCCTTAAATACTTACAATCATCTTCAGCAACTGCCCAATAGCCCCACTGCCGTGCTGCAGTAATTGCCGCTTGGGTTGTAGAAAGTGACAACGACTTTTATTGGAGCTGCATTGTTGTAGCAATATCATCCGAGTTGGTGACCGGTCCGAAGCTTTTCCAACCCAGGGGTGAGTTTGACTATTGCCTTTGCCACGGTCCTGCATTACCTGGGTCAAATCAGTGCAGATTCGCTGTGAATTAATCCTTAAGTTTAACCGTCCTCGGAATCTGCAGAGAAGCCCTTCTTTGCTTCTACGTTGTCGAAACTTACTCTCGCTCCATCTCCTTCCACACCAAGTCTAACACACCGTGACCCCATCATGTCTCTGATTGTTGATCAATCAGCAAACTCTCCGGAGGTTGTGCCTCATACCGGTCCAGAACAGACAGATGTAGCTTCCACCGAATCTGTGTCTCAGAACTCGGAGAAGCACGTCCAGGAACTCAGTAGCGATGTGCAAGATAGCGACAGAGTATTCGTGGATCCAAAGGCTGAGAAGAGACTTCTTCGAAAGCTAGATATGAGACTGATCCCAGTACTTTTCATTCTATGTAAGTCTTCACCTTGAGAAGATTTTAGAGTGGTAGGAATTGTACTAATATGCAGCAGACCTTTTCAGTTATTTAGATCGCTCAAATATTGGGTACGTGCTTCACTTGTAACAACGTCGTAGTATCTTGGCCTAACAACAATGTAACAGTAATGCTAAGATTGCTGGAATGAGCACAGAGCTCAAATTCTCCAAGAATGGCAATGACTACAGCTGGCTCCTCACCATCTTCTACATTGCGTACATTCTTTTCGAATGGTGCGCCCTGATGTGGAAAGTCGTCCCTCCACATATTTGGGCAGCAGCAATGGTGTTCGGGTGGGGACTGGTCGCTACAATGCAATCAGCTGCGCACTCGTGGAAGGCCATGATGGCATTGAGATTCCTTCTCGGCGCCTTCGAGGCTGGGTTCGGTCCAGGAGTGCCCTACTATCTCTCATTCTTCTATATGCGCCGTGAGCTCGGTCTTCGTATCGGTTTGTTTCTGTCTGCAGGTCCATTAGCAACATGCTTTGCGGGTGCTCTAGCATACGGTATCACTAGTGGGCATGTCAGTATTGCAAATTGGCGTTTATTATTCTTGGTCGAGGGTCTGCCAACGATCGTGCTTGCGTCAATGGCGTGGTTTATGCTTCCAGACTCGACAACGACCGCCAAGTTCTTGAGCGAGGAAGACAAGCAGGTTGCAAGAGCTAGAGGCGTTCGTCAAGTTGGTGGGGATGAGACTGGGCCTGCTAAGAGACTTGGCAATATTGTCTGGTCGGATATTGGAGCCGCTCTTCTGGATGTGAAGGTCAGTCCACGATCCTAATCCTCGCTTGTCATCAATTCAATACTAATTCTGAACAGAACTATCTCACTGCGATGATGTATTTCTCTTGCAACGTCTCGTTTTCCTCACTGCCAGTATTTCTGCCAACAATTCTCACCGAAATGGGATACACGGCGATTCATGCTCAAGGGTTATCCGCACCTCCTTACTTCATCTCATTCCTCGTCGTCATTGCTAGTACCTTTATCGCAGATCGGACTGGGCAGAGAGGCATCACTATCTTTGTTCTGTCTCTTATCGGTGGTATCGGATATATCCTTCTAGCAGCCACATCCAAGACCGCTATTCGCTACTTTGGTGTCTACCTCGCAGCTGCGGGTGTGTTCCCTGCCATCATCAATATCCTTCCATGGGTCCTCAACAACCAAGGTTCGGATACTAGACGTGGTGCTGGTATTGCGATGCTCAATCTCGTCGGACAATGTGGTCCTCTTTTGGGCACGCGCATCTATCCTGCCACCGATGCCCCATTCTATCGTCTTGGCATGTGGACCTGTGCTGCCTTCATGCTCTTCAACGGTTTCCTAGCCATTGCTCTACGGACCCTGCTCGTGTGGGAGAACAAGAGAGCCGACGCCAAATATGGGGTTGTCGAGAAGGAGACTGATGGGCATGTTGTAGCTGGTGTCGAGAATGAGGGACCAAAGTTCAGATATGTTTTGTAGATAGTTTGCCAACTTTGATTAGTACGGAGAAGAGCGTTTGACCTGATTCGAGTACAAAATTGACCTATATACAAATTTTTGTTAGTTAATATAGTAGATAGACAACCTTCAGCATGCTTACAAAATCATAATCGACCTGCTGCTAACCCACCTTCTAAATAACGCCGATCCTTGAGACTTCCCAAAAACAACAAAAGCAAAGTAAGTATTTTCCCACCTACTGAACCTCAATCGAGCAACATTAAGCCGCTCTCTAAAAGCTGTCTCCAGTTCTGCCAACACCTGCGACATCGGAGCAACCTTTGACGATTCGTAAGCAAAGGGGTGCCATTCTGACTATAGAGTGCTGCAACAATCCACCCTGCTGTCAGCACATCATATTAAATATTGCGCAATTTCTGTGGTTCAGGACTGAGTTCTCACAGATGTTGAAGAAACAATTTCAAGCATTTCGATTCAGGAGGTCGACGTTCCAAGATGCCTTGTCTTACTAATTTTTCAGGGTACTTTAAGCTTAATTTTAGTTTCTGTCTGGGCACCCCATAGCCTAAAATAATCCCCACCCGGGAAGCCAAAAAGAAACTAATGGTAACCACTTGGCAAGCAAGCCAAGAATTGATTTCGTAGTTCTGCTCGCATCTTTAGCGGTATTGGTATCTTGCTAAGAGTATTGAACCAAATTTTTAAGTCAAGTGTTCTCTACTAATTGTATTCAGCGAGAGATCAAGAGAAGAAATGCCTCCAAAAGCCTTACCTCTCTCAAACTGTCTTGCGGCATACACACACGGGAGGATTTCTAGCACGCCCTAAAAGCATTCTTTAACTCGGTCTAGTTAGGTAAGAAGGGAAAATATTGGAAGGAAAATTGGAATCACAAAGGTAAATATATCTTAACTGTGTATATCAATACAATATATTCTTCGATACTCAAATCAGCCTTCTGGTAAACTGCAGGTAATCTTATGTATTTTTTTTATCTGCACTGCAAGTCTGTGTCTGTACCACTACTTCCTTATGATGAATCGCGAGTATAGAAGTTTACGAGCGGCTCACTTATGAGAAAAGCCCACAGAATCCTGTATTATATACGCTGCAAAAAAAATCTTTGTCTGGCAACGAGGAACAATCCCATTCCTAGAAGAATTTTTGAATATTTATAATACTTAATCAAACCCCTTAACTCTATCTATAAGAATCTGCTAAACCGTAACACACAAGCTCTTCAAATATCTCATCCCCTCTACTCCCTCAAGCAAGAACCTTCTCTAACTCCAAAATCTTCCTCGCCGCATCTCCAAACGTTTCTTCCGGAGTCCTCAACTTCAACCCTAGTTTCTCATTCCACTCCACTACATCCCCAAACTTAACAACCTTCTCTATCTCATCACCGTCCTTTGGCAACCTCCCCTCCAATTCAGCAACTTTCTTGAGTGCGTTGACAGCGATCTGACTGCTGTATTTTGCGCCACCGACAGGCAAACGCTTGTTGGCTACTGCGGGTACAGTGAGGGATGAGATGTGAGCAGTTGCGAGGTCGCGGACGTCAATCTGGGGGTGGATGTTAGTATGTCCGGTTTGTAAAGAAAGGCAAGGAAGGGAGGACTTACGTAGGATGAAAAGCTGGTAGGCGGTACGACCTCGTAGGTACCATCGAAGAGACTGTGGAAGACATTATTTGAATAATTGATATTCTTTATATTCGTGACAGGCTGAATGGGAGGACCGAAGATAAGTGCCGGCAGAAGAACAGTAACAGTAAATGCTGGTTTCTCCTCTTCAACGAACTTCCAGACCGCCTTCTCGGCTTCGGCTTTGGAAACACAGTACGAGATATATGGATGCTGAGCTGCTACAGCGTCCTTGATTTCTAGCTATTTCTTCATGTCAGAAAGCACAAGTTGCCAAGGAGTGGGGGAAGCCATACCGGAAGCCATGAATCACTCGTAAAAACTCTCTCGTCAATATCCTGTCCTGTAGTCATAGCATTCACACTC
Source organism: Tricladium varicosporioides (assembly GCA_021365295.1). NCBI lineage: Eukaryota > Fungi > Ascomycota > Leotiomycetes > Helotiales > Tricladiaceae > Tricladium > Tricladium varicosporioides. Next base: position 501,581 of record JAJTIW010000029.1, read on the forward strand.
CCCGTGACAGCAATAGCCTTCATATTCTTTCCGTACTTGGCCGCACTTTTCAACAACTCTCTGTTCCCCTCCACACTCGGTTTTAAAAAATCACGCTCAAAGTCTGTGTTTGCCGGGTTGTCGAGCAGTGGTGCAGCAGTATGAACGACATAGTTGATATCTTTTGATTTGAACGTTTCATCCCAGATTCCGGGAGCATCGTACTCAGAGACGACAACGAAATCCAGGTGGCCGGTCCATTCGGGATGTGTTTTTAAGAGCTGCTCGCCTTTTGGGAGGGTACGGACGGAGCCGGTGACATGGTGGCCGGCGGAGATGAGTTGGTCGATTATATGGGCGGCAACAAAACCATTTGCACCAGTGACGAGAGTATTAGGCATTTTGATTGGAATTAATTTGGTATTGGGGGAAAGGTGAACAGATTGTGTTAAGTTGTAATTGATGAGATCTATGGTAAGCCCAGAGAATTGGAAGGGCTACAAAGGCGGATTGCCAATGTACGTGAGTTTGATGTGAACTTGAGGTAGAATGTGTAAATGAAGGGTTGAAGACAAAGACGAAGTTGGAATGTGGGATGAGAATGGGAACTTTTTAACGTCATCAGCCTCCATTATATACTTGGAGTCACCTTTTCCCTTCCGCTTTGAATTTAGAGGCCTCATAGCTCCAGAGCAAGCTTCGCCTACATCAAATTCTCAGAGATCCCAATGTATTGGTACTTTGCATCATGCACCAAGCATTGTCAGCATCGCAGCCCTACTCTTACCTGCTAACATAAGGTTCTGGAAACCTTTCGGAATCAAAGCTGACCAATTCGAAGCGTTTATGTAAGGTTGGGTGGATGACAAATTAGAAGCTTGTGGTGGTGATGCATTACCCGTGGCATTTACCCACGCTTGAAAGCGAAGGCTTGCTGATTAAGAAAATGGCATAATAAGAATTTAGCCGACCACCTTAGATTGGCGGGATCAACTGTCTACACGCTTCTGGAGGGTTGTTATTACTTTGGATGAAAGCCAGTTGTTTTAGCAGAAAGTGCAAGAAGAATTGTTATGTGGAATGACGCAAAATTAAAGATATAGGAGAGTGCAGGGCCTCATGTGACAGATAGTGCAGGGGCTGTTTAGTCGTAGAAATTGATACCAAACCAAAGAACAGATTCAACCAAATAAAACATCGATTCGTACTTGATATAACATTTGACATCTGCCTTCGCGATTGCTATTATGCCAACCACCTTACCTTCAAAATGGGCTCACCAACAGTGCAGGCCTTTGTCATGTTACAAAATCTAGAAACTTTGGCAATCACGAACTATTGTGCAATCCTTCTTGTCTTTGGCGAGTACAGCCCCAGCACGCTTCGCTCGTGAGGTTCCTCGGCTTGTAAATATGTATCCATGCTTGAAGGGCTGGTATCAAAAGTCGTGGGGCACTCGAAGGGCGAGGCGCCGTTTCCTTGAGAAGTATATATCAAAATGCACTGTTGATGACTTTCGGAGTAATTGCATGACTGGCTCCTGCTATGTCAATTGAGGCAGAGCCCATTCGTTGTTACTTATGTGGAGCAGGGCTTGAATCTGGCTATCTGTAACACATTAGCTCCTCGTCAGGAAATTCAAGTTGGGATAACTAACCCATGAATAGCAATTAGTTCAAGCATAGGGATCAATTGCCGATATCCAAAAGAGTAGGGAAAATTGCATAAGTAGGAATTTATTTGATTCAAGCCCTCCTCAACGAGTGGAATATTTAAGATCGCAGAGTTTTTGAGGCATAATTCTCACCATTATAAAGCACCTACCTATATACCTCGAATACGACGTTTTACGGCGCACCTATGTTGTGTAGTGTCCGACTGGGGGGTACGCTCGGTAGGATTGATGGCCACTGGAGACTTTGAGGACCAGTCGTTAGCAAGCATATTGGCTGCTTGGGACGGAAGCACCCAGGTGTCATAATGAACGTGCAACCTCACCAGCATGTTTGGTGGTGAAATGTGTAATCTTCCTCTACTAAGAATTCTATGGTCTGCCGCCTTACGTTCTGGGTTTCGGTAACTTGGACTGATTGATACAGTACGCGATAACTGTAAGTACGGCAAAATAGAATCGCTTTCTTTGCCCATCGATCCGCTCCAAATAGGGCGCCAAGTGGAAGGAACCGGTGGAAAAATCCCCCTGATGACCCATCGATACTTATTTGCTCGGAAGAACAGAAAAGTCTCGATTTTAAGCACATGATATATATCACGTGATGATAATTGGGTTGTAGTTATGTTTCCGACTAAGAGAAGTTGTCGTCTACCGTAAGTGCACGTGCATCAAAGTTACCGAAATCCATTTTGAGGAGGGCGGCCAAGAGGCGGCAAACTTCATGAGCTCCATACTTGACTCCTCTCTCATCGTTCAACAATGTCCTGGGTGCCTTGAACGTTGTTCACAATGGCTATATATTCCCTTCTCCCCTCCGATCTTAGATCTCAACCTTCTACTCCTTTAACTTCCATTCTGACCTGTTTCTTGGCGGTTCAACTCAGTAGAAATGGCGAGTCCGATCACTCCAACCCACGACGACCTGAGTCTCGAGAGGACTGAATTGACATTGAAGCGGAAAGTTGAGCAATTAGAGATAGCTCTTGAGAAGAGTATTTATTCGTGCCTTTCTGTCATGTTCCCCTGCTGATGCTATACAGATGTTCGAACCAACCTTCCACAAGCTGAACGGTGTCTGATATTACAACGTAAAATCGACCTGCTGGAAAGGGAGATTGCTGTGACTGGTATGTTGACTCCAAACTTGGTATTATCAATCTACATCCCATTCTGAAGTTGTATACAGAAATTTCTAGTCACTCCCACTCCACAGAGCATCCGAATGCCCTCAACTCCCCCAATCCCTCTCAATTGGATCACGTGATAAGATCAACTTCTCCCAAGAGAACTTGGATGGAGTCTACCAGTATACCACTTATCAGAACTTCTTCTAGTCCTCGCCGTTCTATTTCAAGTAGTCCTCCACAGCTTGTTGATACTCGAATACCAAAACGAATCAAGTTGGTCGAGGAAAAGCCACCATGTCTTCGTTGCAAAATCCTCAAGAAAAGAGTTTGGTTTTGTCCCCTCAAAGCTCGAATGATGACTAATTATTATAGTGTGATGACCTACAAGATTGCGCTCACTGCCCGCTCCAAAGCTTCGATAATGAAAGTGACTATTGGAAAGTTCTCGGGTGTTTACGAGGACAACTGCGCCAACTTACATCTGCATTCGTTCCAGGTATGGCTTAAAATAGCTTCGGTCTTGTTTAAGGCTTACATGATCTAGATTTTGCAATAACACCAAGTAGAGTCCTACGGTGTCGCTCGGGTACACTCCTCAAAGTTGACTCTGTCTTGACTAAATCCCGAGTTTCCCAAGGGAAGTATAAACGGATTTTGAATCTTTTTCGAACTTGTGGAGACTTCGCAAGCCTTGCCGATTCAGCATGGGAGGATGTCAGCTGCCGTTTGGACCTGGCTCGACAATCCATCAATCCATACACACCACCAGATGAGGTTGCCGGAAACCACATGTCAAATGAGGACTATGAGGCCCCTTGGGCATTACTCCAGGCAGTGTCAATGGATTTCAAATATTGCGGAGAGACCGAGTATAATTCTTTTCGCTTGTTGAGGATGGGTAACAATTTTTCAAAGGATGCACATGTTAGTCAGCCCCACTCTAATTATACAGAAAAGACTAAAATGTTTTCAGGCATCCTGGGATATATTTCGTAAAAGCAAAAATCTGTTACGACAATCAGTTGAGGTTTACCTTTTTGAAAGACTTTGTGGTACTATTGCAAGTGGGGAGCTCGCTGGGCCTCCACCATTCGAGCCAGCAAAATTACCCGCCTCGAATTCTCTCATACAAGTAAACATCAAACCAGAAATCGAAGACTTCTTGGATGATTTTGAAAGGATATGTTCAGGTCGGTCAAAACTTGTAGGTCATGCCCAGATGGCTTGCTTTTACTCTCTACTCCTTTTCAGCATTTCGAAGTCCTTGTTGATCGACGCATACTCGACAAGAACTACATGTGACGATGTCAGTCCTTGGAATGAGACATTCGCACTTCGAATTACAAGTGCCTTCAAAGCTCTTGTTGGGGTTTTTTCTTGGTCATCAAAATCAGACGTCATGCTACAGAGTGGCCCAGACATCATGAAAAGTGGCATAAATTGGGCACTAATCACATCTCAAGAGATGGTTAAAATCAAATCATGGAAATCTCGAGGGTTTAAATCTTCCAAAGACTTTCTCCTTGCCTTAGGGTCATTCAGATTGCCTAATGGTGCTTATAATGGTTTCTTCATTCAGAAGTTCGGGTTTGAATCGGTTCCACAATTACCAACCGTCAGTCCAAAACCCGCTGATGAGCCCAGCTATTACAGAAATGACAAAACACCTGTAGAGTCCGATAATTTTGGCTCCAGAATTAGATCATCAAGATCAACCTTGACGCCGGCTCATGGTTTCCGCACTCTCAAATTTACCCCGGATCTTGAGCCTGAAAGCCCGGAAACGTTAGCGGGAGATTCCGATTTCCAGGAGCATAGCAGTTCTTCTTGCAGTCGTCGCGATATTTCCGTTGAGGAATCAATACATTCTTCTGCATCAAGCCCCAGACAAGGCCCTCCAAATCCTCTGACTTTCATAAATCACGATGGCCACAGTCCGCATAATTCCCAACTAGGTCGGCGGCGAGGTCCCTTGGATGAGGAATCCTTGAAGAAAGTCAGAGAGATTCGAAAGATTGGAGCCTGTTGGAACTGTTGGGTATTGAAAGTGCCTGTATGACTTCTTTCCCCATTACAGAGCTTTACGTTAACAATGCATCTCAGTGTTCAGAAGGCCAGCCCGATCAGCCTTGCGGGCGTTGTAAACGAGGCATTGCGTCTCAAGTCTGCAGTAGAGCGGCTTTCACTACGTATGCCAGCTTGTTCTTTCCTGGTATGTGATTGCAAGCAGGACATAGAAAGACGCTAACTGTTGAACAGCATTTTATAATTCTCGCTTTACAGCCGAATTTACAGGCCTCTACATCCAAGACAATATCCACCACTTTTCTGCTGAAAAGTTTGTCATCGAGATTGGTTGGGCTGGCCAGAAAAACATCTCATTACCAGCAACCCAATTCATCGCGACGTCCAATGCATCGGCACTAGATAGGTACCAAAGCCACAGAACAGGTCTGCCTCTAAATGTCGAGTCCCTGCCCCTTGGTCTCCTTGAAGACGATATGCCAGAAGCTCAAAAGGCTTGTCTTCGGATTTTTGAAGAGCAGCTGGATAGCCTCTCGTATCCTGAAATATTTCCCAAGGATCAAACTCCCCGATCAAGTCTAGTACTAAAATTTGTTCACGAGTTCTATCGGTCAATGCCGACTGTAAGTTCCAAAACTACCTAAGCCTCACAAAAATTAACGTACTACAGAAACATCCACTGCTTCACGATGCCTTACTATTCTATCTTATAATAAATAACATACGGCAGCCAATAATGATATCACAATCATCAGCGACTACCGTTGCTAGCAGGCTGCAAGTCAGGCTGCAGCCGCAAACCGAGTTCTCTTCCCGTATGCTTGATCGTCAAGTCAAACACTTAATTTACCTCGAAAATCACAACATTCTTTTACGCCTCTTACGCCAACTGGAGAAGATGATTCGTGGAAGGCAACGGTCATCCTGGCCAATTTTATTTTCCACGATTCTAGTCCTTTGCTTGTCAATGGAGCAAATTCAAGATCAACTAGAACTTTACATTGCTACTGTAACATCCGAATTAGGCACATTTGATCACCTGATGCATGAACCACAAAAGACGTGTCAATCATTAGACAATCTTCCATTTGCGCAGCTATCGCATTTGTTCCACACTATATACAGAACGGCGCAAGGCGGCAAAGTGGGCATAAATCCGTTTCATTCCGATAGTTCTCTGAATGAGTTTGATGGACCAGCCAGGGTCATGACTCAAAATTTCCAGATTATCTTGAGTGGCTGTGAGTTTGATACTACCCCTTTAAACCCAAAAGTGGCTAATTACGATAGTGAAAACAACAAATTGCTTTGAAAGCCCATCCATGGGATCTGTGCTCCCACGACCTCACCATGCAGGGCGTTTGGTCACCAAATTCCTTCTACCATTTGTAGAGTTAAAAAATACTTGAGGTACTTCGTGAAAGCTCGCCTACATCAGGAGCTTCACGAAAACCAAACTGCATTGGCACAACATCCATTATCCTCCAGCATAACCTTCGCCACCACACTCGCATTCTTCCCACCTTTGGCAAGCTCCCAGATCTCAACAAAACCCACACTACTGTCTGTCAGCGCTGCAAAACGATCGCTAAACGTACTCGGCGCTACACTATTAGCTGTTCCTCCACTGCTGGTTGTTGCACTCAGGAAAAGCTGTTCTTGAATAGCACCCTCTCCTGAGATTGAGAAGGCCGAGATGAATCCTGTGCTATTCGAGGATCGCGCACGGGAAGTAGCCCAGAGGTAGTTATTACTGTACGAAAGCGCTACTTCATCAGACCAGTATGCTGAGTTAGATAACCCTACTCTCTATTCATTAAAGTTGTCTTTGAGATCAATTCTGAAGTGGAAGAATCGACGTACCAGCAGGAACGAGAGGCCAAGTCCCATTCTCGAAACTCGGAACACCAGTACTGTCATCAATGCTATACTGCGCCAACTCATTCGCCCCCTCCAAAACCACATACAAATACTTCCCCGCCGGATGAACTGCAACATGTCTTGGATCCGACCCTACCACTGGACCAGCAACACTACTAACCAACTTTACCTCTCCAGTCTTCACGTCAACACTGTGGGTCCAAAGCGTATTCCCGGTATCATCAGCAGAATACAAGAACGAGTTGTTCTTATTCATTGCCATGCCATGCACTCCAGAAGTCGCTCCATAGGTGTAATTCTGCACGATTTTCGACAGAGCTCCGGAAGAACCAACGCCCATTACACTTCCACAAGACGCAGATCCGCCGAAGGGGGAGCCGTAAACGGCATAGGGCGGTGAGGTACTGGCCATGACAAAGATAGCTTTGGATGACGTACAGTTTTCTCCCAATGGCAAGGTGGATGAATAAGATATATCTGTCGCATTTCCCAGACTGTAGCTTACAAATGCTGGGGACGAGGCCATGAATGACGTCCCGTACAAGTTCTTTTTGTCATACTGGAATTTCATATCAGTTCTCATAAACCTCGTCAACGAGAAATAGGTGGGGGTTCATACACTTAAAGCGATCCATGAACTTGCTGCAGTGGTACTGGTGTTCGCAATCATTTCTAATGACAAGGTCACATCATCAAACTCGAGGGTGTATAGGTTCATCGTGCCGAATGTTCCTACAATTAAATGATGAATGTCACCCTTCACAAGCCTTAGAAACCCGAAAATCGCAAGTGAAGAAGGTGAGAAGCGCATCATAGCAATGAAGAGTAAATAAGAGTGGGGATGAATGAATGAATGAATAAAAGCTAAAGCTTATGCGCAAACTGAATAATAGAGGTAACGATGGCGCTGTATATATATAATGTCAAACACAGGGATATCTATAATCAATCAACTACCATTGTTTTCCCAAGAAAGTATCCACGAATGCCAAGTTACGCGGAAAGTGGAGACTAGTATTGGCATTTGTTTCCGGACAAAGCAAAGGCACAAACTCCGATCGTCTGAAAAATCTCCGAACGTTAGGAGAATTTCGTGATGCGGGGAAGTGGAGTTGTTTGGGGACGCGTATGTCTTATGTGGACAATTATAACTATATATTTAAACCCATAAATTTATCCCACTTAAAGGTGGGCAACTGTACGGGTAAAAACGCGCCTCTTCGAAGCAAGACGAACATAGATATCATGGGAATGGTACTCTCTTCATAACCTCCTCCCTCTGTCTAAAGAAGCATATTTTGGATTTCAAGACCTAGACCCCATATGAGCTTCCCAGTTAATAACATTGATCTGCCTTCTTGCGGAATCCGAGCTAAGGCTTCCATGTTCCCTTTACCCCTCTGCATCTAATATGGTCAGGCTCGCGCACTCTTCAATATTTAGACCAATGACTCGCCGAGCTGTCGCCCTTTCCAAAGCAGAGGAATCGGCAATGTGATATAGACAATGATCCCACTTTAGGTGCTCCTGTTGAGGAGGTTTACAATCAATCATACCTGATAACTACTCACCACCACTCTTCAGCGTAGAAGACACCAGCCCTCTTCTCCCATTTATGAACTCCTTATAACAGCCCAAATTTAACCTCTTAGGTTTCCCGTCCTTTCACTCACACGGCAGTGGCCCAGTATTCAGCGGATGACATGCCTTCTCCGTATCCATCCATTGAAATACTTTCAAATCGACATTTATAATGAATAGCAAAGCGTCCCTCCATTTTCCCCTACGCGTATTTATCTTTGAGGGTTTAGCATAGGAGCAGCCTGTGTCACGCTGTATTTTCTATCCTGATGGCAGGGTTATTATCACCTCACCTAAGCTTGAGCTCTTTGCTTCCTTTCATTGGCGATTAGTTTATCCAAATAGGACTACGACTACTTCACCGGCAGCCTGCATGTATGCTTTGGGCAATCATTACGCAGATATTTAGTAACCTCTAATAAGGGCCAACTCGAGTTCTCGAATTGGACTATATCTTCCATGTTGTTACCGCGTTATACCTCGCTGAGCGGCTTGCAGCATCTCAGTATTTGAAAACTCAACTGGAGAGTTAGGTAAGGCAGTGCAGAAACTAATTTTGTATTACTTTGTTGTAGATATGTGACATGTGTCGTTCGAAGAGAAAACCTCTATTACTTCGTGTTTAGGGGGAATTCCGTACCTCTCAACTTCCAGGCATTTTCTTAGGTCATTTCTAGAGGAGCTTTAATCGTAAGGGACATCTCATAAAATACGCTCATGAAAAAAATCCACAAAATCAAAAAAGCTCCTCTTATACATCCTCTCAAATCTCCCACTAGTCCTATTAACTGTTTGCAGACCGTACTGATTTCCGTATCCCCCAAACTCATTATTATCCACAAAGCTCCATGCTAACACCCCAATAACCTTCACACCATCATCATACATACTCTTCAGCATCTCTGACAGAAAATCCTGATAGTACAAAGTGCGTTCTAGATCATATCTCTGCGCTTCCACTGTTTTCAAAGAATCGTCAAAAGGATTGAATCCGAATTCTGCTATAAGGATTCCGCCAGAGGGACGGAAGGTATTCCAGATGTAGCTGAGTTGCAGACGCACGTATTGCGGGGCGATGTAGGCATAGGCATTGGATGCGGCGCCCATGAGCCAGCCGTCTGCCTGAACATTAGACAGAGTAACGCATTGGGGCCAGAGTGCATTCGATGAATTCGTAGCACAAGCATCAGTGCCTCCCGGTGCGGGAGAAGTGAATTGCGCAACGTAAGGATCGAAGGCCCAGAAATCGATGCTATTGTGGATTGAGGAGATTTGCATGTCGGATAGAGCTGTGAGGTTGACGTTAGGTGTGTTGAGGACGGAGGAGGGATACTGCAAGCCGAGAAATAGGGGGTTTGCCATTATTCCAAGAATAAAATCTTGGTAGCGAAATGCTGCTTCTGTGTCTGCGGCGCTGGTGGTGTTGAGGGGGACACCAAGATTGTTGGCGAACTTTAGCGATATTTTCCCAGTCCCTTTCAAGGTGTTTTTGTACCATTGGTAGACGGCGGTATGTGCGAGCAGCACATTTGTTAGTCCATTGTACTCCTTGAGATAAAAGCCAAGACCGATGTTGGCCTCGTTGAAAGTGATCCAATAAGGAACTCTATCAGCATACCTGGTCATGACCTGTTTTGCATAATACAGGAAGTCATCTACAAGAGTTTCGTTGTCATAGCTGACATTGACAGGGCTATCAACATGGCTCAACGTCACAATTGGAGTAATGCCATATTCAAGGCAAGTATTGATGAGATCGTCATAGTGATCAAGTCCCTGCTGATTGATAGGTGAGCCAGCCTTACCGAAAGGAACAATTCGTGGCCAAGAAATAGAAAAAGAGTAATACGGAACTCCCATAGCGGCAAGACGTGCAAGATCTTGCTTGTAGAGGAAGTAGTTCATATCAGCGACAACAGAGTCATTTGTTCCCAATGTGTTTGGAAGAGCTCCCAAAAAATCCAATGCACTCGGTCCGCGACCCTCAGACTGAAGACCTCCTTCGATTTGCCACGAGCTACCTGCCATGCCCCAGATGAAGTCAGAGGGCAATTTCAAGTCAGAAGTCGTGTCTGGACGATTGTAAAGTGGTGGTGGTGCAATCAGCTCGCTCAAAGCTACAGGTGTTGGCGAGGCGGTTGTGGTGAAGGGTACTGTTGAAGAATAAGAAAAGCTAGACCACAGTGCAGCATAAGCGCTCTGGCCATATTGCCCATCTGCAGTTTGGTCTATCTCAGTACCCAATGAATAAGTTGTGTAGGTGATGTTGCTTGGAAGTAGAGTTGATGCCTGAGTGAATGCTGGTGCAAAAGGGGTTTTGTAAGTGAGAGGTGATGAAAGTGGTGTAGCATATCGAATTGATGTCTGTGCGGTGTAGGTAAAGGAAGAGAAGGAGTATATCGGCGACGCTTGTCTAATGTAAGAATCTGAAGAAGCAGTCGTAGGAGTCCAATATGATTGGTGAGACTCATGAGAGCCGGGGAGTGCAAGGGCACATATTGCCCATAGGCCAACTGCAAGAGAATGGCAATTTCGCATGATTAACGGCGGTACAAATGGAGGGCTGTAAAAAGCCGAATCATTGCTCTTATAGTAGAGACACATGGTAATCCCTACCTCGGAATTGTTGACTTTGACTTTGTAAGCTTAAATCGGACCGAATTATGAGAAAGATCAACTCTGCGTCCGGACTTGATATTTGATGGAGTTGCTTGTGTTCAACCGTAAGCTCCTGTTTTCCCCGCCCCGGCTTCTTACTCCACACCTTCAGTCGAATTCTCCCCACATTTCATGACACCAAACGAGGAGCCTTTCCAGCTTTCAATACGAGAACGAGCCCTTAGGGAGTTCTCTATACGAATTAAGCTTAAGCTTTATATAACCCCCGTTAGTATGTTTTTTACCGTGCATGGTTTCCTCAACGTCCACTATAAGTCCACTACCCGTCCACTTTCGGCTGCTAAGTAGGCAGTTCCTCACCCTTCACTTTCTTTAGTTATGATACTTATGCTTAATGAATTTTCGACAGCCTTCCTATCGAGTGACAAGCCAGTCTGCTCTAGATTAACTACATAATACAATTGTACAGAGTTGAGTAAGTTTCAACACTTAATGTGATTTCGCAGGACTTTTCAAAGAGGTGCCTTTATCCGCGTTTGCCCTCGCAATCTTTGTCATGGCGGTTGCATCTAAGGTTTTGTACCAAGATTTCATATCTAGAATGTGGTTGCTTTCCCCAACCCCGAATTCGACCGGTGGGCCTTTGACCTCGGCCTCCCCATCTTCTTTAAAGACAACCCAGCTACTTCCTTCATTTTGAGTCGAGCGAAGTGCTATGCCCCCAGTCATGTTCAATTCGAAATTCCTTAGCAAGATGCCATCACCTGCATGAACCACTGGCAGAGCCTCTCGATACGGTCTGAAAACTTGAACCTCAGTCACACCAGAAGGGGCAATTGATGGATCAGTAATATTGAATGTCAACTTATAATTCCTTGGACCACCCTTCGCACGTTCTGGCTCTGCTGGAGTTGTGGTCGCAATTGCAAGAACATCAAGTTTCTGCTTCTGGTGGTATCTGACCATTTTAAGACTAGTGAACTCGCTCAGCTCAGTCCTTAAAGCACGAAGGATTCGTAACTTCAGATCAACTGTAGGTGGTTTTCGAAGATCATGTTGTTTTGAAGGGGAATTTAAAGATGAGAGTGCAAATTCCACACTTGCATCATAACCCTTTGGAGAAGCTTCGTCGTCAATTACAACTATAGGAAGTGATTTGTCCGTCCTCGCACTATTTGGTCGTGACTTTTTTCCCGATTTGGCTGGAGTATGTTGATTAACATTTTCCTTTGTGTCGATGGTAGATGTATTAGACTTGATCCGTCTGTGACTCCTACGAGGTGTAGGAGTGGTAGGCTCAGGAATCGAGGGCTCTTTCTCATCCGCAGTTCGCTTTGGTGTTTCAGGCTCAGTAGCGGTACCCTCAGGCATAGTCGCTAGTTCACTCTCTTCCTTAGACCGTTTTATCGATTGTACCTTTCCTTTGCTGCTATTGTCGCCTGTACTAAGTTCTATCTTGTCGGATTCTGACTGGGCGCCTTCTGTTTTGGCGGTTTCTAGTACTTCTTCTAGACGGAGACTTTCACGATCCCCCTCAGTAGCTATATCTTGGTCCGATTCTGCTACTGCAGGAACAGCCTCCATATCCTGAATCTGTGGAGTTAGTGTATTGACAAACTCTTCGCCTAACTTGTTCTCATCGTCGGTGATCTGGCGCTGGTCTTCGGCAAGTTGTTGACTTGGGGATTCTGCTGTAAATTCCGCCTCTTGGGCAGAAACTGTGGTCTCGTCCTCTTCTACAAGGGTTTCTGCCTTCTTTTCGAGGCTGTAATCAGTAGAGGATGCCATTTCTACATCAACGACTGAAGGAATAACAACCTTTTCAACTATTTCGGCTTCATGAAGGATATCGGTTGCAACACTAAGTTCCCCAGCTTCAGCCATCGCAAGGTCTTCAGGCATTAGCTCGGGGGGTTCCTGGCTCGAGACGTCTTTGGCAATGGTGGTATCTTGCGAATCCATAGTCATTGAAAAGGAAGCATCTGTAGAAAAGATATTTTCGGATCTTTGTGTATCATTCTGTGAGGAGGATTGGGTTCCGGCGAAATAGCTGCTAGCAGCTCCTGTTTGATCCGGGTTCGACGAAAGCTGAGAAGGATTACGACCTACGGTGGTTTTGCTCCATTTATATGACTCGGGTTGGTCATTGGCTCCATCTATACCAAATAGCTTTGATAGCAGAGGCCTGGATGCGGTAGCCTCAACAACTTTACCTTCATGATACGAAGCTAAGGTTTGTTCTTCTATCATGACCCTTTCATTTGTTTGCTTCACTTCCGTCATGCTTGTATCTTCATCTTCTAAGACTTGTTCTTCAACATGTTCTTCAGTGTCTGCTTGCAAGACTTTCTTATTCAATTCCCAATGTGGCGCTGATCCCTCCCCTAAGCGATTAGCCTCGGCGTGGACACTGTCATCCTGCAAAATCTTTAGAGGATCCTCATTAATTCCGCTTTGGGAACTATCGACCTCCTCAAAGACAGAAGGGTTATCCTCGCCCGAAACTTGAGTGATGTTATTTTCTGAATATTTCAATTCTTCCGTATGGTGGTTTTCTTCATCTTCTGAGCTGTCAGCCTCTTCTTCGGAATATCCCTCTCCAGAAGTAGGTTTTATAAGGCGATTTGCCAACGCTAACTCAAGGTTCGATGAATCTTCGTCAGAGTTCTGGCTACCCTCGTCATTATGTTCCTCTTCATCCTCTTCAATTTCGCTAGGTTGATCGGATACCCTAGATTGCTGAGCTGATTGCAACACGGACTCTCCGGCAGCATCCTCGTCATCAGATGAAAGTAGGTTTATGACAACCGGTTCTACCTGAACTGCACTTCTTTGTGGAGGTCTATCGTCTTCTGAGCTGTCATCCTCGATGCTCTCCTCTTCGGCACTATCGTCGTCGAATCCTTGAAACTGAGTTCTTTCATAAAATTCCCCATTCTCGTCTTCTTCGTATTCATCCTCATCATAGCCCTCCTCATCGTCTTGAAATTCTTGAGAATATTCACCAGTATATCCAAGATCATTGCGCTGTTGGTGGCCAGGTCGTTTTTTAGAATGGTAATCCTCCTCATCAACCTCTTTCTCCTGGTACCCGTCTTCGTCCGTGGAATTTTCGTTCTCGGAAAGCTCCTGATCTCGTTCGCTCCCTTCTTCTTGTTCGGATATTTCCTCATCATCATCGCTCTCGGTGAGATCTACCACTGGCGACTGTGCACTTTGTGAACGTGACATGGCTGCAGGGGTAGATCGTGCTTGATGTGATAAATACTGAGTTGACACGAGGTCAATTTCGTCTTGAGGCTCAGGTAAGTCAGGATATGAAATTACAGAAGGCCGAGCTTTCCAGCCAGACATAGTGTGTCCATTCTGAACATCATCAGGATCAGGATACTGATAATCTGAAGTTGGCTGCTCTGGTGGTACAGACAGTGCTTCGTTCTCTACATCACTTTCAGCCTCTGCATCTTCATCATAACTATTATTCATTTCTCGCATTTCTGTCGTAAGTTGGGCGCTATGGCGAGGCGAATTTTCCCGAAACCCAGCTGAGTCACCCAATTGATTATAAAGATTTTCCGCCATGAAGGTGTCATTCTGTAGAGTTGATGATACAAGGCTGTGTATTTCTTGCGTAGAATTGCTAAATGCGCTTATCTCGTGTGAAGATTCCGCGTCTCGATGCGGGGGTGTCGCAGAATACAAATCCTCATTATTTTCTGGAGCCGCCTCCCCTAGACGATTCTGAAAGTTGTCCTGTATCACTTCAGTAATAGGAACAGACAGGCTCGGCTCCAGCTGGTCAGTAAGTAAATCATATCTCGTAGCTACTAATGGTGAGACCATGGCAAGAAACTCGGACGATTGTGGTTGTAAACGTGGAGAAGGTGGAGCAGCAGGGTCACTATTTGTTGCCGCAGACGTGGAATCTGCAAAGTGAGTCCGTAGTAGTGGCGGCTGCATTGGGTTCCCGTTGCTGATGGGTGTCACTGGGGTTATATCCGATGCACTACGTGGTTGGGTATATGAAGTGCTGCCAGTATTTGGAAGTTGGCTTGAAAGGCTGGCCAAAGTCTCTGCTGCATCGCCATCCTCTATGTCCATTGTTTGACATCCCTCATCAGTCATAACTATCTCTTTCCTGGCTACGGTAGGGGTCGCCACTGGAAGTGGTATATCTGCTGAAGAATCACTTTCTGGAGACGGTGATCGACTGCTGATTCTCCATGAGGAGCTTAATCGTGAGCCTGTCTTTATTCGCTTCCTTTTTCCATCCACTGACCCATCATTTTCCGTCCACGGGTTAGTTTCAAAGAGTGACCCATATGAGGTTCTAGCACGCTTGACGAATGCCGGAGATGAGAATATGTAATCGCTATCTTCGTGATCGTCCCCCGTACTTATACCCCCATTTAGTTGTATAGTTGGTGACGAAGGGAAACCTATCGATGCGTCTGGTGGAGTAGACGTAGGTATGGCAGTTTCCGTCTCTGCGGCAGGGTGGTCGATATCGATCGTTTCTATATCTTGGGAGCCGTCTGCTCGAAACTGAGGAACGTTAGAAACTTTTTAAGCCTCTATAAAATTTAGGCTAGCAGACCTGTAGCAGCAATCTCTCTGTAAACTTAAGCTCAAATTCCACACTCTTGCCTGGAGTTGCGACTTGTGTTGCATCTTCCACAAATTCTACACCATCCAATGATAATAAAACCTCGTCACCGCTTGCAATAGCTGATTTCGCAACGCGCTTTCCACTTGAGCCCGAAAATTGTACCCTAACTTGTCCTCTTGAACGTCGCAAACGAAAGTCAGGTTCGGAGAGCAGGAATGCTACAGAACCTGTAGCAGAGCTATAGGGCCATGTCAAGGAGACAATCGCCCGAATAGATGTTGATGCAGGCTGTGATTGC
Organism: Tricladium varicosporioides; assembly: GCA_021365295.1. NCBI lineage: Eukaryota > Fungi > Ascomycota > Leotiomycetes > Helotiales > Tricladiaceae > Tricladium > Tricladium varicosporioides. Next base: position 517,375 of record JAJTIW010000029.1, read on the forward strand.
TGGGTGCTTAGTTGTGCGATTGGTATCTGGTTGGTGTTCTCGAGCGCCATTCCTCCAGCGCCATTTTCATCTGTCGCCATTGCGAATTATGGAAAGTTCACCGCAGGAAGTGAGAGCGCATCATCTCTTATCTATCCCTTTTCTATGACACGTCAAACTCTCTGGTAAAATACGAGTAGAATGGGAAGGCGCGTTCTGTTTGCTTTATGTCATGATAAATATAGAGCTTGCTGGAACGAGCCTGCAGGAGACGCGAGAAGAGGGCGGTCAAAGATTCTGCCACATTCAATATAAAGGCCCCCCACCTTATTTGAAGTGGATGTCCAGAATCACCTCATGGAGACTTGGTGAAAACTTAGCTTCCCTCCCTCCCCTTTCAATTCCTAAGTGTTAAAAAATTCTCAAAAATTTTCTTTTGATTCCTTTGATAGCTCTGTTGTGGACAACATAATCTATGCTAAGGTTTATGACCTCGAAAACTACAAAATCAACATCACATGGGGTCAATTTTGCGGCCGACAGGCCGCTTCAATATCAAGGAAATTGCTATAATTGGTGCCGGTCCATCTGGTTTAGCTGCAGCGAAATACCTCACAGCCCAAGGTTGTTTCGAGCGAATAGATATCCTTGAACAACAGTCTGAAGTTGGTGGGGTATGGCATTACATACCAACTTCAGGTGAAAAAGTGGATGTCCCTTCAACTACGCCTCATGTTCCTCCTGAGAAACCCATATGGCCCGAACATTGGAAAGCGCCTCTATTCTCGAATCCTATGTATGAGCACCTAAACACAAACATTCCTAAAGATCTCATGCAGTTCTCAAATCGACCATTTCCTTCTAAATCTTTACTCTTCCCAAGCCGGCAGGATGTTCAAGAGTATCTTGTCCAATATTCCCAAGAGGTTAGACATTTAATCTCATTCTCAACGCAAGTTGAGGATGTGCGGCTAGTTCCTCGCGATGGCAAGGAGCAGTGGAATATTACTTCTAGGTCAACAATTACAGGAGAAACGAAAGAAGGTGGGTATGATGCCGTTGTGGTGGCAAACGGTCATTATTCCACGCCATTCATTCCTCAAGTTGCTGGAATGGAAGCTTTTAATGCTACTTATCCAGGTGTGATTACACATTCTAAGATATACCGATCACCTGAGCGATATACAGGCCAGAAAGTAATTGTTGTCGGAAGCGCAGCTTCTGGTCTTGATATCGGGTCACAAATTAGCGTGGTTTGCAAGAAGCCACTTTTGAACTCGGTACAAAGCTCATCGACGTTGAAATTCTGCCAAGAGAATAAGGAGGAGGTGCCACCAATCGTCGAGTACCTGCTGGAAGATAGGAGTGTTCGGTTTGATGGTGGACGAGTAGAAAAGAACATCGATGCGATCGTGTATTGCACAGGATATCTTTATTCATACCCATTCTTGAAATCACTGGATCCACCCGTGGTCACCACAGGACGCCGAGTTGTTGGCTTGTACCAACACTTGTTTGATATTGCAAATCCAACGCTCGTATTTACTGCTTTGCCTCAGAAAGTCATCCCGTTTCCGGTCTCAGAAGGCCAAGCGGCTGCAGTTTCTAATGTTTGGTCAAACAGCTTGGCTCTTCCCTCAGTAGAAGAGATGGAGGAATGGGAAAAAAAACATAAAGAAATTTCTGGCGATGGAACGAGCTTCCACGTGCTCAATTTCCCTAAAGATGCGGAGTATATCAATAATCTTCATGACTGGGTGAAGACTGCGACAGGTGGCGTTGCGAAAGAGCCACCATTGTGGACCCTACGAGACAAGTGGATTAGAGAAAGGTTTGCAGAAATTCGGAAGAAATTTGTTGAAAAGGGTTCGAGGGCTGGAACGATAGAAGAACTTGGTTTCCAATATCCCCATCAAGGTGAGGGGGCCAAAGGGGGATCATAGGATGCCACCAATGGGCGGAGATATAGTTAGGATAGGCAATCGTTAGACTAGAAGCTGCCACATAGCCAGAACTTCACACATAAAGTCGGCCAATTCAGTGATGCGCTAGCACGTGACATTAGTACTGAAGAAAATCTCGTTTGGAGCACAGTGAGCAGAGCCAGGCTGCCTAGAATAGTTGGTAGGGTTGAAGGGGAGACTTCTCAGGTATAGAATTTATAGTTCTTTTATCTGTAGACGCGGGTCAGTGACAGTTCTACCAATCAGTTGAAGTATCATTGGGTAGTTGGTGCATAAATCTCAGACTTTGCCAATTGACATCTCAAGCTCAACCAGCACACGTAGAAAACGGCGGCTGAATCGTATTACCAGAGTTCATATTTTCATCATATGAAATGCAAAGTATACTAGAAAAGCTACGTACATTCGAGATAAAAACAGAGAGACTGGGGAAGGAAATGTAGCCATCTGTAGGTCATCATCAGGTCGTGGAAGCCTTTCATCCTAAAAGGAGGCGGCCCTCGGGACGATGGTTTTAAAGTGGTGCATAATCTCGACCACTCATCGGAATCGGCAGCTGAGTGGTAAATGAATCAAGCTGTCGAAGATTTGAGTTGGAGGTCTTGCTGTTATGTAGAAAGGAAGAAGAGAAGAAGCTCTCCGAACCAAAATATGTCCGACACGCTAAGCGATTTTTCGTGGCCCCGCTGCTCTAACGCTTCTCCTGCTACAACAAACACATGTAGAAGGAACAAGCATTGAACAATATACGCCACACGCACACGACAGTACGACTTCTCACGACCATATACGATACCTTTAATCATACTCCAGTCCAGCTGCAACTCTTATAGCTTCTGCCGATTCCACCATTCATCGACTTACACTCCCTGGCCGAAAACAGCTCTCCAAGTCGTCAGTTAATTCGAAGCTCGAAACCACGAATCTGGGAGTTGCTACAACAACCCGTCCCACTCAAAGAACGCTTTCACCTTGTCGGAATGGACAACCTGTGGACTCGCCGCTCAAAGTAAGCAGCATCTATCTTGACTTGGCGTGCGCGCAAATCTAATCATCGTATCAACAGCACCAGCAAACTCTCTCTGTCCACAGGTACTCCTTCAACGAACGGCGGAACCCCTTCGACCGAACATCCTACCCGCAACTACTCCCTTGGACGGCGCCATGGCGATAGCTCTTCTCACAGCAATAAGAATCCTTTTGGCGGAACCATGTCGCCAGCTACCACCTCACTCGCATCTCCAACAACAGGCGCATCAAGCGCTTTTGGTCTAGGTTCAGGCGCATTCGCCTCCTTCGGATCTTCAGCCAAGGCGCCGAAGACCCCTGGTGTGCTTGACTTTGGCAGTGTAGTTGGAAGCTCTACCAAAACCCCGACTGCAGAAAAGCAGATCAGAGACCTTAGTTCAAAAGTCTCGAAGACCTCACTCGCGGATTCGAAATCAAGTACATCTCCAAAACATACCTTGAGGAATAGCTGGGTATTCTGGTTCCGTCCACCAATCTCGAAGTCAAACGGATTTGTGGAGTACGAGAAAACCTTGCATCCTGTTGCTGGTTTTGATACAGCCGAAGACTTCTTTAGCATTTACCAGCATATGAAGAAACCTTCAACATTGCCTCTTGTGTCTGACTACCATATTTTTAAGAAAGGAATCCGGCCAGTTTGGGAGGATGATGAGAATAAACAGGGTGGCAAGTGGATTGTGCGGTTAAAGAAGGGTGTGGCGGACAGGTATTGGGAGGATCTCATCTTTGCCATTGTTGGTGACCAGTTCGCAGATGCAGGTGAAGAAGTCTGCGGAGCTGTCTTGAGTGTGCGTAATGGTGAAGATATTTTGAGTATTTGGTCGTGTAAAGATGGAGGAAAGGTGCTCAAAATTCGGTATGTAACCAGATATTGACCTTATATCAATCATACTAACAAATTAATTAGAGAGACAATGAAACGTGTCCTCGCATTCCCCCCAGAGACGAAACTCGAATGGAAAAGTCACGATTCAAGCATCCAGCAAAGGACAGCAATCGACGACGCTCGAAAGGACAAGTCGAACCAACATAACCACCACTCTCCCATCAATCCCCGTAATGGAAGCAAGGAACAGCAACACTCCTCTCTTTCTGACAAGAAGCAAAGTTCTTAATATGGCCCGAATGCATATGATTTCATGCTCTTCTGGCTAGAGCAATGGATACACCGCCACAACACGCGCTTCTTTGTATAAGTATTGGTTGCATTAGTTGGGAAAAGCGTTATGGATACTTTTTGGAGGCGATCTTTTTCCAGATTCTGGTTTTAGCAATGGTGGATGAATCGCGGACAACTATTGTGACATGCTGTATCATAGCTTTCAAGAGCGAGCGAGAGGACATAGCTCCTGTGTCTGGATTTTTACATCCTTGAATGAAATGACAGGGCAATCAACCCTCAGATAATATTTTATTGGCTTCTAGTGTGCACCTGAGGCTATTAAGGATCCTTTACGTTCGATGACATGTTATCTATATGAACGATATGAATTCCTGTAGTATGATTCTGCACTCTATGATAACCTTTATCCTGAGTTGCAAATATTCGAATAATAGCAAATACCCCAATCTTGTTAGGTAATACTACCTACCACCCGACTAATACACCCCGAGAGCACGGTGATTCATGTGTCTGACGTGTCGACCAAAATGAAAAATGTTCTAGAACGTACTCACAAGTCTCTTCTTTGGTGATAGGATGGAGACAAAGTAATAGTACTTCGTAGGATTACTATTCTACTATAGTACAATTTTGAAAGATTTTCAAATGCAGCTACTAAAAGAGCCTTGTAAACAAAGTTCTTTCCTCTGCAGGAAGACTTATCTTAAGTGAATTTCTCCCTAGTCACCTTTGCCTAAACTCAAAGACTTGCACAGTAGTGTTTTCATTGATACTTAGGAGCCCACCTTCCGTAAGCTGACAATAAATACTTGCAACGGCATAAATATTAGTATACTACATGATGTAGACATCCTCAACCTCAACTATTCCGTAGGCCTATCTCGGCTTCAATTGCAAATCTTTAGAATAAGTTTGTCAAGCAGTATCCAGCCGCCTGATGTTGACAATACTAACAGTTCTACTCAATGTGGGTCATTCTCAGGCCAATATTCTTACCAATCCTGAAGGGGAAAGCAACAGACGAACTAATTTCTAAAAATTTACAGCTAGAATTGACTGACGTGGTGATGGTAACCTTCTGCTGAAGAACGTCGCCGATTGGAAGAAGCTCTCACTACGGCAGCCGAAATCTCCAGCCTTGTCAAATCCGAGCTGCAGGGATCAATAGTGTCCCTCATCACAACAGTAAGTCCTCGGCTTCGAATCCATACGCACACACCACTTCCTTTCCCCAAATGCTAAGCAGGAGTACAATACAATGGACTAACAACGTTTTTATGGCGGTGCCTAGGTATTCATATACAATTTGAACCTAATCCCAGCGGTCAAAAAGCTAATACATTCAGATGGACCAAGCAGCCGGTAAACTTATTAGACGCGACAGTTCTCGAAAGACTAGAGGCCTCGCAACAACTCATTCTAGAATACCGTACGGTGGCGCTTCACGACGGAAGAGACATCTAAAGAAGGAGACCGCGCCACGGGAGCAGGAGTATCCGGTCAGGGAAATACGTGACGAGGAGATCCGGATCGGAGAGCTTTGGTACTTAATCGATTGGGAGGATAACAAAATCACCGGGGAGAAATACGACCCGACCTGGGTATGTTGGGGCACTTGAGTCGCCATGTCAGTCTGGATCTCCTTCTAACATTCTCTAGGAACCAGCGGAATTTGTGAACGAAGAAGCAATTCGAGACTGGGAGGAGCAGTGCAGCGGAAGGCGTGAAGGAGGAACTCAGGGAACGAACGAGGCATCATCATTGTTTGTAGGAACGGATAGCGGCCAACTAATTCGGACAGCTAAACGCAAGCGAATTTCGAAAGCCAGTATTGAGTACTCTCCAACTCCCGAACCCGAAGCAAAGCGAGTCAGACCTACCAGTTCTATTGACGTAACGCCATTTCAATACGTTTCGGAAGAGACTCTGAACTCTCAGGCCCGGTCTCTTGAGATACAGGATAGTTACGAATCAGTACAAACGATTCTGGGGAATGGTCCCGGGCTAAGAGACAAATTCGCTAGAGTAGAGATCCCACCAGTACCCGCAGGCTTCAACAGAGACGACTACCCAACTGTCCAGCTATCGCAATTATCTCAAACTACTCAAGATATTACTAGTAGTTCGATCACTGACCACTCTTCTTTATCGCAAGCCCAATTTAAGACACCAGCCAGAAGATTTCGATTGATATTTGAGGAAGACGATATTGAGGGTATCATCCCCGATTCGCAGGAGCCTGGTTCTTCTCCATTCATTCCCCCTATAGTACAAGGATCAAGGACGGACAATTCAGAAAGCACTGCGCCGGACCCAGAAGTAAATCAAGACTCATCTCTCCAAAACGACTCTAGTCTTGATAGTGGTGTCGCAGAAGCTTTTGAGGTTCCGGAAAGCCTAAGCTACCAACCCAGCAACAAGAGCCAAAGAGATTCTGGTCAGACTTGGGAATCATTCACAATCAGCGATAGCTCAAGTAAGGCGGGACTTGAACTTACGCGAGAACCCATTTCTAATTCGCAATCCAACTTTACCAATCAGGATCTGTCGACATCAGAAAGTTTATCTGCGATAAACCAAGAGAATACCATACGTTCATCACAACAGCCTGCAACCCCACTTGGGTTTCCACGCACTCCTAAAGTTACTTCTACGTCAATTAAACTCCCGGTTGCTGCGATATCACTAAGCCAAAACGAAGGCGGCCAACATTCAGAGTTAACCTGCGATCCCATTAGTCCAAGTGCTCAATCACATACTGCCATTAGTATCGGAACCAGTGCTCCATTTCAAACGCAACTTTCTTTTCTACCAAGCTTGGCCAGCGCTAGGGGTATTAGAGCCAAAACAACTCCATCACAAGCTGTAGAGTTACAACCATCGCCAGCCAAATCCCCGTCTAGAACTTCCCCGCAACCTACATCTCCGGTCCGCAGGCCAATCAACGACAGCTCATTAATTCATACCCCAAACTCATCCTACCCATCATCGCCACTTCGAACACCTGAAGCCCTTTCCCGGTCATCAACAAGTCAAGGCAACCCCTACCAGAACTCTAGATCAGTCCTACAAAGTATCGAATCAGGTGCACTAAATATTTCCGACCCAAGCCATCACATATATCCTAATTCCACAATGGATGCTGCCTTTGCCACCCCAGCGGGGACCGTAAAAGAAAAGATGAGATTGGCAAGAGAACAAGCTCTTGCCAAACGGAGGGCAGAGCGAGAAGCAGAAAGAAGCACCTCTACATTGCCTGCCTCTCCAGCTCCTCCATCAGGGCCAATGCTGCCTCTACGAGAGACAGTCGTTGATTTGCCTCTACCTATTGCTGAGCCAGTTTTGGTCCCCTCTCCAAAGCCTTCTCCAAACCACTCAGTCTTATCGCGTTCTCCCAAAATCTCTCCTGACCTAGAAATTAGCTCGGATTCAAGTCCAAGAATTCTGCGCATCCATGCGCAACCACTCAACAATTATATCGTGCCGTTACCCATGGTGTCACACACACGAGACATATATGTACAAATTCTCATAAATCACCAACCGCAGCGAATTGCAATCATTCAGGACAACGTTGAACCTAGTATTCTTTTTGAAATCGACTCCATGATTGAAGAATTAGAGATGATCTGTAGCCACCCAGATTTGGCTGCAAATGATTTTTCAACACAAAGAGTTGAGCCTGCCGAAATGCAGGCCAGATATGCCGAGACAGTCAGCACAAAATGCATCTTCTTTGCGGAATTATTTGGTCCCTTGCGTCCTTTCGATAAGCATGTAGTAGTTGTATGTCAGGGTGGGCGGATGCGGGAGATTCTTGAGGCCATACTTCTGCACTATGGATTTGAAGAGTATCCAGACCGACCGAGCACATACAGAGATGCTTCAGGAGGGCCACTAAAATTCAGTCTTCTTTCACCTCATGGCATGGTAGGGGATAGCATGATTGATGCCGCTTCTATCGTTATTGCATTCGACTCATCGCCATCAGAATCATATCTGAAGTCATTGCGCTCAGATCCCTCGTCCTCAAGTTACGAAGCGCCTCTCATCTCTCTAGTTGTGACACACTCGGTAGAACACCTTAATTTGTGTTTAGAGAAGGATATAACCACTTCAGAAAAGAGACTACGACTTGTGGATTGGGCATCGCAAATTATGGACGAAGTAGGCAAGCTTAGCCATGATCATCCTGAACCACCAGAGGCAGCCGCGATTGTAGCTTCGTGGATACGCGACACTAAAAGCACGTGGCCAGTGCCGTCGCTCGATGATATTCACGGAATTGAATTCGACTCTCATTCCCAACTACAACCCCCAATGGACTCTTTGAACGCGACAACGCAATCATACGATATGTCTCAGCACGCGCAAATTCTCTCAATGAGCACAAAGAGACATCTAGTCAGCCACCCCCAAAAGTGAACCTCAACTTTATGCTAACTTCAACAGGACGCCGACGACACCCCAGGTTCCGATTCTTCCAAACGTCAGAGGCTTTCGCCAAGACCCAGCGAGATAGATGAGATTCATAGTCATCATAGTGGTGAGACTCTAATGCCAACTGCAAAGCAGGCAAACAAACCTACGAGCACCGCGAACTCGACAGTTCAAACTCAAGACCTTACAGATTCAGCGCTCTTAAAAAAGGTACGGCTGCTTCAAATTTCATCAAATATATATCTAATTAAGAATCACAGATCAGCGACCTTGAACAGCAGCTTCGAAATCGCGATGCAATCGAGATTGAGCTTCGTGAACAGAACGCTAATTTAGAATCGAGGGTAAGGGACCTTGAGTCAGGTGTAGAGGACATCCAACCAAAGTATCAAGAGGCTCTGAATGAACAAGGCTACTACGAGAGTGAAATCACAAGGTCTCTAGCTCGAGAACAAATGCTCAGGAAAAAGCTCGAGGATAGATTAATAGAGGTCACCAAGGCCAAAGAAAGTAACCAATCCCTAGAAGCGGAGCTGGCCACAGTTCGGACAGAATTGTCTTCATCTACGATTCCTAGAGTTGCCCAGTTGAACGACCTACGGGAGGAAATACGTAAAGCACAAGAAGAGAAGGAGCGTCAAGAAAGAAGATACCTAATCAAAGCCAATGAATTTGAGTACCTGCAGAACCTATACCAGACAACTTCGAATCAAGGCATGGAAACCATACGAGAACTGGGCGAAGTGCAAAAGGAATTGGAGAAGTACAAGGGGATGGCCGATGTCACCAGGATCCGCATCCACGAAATCTACGACAAAAGCGAGAACGAACAGCTCGTTGCCCGCATCAAAGTACTACAAGCCGAAAATGAAGAACTGGACAAGGAATTGGAAAAGAAAACTGAAGAGTTGAGAGTTATTACGACCGGTAGGAGGGCTACGAGAGGTACTAGCGTACCGCGAAGCCCAAGAATGGGTCAGGGTACTATGAGTCCTACACCGAGGCCTATAGGGCGGGTAATGGGGAATATTGGTGGTAGTAGGGGGAATAGTCCTGCGCCGGGAGAGATACCGATGCGGAGTCAGTTCGGGGAAGCGCTGTTTCAAGGATCAAGGTTTCAGAATCACTTGAGGGACTCTTAGGTTTAGATTCAGGTGATGAACATATAGGATGGGGATGTGATGATATGATATTAGTGGAAGTAGATTGCATGGTTGGTGGGGCGTTATTGGGGATGTGAACTTTTCGATGGTGGACTGAATTGCGCATATTAGCGAGGGCCTCAACGGATGTTCCCTGTTTGCATTTGCATTTTCAAGATAGAGAATACTGTATTTTTGGAATGACGAGGTCACTGGCACGAGAGAATCACATCCTCGTTTTTGAGATCTTACCTCGTTAGCTTAGCTTTGTAAGATCGAATCAACTACCTCAAATATACCCCATTTTAATTCAGAAGTCAATACCAAGAGCCTCTTGGTCCCTACACACTAGCTAATTCCTTCTGATGCCTATATTTGGCTCAGAAGAGAATGAAAGGGTAAACTTGCAGGGGAGCAAAACATGCTTGGGCTACTCTGCATTTCTAACATTCAAGCCAAGTTACTCCACCTTAGCATCTCTTCATCGCCACTACATATTTGTAGAAGACCATAGAAGTATCTTTACTATCCTATGCTATGATTGTTATGCGGCAATTACCATACATGTTACGCCGAATTGAATATATAGCAAGTTCATTAGCCTCCAGATATAAATTTATGTCACAGAAAGAGCAAATGCTTGAAATTTTTATTGCCTTCATTATTTATGTAGACATCAGCCAGCTAGCTAGGACTTCATGAGCGCCATAACAAAGCACATCCATGCATCCCCCCTTTGCAAAAACCGAAAAAGAACGAACGCGCCCAAGGACTAGAGATCTCACCACTCTAATCCTCCTTCAAGACAGTCGCAAACTGAGTCTTAGCAGCCCGTTCTGGCTTACCAGCTTCTAGTCCTTTCGATCCGATCTTCTCCTTACTATATGCAGCTGCATATGGGTTGAGCCTGAGAAGAACTTGCTTGTTGTGGAGAGGGTTCTTCTTTTGAACACCAGCTCGCTTGGTGCGTGCTTCACCCTTGGCGGCACGGATGACTTGTTGGATTTCGGAGGAGTTAATCAGACGGCCAATATCTGCTTGTTGAACGACAGGGGATGGGAGGAGGAAGTCTTTCTTCAACGCTGACGGGGTAGTGGTGGAGCCGTAGATAGTGTCAAGGGCCTTGAAGGCAGCAGAGGTCCAGATAATAAAGCGTCCAAGATGTCCACCGGGTGCGAGTTGCAAAAGGTTGAGAGCGAACACAGAACAGGTTTCAACACCAGCGATGTTACGGAAAGCAAAGTGGAGTTCCTTTCCGTCAACTTCTGGGTCATAGACGACGAGAGGTCCACGACGTTGACGATGGCGGCGTCCACGGAGCTTACCCTTACCAGCGCGGAGCTTTCGGGAGGCCTTGACCTTGTCAATATCTGCGGAAGCACCAACTGACTTCAAGAGACCAAGAGCAGCAGATGTCTTAGCGATCTTCGCACCAGAGAAGACTTCAGAATTAATGACCAAGGGAACCTCTGGAACAGTTGCAACTTGGTGACCACGGGCCATGAGGAGAGCAGGGACAGAAGAAGCAGCCAAGGCAGAAACGGTTGCAAACCGCCTAGAGAATGTCAATATCTCAACCAGGCAGTAGGTGTGGATATACTGACTTTTGACCAAGGTTGATCTTTTGGTGCCACTTTCTCCAGACCTTTGTAGGGGCAAACATGCGACCAGATCTGCACATGTTACCGAAAGCTGCCTGGCCAGCACGGTGGGTTCCTCCTCCAGAGACACGAGGAATACGGGCAACAGCACGACCTAGTGTTACTGTTAGCCATTGCTCTTTCCAAACCCAAATCCAACAAATTGACCTCCCTTCCAGCACCCCCTATCATAAATTCCAATCTCACAGATACTCCTCCCCCCATATTGATATGAAAGTGTGCACTAACCAGTTCCCCAGGACTCAGCGGATGTTTGGTGACCAGCCTTCTCGCTCACGGCATATGGTTGACGCTTGTTCTTTGCGACTCCGGTGTGGACGGTCTGTACGATATCCGGTCGGATTGGCGCAGTAAAGACCTATTCAGAACCAATCAGCCCTACTCCAAAGTATTTCCATATTCCCCTCCAATTCTTCAATCTATTCCATCATAACTATATTGTGCGCTCGAAAAATCTGTACCTTTGGGAGAGGGTGGGTCGCACCGCTGGCAGAGCCATCGGCGGACAGAATGGTGACAGTTGGTCGGGAAGCCATCTCGAGGGATTGATGACTTTTGTCGTAGTTGTCGTGTCGTCGAAGTTGTCGTTGAAGTTCAATCGACAAAATATTTCCACACAAAAATCCAAAATCGCAGTGTGGGTGCTAAGCGAATTTCTTCACGTGATATGGTCTTGGCAACCTCCATATTCAACCTTCGCCTCACTTCATGATATTTCGCAAGTATCTGCCAGAAATGATGTTTGAAAATTTCATACTCTCTGAAAAATCTGGATAATGTCTTCCATCTCCTGATTCTTTATTCTTAGTGGTGGACTCCTAGGACTCTGGTATATTATCAGTTATGCGAAACTCCAGGTCAAATGAATAGGGCATTATAACTTCTAGATCATGAATGCATGAAAATGTTTATTGTTTCCGATGCCTTAGTTATTTACATACACTTGAGGAATAATATCTCCCTCATGGTCAAAGATTCTGCTCACACTAGTTTTTGTACTTCTGAACGGTAAAGTTTCTCTTTCGTAGTCATACTCCGAGCCTGGATGTGTGGCATCATTTCACAGCCAATTGATCGCAGCTAGTTTTCATCAATCAATTAAAACATATCAAAGAATATTCTACGAGATCTAGATCTTGCTCAAGGACCAGTACGATGCATGTCAGTGCCAGAGTCCTACTAAGAAAACAGCATCAGATTCCAAAACCCTCAGCAACCAATAAGTCAGAGAACAAAGCGCAAAAACCAAAACCCAAGGAGTAAAACTCTTTCCATCTGCTTTTCCATTCCTCTAAAACGGTCAGAACCGTGGGTCGGGTCAATCCAACCAACTTTTTTTTGGGAAAGTTGCGTTTAGCAAATATGGTGTTTCTGAACCCAAGTGCTCAACTTCGGAATACAATTTGCACATCTGCACATCTGTAATGCTTCATCAGCCCGTATTCCCCTCCAAGGCAGATCTTTACACCTACCTCCGCTTCATCGCCCTTGAGGCAGAGCTTCGCAATGGAAAACTGGCCCCTATCAATCGCTCCAATAATACAAGCGCTAGCTAGAACCACGGCACCACAGTGCAGAATACAGGAAAATCCTTCAGCGTCAGTTTGGGACAAAGCAGTATTGATGACATCAGAGTGAACTGTAATATCGTTTAGTTAGTAATCACGATGGGGTTTATAGTTGAAGAGTAAGGACTACTGACGGACGGTGATGGCATTGCCTTTGGGGATCGGGTCGGTGCCATTGGTGGCTTTTAGTGGGATATCTGACATTGCCATTGCAGAAAGAGCAGCTAGGAAATAAGGTGCTAGGGCAAAGATGTGGAATTGCATGGTGATATTACTGAGGTTAAAGAATCTGGGGTTGCTTGAATTTCTTATTTGATCTGCTTGTTTCTCTTGATCAAGGTGTTATAGATGCTGCTAGACGAATTATTGATAACATAGGATCGAGTTACTTTATACCTATTTGCTACACTCTTGCAGTTTCTCAGAAGGTAATTTTCTACGAGTACAGGTTTCTGGAGATGTCGAGAATAACCCTTTTGGTACAACTTCGAAGGATCGCATTCGGCCCTGCTCCCTTTTTATTTACTTAGGGTCCGGGAATAGTTTCATTTCGGCATACACACAGAAACTATTATTGAGCATCATCCATGCCCTATAGACTATACCGAGTGTCCGGCATTATTTTGTGTGCCTGTTCACACATGGCCATTCGTACGAACGCCAAAAATATTCTATGGTACTAGTAACAAGTGCTAAATTTAGTTTGTATTTTGAGACCCTCTTTTAAAAATCAAGCACAAACCCTCCTCTGTAATGAATATTTGCACAGGTATCAAGCACAACCTCGCACATGTTTATTATTGTGGCTTCATAAGCTTCACAGCTGAACGCCATACTTAATAGGATATCCAGGTGTTTCTATCTTGTCTTGAAGGTGCATTTCCTGGGCATGGTGTTCCTAGAAGTTGACACCTATGTATAGTAGCTGCTATATCTAACTCCTAAGGCTATCTATAATTGTACGAGAAAGCTATAGAATATAGTGACACAAAGGGAGGCCGGAAATAACTGGAAGTTATTGGAGGTACCAACATATTGAATATAATAGGTCCTTCTTGCATTACAAGTGAAATTAATGATTCAACGGTAAAGCGTGATGCAATTTTCACTACGTTGAGATAGGCTGGGATGTAAATACCTGGTTAATAAAGTAGACATACCAGATATAATCCGAGTCTTGTAGATCTGTAGAGCGAATTGGAAAGGTTCATAGTAACCCCCATACGCTAGGACTTAAAAACCAAGTAGATTTCATGTTGGCTTTGGGAACTGAAGTAGTTCCATGAAATATTTCCATGAAATTGTGTTTGCAGAATAGAAGATCTCAGTTGAAGATCTTAGTTGATGCTCTCTAAGGTCTAGCGCACAGTGAAATCAACAACATAGACATCGAGTAAAGACCCCTGTCAAAAGCGAGCAAGATGGAAAAGACAACGAAACGACTATGACTCTACCATACCAGAATATTCGCAAACTAGCCAACCAAATCCTATGTAAAATTTCCGGGCCGTTTTCATCCCACACCCAAATCTCACATCACACACTCCCACCCAAGCGCCACGACCTCGCACAGCCCTACAACATCAGAGACAAAATCTCACATTCCCATTCATCAACTCAACGTCGTATGACCCAGCCATACAAGATTTGCGATCACGAGTCATACTTTCTCCCAAGAATACAAAAATAGGTTTCAGGCTTTCAGCCCCAGATCCTTTTATTCGAAACATCGAGAAAAAAGCCCAAGGGACACAAGCAGAAGCTAACGCTTGTGATCGGGCTGTGTAAATCCTACAGCATTTGAAGACAAGGCAGTTATCTGTTCCTCAAGCACATAGCATAACTGTGTTGTGTAATGGTGTACGAGATAGATAGATATGCAATTGCTGAGCTTGCAGGCTTCGGCATCAATCCCGGACCCGACCCGAGAGCTACCTTGTGGTATGCTTCCCGTTTCTCGGTAGGAATGTATGCATAGACGCCTGGTGTATCGGGTTCAATGCGGGGCGAGAGGGTTTTCAGCTTCAGAAGTCAATCAACGGTCTAAATACACGGAGGAATATTGATCCTGTTTTTAATCTGTCATACGGTGCATGTTCAAACTATCATGCAAATAATTCTTTATTGAAATAAAATGCGAAATACTTTTTGGGGCGTAATTTCCTGCAGCCAATATTTTGACCCGATCGTTGGAAGGAATGGCTGCGTATCAATGATGTATGTCACACAAAGGTACTAAGGTACCAACGGACCCCAAGGACAACACTATAACTTTGTACCTGAACACAGCATGTTATGATTGAAAGAAGGACACGATAACTGGAATTGAAGACACACAGCCTAGAAGACTTACCCGCGCGCTTAGTGAGCCTTTCATGTTCAGAGGCGAAGATGCGCAAGACATATTCGAGAAGGGTAGGTCGTGTTGGAGTTGCCAACTATTATCGATGCAAACACGAAGCTACCTATGATTCCACGGCATATCACGAGCTGCTCAGCCCTAAAGTGACTTAGGCAGAGAAGAGGACCGGAGAGCAGCCAGCAAATGAGCGAAGGAGCGAGTATCAACCAGGGGATTTACTCGTTAGCCCGTTTCGTGAATTGATACAACAGCATCGTATACGTTACTCTGAGGAGTGAACACTGATAGAATCTTGCCTAGCAAAGCTTGCATGGTACAACTTGTGCCTAACGAAACACTTCTAGTTAGAAGTCAAGAATAACAAAAGGACGAATATGGAAGACGAGCACTTACTCCCCCCTTCAAGTCCAACCATGAGAACATCAGATGTCGATACCTATCTCACCAATATCACACATATCCTCCTCGTCAGCGTGCATGAATATTTGCAGTTGCATCCATCTTCAACCCGAGCCACCTCGTCATTGCCGCGAAGACATAGATTTTACATATCTCTTGGCATCAACTCCTAACTCCCGTTCCATGCAGCAGATCCTAAAAATCAAATCGGTAATGCAAACCAACAAACAGCTTGCGTACGCACCACCGCAAGGCTCACTCGCATTGTTTCCCTGCAAACTTCCTCAAGTTGATAACACGCACTGCAACTTCATTGCAAGAACAATACCACCCTAGTCTACACCGAAGCAACTCCCGGGAACTACGCCCGAAAGATGCAGAGATCAGCTGCATTTCGTTCTGACTCGAGCAAGCAACCTTTTTGGAGTCGTCTGTAGGTGTTGGTAGGGTACACAGTGGTACACATTCTTACAGCCCTTACGGACGACGGATGATCGTGCGAACCGGAGGGCAGTCAGATTTAGAGGGATGACTTGCATGAACTGACTGTTTGTTCCCTCACGAACCCCCGTCTGTTCCTCCCCTATCCATCAACCTCACTTATCTCCAACTCTTCTCATCACACGGAATACGAAGCACGAGGGAATCGCACAATTAATTTTCCATCCCCACATCTCTTCCAGTATGACATTGACAGGTTGAGAGCTCCAGCAATACATCCTAAACCCTCGCCTCTTGGCGAATACACCAACGCAATCGTTTCGAAACACTTACTGAATCCCCCTGGACAGCTGGGCATTCCACACCAATGGATTTCATCGCGCATTACGCACCCCTAGTAAAGAGAGGTACCAATGAGATGTGCGAGCATCCATACTGTGCATCCTCGCTGGCACACTTTAGAGTTTGTGCAGGCTTAGGGAGAGAAGATGTTGAAGTGAAGTGAGGGAGACATCGCGGTTTGTGACCGAAGTAAGTCATGTACATATAATTCGCACTCCAAGATGCATCACAGATAGATTAATTCTATGAGCTGACAGTTGTAAACGTCTGACTTTTGCACATCTCAAAAACTCAACACCATCAGAAAACCTACTTCACTTGCATTGCAGGTTCACCGCCTGATCCGTGCCCGTGCCCGTACCCTTTCCACCGTCCCGTCCGTGCGTACATTACACCCCCCTGCCACCCCCACAAATGCCCGTGCCCACTGCCAGCGTTGTCGACGTGCGTTCCTGGCGCAACGACCGCTGTCAGATGGGTATGTCCGATCCCGGTGTTTGGGAGCACGTGGTACTTCGTATGATTTTTTTTGGAATTTGTAAGAAGTTTGACTTTTCAAGAGATGGGACTGTGGGTTGGTTGAGGAGCGGAAGGAAGAGACACGCAGATGATCCTGAAACTACTGAGGAAATCTTGATAGTTGTTTCTTTTGGAAGGCTGGAATTCGGAATGCGGGACAAAAACCGGCATACTGGTAGGAATATGCACTAAAAAATGGTGGAGGCTGAGGTGTAGATTAAGGATTGAATTTGTCTTGAAAATGGTTATGTTTTTTTTACTTGTCTGAGAATCAAAACCTGGAGAGTACTGGGGAAGGTAGTGGTCAACATGAAAGGCAGAGCCTCGAGAGAATATCTTGCTCATGATGTATTTTCATCTCCAAATGTGTATGATTTGCTGGCTGTACAGTAGAGAGCTATATTTTTCTTACCCATCAACGGACAGCCGTAACCGTACATGATTGCATCCCCCCATCCAGCATTGTAAGCAGATATCCAATTTCATCTGATCAGTTGCTCGCGTGTAACAATGCATCCAGACACAATAACCAAAGCAGTAGCAATGACATCGTTAGAATCAAGTGGTATCCCAGCCCCAAAAACGCCTTGCAGAAAACAGTCCCATTGATTATCGATGAGTCCGCGCTTGTATAACAACGCTAGTAGGAAATTAATGAAGGTAAGGGAAGAAAAAATCCGTCCCAAAGTATGATAAAACTATGTACAGGTGAATCGAAATGTTGTTTCCGTAGATATAGAGCATTTTAAGCCTTGACACTCTTCCGTCTCAAGAGCATGCTCGCAGTGTTCCGTTTGGGACTTTGAACGGTTTGAGGTTTAGGTGGTGGTGCTCTGATGACGTTCTTCATAATATCTTCGTAGCGTAGAGGACCATCATGTGCTGTACTAGGTCGAGCAGTCGCGGGCATTGCGAGTGATTTTCGTCTTTGTTTGCTAGGTTCCTCTTCTGGTTGTTCAATTGTTTTAGAGAGGTCCATCATTGATTCGTTTCGCGAGGAGCTACCTGCCGAGTAGAATGAGGAGAGTTTATTCATGGAAGGCTTCCGGGCTTTGTTGAGTCCACGTGTCAGACCTTTCTTAAATGCTGCTGCTGCCATGCTTGTGGGGGTTTTAGGTGTTGTAGGTGTTTCGGATTCAGCACTGTTTGCTTCGTGTGGAGATGCGAATGGGTCGGTATGAAGGAAGGCGTGGGAGGCGGCAGAGTGGAGTGATTGCTTGGTGTTAACGACGAGAGAGGCGAGGTTTGCCATTCGGGAGGACTTTCGAGGCGGAAGATGAGTGGCTGGTTGCTCAGGAGCAACATTGCTAGATGTTGTGGATGTAGAGTGCGAAAGCGAGGTGATAGAAGAAATTGACATTCGGCGGATAGTGTTAGGGTAGAGCTTGAGTGGTGAAGGTCGACGAGGAGCTCTTGACGGGGAGGCAGATCGAGTAGATGTTTCGAGGTTGGCAAAGACAGAGACAGGTCGTTTGGGAGGGCTATGACAGAAAATGTCGACAATTTGAGGCTTCACCATGGTGAAGGACACAACCCTTGCTGTAACCTCTTGAGACTTCCTACTAGATGCCCTCGACGAAGAAGGTCGTACAGCTTCTACCTCTTCTGTTGCATCCATGATTTCGAATTCGGAAAGGGAATCGTCGTAGTCGTCCGAGAGGGAAGCATCCTCCTCACTGGAAAGGTAAAGCTCGTGAGGATTGGTCTCCTGGACCATCGAGTTCTTCTCTATATCCTTTTCCATTGACCCGTCCATGTTCTGAAGTTCGAGCATAACATCGTTCAACATCTTCGAAGCTCGTTTCTCACTTCGTACGGGGATGGTTGGTGCCCTGACCGGTTTTTTGGGACGAGGTCGATGTAAAATTGAGCCCTCCATCTCGCTGTCCAAACACTCGTCCTCCTGGAACTCCTTGAACTCCTCGTAACCACTGTCCTTCTCGTCCCTGACAGTCTGCGGATGTTGCATATCGAGGGACCCCTCGTGGTTATGTTCGTTCTTCACCATTTCCCTAAGTTGATGTAAATTGTTCAGTGGCATCTCTTCGTGTCCCTCTATATTCTTGAAACAATTAGATGCTTCTTTTGGCAGGGACTTCTAGCGGCGTTGGCGCTCGATCCAGGTCTGAAAAGGGTCCTTGCGTGCCGAAGTCGTTTGTAAATTGGGGCGCGGGTGGAAATGTCCTGATATGGGATCCACTCCACGTTTATCTCCTTCAAGTGAAATAGATTGGCGGTCAAATTTTCCAGAAGCCGGCTGATTGTAGGTTGAGGATATCTTGCTGGCAAAGACGAGATATTGTAGTTAGATGAAGCCCCCAAAGACGGACCGTAAGGAGGTGCGTTTCAAGTTGACACTTTCCTTCGAGCGTGTCGAAACGGGAGGTTCGTGGATGCAGGTTGCTCCGAGCCGCACGTCACAAAGCGGTAGACTGAATGTTGGAGGTATTGGGGGTGATAGGCCTCTTATGGCAGATGGTGATGCGTGAGAAGTATCAAGGAGCCGGAACCTAGAGGCTCCTTTGCGTGGTGGGTGATATGCTGGTGTTGAAGTAATAATGTGGGATGCTCCTGTTTGCGGGCTGCATCCCTCATATTCTAACACATCATGCCAGTGGATGGCTGGCCCCAAGGCAGGCTTTCGCAGGCTTTTTTTCCTCCCACCATCAGCATCCGCCGAATCCTGTGTCAAGGCTGGCAGACCTTACAGTCATGGTGCATTTTCCCTGACCAGAGTGAGGGGCTGGCAAAGCTGCGAGACATGGATGAGAGCTGGGATTGCGCAGCAGACAATGGTGAGTGGTTGACATCCAAGAGCATCCCCTAGCATTTTCAGGACAGAAACCTATTCCTAGCACGCGCCACCAATGACCAGTCAGCGCTGGATGATGGCGCTGACTTCACATTCAACTGGTTGGCTCTTCTACCGGCCGTTCAGGCTGTGCTGTAGCCTTCTGCGAGCGTTGTTGGCGAGTTTTTCGTGTGTTTCGGATAAGAGATGGGACGAACAAGAACACCGCCTGTCACTTCTGGGCCTCAGCAATCTGACCAAAGAGATCCTCCAGCTATCCATTTCTCCTGACACGAGGCCGTCCCGAGATCTGCTGATCGGCGAGCTCCCCTGGAGACAAAGGGCAGAGCGTGAGAATGGGGAGGGCTCAGGGGAGAGTTGGACTGTTGGGGAGGAATAAGAGTGTTCACTCGGATGACAAGAGGCAACAAAGGCAGGCAATCAACGCGTGCAAAAGGCATAATGAGTCTTGCCGGCGTAAAAATCTAGGAGTCTAGAGCTGAATCTATGTTCATGCGCAGACCTATCAAGGTCAAGCCAGGCAAAGGCTGAGAGCTGCTGGTCGCAGCTTCCCTCGACCCTCCAACAACGATGCAAAGTTCAGCAGATCAAGGTGCATGGAAAAAAACCCCAAGACCACCCCCAAACCGGAATCAAAACCGATGTCCTTCATACAGAAACAACATCCGCTTCACAATCGGTCGGGTTTACCGCTCTCAACCTGACAGCTGCACCATGAATCGCCAATTCACACCAGAGACGCCCGGGAGCGCGTTTGCCACCATCGCACAGATGCATAAGATGCATAAGTCTGTTCCATTCCAGTTCCACCCACCTAGACCCAACTCTATCTTCATGATGATGAAACCTGATCGCAGACTTAGACGAAAACCTTCATAACCGTCATCGTGCAGAATTTGGACCGGAGGTACCTCACCAGCAACGTGATAATGATGTGATTCTGTCCTGGACAAAAGGGATCTTGGTTGCGGCCCACATGCAATACTTGAAGTTTTATGGGGATCGTTTGCGCCTAAAGCGATAAGTTCGATGCCTAGCGCGACGTCATTGAGGCTGTCATGAGCTGTTCGAGGCCAACTTCGCGATGTGTTGTCAAGTGTGGCACACTAAACACACTTAATACCAAGGTTTTTGTGCCTGAATGAGACAATGTTTACAACCTGTTCCGACTCGGCGACCTGGTCCCATACCACTCAGGATAAAGAGAAATTTATAGTGCATACCCAGTACCTTAATATTCTGCAGGGACCACCGCGGTGGCTGCACCTACGATGAGTTTCCACCAAACAGCAGCCAAGCACGGGAACAGTCATCAAGCAAATCACCATGATTTTGAGCATTACTTCAGGTATTGCGTCTATTAAGACT
Organism: Tricladium varicosporioides; assembly: GCA_021365295.1. Classification (NCBI taxonomy): domain Eukaryota; kingdom Fungi; phylum Ascomycota; class Leotiomycetes; order Helotiales; family Tricladiaceae; genus Tricladium; species Tricladium varicosporioides. The sequence continues at coordinate 538,524 of JAJTIW010000029.1, forward strand.
TATCGACACATTATCCCAAAACCCAATTCGATCCGCGCCAACCAGCCCACCACCCGCCATCTACTTTGATGCAGAGTTTGATACAAAGGAAAAAACGACCTTTCCATGCGTGCCGTCCATGCTTGCTGACATTACAAGAATTTCTATCGCATAAATGACTTCTTCCATTCTTTTTAGGAACATTATACAGAGAAGTCAACCGGAATCTATCTTCTAAACTGTTTCCAAGTCCACAGTCATGATCATTGTTGGTGCAGCCAACTTCTTGTCTTAACTTCGTCCCGACAGTGCATCTAGGCCTTGCGAGATCTGGTCACGGGTCGGCTTGGAGTTCCGGATCCCGTCGCGTGCCCGTTCTTCAATTCCGTATGGTGCTTGCCGTCCAACAGAGTTGCGACATCTGGAACTTGTGCATCGACCAAGGAGCGCGCAGCCTTGCGGCCTGTTGGTCGCTTTCCATCTTTTTTGTATGTTGCGAAGTAAAAGGAGATGAACAAGAGGAGGTAAGAACTAAGAATGCCCATTCCTGCGAAGGCGGCAAATTCCTCGCCAGCACACTTGCCCGCGTTTGGCATCCATTGGAAATAAGTTGACGTGAAGTAAGTGTAAGATGCAAAGTAGACAAAAACTGTTATATCGATGTCAGCACGCTGAAACAAGGGGGTTGAACACGCAGGGTCAGCCTTACCCAGGTCAATGACGAATTGAATGATTTGCAGTCTGGTGATCCACTCTTTCCACCAGATACGGATTCCCCGCGCGCTCTGGAAATAGTACCAGTACATAACGACGTGAACCATCAAGTTCAATGTGATTGGAACCCATGAGACAGAAGTCAAACCAATCAATTGAGTGTAACAGAGGAGTGCAGTTGCGCCGTGATGGTAGCAGTGAAGGAAGGCTATGCAATAAATTAGCAATATTTTGCAGATATAGAAAGGTGCCCATACTCAATGGCTTCTTTTTCAAGACCAAGAAGACAGTATCAATCAATTCGAGATATTTGGTGAGATAATTGAGCTATTGGAATTAGCATTTGTTCCAGCAGCCCTTCATCCTGTTGGAACATACATAGTAGAGAATGACCAAGGGTGGTGTCCATCCACCCTTGACATCGCAGATGGCATAAAAGAGGCCATGCTTGTAAACGGTTGGGACTAGTTGCTCAATGAAGAGCGCCAGGAGTATACCGCTGATGCTGGTAAGGTAAAAGTTGTGGATCATGAAAGGGAGGTTCAATTTGAACGCCGGGCGATTTCGCATTAATTCTCTCCCCCCGAATATTACAACATAGTATAAGAAAATCGTGATTGCCGTTTCTTTCATCGTAGACATGGGCGTCACGCGCGGTTGAAAGTCGAAATCCTGAGGATGGTATCCCATCACAGCAGTGAACGCCTTGTCGAAAAGGGGCCATAATTTGATACCAAAGGGGCGCTCGATGCTTGGCAGAGGTAGCGTTTTGAGGATATCGGCATTGGAGGACGACATGATGGGCGCTGGTGTTGAGAAGAGAAAAGGTCTGCAACCAGATTATGAATGCGACGCGTATTGGAGGCTCTGGCGGGAAGGCTCAATCAACTGAGTGACGGTGCCAACAAAAAAATTCGCCCGTGTTAGAACACGTTTCGCGAAGAAGAATTGTAGTAACTATTAAATGAAATGTGCGAGAAGAACCTCGAGTAAGGAGTGACGAGAAGATGGCGATCAGCAGTAAAGATGATCACACGATGGTGAAGCAGAAATAGTTGTGCAGAAGAAATGTTGAGCTGACTGGAAAATGTCCTGAAGTTCTGCTTTTCCAAAGAAAGGGGTGTTGCCGAGATTAGCTTCAAGACCATCGGCATGTGATCAACGAAAACTCCGACCAGTCTCACGTGGTCTTACCATGATTTTGAAAGAGTTTTGAGATTGTTTGTCTTTTGGGAACCAGTGATATATTGCATTAGCTAAGATTGCTCGAACGCCAACGATAAGTATTACAACTAGGTCTTGATACAGCAGACAAAACTTGTGCACCAGTTTTCTCCGTACCCTTGGGCAGTCCATGCTTAAATTGATCATGGGATTCCTACAGAATCCATCCTCGGATCCTTCAAATGGCATTCTCAAAATTTAAGAAATTTCTTCGTAGAGTAGTATCTATAGGATTTCATCTTCAGATGACGAGTGCGACCAGACCGGGGTCGGAAAGTGTAATGGAAATTAGATAACATGGGATTCAGCTAACCTCGAGAATCATATCGAAGCTACTATCCTAGACGACATAACATTCATATACCCCTCCCTCTTTGAATTTACCTGCCGTGTGATTGGATTGTGTGCTCTGAAATATTATTGCAGTACTCCTCATACCCCTGCCTTCTACCTTCCTTCCGCTCCGGTGAAGAGGATATCTGTATTCCAGTGGTAAATAGCACTAAACCTTCAAAATAGGTTGTTCTATTTTCTTCACGTCACATTCAAACCTCATTAATCCAGCTCAGGTGAGGAATCACATCGATGATATTGTGAAACCAGCACTCTTCTCTTTTGCACATGAATAACTCTAAACATTTACGGAGTGCAAATCAAACAGTGCTGACGCTTTTAGCTTAGTACTTACACACCTCAAAAGAGTAAGTTATTTTTGTGGAGTAATAAACCTCTTAGTTATATGGTTGATAGAAAAAGCTGGAAATTTTGAAAAGAACTTGATAGTGTTAAGAGATACAACAGGTACACTAGGTGCAGAGAGAATCCAAAGACTAGAAATAGTAGTTGTCAGTTCTAGCAAATACCTCAATTGTCAAAACGCCACCTTTTACTCAACGCAGCCTTTCAGATGAACCCTAAATGACAGGGTTTAAGTCAGTTTGAAAATTGCTAATGGAATAACTCCACTTGAGAATATCTAGGGGTATAGAAATATTCTACAGACACTGTAGGCTTGTAAGAAGACTGAGCATACTTGCTTGATACTGTTCTAAGCAAGAAGTTTCAAGTCTTCATAATTTATGCATTTCTAGTAATATGCCATTGTAGTAACAGTGAATACTCCAACATTCATGTTTTCGGTAGGAAAGGTACCGGTCGAGTGAGTAGAGTATGAAGTGAAGTACAATACTCACATGCAATAAGCCAACATAGAATTGAGCAATAGATACGTGTAGAAGAAACATTCCTTTTAACTGACTCCTGTTGATATCAGGGCTATCTTAGACGGAAGTCGGTGGGTTTGATATAAAATCTCCTGGCTTCGGAGCATAAGCCAATGGGGGTGGTTGATATTCCCGAGGTTAGATGGAGATACTTGATATCCCCATTATGGTATTATTCCAATTATGGAGTAAATTTTAACTCGTTCCACAGTACATACTTCCCTGGTTTTCATGGTCAATTTACGCTAACCTCAGCCAAATCTCATGATTTTTGTTATGACAGTGCATGGTGTTGATTCATGGTGTGCTGTTGAGACAATTTTTCGGGATTCGGATGTAGCCTAGGCGTATTAGATAAGCACCACCAATCAAAGCTACTCAGTTTGCATTGCAAACGTCGAACCACAATTCAGACAGGAGCTTCAAGAATTTCAATCCTCCAGCAGCATCCCTCAACATCAATCTTTCCTAATGTCGTCTACCTCTCTGCTGCGTATTGCAGCTCGCGCCCAGCCATCAACCTTCTTCCGATCCAATGGCCTCCGCAGCCTGACTCCTCGCAGCTCGAACGCAATCTACGCTCTGCCAGCCCTCCTCGCGACCTCTGGCCCAGCCAGCAGCTTCAGCACCAGCAGCCTGCGCCTTTCCGATAAAGATGGTCAGGAAGCTTCCCATGGCCACGAGGAAAGCTTCGAGGAGTTCACTGCTAGGTATGCTGCAACCAATTAGTTTCGAGAGCCTTTGAGCATGTTCCTGCAGGCGGAAACATCACGCGGGCATGACCGACCAAGACCTTAATTGCTAACATATTCTGTTCAAACTCCAGATATGAGAAGGAATTCGACCAAGTGCAGGATGTTTTTGAGCTTCAGGTATGATTTTAATTGCTTCCTGTCATGCGGATATCACTGGCACGCGTACCTGCAGACTTGCTGATTATCGTACGATTGGGTAAATAGCGAAATCTCAATAATGCCTTTGCGTATGATCTCGTCCCTTCACCATCCGTTCTCACTGCTGCGTTGAAGGCTGCAAGAAGAGTCAACGATTACCCAACTGCTGTCCGGATCTTCGAAGGTAAGCCCCTTTAACGGAAAACAAAAATGTTTTCAGTCGTATAGGGATATAAATGGGGCAGACATAGGCTGATCGCATTATATTTTAGGGATCAAAGCGAAGGTAGAGAACCGTGGACAATACGATCAGTACCTCGAGGAATTGAAGCCACTTCGGGAAGAATTGGGGGTCAGCCTGAAGGAAGATCTGTACCCTGAGGAGGCCAAATAGAGAGGAGTGTGGTTGTATTATGGGCGGCGGACTGTTAGATGGATATGAATGCCACGGTGATATAGATGATGAGTGTTAGAGCGTAGGGGGCTCTGTGTTGCTGTATTTCTTATGTGTACAGTTGTATCAAGAATTGCAATGCATTGCCTGTTTGGAATGTTCTGGGAAGTCTATTCGTAGTAAAAGCCATTGGGAGCAGCCACAGGATTGGGTTTCCTTGTCAGCTTGTCAACATAAACTATGAGTGCTCAGGTTTATATTGGCATAGCATAAATCCTAGAAAGATGTGTAGATCTTTCCTTGCCTAGGTAAGTAGGTTCTCTGTTATACAAGCCATAGCTGTGGGCCAATCTATCCTGGGCTGGAATTTCCTAGCAATCAACTATTAGCCTCATTGTCGTGTCTTAAATTGTGATATTGATAGTAAATGGCATATGACAGACGGTCCAGCTAAACGGCGTCGACTATGCTCCAATTCCAGGTTCTAGCCCCAACACTGGTAGAATTGTATGATTTCATCGTCAATCAGAATTTCTTGTTCCATGATATACAAGCATCGCCGATTGCAAGGGCCTCTTTGAAGAATCAAGGTAGTCCTTCCGTCACTCATGCTCAAACATGCCCACCTTGATGTAAACAATATTGTAGCAAATTGGGACAAATATCCTTCTTCGGCTCTCAGTTTCTCGCAGCTCACAAGGTATCATGACCCTAGGTCGAAATTCTCAGTCAATAGGTATTCACTTCCTACTATTTGTTTAGAGTGGGGTCTGACACTTCTATTGTCAATCCCAACTCCCCAATCCCTTCTCATCCTCTCCTCGACCTCTTACCCAATGCTATCCTTGTATCTTACATTTTCCTTGATATTGACAATCATCATGACAAACATCGCAGACATGACGACACCATTTCTAAGAGATCCTAACTCACCAATCCCAAGCATCGAAAGCGACGATGCAGCTCATAAGACAAACTCATCAATAACCTTGAATTCCACTTCAATCTCAAGACCAAGCGTGATATCGGCACTCTTCTCCGGAATTATTAATCTAGGGGGGAAAGGAGTTATTCCACTTCTAGCCGAAGTGATTGACCTAGATATTGACGAGGCCGAGATAGAAAGGCTGAAGGTGGGAGCGGGGGCCAATCACAAGCGACTCACACTGAGCCTGCTATGCAGCAAACAGACATCCAGTCCACTACAAACTCCATTTCCAACCAACATCACAGAGGAGGAACGCTTCGTGAGAGAGTATCGCAAGAGACGTGCATCAGAAGGTTTCAGAGAGCTACCCAGAGCGAAAAGACAATGTGCACATTCTTCAAGCACACAATTCATGCTAGATTATGAAGCACAAAAGATGCCTAGCAGAAGTCCGGAAAAAAGGCGCAAACATTTGCACAACACTGGAGCGAAGCTTACAGGGCGGTGCTATGGAGATCAAGATGTAATAGATCTTACCCAGAGTTTAGTATTGGGGCCAGTGTCAGTTAAAAGTGAAGTCCCAGATGCTGAAGACCCCCAAGTACGTCCACTGATAACGCAAGGCTGGACATTCGGCTAGTAGGATCACCGCTAACATGAACCTCAGGGCAACAGTGAGGAAGCATATACCGCCAGAAGAGTGAAAATCAACTCGACCACACCTCTGCAACGCAGCTGCAGCGAGTCCAAACTATTGGGAATCCGACAAATCAAGCACGAATCACCGGGCGAACAACCATACGCGATCGCGCCCCCGGAAAACGAGGACGAGGATAGAGAACTATTAGTGGAGATTGTGTCAGTAAAGAGGATTAAACCTGAGAACATATCTAAAGGGCACAGCAGCGAACGCCAAACGCCTGGTCTCACATGTTCGATTGCCCCAGAAGAAGGCGGCCCCGCTGTGAAGGAAGATCATAGAGTGAAGGTGGCAGAGGAATCTTCTGAGAGCAATGCCCACGAGAAAGAAAGGTCTATTGAAGTCAAAGGCGCCCCAAGGAAGGATTGGTATATGATTTATGCCCGCAGATTGTCTAAACTTGCTAATGTTCTGCTTGTAGGGCTTTTCGCCGCTTACTCGAGGACGCCACTCAATTCTTCGATTACGGGTATGGTTTCTCCCTGGTACAGTTTTAATCATAGATTATCTTACTAATATTGCATTTAGTAACGTTGAGGTCGACGCAAAGGTAGAGAACGAAAAGCGACAGGCTTCAATGGTAAATTTTCCTCGCCCCTATCCTTCATAGATCTAATACGCTCTAGAAGCCTAAGGTCCTCGGAGGGGTTCAACCCGTTAACAAACTCGCCGGGAAAACCAGTACCATCCCTCTTCATTTCAACCTTCATGATGAAGATCACCCTCGACGTAACAGTACATATTCAGAAGGTCTTCAAGAACGACCGTCGAAGAGGCAACGAACTGCAGATGCTGGAACCAGCGGTTTAAGACATGGCTCTCCTCAAGATGCAATTAATTTGGATCCTGAGTCAACTCACACTCGAGCCTCTGTGGGCAAAGCAACATCTCGGTCACACTACAATCATGCACAAGATGAAAGAAGATCGAGCAATGACTCCTTTGGGGTACCCGAATACCAGAACATGGAGAGTTTGGTGAGGCCAGGAAAAACAAGCAAGCATATCAACCAGGGTCGCCCCATGGTAAATGCTGCGAAGAAAGCCGCACTTGTCAGGCCTAACGGCCTCTCACATAGTGAGGATCACAATGATCCAATTTCTGATTATGACGATGGAGTTCAAGAGGTCAAGCAAAGGGTCGAGGCCCAACTACCGCTCTATCAAGCCCATAGAGGCACCGCTTTGAAGGCTCCTCCCCGACCAAATATCAATGCCTCTCGGCCATCCAGGAGTGTTTCGAGAGCTTCCCCGTCGGCTCCTTCTGGGAGAGGACAAGCCAGACCGAGGGCTCACTCGATTGCGTCTAGCAGTGATGAGCTTGCTATTGTTAATGGCAGTACTGGCAAGGTTCAACAACCGAAAGATATCAGCCTAACGAACAAAAAACGGCCTGCCCCAGGTACTTCTACAGCCCTGCATTCTGGTGGAGCTGAAAGTCCAGATCAACTTGCCAGCAGCAAGTACTGTGACCCCGACGCAGGGCCAAAGGAGACTGCCCGTAGTTTGATGAATAAGAGGAATGCGAAAGCATCATTATTAGCTCTTTCCCGAGCCCAAAATAGGGCTAGTAATATTTCCTACGGTGTACCGTCCTCGGACGACGACGAGGAAGACATCCCAGCCAAAAAAGCAAACATGATAAAAACCGAATTCAAAATCGCAACAAAATTGGAACCAGTTGTGCCTCCTTACGGTACCACACAGGCACGAAAGGATAGATCTACAAAACCAAAAAAGACTAGTTTTCCATCTAAACACAATGTGTACCAACTTCTTGAAGCGCTAGGATTGAAACGAAATTGGCTACTCCAATCCCAAAATAAGCTATGGATTCTTTACCATGAGGTCGAATCGGGAGACTTAATCGTGTACAATGACGAACAATCCGAGATGCTCCGTTTCCCATCGCAGAGCATTACAAGGATAGAGCATACCTGCGACGACGGTAGAATTATCCTCTATAAAGGTCGAGGATGTAGTAGCCAGACTGGTATAGGCGAAGAAGTTAGGCTTTATCTCGAATTGGGCAATGTCGAGGAATCCGAACAGCTATGTCAAAATTTGAAAGCGTCTCAAACAATAGCAGTCAACCGCAAAGAAACGTAAGCAAACCCAAATTCAAACACAATATATACTGATTGTGAGGCAGAGAATATATTAGAAAAACATTTGAGAACCAACGGAATAAAGCTCAGAACCAAAAGAGAGGTCCCCCAGCAATGGCTGAAGATATTGAGCACCTCAAGAAAAAGTCTCAATCGAAGATTGATAAAGAGTTAGTTGCGCGTCAAAAACAGAGAGCTGCAGATAATACTCAGGCACTAAAGTCCAGCTCGTATGTAAATGATGGGATCGAACCGCAAAAGGCCCGTGGGTTGGCAAAAAATATGAGGTCTAATTCATATGATGAAGTCGAGGGTAACAGCAGCGGAATCACCAAACCCAACAAAGATGAGGTTTCCTCCCAAAAGTTCCATGGTACCCGTCAGACACGTTCGACTGCAGCACCAGGTGACTATGGATCCCATTCGTTGTTACACCATATCGATAGAGAGACCATATCTCGGAGAGCTCGGAAACCAAGGTCACCCACTCCTCCGCCACTCCCGCGCTGGACACTTGAAAATCCAGATTGGGAGGGCGATTGGTACGGCCCAGTGAGCTTCCCGCCAACAGGCACAAAGAGAAGTCTAGTAGAAAAGCAAGACATTGACAGGTTGGACGAAGGCGAATTTCTGAATGATAGCATCGTTAACTTTTATCTTCGTTGGCTGGAACACAATCTCGAACAAACCAATCCAGATATCTCTAGGCGAATATATTTCCACAATTCTTTCTTCTATGAAGCTTTGACAAAAACACCAAGAGGAAAGAGGGGAATCAATTACGAGTCGGTAAAACGATGGACGTCAAAGGTCGACCTTTTCGAAAAAGATTACATTATCGTTCCAGTATGCGAGAATCTTCATTGGTATCTTGCAATTATTTGCAACGCACCTAGACTTCTAGCTCCCGAGGCAAATGCCGAGAAGATAGCATATGTGGATCATAATGCACAAGCTCTTGCCAAAATTAGAGGCAATCCGACTGTTCTCTCCTCTCAATCTTCGGCAAAGCCTACCGAGTCTCCTGGGGTCGACACTAAGATGAGGGCAATGTCTCTTGAGGATAAGCAAAATAACGAAGGCGCCTCTGAACTGCCACCTGATAGAGTCAATCGTGAGGGTACCGAAACTCCTATAGAAGTGACTGCCAATACTGAGCAGAGGGATGATATCGCAGCTTCAGAAAATCTTTTTGCTGATGAGGCCAAATCTGACTTGTTGCCTTCATCTTCTCCTCCCTCGACCAAGAAGTCCGGCGCCACACGAAAAGGTAAGAGAGCCTCAATAGGACGGAAATATGATCTCAACGGACCAAGAATCCTTACTCTCGACTCCTTTGGACATACTCACTCACCAACATGTATCAATCTCAAAGATTACTTGGTTGCGGAACTGAAAACAAAACACCAAAAGGACATTCCGCCGCCAGGGTCACTTGGGCTTACCGTAAAGCATATTCCTACCCAACCAAATTTTTACGACTGTGGCGTTTTCTTGCTTATGTATGTTGAGAAATTCTTAGAAAAGCCTGATGAATTTGTGAGGGACATACTGCAGAGTACACAAAATCTCGATGAAGATTGGAAATCGACTTCTGACTTACGTCGTGAAGTGCGTGATCTTCTCTTTGATCTTTCGCGAGAGCAGGCTGGCGCTAAGAAGTCCCAGAAGGTCAGGGCCCAGCCCAATGAAGCTTCAGAAAGGGCCAAGGTTGTTAATAAAGTAAAGGTAAAGGAACCATCGATCCCAGAATATATGTCTTCGGGGGAATCATCTAATCCATATACCAACACAAAATCAATATCTGGGAGTGAAAATACTAGTGATCCCACTAGGGAGCAGGGCAATGCACCGACCAAAGCCCAGCTCAAGCATGCCCTTTCCAACGAGAGTAGTAAAGAGAGTGCCCGGCACGAACCGCACTCTACGGACGGATTTCTCGCGAAACTGGGTTCATTCGGAAGAACCGTATCAAAAGGCCTGGGGTTTGACCGGGAAGATGACAGATCAGGGAAGAAAGTGGAAGCTGGCAAGACTGAATCTCAACCACTTGAGATCGAGGATTCTCCTATCAAGAATACACAGCATCAAGGTGTCGTGAAACAAAACATTGTAAATGAAACCATTAGGGACAAGACCCCGATCGCCAGAAGAGATCTATTCCAGGATGAGGATCATCATCTCACTTCCGAGAGAGAGATCCCTCGAACTCCAACGCCAGAATCGCTGATAGGTGAACGCTTGGCAAACGGCATAGAAAATGATCACAAATCCCCAAGCCTCCTCTTTTCCTCTCAGGAATTAGATCAGCCTCAGCCTCCTACATCCCTATCGGATATAACCAGTTCACCGACGAAAAGAAAGATTAATGATGCAGAAATGCTCTTCAATAGTGCCCCAAGGCCCAAACGCCGTCGAAGCTCTTCGCCCAAAACCTCACCAACAACGATGCGCCTGTCCAAAAGGCTGGCTACTTCCCAGTCACCGAGCCAGAAAAGACTTGCACAAGCCATGAATACCGAACATCACACGAGGTATGATGGTCTTGAGCGCACTATCTTAGGTTTAGGCAGGGATCCCATGTTCCCACAATGATGACACTATTTATGAGTTGCTATTGCACAGGGTGTAAAGTAGCAGGATCAGCTCTTCTTTCGGGCATAGCATTGGCGTTTTAGATATCCATGTCTTTTTTGTTCTTAGATTTAGGTATATTGCTTGCTTTAGCTTTCTGCTACACACGGCACGAGATAGTGGCTACTGGCGTTCCGGAGTGATATCAAGAAGATTTGCTTCATCCAGGTAGGGAAATAATACTAGTCCACAGAGGATATTGAGTGAGCACTAGGAATGGAATTACCGTTCAAGTGGAAGGACTAGGTAACCATCAGATCATAAGTGACAATTAACGGCTCCTTTCGATATTATTTACTGCTTGTGCGCCTCCTTCCTGTTTGTTAATCCATCTTGTCTAATTTTCCTTGCGATTCTCACTTGACGGGGACCCTAAGCCAAGTAGCTGTGTGATCCAAGGCCCATCGTCATAATTCATGATATCTTTGGTCCACACAAAACCAGATGATGCTGCCTTCGATAGCACTTAACGTGTGTATTCTCCTTTCCTCACCATTGCCTAAAACCCTCTCGGATCACTAATAATCCTGGTTAATACCGAATTTCCACTATTTATAAAGTACCTGGTACTAAATAGAACCGTCGTTTCCAAGGGTCTTACACCCTTCTATTATTACCTAGAACCATGTTAGAGTTCAAGTGTAAGATTTGTGGTTGGGGTTACGGGTATTCATCTGCTAACAGCGTTATGACGAGTAGAGAATCGAGTTAAGGTTGGAGCGCATATTGAGACTGTGATAGGTATAAGACTAGATAGGGATATTGCCGTCTTCGTACCGAGGATTAGTGTGATGGTATTTATATCTCCACTCGTCATCGCCAATCTCCTGATCACTAGGCGCTATTGCCGTAAGCGAACAATCATCGAGAAAATTTCCCAAGTAGCTGGAATTTGCCCCTTGCTTGGTTTTGTTTAGATTTGATTTTTGCGTTTGTTTTAGTGTGGCCAGGCTTCCTGCATACTGTGCGGGATTGTCCAAATTGTTGCTCTTGTGGCGGCAGTCTTTTATGAAGTCATCAAGTTTGCGGCAGATGTTTCTTTTTATATATTTGTTGTTGTAGGGGTTACTTTACTCTTTGTTATTGTTGCTGTTATGACCACTGTTGTTACTTTTGGCATCCATTGTTGTTTCAGTTAAGGTTATTTCCACCGTTATAATGTGGCGATGCACGAAATGAGAGACAAAGGCTATGTATATGCTAGGTCCAAGAGTGTATCCTACATACGGTATGTATCGCTGACTAGCCAGCGTGTGGATTCTAGGTAGAATCCAAAGAAAGCTGCCCTTGGACACGTAATCACTATTATCGGCATTACGGCTTCACCATCCATTATTGTTGTTATTCCGGCCTTCGCTGTTGCTTCCGCCTACAGAATTATTGTTTTTTTTTTTTTGCCCATGGTGGGAGTGAGTGGAAGTATGTACACTGATATGATTGGACCTAGTGAGGATGCCCCGTATGGTGATATGTCGAGAAGCTTACTGTGGGTATGTGTGAAGTGATTGGGTGTGGTAGTAAAATTTCTTACAGCTGGACCGAGAGAGTATAGCACATAAAAGCAAGATCTATATGTGCATATAAGACCAGGGAGTTATTCATGCTTAGGTACATAGGCCCAGTAAATGTTTATATGTTGAGATCCAAGGGCGTAGTTAGCATTGCGAGGTCTGAGGAGATGAAATAAACAACAGCTAAAATTATATTTCCTAGACAAAAGAAAGATGAATGGACTGTTAAAGACAGTACTTCTTTGTCGCAAAGGGGAAGTTGACAAAGAAGACGGTTATCTATGAAAGAAAGACATGAGTAGGTTCTCGAGTCACATCCGCTTAGTACGACCTGTGTGATAGTGCAAGTGTTGGTTTGGTAATGCAACGGGATGACTCGATAGTGGCTAAAAGCATATTAGATTATCCCGAGGCTATGAGGAATAACGCCTATCGGAATACAAAGGCTTTGATACCACTATATCACCTAGAAGTTGTAGCCCAGGAGGCCATTCCACAGTTAACGAACAGGTAAACTCGGCTCACCATAGACCACCCCAGGTGTGCTTCCTAGCCAACACAACAAAGCCACGCAGATTAAGATGTTTTAGTTCCTACCCCCAAATGGAGTGCTGAGAGGCGAAATTCAGTTTCTACTACCTCTCATTCTCGATAGTCAGTTGGAAAATGACAAGCACTCCACTGACCATCACGATCCTTAATATACTAGATTTACTCTAACATATGTGAGAAGGGAGGTTCTTCTGTTGTGACAGTAACCCTGAGATTACTACCCAACAAGCTAATGGTACATCTTGGGGTTGTTGGGAATGCCATTTGTACCTAAGTTGGTGTTGTGCTTTAGATTAAGATTGCACTCGGAAGAATATCAAGACAAAGGTTCCACTAGAGATATGATCCGAGCCGGTAGGTGACACTAAAAATTATTTCTAGAGGATGTGCAAGCTAATTCCTTCCACTGATACAGCCCGGCGTCTATGAAGTGGGTTGTGCTGAATACATCAAGGGTTACACTTTGGGGTTTTTGGTTAATAATCTTAACATGAATGTACCTTCTGTACTATTAGGAAATCGACAATGCGATCTAGAGATCCGTCAAGCATGGTAAGACTTAATGTGAAACTTGATATATGTACCCGAAGATCCCCACCTAGTGTTGTCTCGGACTTATGGTAGCCGCACGGGAGTGGTAGCTGAAAATCTCGGCTTGTGGCAATTGGCATAATAACATCGAAACTGACGTCTTTGTCTCAAGAAGATATAAGGTGAGAGGCTACAGCAGACCCTAAGAACCTAGATTTCATCAACTTTCTAGATAGTACTAGTACCTGCCATGTTAAGCTAGATATCGCTATCCTCTGTCAAAGGACAACATACTGCGTCAAATAGGAATGCGAAGAGTGTCGTTCTACATAATGGACTCTAATGAACCTTCTTTGTCCATAGACCAGTTTGGAACATAACTGCAATAGAACAGAAACTAACCATACTAGTACTTTAGCCCGCTTTGAAAGTTCACTCAGGCTAATTCATTCGTCGTTATCTTTCCTTCCAAACAGGCTAACGAAGTACTCCGTTGCTCCAGCAATACTAGAATTACCCCAAGCAAGACAACTACAGTAAGCCAAGTACACACGGCAAATAATATGGATTTTCTTTTCACCTCCGCCGAGGCGCACCGCCCTAGTATAGATTATGGGGTACGACAGGAATAGCCATGGACTAGGTGGAGAATGCCGGCAACAAATAATTCTAATAAATCTGAAACCCTTTTCTGGGGACAAAGTCATTTTCGGGAAGAGCTATGGGCTGAATGGAGAATGTCTGAGAGAGATGACTTCGATGGATCTGAAAACTTTATGAGAGACGGATGCGGCGGAGATCTGAATGAGAGACTAGGAGAATTGAGGAAGTGGGGTCGGAGGAAAGTTGCCTGGAAGCATGGGTGTTACTACTCAGCCAGGATCAACTAGAAGATATTCAATATCAGAATAAGATGGACTATCCTATATTATGTATATGCAGAAAACGTAAGCCCCTCGTTCTAGAGAATCCATTCTTAGACGATAAGAGGATAATCCAACCACAATGGGAAAGCGGTTCAGAGGAATTTCTTGTAGAGGCTTTATCTGAACTTGATATCGAAGGGCTACTTCTCAACTGTGTCGACCCTCCATCCGGATTTATTGACCATGATAATCTTAGGTGCCCAGGTGGTGCACCTATCATAATCCAAAACCGTTTCTCAGTGTCCCAGCCTCACTCCTCGAAAAAGAATTACTACTGCACCTGGTGCCAATATCGTAAAACTAGTAAGACTTGCAATAAGCACGACGCTAGCAGGTGGTGTCACTATTGGGATTGTAAGGGGTGCCGCTATAAGCATACCAGGAACCTAAAAGCAGAGCTCGCAAGGCGGTCTCAGATACTCCAATTAAAGGGAGAAGATAACAGTGATGCCTTAACCAACCCTCGTTGTCATAAATCCGGGGGACATACACCCAGGTGGGAGATTGAGAAAAAATGCTAATAGATCCAAGTTGTCGGCACATATTAATAGAATGATGGAGGGAGATCGCCCGGACCGTAGCCCTCCCTCCCAGTCGGAACAGTAGATGTATCCCACGATTGAATATGAGTTCAAGAGATACTATGATGAAGTTTCGTAGCTAAAATATTAGTAATTGTAGCTCTCAGCTCCAAATAGACAGCAAACATTTTCAAAATACACATCCGAGCCAAACCAAATACGTGCATTGGTGACACTTGAATATTGAACTCATGACTTATCCAATATCTCTGAATCACTTGGTGGGCAGGAACTATATTTGAACATGCTCGCTTTGTGGGCAAGTCGGTGCTTCTGCGGGGAAGGCTCTGGACGGCGAATCCGTCTTTCTCACTATTGCGAAGGCTAGATCCGGCTCTTCGTGATTATGCTCGCCAAAATGGTTGACGGCGCAAGCGGAAACACGCCATCGAAAACACAGGGGTCCTCTTCAACGGAATGAAAAATTCTCCAGGACGTCTCAACGGGCGGTAATTCTCGTATCTGGGCGATCTGCAGGTCGCAAATGAGGCAAATTTGTAACTGTTGATATGGTGAGGTGCAAGGAATTTGATGCAGATTTTGTTGTGAAGTTCCTCCTCCACTTGAAAACTGGTATGCTCCTGATCCATAATTGGCGCTCGGCCTTCCGAGAACAGATGGGGGGAGATTGGAGCCCCACGGGTGTGCAAGGTTATCATGTGATCGAGCCGTTACTCGCCAGGGCTAGGTGCAGCGATTAGCAGTAGTTCTGCAATGATTAGCAGCGAAAAGCGGGATTTCATGGAGAAACAGCAGACTCAGCGTCGAAGCCCAAACCACCTGGGCCAGGATCTGGTGGCGACAGAAACCTGGAATCTGCCAAACGAAGAGTGCGGCTGGCTGCGCGAAATGCAAACTCTTGTTGTCGATGCTAGTTTATGAGGATTGTTCTGGTTTGTGGGCTTCATAAAGTCCTTGCTAACCCCGCATCTCGCCGTCACACAATTGAAGTATATTTGTGGTGGAGGGGGAGAAAAAGGTTTGTGAAGGCGATGTCTAACATTGAGCCAAATTATGAGATCATTCTAGCAGGGATTAGCACTCCGACCGGGGGCCTGCGAAGCAGGCCCCAAGCGAAGCCCCAACCTTCCGAATTGAAGAAGGACGAGAGACGAGCTTGCCGTTGCAGGCAAGGAAAGCTTCGTGCTCCGACTCCTTCCTTCACCTTGGTCTCTCTTAAATACCTCTATTCGCTGTGTAGAAGCTCTGTCTGCTGCAAAAAAAGAATTCTTTATTCACCTTGGCTCAATTGTCTGGTAAGCCGACTTTAAGCATTCACTTTGAACGGCGCCGAGAGCGGAAAGCTAATCCTAGTGTGGGGAAAGCTCCTCCTTCGCAGCAACTGAGCAACTGAGCATTTAACCTCCTTCATACTTCACCCTTCAATCGCGACTCCCAGAAATACAATCAACAGCATCATCTACCGTTCAACCAGGTAGCGTGATCTTCAAGAGCATTTGCTTGTGACGGCGCTTTGCCTGAGTCGCTGCTCTTCACTCAGCATCGACACCACACATCACACCATCCGCAAGCGATTGCAGAAAACCACACACACAATGTCGAACAGAGACATTCGCAACCACTATCTGTTTGAGATAGCCACAGAAGTTGCCAACCGAGGTATGTAACACGAGACAAATTTTGTTGCACAAGGCCGATCGCGATCACTGACCTGGAAAAGTTGGTGGTATTTACTCGGTGATCAAGTCAAAGGCGCCCGTTACCACAGCAGAATATGGCGACAGATACACTCTCATCGGCCCACTTAACAAGCAATCGGTCAGTTTATCACAGATAGACACTCCCTTGCAGTCCACTGACGATCGCAGGCGGCTGTCGAAGTCGAAGCCCTCACCCCAACGAATCCACATCTCGCCAAGACAATCGAATCCATGGAGGAGCGAGGAATTGGCATTGTATATGGTCGATGGTTGATTGAAGGCGCTCCCAGGGTTCTCTTAATTGACACCAAAACCGCCTACCGATTTCTCGACGAGTGGAAGGCTGATCTTTGGAACACTGCTGGGATCCCGTCCCCGCCAGGCGATGACGAGACCAATGAAGCGGTGGTATTTGGTTACCTTGTTGCATGGTTCTTGGGAGAGGTAGCACAACTCACATGTAAATTCAGACGCGAGGCTGACTGGGAAATAGTTCGTTGCACACGAAAAGGAAAAGGCCGTAATCGCGCACTTCCATGAGTGGCTCTCTGGTGTGGCATTGCCGCTGTGCAAAAGGCGGCGAATTGATGTAACGACAATCTTCACTACCCACGCAACTCTCCTCGGACGGTATCTCTGTGCTGGTTCGGTCGATTTCTACAACAACCTCCAATATTTCGATGTGGATGCCGAAGCTGGAAAGCGTGGTATTTACCACCGTTACTGCATTGAGCGCGCCTCCGCACACTCCTGCGATGTCTTCACGACTGTCTCCCATATCACTGCCTACGAGAGCGAACATCTTCTGAAGAGAAAACCGGATGGCGTGCTTCCCAATGGTCTGAATGTTACGAAATTCTCTGCCATGCATGAGTTCCAAAACTTGCATCAGCAAGCCAAAGAGAAAATTCACGATTTTGTCCGGGGACATTTTTACGGACACAATGACTTTGATCCCGAAAACACCCTCTACTTCTTCACAGCTGGTCGTTATGAGTATAGAAATAAGGGTGTGGATATGTTCATAGAATCTCTGGCGCGATTGAACCACCGATTGAAGGCCTCTGGATCGAAAATGACCATCGTCTCATTCATTATCATGCCAGCACAGACACAATCTTTGACGGTTGAGGCTTTGAAGGGGCAAGCTGTTATCAAGTCATTACGGGATACAGTTGATGTCATTGAGCGTGGTGTCGGCAAACGAATTTTCGAGCGAGCTCTGAAGTGGCATGATGGGGATGCGATGCCAGATGAGAAAGATTTAATTACAAGCCAGGACCGGATTTTGCTCCGAAGACGGCTGTTTGCGATGAAAAGGCATGGCCTTCCCCCCATTGTCACTCACAACATGGCGAACGATGCAGAAGATCCGATTTTGAACCAGATCCGAAGAGTCCAATTGTTCAACCATCCCTCGGACCGTGTCAAGATTGTTTTCCATCCCGAATTCTTGAACTCCGCAAATCCAGTTCTGCCAATGGATTACGATGAATTTGTCCGAGGTACTCACCTTGGTGTTTTCTCTTCTTACTACGAACCGTGGGGTTATACTCCAGCAGAGTGTACCGTTATGGGTGTTCCTAGTATCACAACCAACCTGTCCGGTTTTGGTTGTTATATGGAAGAGTTGATCGAAAACTCAACCGATTATGGTATCTACATTGTCGATCGTCGCATGAAGGGCGTGGATGACTCCGTTAACCAGCTCACATCATTCATGTTTGATTTCGCCGCCAAGTCGAGACGTCAACGTATCAACCAGCGGAATCGTACTGAGCGACTTAGTGATCTGCTCGACTGGAAGCGAATGGGAATGGAATATGTCAAGGCGAGGCAGTTAGCACTACGAAGGGCATATCCGGCATCATTTGATGGCGAGGGAGAGGACGACTTCATTCCAGGTGTCGAGCAAAAAATTTCTCGACCATTCTCTGTTCCGGGGTCTCCAAGAGACCGCAGTGGAATGATGACACCTGGGGATTTTGCCAGCTTGCAAGAAGGACGGGAAGGTTTGAGCACGGAAGATTATGTTGCGTGGAAATTGCCGTAAGTACCCATACGGTGGACAAAGGAAATTTGCTAATTACTTCGCTGTAGTGAGGAGGAAGATCCGGATGAGTACCCATTCCCACTTACCTTGAGGGCAAAGAAGCCAACGGGCCCGACGAGCCCTGCTGAACCTGTCATCACGAACGGGGACTCATGAGGATATTGCGTGGGTTAGAAACCCCTGGAGTAGTAGTGTTGATCAAGGAATAGAATGACATGGTAGGAAATTGGATGGCAGGCGTGCTGGAGATGGGAAGAGAGGTTGATAACTAATCATGTACCAAGATATTTTTCGCACTGCTCTGCCTTTTCTTCAATCCCTGCACATGTGCTATGTTTCCTGCTTTGATGCGGTTGTTGGCAGCATTCGTGCATAAAGTCTCTCTTGCAACTTGTATTAAGGTTACCCGTTGCGCTAGGTAGGGTTGACTGATTTGATAGCGGAGGGGGTCGGGTAGGGCTTGGGAGGAAGTGGAGGGGAATGAAAATTGTTTATAGTTGGCAATGCTGCAGGTAGTATATCGAATTGAGGATTTTAAGTGTTATTTTATTAAACGAGCAATGTATATAAGCCTGGTGCCGTCGATAATCGTGCCTCCAATCTATTATTATCTCTAAACTACTCTCTTATATAGTACTATTGATAATTAATTTCAAGTCTAATTTACGGGAATAATTAACAAGTAATAATCTCTTATATACTCTTATTTAGTATATTTATTTTATTAGATTAATATAGATATCTCCAGAAAAAGTATCTCTCTTCTTTCTATATAATTATTTCAATCTAAAAACTCTCTTTTTAAAACTTTCTATTTAATTAACTTCTTAAATCTCTTTATAATGTTATATCTATTAATTATTTTTTATTTACTACTTAAGTTTATTATTTATAATTCAAAAGAGAATATTTTTAGTTTATATAATATTGTTACAATTTCATTATCACGTGTGGCCCAGGCCTGAGGCTCGGTACGGCAGTATACAGAGAACCTGGAGCAGTCGACACGGGAGTCGCGTAATTAGTCATATAACAGGATTGGATCAGTAGGCTCAGTACTAATTCTACTGATCCGCTTAGTAGCAGTCGGGGTAAGCTACCCTAATCCAGTAGCAGGAAGGTTCTATATAAGTCTAGTTAGTTTCCTTGGATAGGAGCTTCGTGCTCAACTCAAATAAATATTCTGAATACAAGTTTGTTCTCAATACTTAGTAACAAGATCACTTCCAAGTGATCAGCCCAATATAACAAGTTCTACTTTAACATCAATACTAACCTGACGACCTTAGTACTCACGTGAGTATTGATATAGTAAGAATTATTATACTTTGAGTACTTTGTCTTGAAGTTATAATAGTATTTGTTTTATCGAGCTTAGTTGAAAAAGGGAAGGCCCCTACCCAAATAACCTTATTATCTTTATTGGTACAATCTAGCGAGGATATATCTATAGAGGATATATTCCTATTACTGAAACTCAAGGTTAATATAGTCGAGAGTCTTAAGCTCAAACTATCTAAGACTTTCGACGGAATCAGGGAGAACCTAAGAACATTCTTACTTTAGCTTAAAGTTTATATCGAATTCAACGACAAGAAATTCGAAGAACTAGAAAACAAGAAAGACAAGCGGGTCCTGTGGGCTGTCTTGTACCTTCGGGGATATACTTTTCGTTAGATCGAACTTTATTTGGATGATTTCTTCAGATACTCGGATTCGAAGCGACGAATAAATCTTACTAACAAAATCTTTTTACACTCTAAGAGATTCGCTAGAGAACCCAAGAAACACTTGAAAGAAGTAGACGAGAGAGAAACCGCTAAACAACAAATAATAAACTTTTGTGAATAGAGATTCGCGATTAATTATAGAATCGAATTTTAGCAGAAGATAGTTAAAGTTGACAAAGAGAAAGAAGTACTAACTTACTAATATTTTATAAGATTAAAAGAGATAATTTAGAATAAAATAATAAAAGATAAATCTAAGCTCTATAATAAAATAATTAATCTATTAATCGAGATTAATAACTAAGAATATAGATAATAACTTATAAGAAAAAAGTATTATTTAGAAGATAATAAAAAATTTAGAAAAGATAAATATTATAATAAAGATAACAAATAAATTAATATTATTTAAAAGTTTATCTTCAAGAAAAAGAAGAAAATATTTAAAAAAGAAAAATAAAAATAGTTTAATTAAAGACTTTGTTTTAATTATAAAAAACTAGAATATATTATTATAGACTATAAAAAAAGAAAAGTAAAAGATAATTAAATATTATAAATACAAGAGAATTAATAATATATAATTATCAAGAATTTATAAAAAAAGAATTAAAAGAATTTAAGATTTATAAATAATTAAATATAATTAAGTTATAAAAGAAAAGACAATTAATTACTTTTAAAATCTTAGAGTCTTTTAGAATTATTTTACTAAAAATAATTGAATATAATAAATTTCTAAAGCTTAATAAATATTAAATATTTAGAGAAATTATAAAACAAGAAACTTCTAGATAATTATAAACTAATTAAATATATTCTTTAGTCAAATAATAAATAAAGAATAAATCTATTTTAGATTATAAATATATAATTATATAAATAATATTATTAGAAGTTATTTTCTGATATTATTAATAAAATAATAATATTCTTTATTAAAAGTATCTAAGATATTAATAAAAAACAAAGAGTTAATATTTAATAAAAGATAAAAAATTTGAGTCAAAAGAATACTAAAATATATTTAAAAAAAATAAAGAAATAAGATATTATCTTTAATTATTAAAATAACTTAAGAAATTATTAAAAAAACTCTAAATATATAAGTATAATAGACTAATAACAAATAATAAGTTAATTAAAAAAGAAATTATATATTAGACTTAAATATTAAAATAATATATAAGTTTATTTTCAAAGATAAAAAAAGAATTAAATTTCTTGTTAAGAAAAGATTTAATAAAAAAAACAAAACTTCTAATAAACTAGAAAATTATATATAATAAAGTTTTATAATATAATTATTTATTTATTAGAAATATATTAAATTTTAGTTTTATATATTAAAATTTGCTTATATAATTAAAGTATAAATTTATTTAATTATTTTAAATATTATTTTTTATATTAATTCTAAGATATTAAATAAAATATAATAATATATTAATATTATTTTAAAATTATTTTTATATAAACTATTTATATCTTTAGAACTTAAATTTCTTATTTTAAATATTATATAATTTCTTTTAGTATAATTATAATTATTAGATTAAAAGTTTTTTATTAATAAATAAAATAAATAAATTTATATTTTTATAAAATAAAATATATTTTAAATCTTTTTATTTAAGAATATCTAATAAATATAATATATTAATTATATATAATACTTTTGAGATATTTAATAAAAGAAATATAATTATATATTTTTCTAATTTTTAGATTATATAAATTTATTTTATAAGAAGTTCTAGAGTTAATTCTATTAATTTATATTTGTAGACTTTTATTTAAATATTTAAAAGTAAATAATAAATTTTTATTAAATTTTATATTTTTATAATTATAATCTTTTTAATAATTATAATCTTTTTAATAATTCTTTTTATTATATATTGATTTATTAGACTTTTAAATATAAATATTAGAATATTCTTGAATTCTACTAAATAATAATTAATCTTTTAATAATTAATTATTAAAGAAATAATTATTTTTATAAAGAGAGTTTTTATAATCTTAAGAAAATAAAGTAATATTTTATTCTTTTCTAATATTTTATTAGTTTTTTGATTAACTATTATTATTCTAATCTCTATAGTTATAGTTTTATTTATATTAATATATAAGTTTTAAAGTAAAATATTTTAAAATTCTTTATTTATAATATTATTAATTTAAATTAAAGATTCTAAAAAGAAATACTAATAAATAATCTATATTTTATTAAATTAATATTCTAGCTTTTTTTAATAAATAAATAATAAAAAGTATTATAAAAAGTTTTAATAAACTTTATTCTTTTAGTCTAGTTTATTTTATTAAATATTTCTTGAATCTCTTTTTAGAATACTTTTCTTTTTTTTTATTTAAATTTTTTTTTTTTGACTTTAGTCTTTTATATTCTAATATAATTAATTTATTATTAGTTTCTAGCTAAATTTAATAAATAACTATTTCTTGTTTTATTAGTTTATTAATATTGTCTATTTATTATAAATTTATTTATTAAAACTATTTTATTTATAATATTATTTGATTGATAAAATTAAAAATAAATTAAAAAAATTAAATTAAATATTTTATATATTTTTTTATTTGATTTAAAATATATTAACTAATAGTTAATAAATAAAGAATTTATAATTCTATAATAATTATTTGTTTATTTAGCTTTTTTTTAAAAGTTTAGTCTTTTTTTTTAGTCTTAATATCTTTTTAAAATTTAATTATATAATTATTAATAGATAATCTAATTCTTGATTTAGATCTAAATATAAATTATATTTAATAAACTAATAAAAGACTAATTTAGAACTAAATATTAAATTTATTATATTTAATAATTTTTTTATTTTCTAAATAATTATTTTTAGTTTTATAAATAATTAAAAAGTCTATTTACTAAATTATTATAATTAGTTCTATTATATTATAAAAGATAAAATTATAAATATTATATTATAAAAGATAAAATTATAAATATTATTTTATAAAAGATAATAAAAGTTAAAACCTTTTAAAAGAATATTATTTATTTATTTATTTATCTTTTATATTAATTTAATTATATAATTATATAAAACTTTTATTTATAAAATAAAATCTAGTATTTTAATAGCTACTAGTAAACTTGTCTTTTGTTTATATTTTTAGAAAACTAAAAAATAAATAAAAACTTAAATATTTATTCTTTTATATATTTTTTATTAATTTTCTCGTAGTCTATTATATCAAGATTAATACTTTATTAAACTCTATTTTTCAAAAGATACAAGTATATCTCGAATTGATTTGTTTATATTATTATTTGATTCTTTCTTAGACTTGTCTAGTCTATACTTAGCTATATCTAGTAGTCTACTAGCTTCTTTTGATTGCTTTGGCTAACTAGTAAACTTTATATCTTTTATCTCAGATATAGCTACTAGAGATAAAGAAGAGAGATTAGTCTCTATATATTATATTCTATATATTTGCGACTCTTGAAATCTTTGAGATTACTAAATATATATTTATCTTGTAATCTTAGTTCTTTTCTTCTTTTCTAAATATTCTCTAGTCTATATAATAATATATTTTACTTTTGACTTTATATAAGTTATATACTAGTAATTCTCTAGTAATTACTAAAAGAAATAATTGTTTATAAAATAGACTATAAAAATATAAGTTTTATATTTTTAAATATTATTATAGATTTATATTATATAATTATACTTGTAATATTTATAATATTAAATAATTATATAATTTTTTATAAAAGACTTATAATTATATAATTAATTATTTTATAAAAGTCTATTATTAATTAATTAATTAATTAATTTTATTTTTATATTATTTTAATAACTTTATTTTTTCTTTAAATATAAATTTTTATTTATATATAATTATAATAACTTTTTTTTATTATTTTATATTAATTTATATTATTTAAATATTATATATTAATATTATATAAACTTTTTACTAAACTTTTATTCTTTTTTTAAATATCTTTATTATATATTTTCTCTTTTAAATATTTGTCTAGTTTATTTGTTTTTTTTGTTTAAAAAGTTTTTCTTTTTGATAAGATTATTATTTTCTAATATTGTTTCTTTAAGATAATTATTTTTCTCTAGATCTAACTTTAGTTTATAATATTAATATAAGTTTTTTACAAATCTAGTTATTATTTTTATATAATAATATTCTTTAGTTCTTTTATATTATTATTTAAGTTATTAAAATTATATATTATCTTTATAAATAATTAATTATTTACTAATAAAAAAACAATTAATATTATTAAATCTAAATCTTAAATTAATAATTTTAATACTTTTACTTTTATTAAATAAAGTCTAATTTAATTAATAATAATAAAGATCTTGTCTAGATTATTATTATTAATATTTATAATAAATTATTATATTTCTTTAATATTCTTTTAGTAATTCTCTAATATATTTTTAATAAATTAAAATCTCTTAATTTCTTTTATATTATTATTATTATTTTCTTTATTATATAATTCTCGAAAAAAATAAATATAACCTTGTTTTTACTTTTTATATATTATAAAATATTAAAACTATTTATAAAAGCTAATAAATTAGAAGTTTATAAATATTTATATATTTTAAATATTTTTAATAACTATTATAAAAACTTGTAAATAATTAGTTTTATATTAATATATAATTATCTCTTAAATTTTATTAGTTTCTAAGTTTATATTTAAGATTTTATATTTTATTCTTTTTTAGTTTATATATATTAGTAAAGCAATTTCTATTTAATCTTAAAAGAGAAAATATATTTATATTTATATTAATAATTAATTAAAGTATATTTAACTAGAAATAAAATATATTAATTTCTTGTTTTACTTTTATATTTCTAATAAAAAAGAAATATTTTAGAATTATAAAAGTCTCTAGATATAAATTTATTTAACTTTAAAACTCTTTTTCTATTAAATTAAATATATTTTATTTTAGATTTTATAATTAGCTATTAGTTTTTATAAATAATATATTAATATTTAGTTTAATTATTAGTTTCTTTATAATCTATAATATTATAAGCTATAAAAGTATAGAATCTATATCTCTTTATATTATTATAAACTTTAGTTATATAATTATATTTATAATATTAATAATATTATATTATTTATAAAAAGTTTATAAAAAGTTTATAATTATATAATTAATAATTTTATTTTAGTTTACTAATATTTATTAAAAGAGAAATTATTAATTTACTAGCTTTAAAGATTTATTTAGTTTAGATTATTTATAAAATATTAGTTTATTTTTTTAAATTTAAATTCTAGTTATATATCTTTTAAATAATCTCTTTTTGTTTTTATATATTTACTTGAAATATTCTAATTTTATATTTTAAAATTATATATTTTTGCTTTCTTTTTAAAAGTCTAAAGAATTATTAATTAATATTTAATTTAATATTTAGTTTTATTATAATAGTTATAATTAGAATATTATTATAAAAGTTTTATTATTATATTTATTTATAAATTTAATTAGTTTCTTTTTATTATAATATTTTTAATTAAAGATTTTATTTTTTTTATAATTATTATCTCTTTTTATTATAATATTTTTAATTAAAGATTTTATTTTTTTTATAATTATTATCTCTTTTTATTATTTATATTAAGAGACTATTAAATAAATTATTAATATATTTTCTATAGTTTATTAATATATTATTACTTGAGTATAAATTAATTTATTTATATTAAAGAGAATAACTTTAATTTAAATAATATCTTTTTAAATATTTAGAAAATAATTTTTTTTCTTTCTTTATTAATTTTATATTAGTTATTTGAATATATTTTTATATAATATAACTAGTCCTGATTAGATTAATATAGCAAAAGCTATAAAGAAATATTCAAATGTTTATTTCTTTTATAATACAAAATATCAATAATTTAATTAACTAATATAAATAGTATATTATATATATCTATATAATTTATTCTATATTACTAGTAAATCAATACTAATTAGTTAGCTTTTAGATTAGAAATTTAGAAAACATAAATTTACTAAATATTAAAACTTTTATTTTTAATCAAAATATTAAACTTTTACTTTTTAGAATATTAGACTCTTATCTTTAACTATTTACTTAATTACTTAATTATTTACTTATTTAATTACTTACTTATCTATATATATAATTATATAATTCTATATATATAAGAATCTATATAAGCTAAAGAAAGCTAGAAATATCTAGAAATTAACTAAAAGAATATTATTATTATAATTGAAAGAGCTCTATATTTATTTGTCTATTATCTACAAGTAAATATCTAAGAAGCTTTAACTATATTCAATATTATTTTCAAATATATAATTACAAAAGTATTATAATCTAATAACTAGAAGTTATAATAAACTTTTTACAATAATAAAATTATAATATTAATACTAAAATAGTTATAACTAAAGAGCTTAATAATTTTATTATAGAATAAGTATTGTTTTAGAAAAGAATAAAAGTTTATAATATTAATTTATAAGAATTATATAGATCAAAATTCAAGTTATTTACTTTAGCTATATTTGATAAGATTATACTTATAAATCTTTAAAAGCTTTATATTTATTTCTAGTAGTATAAAGTCTTTATTTCACAAATCTATAAACAAGAAATTACTTATACTCTCAAAGATACTCTTACTAAAAAGATTAAGTATAAGTAAACTTAACAAAAGATTCTTAATACAAGAGAGACTCTAGAAGAATATTTAGTTTTATTACAAGTACTAGCTCGAGAAGGGCTACTCAATAATATCGATATTAAATATAAATTCAAATATAACTTCTCTTAAGCTATACAAAACTTATAATATCAAGCTCAAGCTCAAGCTTAAACTCAAGCTAAAGCTAAAGACTAGACTTTATAATACTCTGCCCGAGGTCAAGATTAATTCTAAATTAAACTTTAGTACTAAACTATTATATAGTCTACTTAACTAGTCAATATAGTCAAGTAGATTTAAAAGATCGCGAAAATCTATACTAAAAAACAGAAATATAACAAAATTAATAATTATCTTAATTACAAATATATTATCTTTATTAATATCTATCAAAGAATTAAATTTCTAGAAAATATTCTAGTTAAAACTTTTTTAATTATATTAAAGAAACTTATACTAGATTAATATTATATAAATAAACTATTTAATATTATTATTTAGAAAGTCTATAATAGTCTTTATATCTTCTTTAAAAGTCTTGAATATTATTAACAAAATCTTAACAAATAAAATTTAATTATATTTATTATTATTATTACTAAAAACTCAAATAAATCAATATATAAAAATATTCAAAAGTTTATTAATATATTTTATAAGTTTTAGTATAGTCTTATACTAATATTACAAAATATAGAATTTCTATATAATTAAATTATTATTATATATCAAGATTTATTTATTTATTGATTTATTATTTTTGATTTTCTAATAAAACTTCTAGTCTTTATTAATAAACTATAATTATTAATTATAATATATAAAAAGAAATAAACTAATATTAATATATTTTTTATAAATTAATAATATTATTATTAATCTAATAATAGAAATCAATATATATAAAGCTAATATTCAAGAGTTTATTTTATATATAAAAAAGAAGATTATTACTTCTAAAAGTATATATATAACAAAAATAAAAAGAATCAAAAACAAAATTCAAGACTAAGAATCTTTATAACTTTAATCTAAATACTTATAATTTTAGTAGCAAATTTAAGCAAGTCTACTATTAATATATTATTAACTTTGAATATAATTCTAATTCTAATATTGACAACGAATTTACTATTACTCTAAGAGTTCTTATTATAAAAGATAATCAAGTTAATTAATTAAAAGATACTCAAGAAAATTTTTTTATCTCTTGTAATATTCTTTCAAAGTATACTATTACTATAATAGCTATAATACTCTCAAATCAAGCTTATATATATTAGCTATTATCTAAGTATTTAATTAATTCGATATCTAAATAGCTAATAGACTTGATTTCTAGCAATATTAATAATTATTTTATTATAGTAACTTAATATAATTCTAATAAATTTTATAAAATTATTATTAATATAAGAATAGCCAAGTATTCTATAGTAGATCTAGTATAATTTAAAGTCTTTTAGTAATTAATACTTAATATTATTCTTAATAAAACTATTAAAGATAATATTATTATATAATTCGAGATTAGAGTAATTTTATTTATAAGCTCTACTTTAATCAAGATATTAATTAATAATATTATATTCTATATTATATTAGAAAATACTTTATTTCTTTTTAGTCTTGAAAATATAAATATTCTAGATATTTACTTTAATAATCTTCTTAATATATTTATTATAATTATTGATAATATATTAATAATATAATAATTTGACTATTTATTTCTATTATAAAATACTTTTTTATAATTATTTCTTATTAAATCAATTGATTATTTTCTTATAACTATAGAGTTATAATAACTATATTATTAATTTAGCTATTTATCTATTTCTAGATTTTAGTAATTCCTAAAATAAATTAATTATAAAGTTAATAAGAAAGCTCTTAATTACTTTACTAAATATTATAAATATTATTAGCAATATAATAAGTTATCTAATAAATTTAAATTTAATTTATATAATAATATAAACTTTAATTATTTTATTATTATTAATATTTTTTATATTACTTTAACTCTAGTACTTTATATTATTAACAAAATTATATAATATCAAGCCAAGTATTAGCTTAGTAATATCAGTATTAAAACTATCTAAAATATTCTTCAAATATACTAGATTAATATTTACTTAGACTTTTCTAACTAAATTATAACTAACTTAGACAAGAACTTTATTAACAAGAAATTCTATCAAATAATTAAGTCTATTAATACTAAAATCAAAATTATACTAATAAAAGCTTATAATTCTATAGAAATTATAAAGTAATATTATAGACTAATTTAATATATCTATTATATTATTACTACTAAAATATTAGATATCGACAAGGAAATAATTTTATAAATAATATTTAAGACTATTAATAACTTTACTAATTCTGATAATCTTATTTTAATACTTCTAATATATAATATTTACTCTAGAATAAGTAAGTTTAATAGTTTACTAGTAATTATAATATAGAGAGCTACTATTATTAAGAAAACAATAATTGAAATTATAATTTTATAAGCTAAACAATAGATTACAAATACTCTTAATACTTGTAATAGCTTAAATACTAAAACTATTTATAATCTAGAGTTAAATTTATAAGTTATAATATAGCAAGAAAATAATATAAATAAAAATAGTAATTAGAAAGATTTATATAAACTAGTTAATATTACTAATAAGAATTATATTCTAGCTCTTTTATATAATAATATTTTCTTTTGTTTTATAGTTATTAAACTTTTCTATAGCTTTATTAATTAGTCTACAAATCTGTCTAAGAGAAATACTATTATTATACAAGCTCTAAAACTCGAAAAAGACTTACAAAAACCTGAAAATAATTTATTTAAACTTGAAAATAGTCTATAAAAGTCCAAAGTTGTTAAGTAATACTTAGATTAATCTTATAAATATTCTATTATTATAAATATAACTAATATTACTATATTTCTACAAAATAAATATTTACTATAGAATAGAACTCAATTCAAGGTCTTCAAATATAAGAAAGTTATAAGATTTCTTAAAAAAGATATTTTTGAATCTATTAATCAAATCTTTAAGAGAGTATATATTTTTAATATTTGCTTTGTTAACAAAGTCAAGAATATAAATATTAATAAAGCTTTTGAGAATTCAAGATTAATTATATAAATATATAACAATAACAAAAAGTCTATTATATTAATTTAATTACTAATTATTCAACAAATAAGTCAGAGAATTATACTTGAAATTACTTTAATAATAGCTTTATATAATATTATTCTTAACTTACAAGATATTTCACAAGTCTATATATAATCTAGAATTCTTCTAAATTATAATTTCTATATATAATTATCTATAAAACTTATATAAATACTTAAACTTGAAAAAGGCTTAATTTTACAAGTTATAAAGTTATTATATAATATATCAAAAGCTAATAATTATTAGTTCAAAATTTATTATAGTTATTATATTTAAGAGCTATTAATAAACTAATTAATATATAACTTTTGCTTTTTATATATTATTAACTCTTTTGATATTATTAGAATATAAACTAATAATATCTTAATTTTTAAAAATAATAACTTTATTTAAGCAAAATAAACTTAATTAAAAAAGATTAATTTCTTAGCTAAAGTTTACAAGTAATTATTAATTAATTATAACTTCAAGTTTATTTTATTTTATTTTATTTATCTTATATACTGTTTTGGCTCGTAAACTATATAAGCAAGCTATATTATATATTCTCAGGAAACTAGTAGCTAGAGAAAAACCTAAGTTCCTTCTGTCTTTTCTCTGGCGATAAGTTAATATACTGCTAGCGGTATCAAGAAGTTTCTACCTGCTAGAGGCTTTCTAGCTATAGAGGAGAGTACCTGCGAGGTCAAATTGTTGTAGCCTGCCTGTCTATATAATTATTTATATATTTGTCTAGCCTTCTAGTCTATATTAAGAAGGAGTTAGTATCTAGTATATTACTAGCGGTTAGCTAGCGTCTATATTTGTCTTCTAGTAAATAGTATACTAGAATATAAAACTATTTCTTGCTCTCTCTTGTATATATATAGACTTGATTTATAGTCTAGGACTCTTAGCTAGCAGAGTATTGCCACAAAGCTAGTATATTCTGTACGAAAATAAATAAGTAGAGTATTCTCTGCTTTGCAAAGGTTGTTATAGAGATATAGGACTTGAGAGTCTAGATAAAGTTATATATCTAAAAATATAGTATTCTTGTATTTGTCTGTAACTATTTTCTAGTAGGCAAGTATATATTATATTTTCTCTAGATTTTCTCCCTTTCTTGGCCTGCCTAGTAAGAGGGAGCTTATATCTAGAAGTAGTATTTTGCTTTGCTTTTCTATTTATATAATTACTCTATATTTGTCTCCTAGGATATTAGTAATAGTAGAGGTCTTAGTTAGTCTCTTTTTTTTTTCTAGAGTTATTTCTAGATTATAATATAGATCTTATTAATTACTAGTAATATACTAGTATTATATTTTGCTTATTCTTTATATCTTGCTACTAGATTATCAAGATATATATTTATTAGCAGAATTAATATTTTTGTTTTGACTTGCTATATAAAAGTAGCTCTATATATATCTATTAGAGTTTATAGACCTTTGTTTTGAAGTTATAAAAGCTTAGAGATTATTCTCTTAGATATAATTAGTTGTTTGCTAAGAATATATTAGATTCTAGCTTTATATATTAGAGTAATTTATATAACTAAAATATAAACTTGTTTAGTTATTCTAAATATTACTTTTTATATTAATTCTAAGATATTAGATAGAGTATAGTAATATATTAATATTTTTCTTTGAATTACTTTTATATAAGCTATTTATTTAAGTTTTGAGTCTACTTAGACCTCTAGAACTCGAATCTCTTGTTTTGAGTATTATATAATTTCTTCTAATATAACTATAGTTATTAAATCAAAGGCTTTTTGTTAGTAAGTCTATATACCCCCTTTTGGACTACTTCCCCTTTTGGACTATCTGAAACTAGCCTGTGCCTATACTACTTTTTTTATAATATCTTAAAGAATAAAATCTAATTCTAATTATTTTAATTAGATTTTTTAATATAAAATACTTATACTAAATATATATCAATATATAGAAGAAGACTTGTAATTAGCAATAGTAAATGTTATAAACGGCCTGTCTATATATATAGTTGCGCGAAAATAGAGTCTCCTATATAATATAATTAGAAACAGGATATCTAAAATAAAGTCTTATATAGAGAATACTTAGTGTCTACAGAGGCTGTCTAAGGTTCAGGAGGACTATATAACAGACTAGATATTAGCCTAGAAGTCTCTAGGATACCTATTAATATATATCCAGATCAAGGACTTCGCTTCTCGCCTATTATAGCTTAAAGGAGACACTATTCTAGTAGGAAAACACTGGCTATAGGCCTTTTTAAAGTGAAATCCAGTTCTTAAGACTAAAAAGCAAAAGGCTATAAACTCTTAGTATATTAATAAAACTACTCCTGATATAATTAAGGCTTGGTTCTAGAGACTATATATTTCTATAATTCAGGCTATTAAGCTAGAGAACTAATATTATCACGAGTATACAATTCAGGGTATATAGTACAGGATAGAAAGGTCTCTTATTCGACTATTCAAAGCTAAAGAAGGAAGAAGAGAAAGGAGATCTCTACGCGACGCGCTTGTTCTTATAGTAGGACTATACTTAGCGCTATCACGTGATGCCTATGTGATCACGTGACACTAGCTGTACTAACTGTAATATTACCCCCCCCTTCGAGAGAAGCTCGTCCTCGAGCGACCAATGTCCTACTCGGGTTTCTGTTAACCTGGATTAGCTTTACTGACCTAAGTCAATAAAGTACTAGCCTAAGTTAACAAGCCCCAAGTTGCTTAGCGTTTCTTTACTTAGCTTGACTCTGCTAAAGTAGTTTGTTGTCGTCGTGGCGTAGCTAAGGGAAAATATCCTTTTACACGTATTCTAGCCAATAAGTAAGGTTCTTTGGCAGCCCTAGTTTCGTAGGATTACTCTAGTAGAACACTTGAAGGGCAATAGGACTATTGCTTAGCGATAATACTAAATACTACTCTAAGTCTTAGTCCTAGCCTTTTTATTATACTTGGTATCTTAGCTTACTATATACTAACTTTATAGCAAGAACTTGCTATACTTTATATTCTTCTTGGCCGTCCTCCACGACTAGTAGCAGAAACTCTAACTATAACTAGTCTAGTAATAAATCTTAAAAGTCTTTTTATAGTTTCTTTATATAAAATACTAGATATACTTTAATTGACTCAAGTAGCTTAAGTTTATATAAATATTTAATTTTCTTTAGAATTTTATATAGTCTGTCTATTTAATATACTAGCTTTTTACTTAATTAGTTATTTTTCTAATACTTTGTTATAATTTATATTTTGTCGCTAACTCCGAAATCGGCTTCTCTGTAATATTTATTTACTTATCTTATATATTGTTTTTGTAATTTAATTATATTGTCTCTTATTACTTTCTAGAAGTAATAAAGTCTTGTAATTAGAGTTTTTGCTTTTGTCTTGTTTAGTTTTTTTTTAGATATTATTAGTTTCTAAATTAATATTTTCTAATCGAATAATATATATAGTTTATATTTCTTTTCTATAAGAAATAGTAATTGTTTTATAGTCTTATATTAAAGAGATATTTATTAATAGTTAACTATAATTACTTACTTGTCTTAGTTATTCTAATAATAATTAATATATAACTATAGTTACTAATCGAAATACTAATTTACAATCTTTATTTATTTATCTATTTATAAGTAATTTACTATAAATAATTTTAGCTTAATATTTATTTGTTAACAAAACTTGTTCTAGAAGTTTAATATAAATTATAGACCTTTGTCTAAAACTATTATCTCTAATATTCTTATATAATATATTATATATATAAGAAAAAGCAAAGTTAGCTCTTATACTATAACTATATCTCTAATTAATATTATAATTGAATATTTTTCTAATTAGTCAACAAATATAACTATTATATTAAACTTGTTTTTGCTTTCTAAATACTTCTTGAAGTCAATAATAATATATTACTATAGGCGATCTAAAACTAGAAGAGGATATAATAGTTCTAGCTTCTTATCTCTTAGAATATAAGAATATTTATAGATATAACAATTAATATAATAATAATTAATGTCCTTTGCTTAGTTTAGCTAATAATAACACTTCTAAAGTAACTATTATAGTTTAGTTCTTCTAGTATAATTAATAAGTAGTTAGTTATATACTTCTTATATAATAACAATATATAGTAATATTTAGTTAGTAAATATTCTATCAAAAATATATAATTTACTATAATATAATAATAGACTATCTCTAAGTTACTAAATACTCTCTTTCTTAACTTATATCTTTATATATAATTTGTTAAGCTTACTAGAGAAATAGTTTTCTACTAAAATCTTGTCTATTAACTAAATACTATTATAGTTTTATATACTTTTTATATTTTCTAGACTAGGCCAAGGAAATTAGTCTATACTCTCTTCTTTTATAATTACTAGAATATTAAGATCTAAGGCCTTTATTAATTCAAGTTAAGAAATTTCTTTCTAATCTAGATTAATAGAGGGCCTTATCTTCTTATTATTCTTTGTCTTTATTATAGATACTACTAGAGTCGCTAGGTCGGCGAGTAAGAGTTATAGATCTTATATTACTACTAAGTCTAGCTTCGTTTGAGAAAGAAGTATCTAAATTCAATACTCTATTATTACTTTGTCTTATATCTTTATATCTTTGTACTTTCTACTTAGAGTATCTACTCTCTTATTTACCTTTTTAGCTTAATATATAAATATAAAGTAATAACACGAGAGGAACTCGGTCTAGTATACTTATCTTGCTAATAACTTTTTTGTAATTATAAAGTATTCTAGTATCTAATAGTTAGAGTAAATTAAAAAAAGATTTATCTAAATTCTCTCGAGCTTAACTCTCTATTCTTTTAAGATTTATATAATAGCTAATATTTTCTTGTTGTAAATATTATAGTTTAACTTCACAAATTATATAGTCTTAGAGAAGAAGGCTATAAAATACTAGAACTTGCTTTAAATATCTTGCTATAAAAGTATCTTAACTATAACTCTATTTAAAGTATTTATCTCTGCTATTATCAGGAGATCTAGCTAATAATAACACAGGATTAGTATAAATAATATAAGGCCTTTTAGTTTCTCAAAAGCTTTTTAATAGTTACTTATTTACTTGAATTCTAGCCCCTTCTAGATAAGTATAGTAAATAATCTCACAATCTGTCTATACTTCATAATAAAGTATCTATAGAAATTATAGAACTCTAGAAAGAACTATACTCCCTTGACTATTATAGATTACTTTTATTCTTTTACAACTATTATCTTGTCTAAGTCAACTTCGATTCCTTTAGTTAATATAATAAATCCAAGATACTTAATACAAATAACTAAGAACTCTGATTTCTTGATATCAGTCTATAAACCTACTTTTCGAAAATATTGTAAAACTTTCTATATCTACTTCTCGTACTCTAATAGATTCTCTAAGTAAATCAAGATATTATCTAGATATACTATATAGAAGTTGTCTAGATAGTCAAATAGAATATTATTTATATATTACTAATAAATCGCCAAACTATTTATTAGACTTTCTTATAGAACCTTGTATTTATAGGCTCTATATCTAATTTAGAATATTGTTAGTTTCTCTGATTATAAGTCTATTTAGATATAGTAAAACGCCTATCGGATATCTAGCTTTGTAAACTTCTTTGCCTTAAATATTCTTGCTAAAGTCTCTAATATAAGCGAGAGCGAGTATTAATCCTTGTATATTATATTGTTTAGCTTCCTGAAGTCGATACAAAAACACAGGGAGTTATTTGACTTCTTGACAAACAAAACAGAGAACACAAATAATATCTAACTTAGTATAATAAAACCTCGCGACAGGTTCTCTATAAGAAAACACTTAATTTCTTCTAGCTCTTGTATCAACTACTAGTATAGAAGTAAATATTCTAGGTTATTTATATTTTCGAGGTTTATTAACTTGATCTTGTAGTTATATAGTCAATATAGCAAAAAAACATTAAAGGCTTTCTTGAAAAATATATTAATATAATCTATATACTTCTTTAAAAGAATATACTATAACTATTCTAGCTTACTCTCATATAATTATTGCTCCCCTTGCTAATCTAAGTCAATAAGGGCTTCTCTTTATATTTCCAATTTTTTATTAATCTCATCGATTGAGATAGAGAATAAAGTATTCCCTAGTCACTTAAGATTTCTATTAAAGACTATTATACTAATCTTGCTAATATCAATTGTTTCGTGGACTGGGCCAAAGAAATCGCTAGCTGTTATACTTGCTTTGACAGGGCTTCACTAGCCTACTCTTGTTTCTCGTCTTATAATATTCCTTGGATTTCTATTACTATCTACTTAAGCTACTTCTTCTAGTCTTTCTTCTAAGCGTCTTACTACAAAATAACCTTAAGCCTTTAGATATCTTTTTTTATAAGTATAGTATATCTATTAATATCTCGCTAATATTCTTTGTTCTTTTATAGACTTTACTAAAGAGCTATCTTTGTCGTTGAGAGTACTTTGCTTTAGTTTTATAACTTTAATATTACTACTAGTTATACAAGATATCTATTCTTATAATCAATAAATATATCTATAATTACTACTTACTTTCTATCTAGAATTATATCCTGCTCTCCTAGTCTAGTAACTAATATCAGGACCTTTAGTTGTCGATTGTCAATAAGAAGTATCAGGTCTATCTAATCTATAATTAGGGCTATTAGCTTCCTATTAAACCCTCGAATATTATATAATATCTTTAGCTTTTACAAGATTATCTAAAGAAAGCTTTATACTAGTCTTACAAATTCTATATTAATAAATATATATTTATTTACTCTAGAGTCAATAAGAGAAGAGGTCTTTATTTCTAAGTTATTCTTGATAATAATATATAGAAACACAAGTACTTTACTATCTAATAACTAACTAAAGTTTACTTTATTTAATATTAACTCTTTCTACTTCAAAAAGAAGTCTTTCTTTAAAGTTCTTTGTTTCTCGAATCTCCTATTATCTTGGCCAAGGCTAGCTTTATCTTTTCTATCTAAAACTTTATATAATATTTTGAGATATAGCTTAGCTTGTTATAATTATAATATTTGATAGACTCTCTTTCTTAATATAATAATAATAATATATTAAATAGAGATCTAGTTACTAAAATAACCTAGGAGGTTTTCTTGAGTAAGTCAAATTTCTTACTAATATACTTTTGCTTTTTTGTATATATATAAATCTACTAGTTGACTATAATATAATATTAGACAAATATAGTTATTATAACTATAGAATCGTTATAATATATAGCTATAGCTTTTTATAATTTGAAAAAGAGCTTGTTATTTAAGTTATTCTTTAAATCTTGAGAGGCAATATTGTCTATTATTACTAGTTATAAAAAATAAATATAAAACTCTTGAAATATCTAACCCTTTTATATATAAAGTTTCTTGAAGTCTATATATATATTCCTGACCTTATTTAGGTCTATATATAACTTTTTTAGATAATTATATATATCTTGGACTAACTAATATATATACTAATTATTATTATCAAGTCGCGAAGTAACCAAGAATAGAATATTGCCCTCTAGATAACTCGCAATATAGATAATCTTCAGGTCCTCTAATAAATAGGAGTCCTGATTACCTCGAATCTTATTCTTGATCTAGACTAGTTAGTTGTCAAATATAATATTATTTATTATTTGTCCTGAGAATATTAAGAGGTCTAGTAGTCAAATAATATATCTAGCGCTATATAGAGTTTCTAATCGTTAATAAGTCTATTATATTATTAGACTATCAATTGTAGCTATAGCTTAAAGCAAGTCACTTTTGCTTTTCCGGAACTGTCCTGTCAATTCGTAATATCGTTCACCGAGCTCTTGTAGGCTTATTATAATCTCCTTTACTTCTTGAAAGAGGGCTTGAAAATCTTGGTCAAGTTCTTAAAACTCTTCTCACGTGAGCTCCGCCCCCTCTTTGTTGTCTATTCTTTATAGTAGTATCTCGCGTCTAATAGTCTCAGAAGTTAATACTATTGCTTCTTTCTTTCTTGTCTAGTCGTTCTAGGACTTCGTTTGTTTCTTCTTATTGTTCTTTCGTTAATAATAAAATAATTACTAGATTATAATATTCTAATATCTATTTATAACTATAATATTAGAGTATAATATATTTAAAATCCTCTATAGAATTAAAGTTAAATAAGCTTTGAATTATATTACAAGTATATAATTTAGGATATATAATACAAAGTAGAAAGGTCTCTTATTCGACTATTCAAAGCTAAAGAAAAAAAAAGAGAAAGGAGATCTCTACGCGACACACTTGTTCTTATAGTGAGACTATATTTAGTACTATCACGTGATACTTACGTGATTATATAACACTAGCTATATTAACTATAACAAGAACTATTATTTATATTAGCTAGAAAAGAAGAGTTTTGCTTGTTTTACTACTCTCTTAGAGCTTTTACTTTCTTTGTCTCTAAATTAGCTTTCTTAGTAGTAATAATAATAATATAATTTTGTTTTTATATTTTAGTAAGAACTTTTTATAACTTACCTTTTTTAGAATTCTTAGAGTTCTTATAATTATTATTTATATTTATATCTTTATTAGCTTTACTATATTTGCTTAGAATAAAACTTATATTATAAATACTTCCTTTGCTAATAAATAAGTTAGATTTTACTAAAGAGAAAATAAATATTAAAATATTAATATTAAAATTAAGTTTAAACTTAATATTAATAATTTGCTTTTACTTAAGTATTAATTAGATTTTGTAGACTTAGCTAATAAAATAAAATTATATATCTTTTGAATATTCTCTAGAATCAAACTATATATAAAAAGTTACTTGAAAAACTTAAAAATATCTTGATTATTTTTATTATTATTATTATTATTATTATTATTATTATTATTTATTTTATTAATTTTATTATTATTTTCTTTAAATAAAAATATATTAATAATAACTTTTTTAAGTTAAATATAAACTCTTAAAGTTATAGTTAAGAGTATAATATTATTAGAATTTAACTAATATTAATATATATTAATATATATATTAACTTTCTTTTTGCTCTTGAAATTATAATTAGATTAATAAAATATTTTATTAATAAAGTAACTAATAAATAAATAAATAAAAATTTTATAATTATTAAACTTATTAGTAATAATAATAAATATTTAATTATTATTAATATTATATATAAGTCAATTATAAATTTTAAGAAAATAATTATAACTAAAATACTTTTTGAATAAAAATTTCTTTTATTAAATAAGATTTATCTTTTATAATATTTATAAATATTCTAGTTATTAATATTTAATAAGCTTTTGCTTTAAAGTAATAAGAATAATAACTAGAATATAATTTGAAATAAAGTCCTTTATAAATAAGTTATTTTATATCTAACAAAGAAAATTAATAATATAAACCTATTCTAATAAAAGAATTATATATAGAATAAATAACTAAGTCTATAAAACTAGATTTTGAAATTATATTTATTTTAAAAAGAAAGTTATACTAAGAAAATTTTATTATAAAAGCTAAAGCAAAAATCTTAAGATTAGAGAGAAAAGAGAAAAAAAGAAAAGAAAAGATATTATAAAAAAGTTAAAAAGAAAAAGAAAAGAAATTAGGAAAAAAAACTAATAAAAATTAAGTAAAAAATCAAGTAAATTTTAAAAAAGAAAAATTAATTAAAAGTTAAAAAACTATAAATTAAATTTAAAATAAAAAAAAGAGAATTATTTATTAAAACTAAAACTTCTTAAATATAAAATCTTGATTCAAAAATAAAAAACTTTTATATAAACTTTCTTTTATTATTATTATTCCTTTTTCTTTTTTTTTTACAAAAAAACAAAGTAAATATAAAGTAATAATAATAGAATAATTAATAAAAGCTAAGACAAAGAAAATAAAGAAATAAGAAATAAAAAAAAAAAAGAAAATATTAGAAATAATAAATTATATAATTGTTTTATATAAAGAAAAATATAATATTATATTAAATATTATAAAATTATAAAGTAAAAAAGAAAACTTAATAGTTAAAGCAAAGTTATAATATTAAATACTTTATATTATAATTAATAAGTTTAATAATATAAAGTTTCTTATTAAAAGGATCTATAAAGTAATAAAGAAAAATAATATATAAAAGAAAAAGAGATTTAATTTCTTTAATAAGATATTTCAAAGAATAAATAAGATTATAAAAAAAAATATAATTATCTAAAATAAATATTTTTAAATAAAAAATAAAGTATCTTTTAAATAAGAACTAAAAATAATAAAAGTATATAAGTTTATTATATTAACTTAGAATTATATAAAGGTTATATAAAAGCTAATATTGAAAATCTCTAAAAACTTTACTAATATTATAAAATAAATAAACTAAGCTCTTGTTTATAAACTTAATAATTTTAGTAAAAAAGTTTATAATAAAAGATACTTAATTATAAATAACTAAAATAAAGTTATAAAATCTTTCTTGACTCTTATTCAAGAAATAGAGAGAGAAGAGATTAGTAAATTAAAATTATAAAAAGATATAAGTAAATTTTTATTAGAGTAAAAACAAAAAGAAATAAAGAAATTAAAAGTTATATAAATAGTAGAAAGAATTAAAGAGAAGTCCAAAGAAGGGAAATATATAAATAAATCTTTTATAAGCTTAGTCAAGAAAATAATTATAGACAAAAAAGTATAGAATAGACTATATATAGACTTAAAAAAAGTTTTATAAGATCTTGAAATTAATAAAAAGATAATTAAAGATATATTACAAGATCTAGCTATAAATAAGAGAGAGCAAGAAAGAATAAAAAGTAAAGAGTTAGTTATAAAGTAATTAAAATTAGAAAATAAAGAGTATAAATATTTTATAGAAGTTTTAATAATATTCAAAATATTTATATTATTCAAAAGAAAATATACTCTTATAGAAGACTTAGCTAGACTTACTAAATAAATAAGCTATAATTTTATTTATATATTGTTGGTACAAATAATTAGCTATAGTCACATAACTTATCACATAATGTAACTAGTCCTGATTAGGTTAGTGTGGCGGGAGCCATAAAGGGATATTCAAGCTCCTACTCCTTCCACAACACAAAATATCAACGATTCAACCAACAAATATAAACAGCACGTCACGTACGATACGTGATTTGCTCTATATTACTGGTGAATCGACACTGATCAGTTAGCTTTCAGATCAGGAATTCAGAAAACACGAATCCACCAAATATCAGGACCCTCACCTTCAATCAAAATATCAAACCCTCACCTTCCAAAATATCAGACCCTCACCTTCAACCACTCAACCACTCAACTACCCACCTACCCACCTACCCACACACACAATCACACAATCACACATATATAAGAACCTATATAAGCTGAAGGAAGCCAGAAATACCCGGGAATTAACTAGAAGGACGTCACTGTCACAATTGAAAGGGCTCTATGTCTACTTGCCTATTACCTGCAGGTAAATATCCAAGAGGCTCCAACTATACTCAACACTGTTTTTAAACGTACGACCACGAAAGTACCGTGATCTAACGACTAGAAGCTATGGCGGACCCTCCACGGCAATAAGATTATAGCATTGATACCAAGACAGCTACAACTAAAGAGCTCAATGACTTCGTCACAGAGTGAGTGTCATTTTGGGAAGGAATGAAGGTTTGCGATATTAACCTATGGGAGCTCTATAGATCGGAATTCAAGTCATTTACCCTGGCTATATTTGACAAGGTTACACTCACAAATCTCCAAAAACTTCGTACCTACCTCTAGCGATACAGAGTCTTTGTTTCACAAATCTACGAGCAGGGAATTATATATACTCTCAGGAATACTCTCACTGAAAAAATCAAGCACAAGTAAACTCAACAAGAGGTCCTTGACACAAGGGAGACCCTAGAAGAGTATTTGATTCTATCGCGAGTACTAGCTCGAGAAGGGCTACTCAACAATATTGACGTCGAATATAGCTATAAATACAACTTCCCTCAAACTAGGCAAAACTCACGATATCAAGCTCAAGCTCAAGCTCAAGCTCAAGCTCAAGCTCAAGCTAAAGCTGAAGGCCAGACTTCTCAATATTCTACCCAAGGTCAAGATCAATTCTAAACCAAACCTCAACACCAAACTACTATATAGTCTACTCGACTAGTCGATATAGCCAAGCAGATTTCAGAGATCGCGAAGATCTACACTAAAGAACAGAAATATAGCAAAACCAGTAATTGCCTTAATTACAAGTACACTATCTTCATTAACATTTGCCAAAGAGTTGAACTTCCAGAAAATACCCTGATTAAAGCTTTCTTAATTATACTAAAGAGACTTATACTAAATCAATATTACATAAACAAACTATCTAATATCACTATTCAGGAAGCCTGCGATAGTCTTTGTACCTTCTTTGAAGACCCTGAATATTATCGACAAAACCTTGACAAATAGAATTCAATTACACTTGCTACTATTACTACTGAAAACCCAAATAGATCAATATATAAGAATATCCAGGAGCTTATCAATATACTCCGCAAGCTTTAGTATAGCCTCACACCAGTACTACGAAGTATAGAATTTCTACACAATCAAATTATTACTATATATCAAGGCTCACCTGCCTGCCAATTTGCTATTTCTAACCCTTTAATAGAGCTTTTAGCCCTTATTAACAAGCTACAATCGTCAATTATAATATATAAAAAGGAACAGACTAGTACTAATATATTCTTTACAGATCGACGATATTATCGCCGACCTAACCAGAGAGATCACTATACCCAAGGCCGCCACACCCAAAGCTGTCGTATAGGTGCCTACTTATATACAAGAAAGAAGGCTGCCGCTCCTAAAAGTATACACAACAAGAACAAAAGAGTCAAAAGCAAAATTCAAGACCAAGAATCTCTATAACTTCAATCCAAATACTCGCAATTTCAGTAGCAAATTTAAGCAAGCCTACCGTCAATATATCGCCGACTTTGAATACGACTCTGACTCTGATACTGACGACGAATTCACTGCTGCCCTGAGAGCCCTTATTATAAAGATAATC
The DNA here is from genome assembly GCA_021365295.1 of Tricladium varicosporioides. Lineage (NCBI taxonomy): Eukaryota > Fungi > Ascomycota > Leotiomycetes > Helotiales > Tricladiaceae > Tricladium > Tricladium varicosporioides. The sequence continues at coordinate 581,906 of JAJTIW010000029.1, forward strand.
AAGTTGATTAATCAGAAGGCGCTCAAGGAAGTTTCCTTACCTCCTGCGGTACTCTTTCAAAGTATACTGCCGCCGCAACAGCCGTAGTACTCTCAAATCAAGCTTATATATATTAGCTATTGCCCAAGTATTCAATTGATTCGACGCCCAAGCAGTTAGTAGACTTGACCTCTAGCAATATCGACAGCTGTTTTACTATAGCAACTCAATATAATTCCAATCAATTCTACGGAATTATCATTGATACAGGAGTAGCCAAGCGCTCTACAGTAGGCCTAGTATAATTCAAAGCTTTCTAGCGGCTAATATCTGATACTACTCTCAATAAAACTACCAAAGGCAGTGTTATGTATAATTCGGGATCGGAGCGACCTTATTATAGGCTCTGCTTCAATCAAGATATTAATTAGTAATTTATATTCTATATTATACCAGAAGACACTCCATTCCTCCTTAGCCTTAGAGATATAAATACTCTAGGCATTTACTTCAATAATCTTCTTGATGTACTCGTTATAGTTACTAGCGATATACTAGTAGTACGACGATTTGGTCCACTCATTTCTATTATAAAATACTTCTCTATAGTCATTTCTCACTAAATCAATTGATTGTTTCCTCACAGCCACAGAGCTATAGCAGCTATATCACCGATTCGGCTATCCATCTGTTTCTAGGCTTTAGCAGATCCTAGAACGGCTAGCTATGAGGTTAATAAGGAAGCCCTTAATTACCTCACAAGTACTACAACACTACTAGCGACATAGTAAGCTACCTAGTAGATTCAGATTCAACCTACACGACAATGTGAGCTTCAATTATTCTATTATTATCGATATTTTCTATGTCGCTTCAACTCCCATACTCCATATCGTTGACGAGGCTACACAATATCAAGCCGAGCACTAACTTAGCAATATCAGTGCCAAAACCACCTAGGATACCCTTCGGATATACTAGATCAACACCTACTTAGGCCCTCCTGACCAAATCACAGCTAACTCAGGCAAGAACTTCGTCAACAAGAAATTCCATCAAATAGCTAAGTCTGTCAGTACTAAAATCAAAATCGTACCAGTAGAAGCCCACAACTCTATAGGAATCATAGAATAGTACCATAGGCCAATTCGACGTACCTATCATATTATCACCGCCGAGATACCAGATATCGACAAGAAAATAGCCCTGCAAATAACATTCAAGGCTATTAACGACTCCGCTAATCCTGACGGCCTTATTCCAACACTCCTAATATACAATACCTACCCCAGAATAAGTGAGTTTGACAGTCCGCCAGCGACTATAACACAGAGAGCTACTACTATCAAGAAGACAATAGCCGAAATTACAACTCTACAAGCCAAACAACAAATCGCAAGCGCCCTCAACACTCGCAACGGCCTAAATACTAAAGCTATTCACAACCTAGAGTTGAATTCACAAGTTATAGTATAGCGAGAAGGTAACGCAGGTAGGAATAGCGGCTAAGAAGGTCTGTATAGACTAGTTAATATTACTAGTAAGAATTATATTTTAGCTCTCTTATATAGCAACATCTCCTTCTGTTCTATAGCTATTAAACCCTTCCACAGCTCTATTAACTAGCCTACAGATCTGCCTAAGGGAAATACTATTGTTATACAAGCTCCAGAACCCGAGGAAGACCTACAAAAACCCGAAAACGACCCATTTAAACCCGAAAATGGCCTACAAGAGCCCGAAGTCGTCAAGCGATGCCTAGGTCGACCTTGTAAATATCCTGTCGCTATAAATATAGCTGATATCACTATATTCCTGCAAGATAAGTACTTACTACAAAATAGAACTTAATTCAAGGCCTTCAGGTATAAGGAGGTTATAAGACTCCTTGAAAAAGGTATTTTTGAATCCGTCGATCAAATTCCCAAGAAAGTATATATTTTTAATGCCCGCTTCGTTAATAAAGTCAAGAATATAAATACCGACAAGGCTTTTGAGAAATCAAGACTAGTTATACAGGTATATAACGACAACGAGAAGTCTATTATACTGACTCAATCGCCAACTATTCAACAAGTGAGTCAGAAAATTATACTTGGGATTACTTCAATAATAGCCTCGTACGGCGCCACCCTTAACCTACGAGACATTTTACAAGTCTATGTATAATCTAGAACCCTTCTGAATCGTGATTTCTACGTACGACCACCTATAGAACTTATATAGGCACTTGGACTTGAAAAAGGCTTAATTCTACAAGTCGTAAAGTTACTATATAGTATACCAAAAGCTAGTAACTACTAGTTTAAAACCTATTATAGTTACTATATTCAAGAGTTGTCAATGAATTAGTTAATGTATAACCCCTGCCTTTTGTATACTACTGACTTCTTTGATGTTGTCGGAATATAAACCGACAATACCTTAATCCTTGGAAACAGTGACTTTATTCAAGTAGAATAGACTCAATTAGAAAAAGCCAATTTCCTAGCCAAGGCTCGTAAGCAACTATCAATTAATTACGACCTCAAGTTTAATAGATATATTATATAATTATAAGACAACAAAAGTATAATACTTACCCAAAAACGCTAATATATTAACCTTAAGCTAGTCAATAATAACAAAATCGTCGATTCTACAAGTAGCCACAAAATTATATACAAGGGACTTTTAATAAAAGAGCAATATATAGCCCAACGAGCTCGCGGGATATATATCGCCTCTGTCTGCTAATCTAAAGCTATATATAATCTATCAGTTACTATTTAAGCTATCGATATAACTGAAAGAGACATTAAATCGCTTAATAAACGACTTCAATAACAACTGCAGAGTAGTTCCAGAGGACTATACTTTGTAAAGCTCGATAAGTACTTATTACAACTTATTATCTTCACAGACACCTTATTCGCTAATAACAAGGATCTTTCCTCTCAAATCGGCTATATTCTAGTCCTTGTAGACAGTAGTAATAATATCAATATATTACACTAGTTATCTATCAAATACAAGAGAGTTACTAAAAGCGTTCTAGCCTCAGAACTATACAGAATAATACACAGATTCAATATAGGTATATTAATCAAAGCGACTATTAAGATAATTCTATAGATCAAGCTTCCATTAATTATCTATACGGATTCAAGGTCATTATACAAATACCTAGTTAAACTAAGAACTACACAGGAAAAGCACCTTATAATCGACGTAATATGCCTCTGACAAATATATAAGAGACGTGAGATTACTGAGGTCAAATAGATTGACGGCAGTACTAATCTAGCTAACTCTATAACCAAGTCAAGGTTATCAGGAGCCCTGAAAGCCCTGATTGACACAAATAAGGTCTAGTTGGAGGAAAGGGAATGGGTAGAACGTGGAGTGTCTACACCTGGAGATTCCACAGGCTATATCGCCACTCCAGGGGGAGGAAGCACTGGATACAGTGCTCCCAGAGCTCCCTCTGGAAGCGATATAGATATCTTGAAGGCGGAAGCGACATTGAAGTGCGGAGGGTGAAGTGGTTACTAAGAAATGAAATCGCACTAAGCCTGATTAGGAAATTAACATGCGATTGAAGGGAAACTGCGTTTTTGGGCCCTTCTACGATTTCCTAGAGAGGCTCCAGTGTTGGTACAAATAATTAGCTATAGTCACATGACTTATCACATGATGTAACTAGTCCTGATTAGGTTAGTGTGGCGGGAGCCATGAAGGGGTATTCAAGCTCCTGCTCCTTCCACAACACAAAATATCAACGATTCAACCAACAAATATAAACAGCACGTCACGTACGATACGTGATTTGCTCTATATTACTGGTAAATCGACATATATATTATATAAAAAGGTTTATTAAATCTTTGAGATTAAAGTCAAAAGGTTTAATTTATAAATAAATAAAAGATTATTTATATAAAATTTATTATAAAAAATTAAAGTAAGATTATCTAAAGACTAATATATTAATATATAAATAATAGAGAATATATAATAAATTTACTAGACTAATAAATAATCTTAAACTTTATAAGTTTATATTAATAAAAGAGAAACTAGCTTTATAACTTTTTTTATATAATAAAATTCTAAAATAAATATCTTTAATAAAGTTTAATATAAAAGCTTAAATTAAAAATAAAATAATTAAACTCTCTCTTTTTAATTAATAATAGAAAAAGAGTTATAAGATTAATATTATAGTCAAATTAGAATTTAATATATATCTCTATTATTTATATAATATTAATAATATTCTAAATTATAATTAATTAAAAAATTATTTTTATTTTATAAAATAATAATTAATATAATAAGATTTAATTTATTATTTAGTTTATATAATATTTTGTCTAAATTATTAATAAAAATTTATTAGTTATTTTTATTATATTAAATATATATAAAAAAATAATAATATATACTTTAAATATATTAATTTTAATATTTCTTAAATAATATCTAAAAAACAAAATATTAATATAATTTAAAAGTACTTTTCTTTTAATAATAAAACTAAAAATAATTATAAAATTATATTATTAAAGATATATAAAAAGCTAAAAGAATAATAAACTAAAATAATTAAAAGAAAAAAAAATATAAATTATTTTATATATAAAGTTATATCTTTTATATTTATTAAAGAAGATATCAAAGACTTAGAAATCTCTTGAAAGAAAATATCTAAAAATAAAAATAATATATATATTTTTGTTTTATAATTATTTTATAAAGTAGACAAATTAATAATTATTATAAAACAAATTATATTTCTATAGTTAGTAAATATTTAAGAAAATAACTTAATATTAGAAATAATAAAAAGAGAGATCTAAAAAATAATCTCTATTATTTATCGAAATATAATATTACTAATAATAACTTTATTAGACTTTATAAATTAATATAATATTATATTCTTTAAATTTTTTGTATTTATTATTATTATTAGTCTAGATATACTTTTAAATATACTAGTTAATAAATTATACTAAGACAATCCTCGAGTAATAGAAGAAAGAGATATTTACTTGAAAGGCAATCTAGAAAAGGCTCTTAGAGCTCGGGTAATCTAAAGAAAGAACGCGAAAGAAGTAGTAATTAAAACTTATAAATATATCATGAAGTTAGAAAAGGAGTACTTTAAGCACAAATCTTGGTATAGGCGCCTAGAGTGCAAAGAGCGAGGAGAAGACATTGAACCTCTAGACTTAGACAAAGATAAGTGTGACGTTGATACTTCACGTATATCTTGGTCAGGTGATTGTCGTGCACGAGACAAGTTAGGAACGGGCCAACCTCGGACTGGAGTCTGTGCGTCAGGGGTAGTGAAGCTTGAAAAGGAGCTTGGGATTCTTCTTCTTCTTTTCTTTTGGTATATTCAAAATATCCTTAGATATAGCCTATTAGTTCTAGTATAATCAGACTCATATTCGCTCCCACACGTCTCAGAGCAGTACTAGAGCTAGCGCCGTAACATTATATTTTGAATATCATTCCAGCCGGGGACGGCATTCAGATAATATCCCACCCCAGCTTTGATTCGGAACAGTTACGGACTGGGTCCGGAGTCAATTGCAACAGAGTCGTGATCCCAGAGATCTCACGGACGACTGGTGATTCGAGGGATTTGAATCAGCTCAGACGCAGCCAGAAAAGACGCTCAGGGAGCGCAGAGGTAGACAGGACTACCAAGAATCCCACAAGAGAAGTACCGGCCCAAGAGACGGAGCAGTAACGGACCCTCTTGTCAACAACCCCGAATTTGAAGTGCCAGACTTGACGTAGCCACGATGGTAAACCAAGCAGCTTCACGACCAGAGCCACTGGCAGGCAGTGCCAGAGGCGACTCAAATCCTTCTCAGCGAAGCAACTCCCAAGACAACAGAGCTTCATCGATTCGAGGGAATAGTAATCGACGTAGCAGAAGCGGACGGCACTCGACCCCGAGACGTGGCCGACACGATGATCGCGATTACACCGATGCGAGCGAGTTACGAGGAATAATCCAATCGATTGAAGATCGATTCGATAACTTGAGAAGAGATCAACAACGAGAGCAGGAAGAGCTTCAGACTCGCTTCCTTCACTCTCAAGAAACTATCATGCAACTGCTTAACGATATGCGTAGTCACGGCGACGGACCAACCCCGAATCCGCCCCGAATACAAACAGACCCTACACACACATATACGTTGGATGAAGCAGGATCGCAAGGTGAAGTACATCCTTCGGTAGAGAAGGGTGTAGAATTTGAGTTTGATACGATTGGTGGTGCCGATCCCAGACCTACCCCAATAAGGCCAATAGACCGGAATATATCTGTTCCAGCATCGAACCTGACATATGGAGGAACTCCAAGACTTAGCAAGAACGTCCCTGAAGCGGATCCACTTGATAACGGATCCAACCCGACGTTTCAACAATGGAGAGCTTCTATACGCGACAAACTTCGAGAGAATGCTGACCACTTCGTTACGGAGCGGTCCCGTTGTACACACGTGTGGTTAAAAACTACAGGTCTAGCGAGAGCGTATCTTACCCCTCGTTATACATCTACTGACAGGCAATTTAACTCAGTAGAAGAAATGCTGACCTGCCTGGAGACCTACTTCCTCACCGGAACAGAGAAGGAAGAGGCCCGAAACCGATTTAACGACATGTATATGCAGGACAAATCGCATTCGCAGGAAAGCTTTCCTGAATTCAAGGCGAGGTTTTTGGCTGATGCTATTGAAGGAGGTGTGCCAGAATCTGAGTGGTTCCATTTCTTGTGGAATAAGCTACCGATTCGGATCCGTCTACAAAACGTGGCTGTAAAAGACCTTTGGAAAGAAAACTTCTCGGCAATGGTTCAGCATCTAGTCCGAGTCGAGATGGAAAGAGCTAGACCTTCAAACAAGCTAGCCGCTCCTGCAAGCAAAAAGGCAACAATACCGACAACCAGGAAGAGTATCTATCAAGAAAATACTAGATCCAGCTCTTCCAAACTTCCTACTTATCCGCAAGCAACCAGGAGCGGATTATCCTCCGACCGTCCTTATAACTCTACAACTACTGAGACCAACAGCCTACGCCAGCGCGCTTCTACACCGATTCGGACTACTCCCGGTCGCACACCAAACACTCCTGCAGCGAATGGCTCTAAGTGTTATCGATGTGGCGAATACGGACATTTCAAGAGTGAGTGCCCGAATCCACCTAATATCAATGAGGTAGATGGAGAGGTTGCTACGCCGGAAGGAAATGTAGAAGGGACTACAGACGAAGAGACGGACGAGTTACTGGAGGGAAACGGACAGGCCTAGGCAAAGACTCCTTCCTAGGTCTCCGCAAATATGATCTGTCCAAGTTGAATTTATCCCGCCTACTGGGTGGCACCCATTTCCTAGTTTCCTGTACTCTAACTATGAATGGAATTGGTATTTCACTACAATCACTTGCAGATACTGGAGCACATGGTTACCTGTTTCTGAGCCAGAACCTGGCCGGCCAGCTTGTAAAAGCACTCGATATATCCTATCAGACACTTCCGTACCCCCTTGAAGTGACTGGTTACGACGGCAAGCGTACGACACGAATAACTCAATATCTACGCCTGCATCTGACTATAGACGGACGTCGCGTGTACAACGCGCCATTTATAGTCCTTGATCTTGGAAAGCACGACTGTATTATTGGAGTTAAGTTCATGAGACGGTTCAAGCTACTTCTGGACCCTACTCGGAACCGATTCAGATGGCCTTCGGAGTACCCCCGCTCCCAGGTCTGGTCGAAGGATATCTTGATTCCTTATAAGCACAGCTTTCGCGATAAATGCAAATCGTATATTCAAGCTGACGTCGATCGGAGAGATCACGCAATCGAGAAGGATGAACGTCGGAGACGTGCCGGAGTAAATACGATACACTGGTCGAAGCCAATATATTCTTCCTGTACCCGGAAGAAGCCCGGATTGATATCGATACAGGTACTACACCAACAAGACTCCTATTCTACTACAAAAGCCAAGTCTAGTAGAAGCTGGGTTAGAGATACGAAGCAAAGGATCGCCAGGATGACCCAAGAACTATCGTTAGTAGAGAATCCTAAGTCAGAACCTACTACGAGACCAAAGAGGGCACGGAACTGCTCCGAACCAGCCCTAAAACCTTGTATTGACATTTGCGAGATCGGCGCGAATGCCCTACATTATATAATGAAAAAAGCGAATACTGAGTTCTTTCAGACAAGTCTATATGAGATCGATCGGCTCTTAGAAGATCGCGAACCAGATATGATTCGAGAGGATGACGAGACGCTGGAGCTTATACGTCAAAAGCTACCCAAGTGTCATGCTGCATTTAAGGATGTCTTCTCGAAGTCGGAGTCGAATCGGCTCCCACCCCACAGGCTGTACGACCACAAGATCCAGTTGGAAAAAGAGCTGACTTACGGCTATACACCTTTATACAGACAGTCTACGGATGAGTTACGTGCTATGAAGCAATACTTGCTAGACAATCTCAATCGCGGTTTTATAACCACTAGCAATTACCCTTTCGCCTCACCTGTACTCTTCGTAAAGAAGCCCGATGGTGGCCTACGTTTCTGTGTCGACTATCGTAAGCTTAATGCTATAACCAGGAAGGATGCATACCCGTTACCACGTATTGACGAACTCCTGGCGAGAGTCTCTAAGGCCAAGATATTTACCAAGCTAGATATTCGACAAGCTTTCCATAGGATCCGAATGGACCCCGAGTCAGAAGACTATACAACGTTCAGAACCCGATACGGGACATACAAATGCAAAGTGTTACCGTTTGGACTCTGCAACGGCCCTTCCACGTACCAGCGTTATATGAATGACGTCTTGATAGATTATTTGGATGATTTCTGTATGGCCTACCTGGACGACATTCTTATTTATTCTGAAGATCCCCGAGAGCATGAAGAGCAAGTTCAGAAAGTGCTCCGACGCCTGCGCGAAGCCGGACTACAGGCTGATATCAAGAAAAGCGAGTTTAGTGTAGAAAGAACCAAATATCTAGGTTATATTCTTACAACTAGCGGAATCGAGGTCGACCCGGACAAGGTAGAATGCCTACACAATTGGGCTCGCCCTACTACGATTACTGGCATCAAGTCATTCCTTGGATTTTGTGGCTTCTACCGACAATTTATACGGAACTTCGGTGCAATAGCCAAGCCTCTGAGCATACTCGGACGTCCTTCGGAACCTTTCAACTGGACGTCGGAATGCCAGGAAGCCTTCGACGAGCTCAAGCGCCAACTTCTGGCAATTCAGCGTATTTACCACTTCGATCCCGAATTAGCTACGAAGCTAGAAACCGATTCGTCTGACGGTGTGATTGCTGGAGTACTCTCTCAGCTACATGGCGACGAAAAGTGGTACCCTATTGGATTCTACTCTCATGTCTTGAACGGACACGAACCGAATTGGGAGATCCATGACAAGGAGTTATATGCAATTGTCGAGTCGTTCCGACGATGGCGACCCGAATTGATGTCGATACGGACCAGAGTCGATGTATACTCGGATCACAGGTCACTTGAATATTTTATGACTACCAAGGTACTCACAGCCAAGCAAGTACGCTGGATGGAATTTTTGTCTGATTTTAATTTCCAAATCACCTATACGACAGGCAAAAGTAATCAGAAGGCTGATATTCTCACACGACGAGAGCAAGATCTAGTAGTACAGGAACAAGTCAAGCTTGACAGTCGATCCCGAGTCTTACTAGGACCGCACCGGCTCCACCCCGAATCAACTCCGAACTAGCTTCAACCTTTGTAGCCAATCAATCTAACCAGACTACTGATTTAATGCCTATTGATACTGACGCTTATGCCAAGGTCGCGTTAGATTCAGATCAGTTACGGGATTTACTCTACGAAGACAATAGGTCGTCATTTGAAGACTTACGAAACAAGATGTCTACTGATTATTCAGTAGAAGATGATTTACTTCTCTACAAAGGCCGGATGTGTGTCAGACGTGAAACGGTACTTTGTACACGCCTGATTCAAGAGGTCCATACTCAACCGTCGACAGCGCATCCTGGTGCCAAGAAGACTTACCAGTTACTAGCCAAGCAATATCACTGGGTCGGAATGGAATCGGATGTGAAACGGTTTGTTGACAACTGTATCCCCTGTGGCTACGCTCACCCACGCCAGACCAAACAGCAAGGTCTACTTCATCCTTTACCCGTACCTGCCTACCCATGGCAGCATATCTGCATGGATTTCAAGGAGTTCAATAAAGACAAATACGGTTATAATATGATCCTTGTGTTTATTGACAGACTCGGGAAGGATTCGGTGTCAATACCGTGTCACAAGACAATCGACGCTCGCGGGATAGCTCAGCTATATATCCAGTGGGTGTACCGATTCGGACATACCCCGGAAACAATTATTTCCGACCGTGGTCCACAGTTTGTTTCTTCATTCTGGCAAGAATTCTGTCGTATTATCGGTGTCAAGGTCAAACTCTCTACAGCCTACCACAAGGAAACAGATGGTCAAACAGAGATTATGAATCGATATATTGATCAGAGACTGAGGCCATTCGTTACTTACTTCCAGGATAATTGGAGCGAGTTGATACCTATCATGGACAGGGCCCAAATGACGCTGCCACACTCTACTATCGGAATGGCTCCGTATCAGCTCAAGTACGGAGTAGAACCGAGAAACAGCTGGGACTGGAAATCGCCCAAGCCAGCTACTCCAGTAGAAAGACTCAACATCGACGACGCTGTTTCGTTAGCGAGTCGGATGCATGGCGTGTGGCAAGTAGCTGAAGAAAATATCAAAAAGACCCAGGAGAGAATGATACGACAGGTAAACAAGCACCGACGTAAGGTCGACTGGCAACCAGGTGATCGAGTATATCTCTCTACACGTAACCTGAAAAACTACCAGCCAAATCGCAAACTGGGAAACAAGTTCGACGGACCGTTTACGGTGCTAGAACGGATCGGTTACGGATATCGACTACAACTACCAGACGGCTCCAAGATCCACGATATCTTCTCGCCGGACGTTCTAAAGAAGTATCCAGACAACCCACTACCAGGTCAAGAGTCAGCTCAGTCCCCGAGTGAAGCCATTGCTGGAAAAGAAGAATGGGAAGTAGACAAGATTCTGGCTTCTAAACTAGTACGAGGGAAACTTTATTACCACGTAACATGGGTCGGCCACGATCCGGACCCCACATGGTACCTAGCCTCGAATTTCTTAGGAGCTCCGCACAAGCTAAGGGACTACCACCAAGACTACCCAAACAAGCCAGGTCCTCCACTACGGCTACAAGAATGGATTCAAGCATGGGAAGAAGGATTAGAGGAATACGACCACTTAGCAGACGACCGAGTAGCTAGTAAGCACATGAAGACACGGAAGGGAGTCGGGCTAGTTTCGGACAAGAAAATGGTCAACCAGGACCGTCAATTATTGTAAAGTCATAAAATCCCTTCTAACCCAGGGCACTGGTGGGCCATACCACCTCCCCTCCGGAACAAGGCCGAAACCCCCTCTACAAAATAGCTTCCTCCTCGGCGCCCATACTGGCGTCTCCGTACCTCTCCCCCGCTGCCTCCTCTACTCCGTCACCGTAGGGGTCGACGACCGAGTCGGATCCGACCAAGCCGCTACGAGAGCGCTTGGAGGGCGTACCCTCGACCGAGTCCCCCGCACGGCGCTTCCTCTTCTGCTTGGGCGCCAGCGCCAAGACAGCCTCCCCCAAAGCCACAAACGCCGCCGACAACTTCTACATATTGTCAGCTTGGCATCAAGACCAGTCTAGTTCAGACTCACCTCCCGACTCGCCTTCTCCGCCGCCAAACCCTCCTCTAACGACACCCGAAGGGCGCGCGTCTCCTCCAACAGGCCGAGCAACAGTCCAGAAGTATCTCTGGGCATGCCAGAGGAGGCCAGGCGAAGGACACGGTCCAACTCCGTAGCAGCCGCCTCTACGGCAGCTCCGTCGTCGGCTCCAATGGCAGTGTCCAGCTCCTGGAACTCGTCGCCAACGAACCACGGAAGCTTTATTGGTTAGTGTCAGATCTGTGTCGGATTGGATTCAGGACACTTACAGGAGTACACACGCCCTTCTGGCGCGTACAATAGCTGCATTTGGACGAAGCAGCGGAACCGAAATCGCACCGATGATCGTTGTGAACGATCATCCGCCGGGCACAGCGAATGCAGCAGACCCGAAAGGCCTCCGCAAGCGCGCCGGGAGCAGTTGGGACTGGCATTTTTCTAGTCTAGAGTCAGTACTGTCTTGTCTCAGAATCAGGTCTGGTACGTACTTGATTGTGGTGGTGGTGGTGGCAGAAAATTTTATTATTATTATAGCTATGGCAGTGGTCTGAAGAAAAAAGAAAGAAAGAAAGAACCAAACTCGAGGCAGATCCTGAGTTTTATCTACTACCCTACCAACCTCTTCCTTTGGGACAGTTTCCTATTGTGGCCAGAACAATAGCAAAGTTGCGATTCACTGTTGACAATACTGACAATATTCATCATTGAATATATCAACTAATACTGTAACTACCACGAGTCTCCTCCGGCCCTGTACCGAAACAGTATACAAAAATTCGGTGGTTGGTTAATAACCTCGCGATAGGCTGCGCCCCCAGAATCAGATTCAATTCAGAACCTGGGGTCAGGTTCTCCTGGAAGGAGGGGGGTAATGTGACGTTGATACTTCACGTATATCTTGGTCAGGTGATTGTCGTGCACGAGACAAGTTAGGAACGGGCCAACCTCGGACTGGAGTCTGTGCGTCAGGGGTAGTGAAGCTTGAAAAGGAGCTTGGGATTCTTCTTCTTCTTTTCTTTTGGTATATTCAAAATATCCTTAGATATAGCCTATTAGTTCTAGTATAATCAGACTCATATTCGCTCCCACACGTCTCAGAGCAGTACTAGAGCTAGCGCCGTAACAATAAGTATAATAAAGTAAAGGAAGTAGATAGAACAAGACGGAGAAGGGCAGTGTTTGCGGAAGAAGGGCTAGAAGTGGGGATTGGAAGTATAGTATAAAGGAGATCTTTATTTTTGGGAATTTATTTCGCTAGCTGGGCCGGCGAAATAGATTTGGTTTGATATTTGTCTCATTTGTTTACTTAGTAGTCACGGGACGACTACTAATTCGGGGAGGGATATATATAGTAGTTCTGAAGTAGCGATTGGATAGCTGTGCTATATAACTATAGTAAGCGAAGAGTATATAACAAGAAATCGCGAGCTTTTCTTTATAAAAGGATTACTTGTATATACTTAAAAAAAGTATCTACTTTTTACAATATTACTTTTAATAACTACTCTTCTTATAAGCTTATATAAGTAATTATTTCTAAAATCTAATAGTATTCCTTTATATACTATAAATCTTTCAAGTTATTTTATAATAATAAATAAAATTATAATAAAAAATAAATTTATAATTTCTATTTTATTTATTTTTTATAATTTAACTAAAATAATATATTTTATATATTATAATATATTTTATAAAGTATTTAAAGCTAATTAGAAATTCTTTTTTATTAAAGTTATAAAGATTATTAGAAATAATATTATATTTTTTAATAACTTAAATTAATTATATTAAATTATTATATTATTAGCTACTAAATCTCTTATATTATAAATAAGACTATAAAACTACTTTTATATATATAAAAGAATATAAAGAATAAGGTATATTTAGTAATAACTTATAGATTATCAATATTCTATAAATATAAACTCTTTAGTCTATTCTTATAATACTTGATAAATTCCAAGGTCTAGTTTTTCCTCACAGGCCTATCACGAAGCTCCTCCGCTAAATTTCTCACAATAGAACTTGTTAGAGGCATCTGTCGATTCGTTAGATTGTTAATATGTAAGATTAAAACCTCTTCCTGGTCGTTGGTGAGGCATTGTCGAGAAAGGCTGTTAGCATCGCGTTTTGACTTGGCTAGGCCACGAATGCGCTTGGAAATGGTCGTGCGATCGACATTGTACTTTCTAGCTGCTTTGGAGTAATCTTTGACCTCTCCTGATCGAATAGCTTCAATCGCCGCCTCGATACGAGCTGATTTGTCGACTCTAGCCATTTTTTAATTCGTGGTGTTGAAAAAAATTGGGGCTCGCTAAAGTGTGATTTGAGGCGGGGTGGGATTTGAGCAGGGATATCGGTTAACACGTGATCCCCACCACAATATGATAAACTAAGCACAAATAATATCTTTTCTCAACTTTAATACTACAACTACCCGACTTAATGAAATCCGTTTATATTGTTTGTAACATATTAAATCGTCAGATCTGGAATCGAGGGTGATTCCTAACTACCTGGGCTGATTATTGATTGTCGATTGTAGTCTGCAGAGGTAGCCATATACATACACAGGAAAAGGGTTTAAGTTAGGCCCGAATAGGTAATGTAGCTGGGTCTGGTATTGGAATTTTCCTGTGATTGATCTTGATTATTTGAGCTAGTAACTGGCTGCTGACGACCAAGCCGGTGAAACAGGGTGAATTAAACTAGAGTGTAGCCCCCCCCCTCTTAATGTACAATGGCTGGCTTACATTTGTCGGACTGTTCATTATGGTCGGACGATACAGTACCACGAGTATTAGATGGTGTTGCTCCTTGGAAAACTTTTGCTCGGTGTTGGGGTAGTATGTCACGACTAGCTAAAACCCACGTTTACCTGGGCAATCGAGTATCACTGAATTCTCCAATATACCGTAGGCCTTTCGCCAGTGGAATAATAGTATTATCATTCGATAAACTAATCGCTAAGGAAGGAAAGAAAGAGCTTGAATTTGAGTGGGGTGATGAAACCCTTACATAGTACCTGCATTGGCCTGCATTGTGCTGAGCGGTTTGCTTGTAGCTTTTATGGGACAACGACTAAAATGTTTTGCAGCAACACCTAATTGATGCATATACCATCTATGCAGCTTTCGCAATTGCAGCAAACACGGCCCCGGGATTTACTGTGCAGATTTTATTGCCGCGGGCGGGACTGCATTTGCACAACGGTCTAGGTGTGAGTTGAGGGGGCTTGCTGGCTGCATTTATAGCACTGGCGTTGACAATAGTTCCATTCGTGTTTTGTGGAGAGAGTGAGCAAAGGAAAGTGGGCCAGTCTATCTATAGATCGACAGTAATACATCCAGGCGCCAATTATTGAATATCTCACATGTGCGCATGAGTAGTAGATTTTCACTCCTGTAACTTAGCAAGTTGCGATAGCCCCGATACGAGGAAGTCCGCTGTAAGAATTGCCAAATCAGGGTTGTGTAGATTGTTTTGACTAGAGAAGGGGGATAATTTCCTGTAACAGACGCTGTAAGTACAGCTACAGGCGAGTTATAGTGACTACGTCGTTTATTGGGTTTTTTTAAACACCACCAAACGATGAATAAATAATGATTCTCGATTCTCTTTTTTAAGGTCTCTTAAATAACTCTATAACTATCTCATTATACGGGAGTCAAACCCTTGCAGGCTCGGGCGTGTCCCCGGTGGGGGTGGGGGCGTGGCTTGCTATCGAGGATCATATTAAATCACGGGGCCAAAATTAGCTGCGGCGAGGAGCAAAAAAGGCTCTGGCGGCAATCAATGTGCCAAAGCTTACTTTATACTAAGCACGGGCCCCGTTTTCGGGACTTCGCACGCCACCACAACACTCAAATTATCAAAAAGACGCCACCATTCCTTTAAACTGACGACATGCGATATATTAGAGAACTTTCTCCCTATAAACCCAACAACTGGGGACGAATCGAGAGTCAACATTGATATACCACAATTAAAGGACACGAAGAACAACATGCAAGAGATCAGCGGTTTCTAGCATCAGATACGGTGAACAGGATAACAAGATCCTTGCACTACTATCTTTGATCACAGGAATCAACTGCTAGTATGTCACAAACTCAATCGCTGACACGGACTGAATTCGAATTCGAGCTGGCTAATTGTCTAAGGAAAGAAATATTCGTAAGGAATAAAAGAGTAAAGCTCGTTCTTTGATCACTATCGTCCAGTTGCTACAACAGAGCCAACTCTCTCACTCCTTGGGTTTTGCTTTCTCACCACATCCATTGAATTGGGCGTCATTAACCCACCATGCGCTGAGAGGATCGGTACACTCGGTAGTTTCCCTGGCTTTCTTTGTTACAGTGTCGGGCCTGTCTGTGATCCACCATGCACCAACAGCGTCGACATCAGTCTCGCTGTCGGCATTTTCTGAGGGTACACCCCGTTGTGGAAGTTGAGGGCTTCTGTGGACCACTTTTAAAATTCGCAAAATGCCTTTGCCATTGGTAAAACGTACTCATTTCGTGATGCGATCACATCAGCCGAGTTAGATGGAGCGCGAATTTTCACTCCTTGCAGAAACTTGTTAGTTCCCCTAAAGCTACTCTATGAATGATAGGTAAAAACATACTCTTGTCGTCAGCCATGGGCAAAGCCAAGGTTGATGTGAGCATGAGGGCCACAGAAGTAATTATAGAGATATGCATGGTTGATCAGGAAAAGATATGAGCAAAGCGTTATGTGTTAGCGTATGGGGGTAACAGATTGTAAAGAAGGATAGGAAGATAAAGGTATGGTGTGAGATTTTCTGGGGGTTGTCTTGGTAAATATGCTTTCTGCCGCGATATCTTTAGGAGCACTCACAGGATTCCAAATAAGACGCTACTCCAGCATCACGCACTCTATCGGCCCCTCACTGTGCCTTAAACTGAGGGCCTCAAGCTAAGGGCCTCAACATATGCACAGCTCATATTAGTATCAGGCTTGTGAGTGTATGCCTTGAGCCATATTTATCCGGGTAAGACTAGACTGAGGGTTGGAGGCGGCACTTTCCGCTGAACTCCATGGATACCGGTCTTTCCAGGGTTCCTAAGACCATGGATGCTAAATATATCAAGTAGCCTCTTTCCGTTAAGAAGTTACCAGTACACAGGCTCGGATATCCTGCAAATATTTTTCAAGTCATCATTTCGCAGTCATGTCTTCGCTGGAAGAGGTGCCATTCCTCTCCGAACGAGAATCTATCACGCCTTCGTCCCCTATTTCCAAATCCCAACCATTTTCCGCTCAAAGTTCTGTTCTGAAATTTGGTAGTCTTCTTATATACACCATCCTTGTCAGCGTAGTGTCTATTCAAATTTTTCGTGAAGGCCAAAAGGAATGTCAAGCACTCACTAAGGGTACGTTGAAATTATTGAAAAGGAGAACTTGGAGGTTATCTCTAACGGGATTATATCTAGATTTTATTGGAACCTCTATCGGATATAAACCTAAAAAATTCATTTCAAGCGCGGAAAGTAAATATTCAGGGAAACCTACCCCTGAGAAAGATGTGGCTTGGAGGCAGCTGCTCAGTCAACAATTGATTCGACTTACATCCTCCGAGATACGTCATAATGGGATCTCGACTTTGCCATTACAAGAGAGCCCAGGTTTCATAGCTACGACAACCTTCTGGCATGAACTGCACTGCGTTGTAAGGTTACGTGCCCCTGTTACGAATATATTACTGATACCATGGATTAGTGGTACCTGAGAGAAACAATTTACCAAGATTACTATCATCCTAATATCAGTGTAGAAATGGCACAGTCGCGAGTAGAACACTCGGGTGAGTACTTCCTATTGTACTACCTTCCGTTGGAGAATGAGTCTGACTGGAAATAGATCATTGTCTTCACATGCTTCAGCAATCTGTAATGTGCTCGGGTGACACATCTCTGCTAGGGCTGGATTGGAAACAGGGGAAAGGTCACCCCATCATTCAATCATCACTTCTGCCCCATGCATGTATTGATTGGGAGAAATTGGAGGATGTTCTGCGGCCACGAGTGGTATCAAGTCATGAGGCGCTGAAACTCAAAAATCCTCTTGGAACTTTGTAATGTATAATATAAGTATTGATTGGTAAAAATATTCTGGGATATATATCACTCGGTACTTTGCGATCGAGGCATCTGGTGCACTCCTCTTTCACATTGGTCACCGTGAAATAATGGGTGTAGCAATCTAATCCCGACACGCTGCGTATCCAATCACTTGGAACGGCA